>JAGWCC010000330.1:0-730135 GCA_022651775.1 Drusus annulatus
CGATTAAATCCTCGGTTAGCCGTGCCGCGAGCCAGAACGTCGCAAGCACCCCATTACTGGTCATTCGTCACGTATATGCCCAGTGACGTTTTGATTCGGCGTAAAATTTAATCACATTCAATTTATAATTAATTGAAATATGGCTTTCTCGTACGTGTAATTAAAAGCCTACCACACTGGTCCATGCAGACAGCGGTTTTAGGTAATTATCAAATTACGATTATATTATTTGTTGAGTAATTTTAAAATGTAGCAACACACAAGCGAACCAAAGCTTTAGTTTTTGTTACCAATAGATGCATTTGTTTATATAAACAAATTTTAAAAAATATGTATCAAGGATAAGACATAATGCAGTCCCTCAAAGTATTTTTTTTCTTTGTTCAATCTATTTATTTCACATGTTATCCATTTTTAAGCTCTATCGACCACCGTACTAGGCTCATGCTCGTATCATTATATTATTTTAAATAAAACGTTTATAGTTAAACAATGCAACAGTTTTTTTTTTTAATAATAACACAGAACGTAAAAAAAAAAGAATGAAAAGAAAATGCTGAAAACGCTGACTACTACTTTCTTCTACCTTTCGGACAGCGTACAAACCCCACGTTAAAAAAACCTAATCGTCTTTGAAGCGATCCACGAATCCTTATATTTTTTAAATCATTATAAAAATACGAATGAGGAAAAAACACTTTTGATTGCCAACTCAATAATAGATGTTCATAAAGGTAAACAGAAGAGTACATATTGACAGGCACAAGATAGGAAAGAAAAAGATAGATACAGAGGTTAAGAAGGCTTATAGGCTCGTCAGTTTGATAATGGCATTGAATGCCGAAACAGCTGTCATACTAAAAATAAAAACTGAAAACTAGCAGTAATTAATAATATCAACATTAAATTTAACAAAATAATACACAGTGTGCGGTTATATATACATACAGAGGGAGAACACAATATAAAATAAAATAAGAGAACAGTGAGAAAATAAAGAATAACCTTTATGTTAACAAAGGAACATAAAGAAAGAGAATTAATTTAATTCATATTATCTGTCACTTTCTATCTATTCCTTCGTTGTAATTGAAATGTTATTCTTTTGTTTTCTCACCATTCTCTTATTTTATTTTATAATGTGTTCTCCCTCTGTGTGTATATATAACTGCACACTATGTATTTTTATTGAGTTTAATTTTGTACCCTGATGATGCTTAGGCTAGGCGAAACATGTCGGTCATTTAAATTAAATTAAAATCTTTGGTCTTTTACAAAAATATTTTTTCTTTTCATTAAATATGTCAAACCACAAAGTTATTGCATTCTACAAAAAATTTAACATTTTTAATGGAGTTCTACAAATTTAACACAAAATCTATAAATAATAATCTACATTAATTATTTAGTTCATCTGATATTATTTTTGTGTTTTTTTTTCGTTTAAAGCTTTTTTTTATTCATTTTTCAATATTGAAAATAAAAATATACGAGTATGCCAATATATAGTTTTCACCATATTATGGGATATTCTTTGCAAGTGGAAATTCTCGTAACTCCGCTGCCTCCACAAAAAAGCCGTCCCTTCGCTAACGACGTGAAACGCGAATAAATTTCATTGGAAACCACATTCCTATCGTAACCTCACGACCCCGTCATATATGTTTCTCCTTATCTAATAGATTGCAGAGTTCTGGTCGCGTTTTCATTTCTCTCTAAATAAGCACATTTTCATATGTAAATTATACAAAGCATAAAGCTTTTCTTATACAATGCAGTGATAGCAATGATACCACCACGAAGCATATATTTTTTATGGAACTCACTATGTTATTACTTAGTTTTTCTGTAGAACAGTAAGTCACGGCGTTAGGTAATTTGTCAAAAAAAAACTGTGTGGATTTTCTAGGCGATTGCAGCTACCAACAATTTCATAATATGATATATACCATGAACTATAGAGCATTGAAATATTTGTTAAAATATTTTAAAAGTGAATAATGTTACAAGGTTAGAAAATGTTGAAACTTAGGCAAAGCTTGGCAGTAAAATCAGTTCTAAAAAAATTATTAAAAAAAATACAAATACATTATACTATATATAATGTTTATATAGTATAATGTATAATGGTTTATTAGTAACTAAATAAATAACGCACCCTCATACACACTAGCTCAGCTTTTTATGAGGGTACATCTTTATAATGAGAATTTAGATTAAGAAGAAATTGTCTATTGATATATTACCTTACATTATAATGTTTAATATAAAAAAATATATATATATAATAAAATCCATGATTTGTTTTTCCACAACTCCAGAACGCTCATCGTCATTAACATCTTCTCGGACTTCGGTAAAGCGCTTGTACCACTTATAAACACTTTTTTGACACAGTAGACTCGCCGAATTCCAAAGTCAACATTTTAAGTGCGTTGGAGCACTTTATTCCATTTTTAACGCAAAATTTAATACATATTCTTTGGTCCATTTTTTTTCAAAAGAAAAAAATTGAAGAACACACAAAAACGTCACTAACTTTTCCAGTTATCAAAAACAAACCACTAATCCAAAATGGCTGATAATGCTAGCATATGATAAACATATGTGGACTAACATAACAAAAAAACATAGACAATCGAATGTATACAGCCCGCGAAAATTCAAAATTCACCTCCTCTTTTGAACAGGCCTCGTATATATAAATAATAACTAAATTGGTTTAATTTTGTAACCTAATGATGCTTAGGCTAAGCGAAACCGATCAGTCATAAAAATGAAATCTGTGGTCTTAAACAAAGTTATTAATTAATTTTTATGTAATAAAAAAATCTTTTACTAAGGAAACACTGGAAAACCTGTCCAAATCATTAATTTTTGAAAGAAATGTATGATTATTTTTTCCGTGTATATATTTCTTAATAAATAAATCAAGCTTTGATAATTTTATTAAAATCTGATTTAAGCGTAATAGAGACACTTTGCCGAAAACGCCGCGACGCGACGTCCCGTCAGCCCCAGTCACACAGCCCTACACGCTGGTACGAAGGGACGCCGGCGTCGGCTATGGTCTACCGGTGCTATGGTAGCGCCACCAAATTCCGACCATGTATTAATTAGGAAACCTGAGTCTGCGGTCTGCCAAATCCACATATTTGTCACATGAGCTCTTGTGAGTTGGTTGAACTATTGAATTTCACAAATTGCTTGGGAATTTGCGTAATATAATGAACTAAATGTTTTAGATTAAGCACCTTTGTTATCGAGTATGTCCAGAACATTTCTCATAAAAGTCAAATCATTTTATTTGACACTATAAAAGAGTACGATTCAAAAAGTACCTACCCTCTTCAAGTTTTAAGAGCATTTGATTGGAAATATTATGAGCATTCATTATTCATTTTACTTCTAAGGATATTCACTTTTTGGCCATTTCAATTTTATTCATTTCCTGACGTGTAAGAAGGAACATACTTTGGGAGAATTCATGATGAATATTATGTATCGATGACTCACGAAGCCAACTGCCCTTTTCTTAACCAGAAAATCCCCATGTAATTAGACGGAAAAATGTCACTAATTAACTCGGGTATCTGTCGTGTCACATGTATTTCAGATATTCAATGAGTAGTGTCAACTCTGAATTCCATCTACTGACATCATTATGTTGTGATGATATCATCAAATACTACGAATTCTACATTTTTTTGCCGGAATATTGATATTGAGCCGATGAATAGTAAAATTCCTAGCTTTATTATTTCTAATTTTGAAAGTGTTAATTCGTGGTGGAACTGCATTTTAATGATTTTAATACCATAATACCCAATCATTCATTTTATTCCACTATTTTTTTGTATTTATGACCTGACCAGTTTCACCGGGCAGTTTAAATCAGGCATCTTCAGACTGGTACAATTTAAAGTAAGACCATGGAATACATACTATTAGGTCCCGAAGGGATGGATATTGATATTCATAGTGAATCATCTGTGGCTTCAGGATTTCAATTTTATGGCTGATAGAAGTAGTTTACCATACCCTAAAAAATACATTCGGGTAGTTTTGTTACCTTTTAGGAGACGGTTTATACAGGGTGCGTAAGATTCGTTTGAGTGTTTTTTGTTTTTTTTTAATTATATAATAACTATGGTTATTTATAACCAGCTTTATTTTTAACAGTTGGCTGTTTTTGAATTTACTATTTGATTTTCCCGTCTCTGTTTGGTAAACGTATTTTGTAAAAGGTATATTTACATTAATGGTTTGGTAAAATATCATAAAATAGTAATAATAGGTATTATCTTTTGTTGATTTACCCTTTGATGTCTGCGATAAAAATACCAGATTACATTTCACTTTGGTATTTTTATGTGTATTGTCTATTTACATCAATGCCTAGAGTATAAATATTTACTTAAAAATAAAGGTTAACCATTATGGATATATTAATGGAGAGTCAGCCTTTTTTCCAATTGACTATTCATTACGTACTTTTCTTCTATTTTATTTGTAAGTCTGTTTATTTCTAATGATTCTAACGATTCTATGAAGATGCCCGTCATAAAGTGAAACCGGTTAGGTCTTAAATAAACAAAATAATGGAATAAAGTTAAGCATTTGGTATTATTAAAATCTTACCTTTATGTCGTGTTAAAAAATTAAACGACTTCTATAAATTGAATAATGCAAATTAAGGCAGATTTTTTTTAGCTATTGAATTTAAGTAGATATTTTTCTTTTCGTAAACTCTCCTACACAAGCTATTTACGATATTTTTTCCACTAATTGAATAATTTAATCCATTATTGTGATCAAACGCCAAATGTTTGCGTTTCAAATATTTAATTACGTAAATATTTGAGCAATGTTTGATTAAACTTGATTATTTTACTGTAAACATTGGTATTTTTGTATTGTCCATGAAATATGTAATGATTTACCAAATGATATGTGAAAGAGTTGCGGGTTAGTTTCCACAGAAATTATTATCAACAATATGTAAACTTTATAAAAAATGTTATATTTTTAATTTAAGTTGGAAAAGATTTCGTTCAGTAGAAATTTCATTAAAATGGGTGAATATAAAGGCTATTAATTGAATTATTCAGAAACATTAATTTTAACGAGAAAAAAATGTTTCGGTGAAAACACTCAGGAATTCCAGTTGTGATTGAATAATCGCCATTTTAGGGAATTAATGTGGCGTATGATTAAAATTCTCTGATATATTATTAGAATTACAAAAATATTTCTGTTACTGACAGACATAAACTCTTGAATAATCGGAATAGCGTATCTAAATATCTTCGAGGGTGTAATGTCCTTTGCATGAAAACTTATTTGGTAGATACTCTTAGAATCGCCCTGGTGAAAGATTACCATTCAGAATCGAAAGGTTGCTTGAAATAGCTTTAGCTGTATTTGGTGACCAAAATATCCAGGTACTTAATAACCTTCCTCTTCCCCATCGCTTTCCTTCCTCTACTTCCTTCAACTTCGTAAAATATGTCAATTGGAGATACCATAGTACTACTGTTTTTATTAAATTTATATTGTTTATAAGATAGAACAAATTTATATGTATGACTGATAGTGGAGTGTTAAAAATCTATTAATTAACTCTCAGAATATGTAGTTTACTTCTACGTTATATCAATTTATTGTAACCGGACTTGTCGTGCTAGTCAAATTCATAGCGCGCAAGTTTGAACGATTGACAATAGATAAACCTTCATTGTGATGGTGATTAAGTTAACTTCCTGGATCGTCATTATTGCTCTAAGGCAAAACCAGAAAGCTCTCAGTAGGTTCTATCATATTTATATTAAAATACTTCATTTTTATACGAACTGTAAAAAAATGAAGTATTTTACCCTGCTTACTACAGCCACCAAAATAATAATTTTATTCATATTGAGTTCTAGATATTCGTGTGAATGAATAACTGTACATTATATTTTGTGTTTTAGAAGAAAGAAAAACATTCCTAGGCTAAGAATAAACTGTCAATATTTGAACACCTCCTATTACCATCGTTATGGGTAAGTGATTTTATTTGCTTGTGCAATGATGGAGGAGCCAACGGAAGATTGAACTCGTGATGTCTGCTTGGGAATTCGATGACGATTTGGATATGGGTGGGAACCCGATGCTTCGAATTACTCGATTAACTAACCGGTCTCCGTGGTCGAGTGGAAATATGCTTAACTACGAATATAGAGGTCATGGGTTCGAACCCGGCGTGCGCTAATAAATTTTAGTCATAACATAACACATTTAATTTATATACGGTAATATGTGTATATATATATACATAGCCAGGTACTTCCCAACCTCCTCTTTCCCCATCCTCTTCCCTCCCTACTACCTTCAGCCTCTAAACATACCCCATTTGGGGTTGTCATAGCCTCACTCTGGCCTTTGGCGGTTGAGAGCAGTTGGGACTCTTGTGTGGTATTCAATATAGAAATAAACTAAAAATTGAAATAAAACCGGTAATTCAATCACTGCAAGAATTTTTTCCGAGGTTTTAAAGTATACGAGTATTTATGAGATAATGTATAGTAACGTGTTTGTTATTGTATTTTTACTATAAGTAATATTGGAGAAGACATATCTACAGTAAGTTTTGAACAGTTATTTTGTGGGATTCGAGATATATTTATTTATTGTGCATGATTTTGATCTACAATTACATAATTTTATCGTTTGAATGTACACTCTGTTGATTTTTTCAATACGTATTAATGTACGTAATGTTAACATAAAAATAATTACTAATAAAATAAAAATAAAAACATGCCCTTTTTTCTCATCCATACAATCTTAATATCAAAATAAACACGTTCACTGACTCAAAAAAAGAAAAAAAAAGAGCCTCAAATCTTTCGATATTATGTCAGTATGCCTTCTGGTAATATTGCTTTGATTTGTTTAGCGTATTTACCTAGCCGATCTAATATTAGCTACAAATCATTCCAAAATAACTAAATACACCTGCCTACTTGAAGTATGTAGATATATTATGATGCTGTACTCTATTTGACACATGTTGCTTTGTGTAATACTGGGGTATTGTGTATTTCAATGAAGTCCATTCTCCGTCAAATACATTTGTTTATGACATGTGGCTAATTGGTGCAAGTGGGGCGAGCTATTTTTTGACTACACATGCTTTCGGTGGACAAAATAATGTATTTAACTTCAAATCAATTCATTTCTTCAATACAACGCTTTGGGTATTAACCGTGCCGAGAACGCAAAACCAAAGATTAAACCAACTTTCAATAAAAAAAAAAAACATGTTATAAACATCTTTAGAAACTATTTAGAAACGAGAGTTTCAAAAAATGTAAAGTCTGAAGAGAAAAAACACGTATATACTCGTATGTCACTAGCAGCATGTTACAACATTTTTAACGTTGAAAATGGTCAATCAGGCTAAACGAGTTTGCGAATGAAATGTTTTCACGTTCAGAATTCACGTCAAAAATGAGCGTATCAGCCTCCGATACTACTAATGGCAGTGCAGCGTATTGGCTATTTGTGTTATTAATTAACGGATTGACAGGAGCCCTCAAGATTATTATTTATGGTGTCACTCATTTTTGCAGTGAACAATGTAGCTATTTAAAACAGTAACCGTTTAAATTTACTTAACTTCAGTCAGCACTAATAAACAATTATTTATTGCACTGATTGTGTAAAGGGACTATTAAATAATTATTTATTGCACTGATTGTGTAAAGGGACTATTAAATAATTATTTATTGCACTGATTGTGAGCTTGTTAAAATGAAATAGTAAGTGTTTGTATAAAAAAAGAGCTCATCAGAAAATTCGAACAGTGAGCTCTGGCTTCATGAAATTTTGATAGACCATTTTGATTTGAATTTATGTTTACCCAACTATTTTCCATTTTTTTGAGGCCGGGTTGTAACTAGTAACCTATAGTATCATAGTTATATAAATATAAACCCAAGAAATCCTAGCAAAAAGAAGTAGGTACATAAAATAAAACAAAAAACTAACGTTGTAAAACGGATTTCGCCTAGAATCTAACATTACCGGGGCTTAATATTAACTAATTACAAAAATTATAAACGAACACCTAAATATATTTTTCTCTTTGTATAAAAAGAAAGACAAACATTCTCGGGTTACGAATAACTTGAAAATATTTGAAAAACTGCTACTGCCATCATAATGAGTGGAAGATGTTACTTGTGCAATGATAAAGGACTTAGCCAGCAGAGGAATTGAACGCGCGACGCCCGGGTGGGAATCCGACGCGTTTGTCCACTCAGCTACCGACTGGTCAAATATATAACTGAGAGAGATATATTTAATATGTAGACACAAATTATATAACAGAGTGAGATAATAGAATCGAAGATGAAGAAAACTTGTTAAAAGAAGGAGAAAATAAGCGACCGGACAGAGTTTACGTTGGAGCTTATGTGTTTATGTTTTTGTTTTATTTAAATTATATTTTTTTATTTCTTTCGACGAAGGGTAGATTGTTATTAAAAAACAAGTAATAGATAAGTTTTTAAAATTTTACCATGCCTAATGATTATCTCATGTGAATATTTTGTGTGTGCCATTAATGTATCAATTATTATTTATCTTATGTATTCAATATGATAGACATAAAATGTGTTTTTGGAGCACAGTTACTTACAGAAATAAATGTACAGTCAAGGCCCTCTTTTTGATCAACCGGAATTTATTATTCATCTCCTGGTTACACAGTTACCTCATTCTCCACTGGAAATGTGTTGATTAGAGAAATTGGATTTAAAAGAAGCAAGGAAGTGAAGTACCTCAGCTGTGAGGCAAAACATGAAATTTATTGAGGCAGGGCTGACGGTAATAAGGCTGCAGAGAACTTCAAACGTGACAGGAAGAGCGACGCCGACAAGAATTAGCAAGGCGTCGCGACGCTCGAACTTGCTCGGAAGTGAAACAAGTTGCAATAAGTCAATTTTTTTCCTTTAAATTTGTTATTTCCTATTTTTAAAAAGCTTTTCCGCCCAATTTCCAACACTTTTCACATTTTTTGTATTTTGTTTCCCTTGCAGTTGCTTGAATTGCTCGACATAAAACCTTATTTAAATGATTTTTTTACAAATATAAATGCATCTCGGTCATACGATAACCTTTATTTGTTGTGTGTTTTTCAAATACATAATACGCACGATTTTATTTTATTTGCTTAATATATTCCCTATTAGTTTGAACTCATAAAGGGAAAAACAATATTAATATTTCAATAAAAACAAGTTTTAAAGAACGAATCAGGCATTCAAAACTAAATAAATTTTGAAATTGGTCAAGATAAAAAAAAATAACTGTAAAGGCATCACCTGCTGTAGATATGTTTTTGGGAAATATTCTCAAAGTGTATTTATTTGTATTTCTTGATTTATAGAAGTGTAAATTCACTAAGTGTTGTATTGCGTATATGTGATGTACAGTAATGAGTTTAACCTAAATATGTTTTAAACTTGAAATGCGTTTTTTGTTTTGTGATCGTGCTGATCTATTTTAAAATGAAAAACTGGTACAAAAATGTTGTCCAATGAGAGTTGCAGTATTTGCAAAAATACTGTTGCAACATCGTATTTCGGCAAACTTTTAAATGGAAGTATGTCTGTTTGTGTATTACGAGTAAATATGCAGAACCTTCACAGCGAAAATGCTCACGCCGTGTATCTGTAAGACGATGTGAAAGATATCGTATGCAAATTTCTTTATTAATCCAGTTATGAATAATTCAAAGATAATTTATAAATCATCAATATTCATTGTCTTGGGAAGACGCCACTGCGCGAATATTCAAATTTGTCGTTCGACATAATCACCTCCATAATTTGCATATTGTAACGTAAATTTAGTTGACAACAGACCTTAAGTTAATATGTGCATTAAGTTTCTAAGTCTGGGAGGCTGGTAGCTACTTGCTACTAGCTACTAGCTACTTGCTTACTTCAGACAAGTTGCTGAGGTGCTCCAACTAACTTGACGGGAGGTGAAGTTAAGCGGGATGTCAAATTCACTTTATGGTTTAACAGGCAAGTGTCGTTTAAACGTAAACACCTTGTCTTATAAAATGAAGTGTCTGGAAGATGCTTCTTCTTGTTACAATCACCAAATTAGATGACGATGTTAGTCTAGAATACAATCAAGTTTTTAGATGTTGGTTACGGCACACATGTTATATTGCTATCTTCATGTAAGTACATTTTTTTTTGTTATTTAAGGAAAACAGCTTTTATAAAATGGGGGTTTGCCTGATATTTACATTTGAATTCGTTCTAATGAATTTGAAACATAAATAGCTAATATTTTCAGAGGAATCCACTCGGTATGTGAGTAATATATATTTTAGATTAATCAAAACTAACCCTGTCCATTTCTATTCTTGCTAAAGTTAGAAGTTAGAAGTTAGTCATCGATTCTAGGTCCGTTCCGGCTTTCAATCAAATTGTGATCAGCTGACAAGCATAACAGCATGACCATTTTGCTTTACGGCAGATCGCAATTTGACCAAAAATGGAACGAGAATCGGCGTTTAAGGCAAACCATTCAAATGAGAAAAAAAAAAACAAAATAGTGCTAATCGATAAGTTGTGACGATTTCAAATGTGACGAAAGTTTGAAACATCTCAACCTTGATGATTAAATCGCTTTATTTTAATATTATTTTTTAAATAGTTTTTGTCATGTTTTTATGATACTAGCAATAAATTCAAGAAATTACATATTTTATTAAACTCGTCCAACATCGCATAACTGAAAAAGTTTTGAAAAATGCCCTGAACGCTTCATTCCCCATAATAAAATAAGGGTTGAAGATCACGTCTTTCCTTCAGCTAACTCTAATGTTAACTGCCGAACTTTTGCCACTCTGTTACGTATCTACCGAAAATATCCAAGACTTTTTCCAGATTCCATATTCACTGGAATTTTAGGTATCTACCAACTTATAGCAATAAATTTACTGTCATTTTTATAACTGTAGGAAAGAGTATTTTTTATGAAATACAAACACCTTTTAAAAGTTTAATATTTAATTCAAAATATGTGATGAGTCTATTTTGGAGTAGATTTTTCACTTAATCCGAATTGATTCATGGTCTTTTGTTATTTAAGCACTTGACGTGACGTAACTCGAGTACATGATTTACTTAATCGTGTTCATCAGGGTGGGCACCATAACTCTAGTATGAATCAATAGCCTCACTGCATTTTTCTTCTTCTGTAGCCCGTGTTTTAATGGGAGGTTGGATATCATTGGGGCAATTTTTACCATTTGGACCATAACCAGAAGGAATTCGAAGTCACAAAGACAAGTCCTCTCTATCCATTTAGTCATCCAATATTTTTTTCCCTGCTTTCACTCTTTTGACGATAATCTGATCAATCTTACAGTAACTTGTAAACATACTTTCTAAGTACATAAACTCAAACAATTGCTTTTATCAACAATATTTTTTTATTAAGAAAAATAATTACTTCGAACAAGTTTACTTAATTCGTGAAATCCCGGAGGGTTAAATAAAAAACAATTGTGAAAATTTTCAAACATTCATTTTTTTTAAAGCTTCCTATCGATTTAAGCATTTTGTATAAGAATTTTCACGACTATACAAAAGTGGTGCTGTCCACTTTGTCCAGCACTGCATTAATCAAGGCAGCACCTATACGGAACGATTATTACTGCAAAGGGGACGTTTACAGCGCGAACATGTGTCAGGGAAGTTATTGAGAAAGAACAACCCTGCACCAGCTAGGGGTGGCAGAAGGAAACTTTGGCCGTGGAAAATAACCCGCCATATTTCTCATAATTTATCGACTACATAAAAGTTCGCAGTCCCTAAGTCCATGGGTTGCTTTACACACTCAATTCTCTTTTCCACAGTTCCCAAACTTTTACAGAACCTTGACGATCTTAGTTTTTCGGTTATATTTAAAAAAAATTGTATAAAATTACATTTGAATTGTAAAATATAATTGATGAAACGATTTATTAAAGAAACAATATCATCAAAGTAAATATTGAAATAAAATTAAATAGATTAAAAGATTATAGGGTTAGGTACCCATAACAAAATTTTGGTGGGCATGTGTTTGAGTAAGCCCAAAAATCATTTTATTGCTTATTTAATAGCATTTGATCTATTTTATTTTTAAATTTATTGCATTTCCTGAAATACTAAAATTGTTATCAAACAAAATATGAAAATTGACTAATGCACACAAAGAATATTTCCTCAATGGAGTTTGAAATCAAATAATTGAAACGTTTTTATTAATTAGAATACTTCTTCATTAACGCCCTATTTAAATATTATACATTTAAAATATTTAATAATTCATTAATATAAAGCAAAAGATAACACAGAACATTATTATTTTCAACAAAGTGGCATAGAAAAAGAGTAAAAAAACATTAAATTAATAAATTTAAAAACTACCATTAAATCCACAAGAAATCTCTTTCCTGTCAATATACCCTTGTGTGCAGTAAATAAGGATAACATAATAATCTAATTACCAAAACAACGAATAAATAGGTTCAAATCAGAGCTATGAAACTTCTAATAGACTAATTCTATTGGCCGAAAAAAACTTACTAAATGATGTTTTTAATTTATTTTCCAATTAGTAATGATGAGATAATTAATACTTTCATGATTTTTTTTTTATATTTTCAAAAATGTAATTTTAAAAAAAATTAGTTCGCCAATTTTTAGTTAAAGTTTGTTAATGGCCCTGAACGCCGAAATACCTTTCACTAAAAAAATAGCATAACTTAGTGATGATAATATTAAATTTAATCAAATTAAATAAAAATGGAGTTCAATACTGCAACCAAAATAAAATTGATATGCTTTTATTAAATGAACTTATTCCAACTCATTTGCAGTATTTATAAGCTTGTTTTGATCAATTTAATTAAATAAATATAAAAAGTTTGACTACCTCGAATACTTGCTATGTTGCAAAAATTATTTGGCGATTTTCCATGTTTACGAACGTGTGCACTATTGAAGGCCATGTTCATTTTTCGCGTATGCCAATAAACGTTTAGCACGCCGTTACCCAAATAGCAAATTCACGGCGGCCCTAAGCCGTAACACTTCCTCGGATGATCACTCCCCGTTCAATCCTTCCTCCTTGTTTCTACTCCCACCCGGGAGCTGGCGTTTTGATAGAGGTTGTTAAATATTTATTTTTACTGGGTTATAGAGAATGCCTGTCTCGAACAACGTGTTGAAGAGTGTGTTGTTTATTCGAGGGTTTCACGAAAATGTGACAGGGAAAACTAACAGTAAACAAATTGTGATATTTTATATTTATATAAACTACTCCATACAGGAAACATTTTCCATATTTCACCTTTAGGAACTCTGTGTGATGGGTATATGTAAGCATATTTTAAAATATCGTGTGTCGCGTGTTATTTTAGGGGTTTGAAAATTTTACGAATTCAAAATTTTATATAAATTATATCGTTGCCGGAAAGACAAAAGGACTGAAGCGCCATTTTTGTTTTAAAGTTTTTAAATTTTCAGTACCTGGTTGTATTAAAAAAAAAGTTAACTCAATGCTTTCACTGAGTTACCTAAAGCGACAAAAAGCTAAGAATTTCTAAGCTTGTGTCGGTTGAGTCAAGCCTTCTCCCAAATGGCAAACATATTTTAGATGGCTGAAGGATCACAAAAGTATTCAGAATCAAACGAGAAAAAACTTATGAAAACTGCATTTTTTTATTTTTTATATTAGTTACTTTGTACATTTAAGTTTACAAGTATCTAATTATTTCATTTTCTTTTTGATTAATAATATTTTAATTTAAACACTACTTATTATTTTGATTTACATGCATTTTAAATAATTTTTACAGGCTTTTTTAAATTTATTGATAGGCATAATTTTGATGGTTTCCGGCAGCGCATTATACGATTTCATTCCTTTATATAGTAAGCTGTTTTGGGTGTTGGCTTTATTCTTTTTTTTTTACCAAAATGTCGCTTAAGCTCTTTTGCCTTTCGAGCGACGATATGTTATATGCCAAAGAAAAAAAAAAATAAATGGTTGTGAGCCAAATTTATTTACAGCAAATAAGATTATCGTAAACATTTTTTAATTATTTTATCAAGACTAGAGAAAATTGTTTTTAATTTTTTTATAATGTTTATATTTATTTGCTATTAAATTTATTTTTAAGAAATACAAATTAATAAAGCAAACTTTAAAATTTGATGAATTTTATATCGGCTAAAATAGAAGCTAATAGTAAAAGACAAAACATGGAATACATGCGGAGTCTAAGATTCATTCACAATAACTTTTTTTTAAATAAACGGATCATAGAAAATGATGATTTTTAATAAGTAAGACTCCAAACGACATAGTTTGATAAAATATGCTTAGTCAATACCAATTCCGTAACGACAATTAAGCATATTTATGATATTATTAAGGTCTGTTTTTCAGATTATGAAAATAAGCGAATCAGAAGAAAACTTTCTTCATCTGCAAAATAAAACAATTAGTTCATTGATTTCTCACTCCCGTCGCGACCGTCTAAAAATAATAGACAAACAAACATCTTAATCTCGTAATGTCTGTCTATACTAAGTTCCGTGAAATTAATTGCTTGGGCCATCAATAAATAATAATAGTTGGTGGAAGCAGGGACGGAAGTGCTGATGTTGTTTGTTCGGCGAAAAGGCAATCGTGTAAGACGAGCAAACAGCTTCAGGTAAGGACTGGGAATGTTAGGGGAGTGCTGGAAGTTGGCATGATGGGTAAGAGAAAACAATTTTAAAATCACATAATTTATTTTATTTGAAATACTTCATTCGAAGGACTAAAATTTGCATTAAAATCAATTTTCTGCATAAATCTTTTTAACCCCCTTTTGTCGGAGCCAAATTAGAAAACATGAAAAAATAATATTGATTATACTTAATATATTTTTAATTTTTTTAAGTCGTTTTATAATTGTTACCGTTGGGTATGTCGCAAAACAGTTTTGCAAAAAACTTAAATATGACATCATTTTAAAACAACCATTTGAAATGCTATCGATGGTATATAAAATTGTGAAAAAAAATTTTAAAGTCAAAACATGTATATTTTTTTTCAAAACACTATGAACATGCCAAATGCAGTAAACCGTAATCAGATAAATTACCGGAGATATAATACATGAAGCAAAAAGAATTTTAAATAAACCTTTTCGAAGTTAAAATTAATATTATGCAAGCATATATTTAAAGGTTGCTAAAACACACTAATTTATTTTTAAAAAAAACATGATAACATGATAACATTTTTTATATATCTATTTTACGAGTTTAACGGTTATCGCAATTCTCATACTCATCTTATAATGATTCAATTGGGGAAAATGTTATTGTAATTATAACACAATTTTATTGTAATTATAGATCTGTTTAATTATCTTTTGACCGGTTATTTGATACGATCGGCATTAAAATTTAATCATTTTTAACGTTTCCATTTCAACCACCGAAAGGGGAACTTCATAGTATTGTGTCAACAATTACGGCACCGCCTTTGTTTAGCTGGTGTGTTTATGTTTTATTGCCTCGAACAAGACATAAAATTTATTTATTAGGGGTAGTTCATAAGTAATATATTGAGGAAACATACACACGTGAGGCGGATTGCCTGGAATTGCCTGGGGGAGGGGAGGGGAGAGGGAAACTTTGTTAGCGTTCCCATTTAGCAGGAGTTATGACGTTTTTAACCAATAATAATGCACAGCTGTCCTACCGTTAAAATGATTTATTTTAAATAATAATAAAACAAATTCAAAAAGTTATTCTAGGCATGCGCATTTGATGTTCATTATAGAAGAAATTTTATTTGTCTTTTATTATATTTGTTAAGACGTTATTTAGAAGTTTTTTTAACATCACGTAACGTTACATTCGGAGAGGATTTTTAAAAAAAATCCTTTTCGGTAGTGATTATTTCCAGGTAGCAATATTCATTTTTCTTTTTTAAAATCAAATTTATACAATTTAATCAACAAATTAAAACAAGCGATTTATTTTAAAGCCTTGACATTCATCAGTTTTCATTAGATAAAAATTATACAAAAAAATTGAATGTATTTTACGTACCCAAACTAATTGACTAAAACATACGAAAATAACTTGTGGTATTTTTTTTACATTTAAAAACTTCATGTCAAATGAAATAAAATTATTTTCTTGTAGAAAATGTTTGCTTTAGTCAGAAATTTTAGGCAGAAAACCCAAACAAATTTCAGGAAGCCAAACCGCACTGTTCAGATATGTACAATGCTTTATGCAATCAAATATCGGTATTATAAGTAAGATTCTGTCTGACACAAAAACTACTCTCCAAATCTCACCCTGCCCGGTCAAGTTTGCTACCCTTGCGGGCGCTCCACAAAAAAGGCCTCAATTGTCGGCGAAAAATAAATATGGCGCCATCGCAACACCATCTGTAACACTAACCGGGCGATGTTTCATAATCAGCAGGTTCATTGTAACAGATTGCCGGCGAATCCCGAGATTGTGGCCGGGTGTCAAAAGGAAGCAGCCAGATTACCGGAGCGGTAAAAAATGTCCGCGAATAGCCCCGGGGTAAGTTATGGCCGTCGTTAAAAATGATGCTACGCTTTTTTATCCGCTTATTTACAGAGCTTCGGGATGTACTCGCTGGCGGTATTGTTCCGGCTATATAAAATACAAGTTTGTTTGGATGATGTAGTTTTATTAAGTTGATCCATTAGTAATGGAAAGTAATGGGAAGTGTTATTAGGAAGATTATGCATACTGTGTAACGTATTATTGGAATTTTATAAATAGGCGATGATTTCACGATATTCAAATGACTCATAAATATATATGAAGATAGTTAAATCTGGTGTTTTTTGTTTTGTTGTACAAAATGATCATTTTTTTACTTAATACTAACAGTAAGTATAATATAAAATGTATAATATCTAGTTTCTAGTTAATGATAATTACCTTCCTTATTGAGAAAGTTCTCGTGCTTAGGGAGGTTGTTGTCTTGTTTTCACATAAGGTTGGATAAGTACTCATTAAATAATAAATGCCTTAGTACAGTACCTAATAATATAATCTAGGACCCAATGAAACTCAAATAAAATTATATTTCAGCATATTGCTGTCCAATATTCTAGCAACAATGTTTCACATATTCTGTCCAGCACTGCCGTCTCCGTTTTATAAAAAAATATGGTGGCTCTTCAAATAACTGTTATAGCTTGTCTTATTTTCAAAACATTTTTATTTTTACTTCTTCTTGTGCCTTTTCTATCGGTAGTTGCAGCCTGCAGAAGCTTCATTCTGCAGGCTGCAACTTGAAATCAAACTAAACCTCTGAAGGTTTTCAAAGAGACTTATTTTAATATCGATTTACTGGATAAAAAATTATTCGCCATATAAATAACATAAATGCTTTTATAAGATGCTTTAAGCATTTTCATGAATCTTTGACGAAATTCAAGTTTAAAAAATCCAGCTAATAATTATTATTGTCATAAACATCGAGACCAATAAAACATTGAGAAAATACAAACCCAGTTTCGCTGATTCGATAATGTCTTAAAATAGTAGAATTTCCTTGAAATATTAAAAGAGTCCATATCGTTTACCTGTCAGGCAGAGGCACAAAGCGTTTGTAGCAATTTGACAGGCTATCGACGGAAGGACGGCGGGTAATGATATCTTTCATTTTGTAGAAGGGAATTATATGAGCAATTTTCCTTTTAAAATTCAACTGTCCGTTCTGAATAGCGTTAGCAGTGTCTTTGAGGGAAAATTTCCAGGGTTGAACGGTTTCAGAAAGTGATAAAATCGTTTGAATAATTCTGATTTCAAGGCTCAATGTCTTTTCAGCTGTTTTTGTATTATTGTTGTGGGCGATGTTGTTATCGTAATTTTTCTAGGAAGAGTGAGGTTAGGAAATACATTCAGTATCGCTACGGCGAGAGGCTTTTGAATTGGATGGCTTTTGTAGTATTCAATACCTTGAATTAATGGGTCAAAAACTTCCAAACACTATATTCCCCTTACCCCTTACCCCTTACCCCTTACCCCTTACCCCTTACCCCTTACCCCTTACCCCTTACCCCTTACCCCTTACCCCTTACCCCTTACCCCTTACCCCTTACCCCTTACCCCTTAACCCTTACCCCTTACCCCTCACCCCCTTACCCCTTACCCCTTACCCCTTACCCCTTACCCCTTACCCCTTACCCCTTACCCCTTACCCCTTACCCCTTACCCCTTACCCCTTACCCCTTACCCCTTACCCCTTACCCCTTACCCCCTTACCCCTTACCCCTTACCCCTTACCCCTTACCCCTTACCCCTTACCCCTTACCCCTTACCCCTTACCCCTTACCCCTTACCCCTTACCAATTACCCCTTACCCCTTACCCCTTACTCTTACCCTTACCCTTACCCCTTATTTTTTTACTGACTCATAGCGGGAAAAAGTGAAGAACTCAAAACTCTAACTAAATCCAGGCAGTGATGGTTTTTTTATTGTTTTAAATCAGTTCTTGGTTAATCGTTGTTCATTTTATTGTTATTGCTTCAATTGTTTTTTTTTGCTTCCTATTTGATTTCAAAGCAACGCCTTTTTAAGTTTTATTAGAAATTATTTCGGATTACTTCTTGTCTGAAGACCCTGGCAAGTAGACCTTTGTGTTGTCATTTTAGACGAGTTCTCCCTCCTTCGCATGAATATGTCAACGTTTTACAAAGTGGACTTCAAACAGTCAACTTATAAACACAAGAAGTATCGATTCTATTCCTCAGATAGGTATATAAAAAAAATGTTAACTCTTTTTTCGTTTTGTTTGTAAAGCTTTTTCGTTAAAATTAGTTGCATCCAGAAAACATGATTCTCTCGGTCACCATTCAGAATAAAAAAATCACCCAAGGTTTTAGTTGTGTTCTTAAGTAGTTTCAAATTTCCTAAACCCTAACTCCTTTATTCTTTGTCTCACGTGAAACTGCCTAAATGTCACTTACTACCGGCAACTGATACATTTGTGTGGTCACTGGACACCACAAAAAATATTATGGAAAACCTTCCCAGTAAGTTTTTATTAAAAAAATACACCCAGTGCTATATCGCAAGGCGGGTGATATATCGTAGAAACTGTGTGTACAATAATAAAGTAACTTTCATTCTCCGATAACCTTAACTTTGTTGGGCAATAAATTATTTCATGTCCTCTGGCAAACGGTCTTGTTTCCCCCTCGCAAGCAGTTTATAAACGGTCAGTAAAACATTATATTTTCGTATATAATACTCCTATATGTTTACTTTACAAACGCACATATTTATATATATGTCAGATTTCGCATTTTGCAAACCAATAGCGGTACATTACCGCCTGTATGCAAATACAAAAAATATCATGACTTTTTAATTGAACTCATATTTTCCTTAGATTTTCTTTAAAAAATCGTAAACTGGAAGACCGCGAATCTTCTTTGGTAGACTCATATACATGGTCTGTTCAAAAGAAAAGGTGAATTTTGAATTTTCGCGGGCTGTGTGCATTCGATCATCGATTTTGTTTTGTTGGTACACAAATGTTTATCATATGTTAGAATTATCAGCCATTTTGGATTAGTAGTTGGTTTTTGACAACTGGAAAGGTTAGTCACGTTTTTGTGTGTTCTTCGATTTTTTACTTTTGAAAAAAATGGATCAAGGAATAAAATCCATGATTTGTTTTTCCACAACTCGAGGACGCTCATCGTCATTAAAATCTTGTCGGCCTTCTGTAAAGCGCTTGTACCATTTATAAACACTTTTTTGAGACAAAGTAGACTTGCCGAATGCCACAGTCAACATTTTAAGTGCGTTGGAGCACCTTATTCCATTTTAACGCAAAATTTAATACACATTCTTTGATCCATTTTTTTCAAAAGTAAAAAATCAAAGAACGCACAAAAACGTGACTAACCTTTTCAGTTGTCAAAAACAAACCACTAATCCAATATGGCTGATAATGCTAACATATGTGTACCAACATAACAAAAAAAACGATAATCGAATGTACACAGCCCGCGAAAATTCAAAATTCACCTTTTCTTTTGAGCAGGCCTCGTATTTTAGAACTTGTTTTTTATCCTGTTTTTTTTTCGTTGGGTACCTAGTCAATGAGTTTGAATACAATCATAGGCAAATAGTAAATAACATTTTTAACAATGAACAATCAAATTATATAACGTCTTGCCTTATTTCACGACAGCCACATGGATATTTGAAAGCTCTTTAGCTCATCACGGGAAACACGCTGCCTGATGAAAATGGAAATGAAAATTGCATGCATAAAAAATTGTATTAAAAATGACAGAGCTCGCATTTGGATGATTTTTGATGCTTTAACATGATAAACCCTTTTTTTTAATTTGGCTACTTATATATCGCTGTGCTAGTTCAATATTAAAAAAAAAAAGATTTTTTGACTTAAGGGTGTCTTTTGATGTCATATATTATAAGGAATCAGAAAACACTAATAAACCTTTTTTACTTACAATAGTATTAAACTAGCATAGCTATATTTGTAAATATTTATATATATTTGTTTTGTAATTATTCTTTTCTTCATGATTAAGAATAATAGTGCTGTGCCTGTCTCGCTAGGAAATCCCGTGTTGAGAGCAGCCGTAGCTTATAGTTTGCAGTTCACATCTTTTCTTCTGGGCACCATTATCATTATATTAGCACTTTTATCAAATTAAAAATAATAAAAGCTGTCCAAATTTTTCGATGTCAGAATTTTGTGTTTGAGATATCGGTCATTTTTTCTCCTTAATATTGTTTGACGGTTATTGTAAACATCTTTGTCCAACGAAATTGGAAACCCAACAAACGACGCCACCTGTGGTTTTATTTATTTAAAAAAAAGCGGTTATGGCTAGGTATGCTTACCTCCATAATCCCAAACACACACAAATGTGATATTAAATTTATTTGAGCACAATTTTTGCGGAAATTTTCTGATGCGTTCTTCTTTTCACTGCAACTGATGGGTCGGAACTAATATGACGAGAAAAAACCTCGCGTCAGTTATAATATTTTCCCCATGAAATGTTTCTATTTACGTCAAACAAGCAAAAATACACATTTACCAAATTTGTGTTTGAAAACAATTTTTAACAACATGATAAAAGAGGATTAAAATTTTGAAAATTGTACTATTTTTTGATAAGGCTGTAAAAATAACAATTCTTTATGTTTCAAATAAAATGTTGCCACACTATCAAAAATACGTGTTTCAAGAACTTATTTTACTACCTGGCTTTGCTCGGCATTTTAACACTTTTTTCTTTTTGTAAAAATAAAAAATATTAATATTTTGGCATATTTTCTTACTTTTTGACAGTGTATAATAAGTGCATGCTACTGGCAGGATCGTAACAAGACAGTACTTACCATATTATTGTGACAATCCTTTTTCAACATCGTAATATTATACTCCTATGCGAAGAATTCAACATCTGGGAAACAAATACTGTTGATTTATTTAGTACGTCAATATCACAATATAAGCGTACTGTAGTTCAATTTTTTTTTTGTAGTAGAGCTAATTTATTTGATGAAACTATTTAACTCTGGATGTTCCTGATATTCAATACCATTTTTTCTTTCTTTTCCAATATTTTTGCAATGTACTCGTATATGAGTAAATGTTTTTTTTTTTATGTTAATATTTGTGTTTTCTTTTAACGGGCGTAAATGAATAAATAAATATTTTTCTCCGGTTTGCTCTGCGAATCTCATGATAAAAACGACGTCTGTAAATTTCAGACTTGTGCAAATTTCATGACGCCAGAGCTCACCGTTTGAGTATTTTTAATGGTACTCAAAGATATTAGTTACTTTAAAAAATCTCTTCTTTATAAATACTCAACTTTTCAATGGTTTAGTTAAGATATTAGTGTTCATCGCACCATGTCAATTAGAGCCAGAACTCAGTTATCTTCAAAGCAGTAAATCTAATAATGGACCTAAAAAATATATGTGTACCAGCTGAAAAGCGTTTAGTACGGCTCACTGAATGTCTTGCATGATGAGGGTTCAACACAAAGACAACCGGCTCCTAATGAAGACAATCGATCGCGGCACCGACAAACCACCCCTAGCCCCCCGCCTCTGGTACCTGAAACCACCCGAAACGTTTCCACACGTCATACAAGCGAGTGCAAACTTGTCCAAGTGTGTGGGTCACCGATTAATTAGTGCGAGGTTGGCTCGGATTTAAACTTGGAAGGGGCAGCTGTATGCTATATGCTGTATGCTATACTCTGTATAGGGGCGGTTATACTAACTGGGTAGTGTTGTACCCAACTGCATAAGGACATATACAAAGGAGCTTGTTTACTTTTCGTTACATGTATAAATATTTGTTTGTAATTAAGTGCGTTGATTAATTGTGCTATGGAGGTGTTCGATATCTAGAATACCAAGGAAGTACGATTTTGAAATATATAGATATCAAAAAGTGTATGATAAATAAAACAAACACTTTTACACAAGGTGTCCAGAGCTAAAGTGCAGTAACTTTGAGAGGTAATTTTACATGATTAAAACATAAAGTACATTTAAAAAGCTAGATATCTTTTATCCAAAACTTACCCGGTAAATACGCCGGAAGTGAAGCTTGGCAATGTTGCACATCTACTCGTATGTCTGATCTGTAGCCATAGAAACCACACACGAAAGCGTACTTTAAATACCTTAAAAAAGTACTTTAAAAAATCACCTTAAGAATGTACCTTAAAACGTTGGAATTTCGATTTTTGTACTTTTTACAAGAATCATCTCCAGATTTTACTGGAATCTGTATAATTATATTCATATTATTTAAACAATTGAAAATATTTAAACGAAAGTGACCCTTTTTGTGATTACCGCACAAAAGTCCCAACTGTATGCAGCCAGCAGGACTATGACATACCCAATTGGCATATATTGTGAGGCTAAAAAAACAGGGAAGGAGTTGAGGAAGAGAAATATTGGAAAGTACCTGGCTATTCAGATCTGGTCTCTAAACAGGGATACTGCCATTTTCAGCCCAGTTTCAATTTTGAATGGTGGTCCTTCACCAGGGTCACTCTAGAACGTGTAGACTATGTGTTGATTTATTTAAATAATATTTGAAATAACGACTTTGATTAAATAACATTTACTTACGCACGAAGAGATTCGAATCCGTGACTTACGAATTCGTAGTTTTAGATTAAAGGTTAAGAAGGCATTATTAATTTGATAAAGCTTTTGAACTAATATACTGGTGTCAACAGTAAAAATATATATCTTATATCTTACGATACTTAAAAAATGTTTCTTTGTTTTAAATAAAAATAATTAGATATCGGATTATATGCATAATCTTCACCTTCCTCCTCATCTTCCCACTCCTCCCTTGAACACCAATTTAATTTTCAATTAAGTATGCCCATTTTGGACTTTTTCCTATATTAAGCTTATGCTTTGGAATTGTCAATGCGATGCCTTCCAATAAAATTGATGATTTTCATGTTACACGTTAGCAGTTTACAAACCTTTTATTTTCTAAGTCGGAAATTAAGTCAATCATACACTGCCCTGTCGGGGGAAGACATCTAAGACGTCCGACCCGTGTGGGGTGCAGGGTGGCTGGAGGGGGTGTACCCTGTACAGTTTTAGGGGAGGAAGGTATCGGAAGGCCGAGGGTATTAATTTGATATGCCATTGTCCGACCGAAACCAGATTATGCGGGAGTCTATGCACTGTTCAATGGGTGGGTATTTATACATTTAATTCTGTAACGAAATAATGGACATTGGTATGTTAAATATATTTTTTTCGTATTTCATTACGCTATTTTTTAATGTGTATATATTTCAAGGCAACTCAGTTATTTTGACAGAGAGAGTTGAACTTGGTTGTAAGCACTGAATAGATAATCCCTAGAAGTGTGATCTATTTCGACTTAAAATAAAACTGGTCACCAATTCACATAAGACCTTTTGACTCCTAGACCGTAAACAGGCTAAACAAATTGATATTTTCGTAGATAACAATCACTTTGTAGTTTGACATGTTTAATAAAAATGAAATAATAACTTTGAAGAAGACCACAGATTTTATTTTGTTTTTTATGACCGACCGGTTTTGCATGGCCTAAGCATTATCAGGGAACAAAATTAAACTAAACAAAAAAGACAAAGTGTGTATTTTTTGTTTAGTTTCTCTCACTGTTCACTTAGTTCATATATATTGTGTTCTCCCTCTGTATGTATATGTAACCGCACATTTTGTAAACCAAGCGAAACCGGTTGGTTATAAAAATTAAAATAAAATCTGTGGTCTTATACAATGTATATTATTATTTAATTTTTGTGATTTCATTCGAGATTTGTACAGTTTCATAAAAAATGTCCTGCTATTGCTTAAAAAATTGTAACATTGTTTGGTCTAATTATATTGTGTATCTTAATTGCCTCTCTTTGTGTATTTTTCTTTTGTTTGTATCATTTATCATTGATTGAGTTTTTGTAATTTTATATTTAATGTATCCTTTGTATTTGTGATTTTTTTAAAGAGTTATCGTACACTAATTGAGTTTAATATAACTGATTAATAAATAAGTTTATAAATAGTTTAATATCATTGGTATAAATTTTCATAACAGAAATTGATTTTCTACCCGAGAAAGAATTTCAATATTTGAAATCGTTTGATAAATTTCAGCTGTGGTTAGAAAAAAATAACTTACTGCGGGAGCATGGACACGCCCACAGCAAAGTTCTATCGATTTATCTTTTCAGTGGTTTGTATTCAGGTGAGAGTTATGAATTGAGTTATTGGCGGACAACAATAGAAGAGGCATGATAATATTATTTTTTCAAATTTAATTTCATAAAGTGCAGCCATTTGGTAAATCACCACACAAAGATTATATGAAGGTTGACAATAACGAGTAATATGGTAGACACTTCTTGCTTGATTCACACTCATACATAGTTTTAAACACACTCTTGTGCTATCCCAGCTCAAGCAATTGATTCACATGATCGTGCCATGTCTTCGTGGGGTAGTCCGACTTCTACATTCATCCACTTACCCACATATTCAACGGACACTCTTTCCTACGACCGCATTTACATTACCTACATTTCAGTCTTCCTTTCTAAATCTTTTTCATTGCGCTTGTGCATGTTTTATCACATATGCACCTCAGGAAACTCGTTTCTACTTCATTCAGCCTAATTTCGTTCTTCCTCTGCCAGTGCTAAAACCACATTTTGGATAACTCAGATAGTATCAATTTTTGATAAATTATGCAGAGATTGCTGAATATATACTCGGCAAGTTCATTCAAAATATAAATATGTATTTTTTTTTACATTTTTCAAATAACTTTGTGTTAAGGTTTGATTTGGCCCCTTCGAAGATATTGAATAATGAGGAAAGTTAAGCATTCATACCCTAATATCTACGGCCTCCGTGCAAGTCGTGTACTGGAGTACCTGTAACTAACAGAACAGCTAATCGAATCGCTTGAACTCAGTCTGAATACTGATTTACAGTTATCTCTTGAATATCACAGGGTTTGTTAACTGGGCCAAGCAATTTTTAAAAATTAGTCCAGAAAAAAACATTATTTTTATATTTCGTCCTAAGCATTTTCTTGTCCACTAAGATCAAAAAATAAATAGAGACTTCGCAGGTTATTTTTTAAATATTTTTAAACACATTCATTTTCAGTTTTTTACTGTTCGTAACCTAGCATCAGACTTTAAAAAATATTAATAAAGTATTTACCCGTAAAAATCACGGAATGTGAATCAACTGACTTGCCAAGATTTTTTGTTATTTTTATTGTCTTAATCCATCCATTTCAAATATAGAATAATGTCTACTCAAATAAATTAAAAGTAGATAATTTATTAGGTATGTGGGGATTTCATTTATTATTTGATAATTTTCTGATTATACTCGTCAGTTCCGAATTTGGAAAATTTACACAACTGCGTATGTACGTACGTACTTACAAAGTTATTTACAGTCAATGATTTTTAAATTGTCTAACTCTGGTTTTTTTGTAAAAATGTTCTGAAGAAAATGGGTATTGTTTCACAGAATGATTCAAGTTAATAAATAATATCTTAGAACATTGTGTGATGGACAATTTCTCTTTGCAGAGTATAAAGCGGAATAATTCTAAAATCAATTACATTTGCTCAGATCTTTTTCTAAATATGTAGGTGGTTATGGCTGTTATTCAAATTATTAACAATAAATAATTTTCTTTGTGGAGTACGTTTGTACGTGTATTTGTACATACGAAAGAGAATAAACTTTTCAATTTCGGAACCGACGTATAACCTACTAAAGTACTTACCTATAATTTGTTTTAGCAGACATTATTCTATATTTGAAATGGCTAGATTGTTGCAAATAATATTTTTTCTTATCAAATCAAGTTTTATCCCGTGATTTTTCAAAGGATAAAGTAAATAAATGGATTTCTTGAACGCAATGATTTTATTTTTTTAAACTTTGTTTTGCACACATTTTTTATGCAAATCGACACTTAATCATATGTATCCATGATCTTCGCTATTCAAATATTTATGAGTTCATAATTTAAATGCAGCATTTACTTATTGTAATCTGACAATAAAAAATAATTCAAAGAACATTATTGAATTTGCGTGGCCACATTAACCAACCTTGCCATTTTCTGCAACCCTTGTTATCCCCTACTTGTACTTAGGCGTAGACTTCCAGTTCCAGTGGCACCGGCCCCGGCCCTCCCCGCGTACCGCCCCTCGCCTACGCCACTTTGTGCCCAACTACGCCGTAGCCCAAATCGGACATACCGTAGCCGGCAGCGCGGATGTATCGTAGCAGTGGCTTGGAGCTAAGCCGGACCGTAACACTGATCGGCGCTATGAAGTCGATTTAACTGACCACGGTAGGTGGATACTTGTAGGCGGTTGGATATTGATGTAGATTCATATTGTTACCTTATGAAAACACATGAATTATTATTGATCGTGTATTCAAATTGTAATGGCGATCTTAATTTATTTGTAAGGGTTATATTATTGGTAACTCTGCTCAAATGATTGAAAAAATATGTACGTCCAATGCACTGAAATGAATGAATTAAACTAATATTGGATCTTTATCAATATCAATCAAAGTGAAAGATACTCTCAGTATCATCCGAATGAATCGTCGTAATCACCTAGTTAATTAATAATCACCTAGTGATCCGTATTCAGAATCGAAAAGCTACTTGAAATGGCTGTAGCCGTGTTTAGTGACCAGATCTAAATATCAAGGTACTTCTCAACCTTTCTTTTTCCCATGTCCTTTCCTACTCTCTTCAGATTTACAACACGAAAACGAGAAAAGTATTACTTTTTTATTTTTGTATTGTTTAATAGCAATATCTGAATCCCACACAGTTTCGTGACCAAACTTGACAGGTCTCGGTGTTAGCTAATGCTTACGAAGGGCAGTAATGGTAGCCATTCATTAGCTATGACCACATCATAACTACTAACTAGGCATTACACTACACAACACGGAACATGCCAGTTGGCATGTCATTAGTCTACCCTAAAAGCTGACAGATCTTAAACATATCAAGTTCATTGTAAGATGTTGATGTTTATATTAAATATCTTAGATTCTGACCAATTTCTTTGGCAAACATTTCATTTATTATGAATGTGTTTTTTTTTTTAATTTTACGTTAAGTAGGTACAACATTATTTTGATGAGTTTTTTCGACAGCATAAAGTTGATAAAATAAATATAAAAAAATGAGAGTAGTTAGCTCAAATTAATACCTATTTAATAAAATTTGTATTCTATACAATAAGAAATAGAAAAGAAAACGTAGGTTATCCTATTTTTCCTCGCTGGTCACAACAGTATTGGTACATTAAGGTAGTACAAATAATGTAGGTAGAACAAAGATTGTAATTCGAGTGAGAGTGCAAGAACAGGATAGTAAAATTGTGTTATTAAAATGCGATTTAATTGGCTCTTTCTGACGCAGTTCGTCACCGATTTCAGAGCAGGAGGTTCAAATCAATACGTAGGCCTGTTATTTTATAAGAACGAACTTTGAGGTTGTTTTTTTCAGTTTTTATTCATTTTCGAAATAAAAATTAAGCGATATGTTTCAAGTATTTGTTTAGAATTCAATAATAATTCTAAAAAAAATAACCCAAGGTTCTCTGATGTAAATATTGCAAAGTAAAATAATTTGAAAGAAACTACATTTTGTGAAGCCTGAAGATTCCCACTTAACAAACCACTAATAGTATCTTTTCAGTACAAACTTTTTTCGGGAGTAATTAGTTTTTTGAGTTTGACTTATGAGATTTTAGGTTCGATTTGAGTATTTTTTTTCTTTTCTATTCTATTTTTTTTATTACATAATTGTTAGTACATGAATAATAGTAATTTAAATTATTTCGATATTGATTCTAGCTAGGCAGATTGCTTGTTCTTAGGAATCAAAAGCACCAGCTTCGCAACATGTCTATTCTGTTGTTATATTACTTTGCTATATTTATATCAGTTTTAAAGTACATTATCCAGCAAATTTTCGAAGTCATTATTTTAACAAACTAATAATATTTTAATAGGAAACTAGCTTTTTGTGGAATATGTTTGCTATCCCCTTAAATAGTTAAGGTGAAAAGTAAGATAATTCGGTATTTGCAACTCTTCAAAAACTTTTTTTGGTTTTAAAAACTGTAAGAACTTTTTCTTGTATTACTCTTTCTTAACCTCGTATGAGTTTGGACTAAAAAACTGTGAATTTTTTTCCTCCGTAACATAAAAAACTATGCGGAATCAATTGATAAGTTCGCCAATAGCAAAAATGTAATGCAGCATTTCAACATTTCTGCAAATCATTTACTAATTAATCAAACTAAAAATTAATTAATATTATTTGCTAAAGTGATTAACATAAATCCTTTTATTTTACCTTGCGTGATAATTGTCACAATTATGATTAAATAAATATTTTAATGCAAATGTTTGCCTGCCCGTTTTAATGTGAAATTTAATTAAAAACATTTTAAGGTAATGATAAATGATTGACAATTTGTGAAACTATTATTGGCAAAGTTTCCAGCTGCTAATAACAGCATGTTCGGTGTCAAATATTTATACGCCTAATCGTTCATTGTACGTGGAACTATGTCAGACAAAGAGACTGTACAGGATGCAGTATACAGATGAAATTACGAAATTAACTAATCCTACGGAGAAAGATTTTAAAGGTCACTGTATTTATTAATGTTTTTCAACTTACCTTCTATTAAGAATAAATACAACTCCGAAAACGAAGGACTTGCCCGAGATTAACTTTTGAATTAATTCCGATGAACAATAATTTCATCATGAAAATTTATAATAACTTTCAATTAGATCACATTTACTAACTTCGACTCATCACAAATGCTCTCGGTCGGTAAGATAGGAATCTTCATCATCAGTTGAATACTGGAATTAATTAAAGCTCTAAGTGCCAAAAAAATTAACAACTTTTTTTTTACAGAATCGTATTTTATGATGGAAATAAAATACGATTCTTTAAAAAAAAACAGTTTTTATTTTTTTGGTACTTAGAGCCTTAATTAATTCCAGTATTCAGTTACTTTTGACCTTTATCAGAAATAATTACAAGGAAATATTTCTGATAGAGGCCCAAAGTATCTGATAATGAAGATTCTTATCTTACCGACCGAGAGCATTTGTGCTGAGTTGAAGTTAGTAAATGTGATCTAATTGTTATGTGGTAGAGAATATGAAAATAGTTGAGAAAAGATTCTAATTATGAAAAATGCTTAGGCCCAAAAAAAAGACCACAGATTTTACTTTAATCTTTACAACCGGCCGGTTTCGCTTAGCCTAAGAATCATCAGGGTACAAAATTGAACTAAACAAAAAATACATAGTGTGCTGTTATATATACAGAGGGAGAAAATAATATTAAATAAAAAAAAAGAAAAACCTGCTACAACAAACTAAACTCTATTCTACTGTGCACAAAGCATTTGTTTTTCAGTCTAGTATTTTTGCTCATATTTGTGTGTTATTCGACGTGCTTTATTTCTACCATTTATTAGCGAAATATCATAATTTAAATTAATTATATGTCTTCACTCACTTTTTTTTATTTTACCGCAATTTATCAGGATATGTGAGATGATGTTCGATTTTTAAGATTCGATCTATTTTCTGGAACGCCCCCCCCCCTTACTCCTTTCAACTTTCGTTTGAATTCTGTTTTTTGTTTTGTCTTTCGTCTCACTGTCTTATTCACTTAGTGGAGGATCAAAGATCTTAAACGTGATTTGAAAAACATCGTATCAATCAATGCCATTAATCGAAATTAGAATTGACCCAAACAACACACACCTAGGATTATGTGTATTAGTGCATATATACCTTTACACTTCCAACAGTTTGTGTCCTTTCCAAACTTTACTGAGAAACAGCCTTTTGTTTTGCTCATGCCTACTCACTTGTATTAAAAAAAAATTACGGTAATTCGAAAAGTTTTACAGAGTGCTTTTTTATTGGGTTCAAAATTAACGTTTTTATTTTTGTTGGAACTTTATTTTCTGAAATCGAATAACAAGTTTAAAACATGATGTATGCAAACAATATATCTGTGTAAGAGCTGTGTTTGCGTTAACCCTGATTAGATATCTACCTAGCAATACATACCTACCCAGTATATTTCTACAGTTTTTTCATCACTGGAGTTCGGTGTATCGGCTTAGCTGGAACATTTGTGGAAAATTTATGGGTCCCGTATTTGCGAAAGCATTAAAATTATTTATGAATGCGAATTGTTTTAGTAAATTACGGTGTTTAATGGCCGATACGGGGTGTCGAACCCGAAACACTCCTCTGGGAGCAAATCGCAAATACCCAACTTACACAATGGCGCAATTTATTATCTGATTTATTTGCTTTAATGAGTTTATTTAATTATTGACTGCGATTTTCAATAAGGGTGTTTATTGAGTTTTATATTTAACATTGTTTTTAATGTGCTACACGGGACGTCGTTTAAATAATGCCTTGGATGATCCTAATTAAGAATAATCAATTTGTCTTAAAAAAGGAAGACAATTTTCATTGTTCTTTCCAAGCTGTATCATTCGTTAATGGTTAAATAAGTGTTTTTCAACATTTAAGGGTTGCCCAGAGATTTTTCTTTATTTTTTAGCATTTTATACATCCACAAGCAACCATATTGAAGATTTTCGTACTCAGAGTAACAAGGTTTTCCACTCGGGTGTGTGCCTTTACCTTTTGCGAAAGCAGTTTTTTTAAATAATTTAATAAAATTTCTTTTAAAAATTTTTTATACTAACTTTGACGGGCTTCGTGGTCGAGTGGTTATGCGCTCAACTACAAATACAGGTGAGGTGATTTTTCACAAAAATGACGCTATACAAATTATCTAAATATTATTATTATAGGTCACGGGTTGAAATCTCGGCATATGCAAATACTAACTAACTATAATTTCATTTAAATAATGTGTGTTATTTCACATCGAATTCATATAAAATAACATGGAGTATATTTACGGCACGTTCCAGAGTGGTAGATAAAATAAGTATTGCCCTGGTGAAATACTACCATTCAGAATCAAAACGTTGCTTGAAATGTCTTTAGCCGTGTTTGGTGACCGGATATGAATAACCAGATACTTCCCAATCTTTTTCTTCTTTCCTTCTCCACTATTTTCAGCCTCACAGGATACCCTTATCAGGGATGCCATAGTCTCACTGGCTTTAGACGGTTGGGACTCTTATGCGGTGTTCACTATAAAGAAAACACAAAACAACTGACTAGCTTCAAGTTGATATTCCATTTTTTAGATTCTTCTTACTAAAAGTTTTTTTAACAAAGTTTGTCTGTAATAGAAAAAAATATTGGTACTTTAAATTGATATCAATCTATATATTATGGAAGAAAGATCTTGTGGCTACCTGCTCAAAGAGCTATAGACTGTGTTTGTTGAAATCGCAAAATATCTGCAGATCTGCATACTTATCTGTATATTGTGACATATATATTATACACCTAAAAATATACGCTGTATATTGTAGGTGTACTCGTATACGAAGATGGGTGCGTTTGTCTTGCAGTGTGCAAGTTAGCGTCGGAAGTAACAACTTACAAATTACACCGGCAGATGAAAACCAGCTATGTATATCTGTAATTTAAGGGGCAATTATTTACAGGGAACAACTGTTGGTCTCTTTGCAACGAATATTAATGTCCAAACTTACTCGCATTACTCATGCGTCAAGGATAATATTTAATAGGCCCCGGGGGTTGTGGGCCAGTGGGAGGAGGTTTGGGGGTATCGAGTGGGTGTCGGGAGGGGGTTGCTTCCATATGTCGCAATGGCGAGGAGATTTACGAGGGAGACTATCCAGGGGATGCGGCTAATGAGAAGCTCCGATTTAAGGTCAGCTAATGACTGAAGTCGTAATGTCACGGGTCTGAACTCCCCTGCAATTTTAAACGAAGGCAAAATGACAAGGCTGACGGATATTAGCCCTACATAGTAGTACATCTTTACTTGAAGTGCTTTAATATGTCCAGTGGGTTGCGTTTATTATTTCTTATTTGGAAACTCACAACTCGTGGTGGAAATCTATTTTAATATGAATTCATAATTTTTAAAAAAGATTTACAACTTATTAAACATTTTTGAGTTGGGTTTCCTATTTGATAAAGATACGCAGAACATGAGGATGATTTATTTTTTAAACTGTTAAATAGGGGTGGAAATTTTGTTTCACATTCTGTAATTTATAAAAAAGAAGATCGCCTTATTTTCTCAGTTTACCCTTTAACACCGTGTGTCACTTTAAATTAACACTGGGCGTCAAAGGGTTAGACTCTAACCAAAGACAAACATATCAGTTTTCACAATTTGAAATTTACTCTTTTTGGTCAACGATCAACACAAACTTTTAACAAAAAAATAAAATGAAATAAAATTCTATGACCTATAACAATACTGTGACGCCCAAATTATTGTCAATCCTTGTGTTATCTTTGGAAATACTGTGTGAAACCTTTTAAAAAAAAAAGGGTGAACCAAGCTCTTAAAGAGGCCCACATTTAAGAAAAGATAATTCAAAAATTGTGCAAGCCATTTCATAGCCCGAGCTGCATGATCATGAGCATAAGACATGAAAACGACTCGTAATTTTATAACAAACTAATTTCTCTTCACTAGTTACCCGTAAAAAGAAGAATAAACTAAAATTAGTTACTTTAATCAACCACTTTAAATATTTTAAAAAACTGCTAAGATACATTTTAGGTAGGTACTTTATCACTTGTTTGGAGTTGAAAAGATTTTTTTTCTAATAATTTTCTCAACACATTTATCGGTTCCGATTTTGAAAATTTCACTCTTATACGTATGTACGTGTTTACAAGTGTAAAATTTTAAAATTTGCAACATATCATCAAATATTTTTTCTCTTTCCCTACCTACCTACCAACGCTTTTGACCACTCGGTTAGTAACTGTTCTAACTTTTAAAAAATAATACCTACAAACTAGGAACACTGCAAAACTCCATGTATTGTGAAAAAAAATTATTACCATTTAAATTCCACATCGTTATATTAATACGTCATAAATTGTCCCGTTGTCCATAATTAAAAGTGATGTTATTCGAAAGCGTGTTTAATTCCGCATCGCGTCTATCCACCTTCTATCCGCTGTGTGCGCCGCGTACTCGGCGGCAGTTAGTTACGGCACGAATTATAGAGGCCATTACGATTCATTAGGGCCAGTTAAGCTTAAACCGTGTTTGCTCTACTGCCAGAGGACGGGGCGCCGCGACGCCGCCGGAGCAAGGGCGTCCCTCTCGCACCGCGGCCGGAGGGAAGCGGCCCGCTGTACCCTCGCCGGTTCCGCCCAGCGCAGTAAGAGGACTCAGTAAGTGTAATTAGTGATATTTGTGCGGACGGCCGGTATCGGACGCGATCGTATTGATGCGGCCGTAAGTTGTGGCATCCGAAGGAATTCTGTACTTGCAATTTAAGATGTTTTTCACTTATATTGAATTAAATAATATGAAATTATCACAAAAAATAATGCTACATTAAAAAAACCATGCGAAGTTCAGCTAATTGCACCGCCGCAAGCGCTCCACCGACCGTCCTACTATAACGTGTCAAAAGCGGTAACTACAAATGCCCAAACGCTTCCAACGTCAGAGTAGATTATTTTATGTTAACTAGACTACACAAAATATATGTGCATGTATGTTGTGAGCTATTTGGGCGTTTGGGTGGTTCGTTTGTATAAGTGCCTAGGCAGTGATTATCCAGAACAAATTAAATAGCAATCAGTCACATCTGTTGGTTCTTATCTATATTCTTTCCATTTATGATGCCCTGGTCATATTGGGTGAGAAATATCTCCCAGTGTCTTGAGTTTTTCAAGTGTTATGAAACTGAAAGGATTGGGAGAGGAAGGAGAAGAGGAATCAGATCTTGTTGGTTAACATAACATGATATCATTGAAATTATTTCGGTTTTGAATGCTGGTTACTGACTAGAGCGATATTTAAGAGTGTTTTTCTCAAAGGAACGAGATTTTTTATGGTGAATACCATACAAGAGTCTCAACCGTCCCCAACCGTCTGGAGCCAGTGGGACTATGTTACTCCAATTAGGATATGCTGTGAGGCTGAAAGGAATAAGGAAAAAGTTGAAGAAGAGCAGAATTAAAAAGTACATGGCTATTTAGATCTGGTCACCAAACACGTTTTAAGCCAATCCAAGCAAATTTTCGATTCAGAATGGTGGTATTTCACTAGGACGATACGTAAAGTATTAACCACGAGGTGCAAAATATAAATTATATAATTTAATTTAGATTTTGTGTGTGAACGGATTTATAAACTGTGACTTCTCGAACCAGATCGAAGGCGTTCACTACTTTTTTATAGTTTTTTTCAGCGTGAGCATCAAATAATGAATAGTACAATATTTCTTTTTAAGCAGAATATTGGAAAATATTCATGCATCGAGCTACTTACTGCAATTTTACTCCATTTTATAATCAAATCTTAACAAAATCAATGCGGTACTTTCAGCCGTGCCATATTCGTATCGAAAGCTGTGGTAATAATATCGATTGCTTATTAAATCGACTGCGTTTCAGCTAAAAGGTAAATAATTGCCCCAACTGGTTTACTGCGACATCCGATAGCTCGTGGCTTAAATACTAAATGGGATGTCGAATACCGATTCGGTGCCCACTTGCCACCCAACCACTTCACTAACCGGGGGTGGCAGTGGGAGGTAGATACCCGACACCCCCAACACCCCCTGTGGGTGGAAATTCCCCCCCTTCGGTGCCCACACACGAACTCTGATTTATACAATTAGCGGATTAATAAATACCGACCCATTATTAAAAGGCCATTTAGAGAGGCATTTGAATCAAAGGGTTTTGGAAATTTGGAAATTTATTCGACCGCCGAATTTTAGCAGGATTTTGATATTGGCATTCGTGATTCTGCAGTGGAATGCTTGAATATTCAATTTGCAGACAAATAATTATTTGAAAACGACTTATTAATACAGCATCCACTTTTGCTTCAGTAAATACGTGTTGCAAATTACAATGTTCCTACTTCGTTTACAAAAAAAAAAAAATAAATTATAAACTGCATTATTTGTCCATTTTTTTTTTAGAAAAATGTGCAGTACGATAAATGCACCGTTCATATTGGTCTTAAAATGGTTGTATTAACGAGCGGTAGATGCTTAAAGTAAAATATACGTAAAGATATATTTTTTTGGTAGGTACCGATTTCAAATATGTATTAATCGTCTGCATCTTAACATGAAATCAGCAAACATTAAATAACTAACTCTCTTTAAAGGTAATCTCTGGCAATGCATTATGTGCACTTATTTTTCTGGCAGGAATAGGTAAATGGAATAATTTCCAACTCGATATCCGAAAAGAATGCAAGGCTTATATAAACGTAATAAATAGGATCAAGGAAGAGACTCTTAGATGATTTGGGCATGTAGAGCGAATTAACTAAGAAAAGAATGTGAAAAAATATATATGATGCGAAAGCGAATGAGAAAAAGTTGGGGACGCCCGAGGAAGACACGGTACGATCAAGTGAATCAAATACTTAAATCGGGCCATGTGAAGAATCAGAATAACAGAAAAGTTTGAATGAGACAATTTATGAATGTGAATGAAGCAAGGAGTGTATGCCAAGACAGTTATATGGCGGTCCGTTCTCTCTGCCTAACCTTGTGGCGAAATGGCGTGATGGTTAGATAGTTAGTTAGTTGGAAACCTATTCATTTTGACATGAAGAATTTTTTAACCATCAAAAATAAAACGTGTTGTCCAATAAATTGCACCGTTTTTTTAATCTATTTAATAGGAAAACAAAACAAGACCCTAATGTTATGATTGTTTTTTTCAAGCATCAATTCATTACGATGTTTTGAAGAGATTTTATAGTAAAATTGGTGTTTAAAAAAAACCAACACTGAACTAAAATGAATCGTCTCTATATTCGCCAATCGAGCATTATCGTAAACGTTGAACAATAAATAAATTTGGCGGCAAAAACGGCATCCGTTTATCAGTTTGGCGGGAAACGGTCGCCGGGGAGGATGTTACTAATGGCCGCTGCCAGATAGGGCACATGGCGGCAGTGCCGGGAATGGCCGGCATAAAACTATGAATTTTCCCAGCCAAATAGTACCCGCTTGTACACAGAATGGCAATAATTGCGGCTGAACGGATCGGCCCTTAAATTAAATGAGCACGGATAACTTGCGATCGGTCGGTTTTATAAAATGCAAAACGCTTACCTGTGGTTCTGTTATATCAATTAAAGTTATTTTTACTTGTAGCACTACCTTCAAAGGCGTTGTAGGTATAATTGAACGAAATTAGCAGTAAACAATTCTTATTACACCACTATTCTTTTTTATAATAACAATAACCTACATATATATTAGAGGAAAAGAAGAAAAAAATTGACAAATAAACATTATGACACTGTAGCCTATGATGGAAACGTTGTGCTGCGTCCACACCATTTCTTTCTGTGTCACTTTATGCAAGAGGCCTGTGTCATTTTTGCAAATATTGTGGAAATTGTATTTTTAGGCAGGAGAGTGAAAAACTAAAGCTGACAAGCTTTTCAACAGCTGAGATCTCAACCGCAAGAACGAGAGAAAAAAAACCTGTTCTTATGCGGGATTTATCAACGTGTACAAATTTTGAGCACTATTTATATTGTATGTTGGCTAACCTGCTTCAAGGGGACCACGCAAAGCACCTTCAATTGAAATCGAGGGAGAAGGAATACGGCAATCAAACAAACCGTCTACATACGTTCCAAAGATTACAATCCACCCACTTAGATTAAGATGAGGAAATCCACACGGTTCGCCCGTTTTCACAAACTGTCAATAAATTTAAACACTATAGCAAAGCTTCAATATATACTTAGTTATATACTGGTAATGTTGAAGCTAATTAAAGCTAATTTTAAATTGAAATAAGCAATCTTTTGTGAAAAAATCAACCATTTTTAACTTTTTCAAAGAACAAAATATAAGATTTTTTTATAATTCAATGAAAAGAAATTAAATATTTTTATTATTTAGTTCTGTTAGTTTTTATCTTTAGTGACAGCTGTTTCGGCCCTTAAGGCCATTCTCAAACTGTGGTTGGGCCACATAGAAACGAATTATTTATATGATTTTGATGCCTTGTTTAATAACTAATTACGGTAAAAACTGAATTATCTTGAATTGTTTTTCGAAACAGCTGAAACTAAAAATAAAAACTAAAACTATCAATTGGCAACTAAATGATAATAATATTAAATTTAATCCCATTGAATTATAAAAAAATACAACATAATTCTACCAAAAGAACACAAAAACTATAAACCATATTAAACCATCAATTTAAAAAAAAATTAAAGTACCTATTCATAAAATAAACTAAGTGATGCATTATAAAACAAACGAGACTAATACTTATACGGTGGACTGTAAAAATATTGATACGTTATTACTTGTACTGGTTATCATTAGAAATTATATCTATGTATAATTACCTATATAACTCGATGAATACGAAGTATATAAATGGATGGGATTTATTTTGTGGATTTAATATAATTACCTAATTTAAATTTTATTTTTACTTCCTCATACTTTTTCTTTGATCCAAGTGGATTTTCAAATTATTTTTATGGTTTTATTTTGTTTTATAATTTTCCAACTTATATTTTTTTTTTATATAACTGCATTAATAAATATTGTAAAGTCTAAGGGCGTGAATAAATAAATAATAATATTAATATTATTTATTATTATCTTTATTTTATTATGGTTTACAGTAATAAAAAATGAAAACATTTTATTTCAATACATTGGAAACAGTATATACATAATAAACACAGTAAATTATGACTTAGTTTTTTTATAAATTAGTTATAACATTTATCATTTTTATAATCTGCCTCACTAGGCAAGTCTGTTTTGAGGCAGTATTTTTTGTGAAAAATAATAAGTGCAAATGGTTTCTTCCTCGCCAAGATTTGGAAATTTAAAAAATATTGCAATTCATAACTGATTTCAAAAGTCAAACAATAATAATAATAATAAATATCATTCGGTGGAGATAACAGAAACATTACAACGTCGTGTGGTATATAATATTATACATAAAAGAGAAAAATGAAAAACCTTTGTCTTTTCAATGTTACCATCATAATTGAAGATAAAGATATCATAATATTTTTATTACGCACTTCCACTCGTCGGTTATCAGGAGGAAAGGCACTCTGGAGGTCAGCCAGAGTTATCGAGAGAGCAGAAGATGTGGAGGGTGTTTCGCCTGTTATTTTTCCTCGGCGATTTCCTTTGTCAGGCGGCGGGGGAGTGTTGATATGGCGGGTAATATACCTCCTCGTGTTTTCTTATCCCCGTGTAGGAGATCTTGTATGGCGGTACTTATCTAGAAAAGCCCTCGAGGCAAACGGATGGATGAACCAACCAACCCGTGGTGGAAACAGGGTGCTTGGGATGATGAAACAGGAAAGCCTTTTTACTTTTCTTTCAACATAATAAAATCATTTAAACTTTTACCAAAGCTTTTTTAATGGTTTACTGGTAGTCATTTCATTGCCTTGCCCCACATTTGAACAATAATCACTGTTTTGACCTTTTTTTGTCTTTTTTAACAATTGAGAAATTTGGTTCCACGTCTTATTTTTTGACAGATAAATTGATATTTTATAGTTCCATAGCTCATGATAGAAATAAATTATTGAAAAAAGGACACTTCTGTTTACTTTATTAACTTAATTAAGAACATGACTAATAATTTTAATGGCTTATTTCTCCTTAATTCTTTGCGACAGTTCTAAAGCGATTTTGATTTATTTTGTTACCAATGTGTATTTTATTTGCGACGGTAACCTAAACCTGGAAACAAACTTCTGGAAGCAGTGATGCTATCATGTGAAAACCAAATTAATTTTACTTTAACACACTTATTCATAACATTTTTTTCAGCAACTAAAATTTATTTATTTAACACAATTCATTTCGTTTAAAATTACATCATTTTTATGCTCCACCTGTACCAGAAATTCGCCGTATTTGTGTTTAACAGATGACGCGAATAACGGATATAACGGATCGTTATTAACGGCAGCGGATTATGAGGGTGGCCATTTATTACAATTTTTCCAACACGGCCCACGGAGGGCAGATTCCACTCCCGCTCCAATGTGACATCAGATAGCCATAAATGAACTTCTGGAATTGCTTTTGCACCTATCTGTGTGGGTACTCGCTCTACTCTGTATGAAAGCAGGTTGGCTTTTCAATTTAGCCGCAGAGATAAGATTTTAAGGGGAATATATTTTGTAACATGTCAAAAATAATAGCTACCACAGTTATTTTATAAAATAACTAGCTTTGATTCCCGGTTTTTTCCGAGATCGTGGAACACGATGTGGCATGTGTATTTTTACAGTCAAATTAATTTGCATCAATAGTTTCATAAAATTATGAGGTTAACCGAAATTTTTTTTAGCGACTTATTAATTTGAGAAATTAAAAAAAACTGAATATCATGACGCCAGAGTTATTTTCATTGTAGTTATTATTAAAAGATACTATAAATGTGTATATTTAATGAAAATAAAATAATTACTTTATATAAGACCGGAGATATTATTTGCATTTTTATGACTGACCGGTTTCGTTTGGCCTAAACATCATCAGGGTACAGTCAGTTTAATTTTGTGCCTTGATGATTCTTAGGCTAAGCAAAACTGATTGGTTATAAAAATTCAAATAATATCTGTGGTCTTTTCCAAAGTTATTATTTAATTTTCATTAAATACGTCAAACCACAAAGTGATTGCTTTTTACGAAAGTATATGCATTTTAAAGGGGCGTTGTCATTCATTTAAAATAAAAATACTTAATAAGTTCAAAGTTATTTGAGATATCAAAACGACAAATATTATAGATAATTATGATATTTTAATTTATTTACTATTCTCCCTTGCTCAAAAGCTAATTTTCAAAGGTCCAACAAATAAGAAACGAATAAACAAAGTTGTTACATTTCTGTTTTACTGACACACGAACATAGTACAAAAACATTTTAGTAGGTAGGTATTTTACTTAAAATGAACTTGAAGTGAAATGTCAGAAAATAGATCAAAATATTTTTTTATGACCATAGTGAGTACATTCGACGGATTTAAATGGATTTGACGCTTTTGTTTTGTTAAAAAACAAGTTTAATAAAGAATTGACACCAAACAACGGATCCAAATCCGTTTCAGGAAGTGAGCCGTGAGCGCATTAGTTCCTGCGGGCCAGGCACAAATCAGGCTAGCAACAGTGGAGTGACCGCGGTCCGAGCACAAATCAGGCTAGCAACAGCGGAGTGACCGCGGTCCGAGCGGCTGATTTAGGGCGGCCGTCGCGGCGCAGGTAACGAGCCGCTGGGGAGCCGTGAGACGCGGCCGGCAGATAAATATCCCGGCGTCGGCGTCGCAAGACGGATGACGGAGGGCGTCGTATAAAGCCGATGGCGTAGTTTAAGCTAGGATTGTCTCGGAGTTAATCAAAAATGTGTGGATTGGGCGTTTATTGTGATCATTTGTTAAAGCGAATTTATCTTTAAAAAAAAAAATTCAAGTAACAACCAGGCAATACGAGATCCCTCGTTTTCTAAAAAAAACTCACCGAGTGTAGAGCAGGCATTACAAATTTGGATGGTGGGGTTGGATGTTTGTAAATCTTTCAAAATGTTAATTTTATTTTTAAAAATTACTTAGTTTTTATATAACACAAGTTAATACGGCCACCAGTATGAAATGTTTCCGTTGCTAAAAAAAACACTTAGCATCTTTAAATTTAAAAAAAATAACACTTATGTTTTCACTTGTAATAAATAATTGTTTTATTTTTCACCGATGCTATCGAGCGCAGTTAGGTCGGGTAGTCAGAGACGTATAAATTAGATATTGAACGAGTATAATTTATTATTATATATATCTAGATTGTAACTTGCACATACCAACATTAATAATTTATTTTGTTATATTAGCTCCTCACAGGAGGCTCTCGGGGAAATAATAGGTGAGTTTTTCCGTTTTTAGACAAGCATATTCTCGATTTTCTGGTAGTGATGTCTCGTTCAAGCCGCTCTGTGACGCACTAAGTGCCCATCCGTCCGTAAATATTTACAACGCTCTGCATCGCCAAGGGAGACTAAACAGAATCCTCTACGCTTTATTGTTTTACAACTCGAGGCGTGTTCATGACGATTTTATCAAAAGCTTTAAAAAAATTAGGTATGCCTTTCATAATAACTTCCTCCTTAAGCACGAGAATTTTCTCAATTAGGGAGGTAATTTTATCATAAACTAAACCAAACTAGAAATAATTAAAAATAAGAAGAAACTTAAGAAGTGATTTCTCTATTGATTTTTGCATTTTCCGTAATAAAACTTTTTCGTTATTAGCTTTAATAAATCTTTGTAATTTTTAAATGTATTGTATTATTTCTTTGTATAATTTTTATATTTTATGTACATAAATGATAAAAAAATCATAAATTAAAATAATAATAATAAAAATAAAATAATTATAACATATTTAGGCACATAAATCTTTACGTATCTTTTTTTAGCATAACTTCGATTATAAAATCATGGATACGCTGTAGTTACTCGTATCCTTCAGTCATTTTAATAAAAATATCTTCCCCCAACATATTTATGTCAATGTCTTTAGTAACTATTATTTTAATACGAACATATTTTAAAACGAGCGCCATATGTCTAAAATGTGAAATCATTGCTATAAATTGGTGATTAGTTGCAAACTTATTTGCCATTTTCTTCTTAATATATAATTAATATTTTGGTACATTCGTTGATTGGGATTATGCTACAAACAAAATATGTTAATCTAAATCCATATTTGGTTGAGTTTGTCATAAACATAAACAGAAAACAGTGCAGGGAAGTAGAAGTAAAGAGCCCACTCTACGTATTTACACAGACACGAGTCACGGGGCCGGAAATTACCATTAATTATAAGCGGGTCGGCAAAGGGATTTAAACAGCGGAAAAAACGCTCCGGGAAAAAATCCGAGAAAATGAACCCAGTTGAACCCGACCGCTCGCGAAATGTACGGCGGAACCTAGCGGCAATTAGGACTCTCGGCAAAAATGGCTTAACGAGAAAAATAACGGCAAAATCCGAAGCACTGTGTATTGAGTTACGCGGAGCTTTCAACATGTCAAGGGCGCGCTCATTTCTGAAAAGGCTCTCAAGTTTTTGACGTAAAAACTATGCTTTTTAATTTTTTCCATGGAAATCATTTTCCAATTAAAAGTTGTATCGTAAATGCCGAACGATTTCTCGTTTGGTATAATTGTTTGGTACTTTTCAACTCTTAACAAAGTGTTACATAGAAAAGTATTGAATTTTGTTTTATTGCGCAATCCAATTAGATTGTTATTGTTGCAATCCAATAGGAAATGAAAAAGTCAAAATGAAAAAGTGAAATTCTTTGCTTACGACACCAATTTACAAAAGAGTGGCCTAACTTTCAGGATTTTGATGTAAACGGATGTTTTTGAAGTATGCTTTACAACACGAGATTTGTTGAATAATATCTTTGTGATTATTTTTTTGAATTGTGGCATTCTATCACAATATTTATCAAATTCGTCAATAAGATTAAAATTATAGCATAATATTTTCAAATTCGGTTTTTAAATATTCCCCTTCAGCATTTTTTTAATTGTGTTTATATAATGTTTGCAAATATTTTTTACAAAGTCATAAGAGTTACTGCAATGTTTAAACAAATTGTATTTAATGTCGTTATCGTTAATCTTTCATTTTTATAAATGTTTCTATGAATAAAGGGAAATTGTTTTTTCATCTACGTGCATGCATTTTTTTTTTATTGGTGACGTCCGGTTGAAAAAATGACTCCCGGAAATACGAGAACCGAAACGTTGGCGGAAGAAGCGGCTTTGCATCTCTCTGCAGCCACTTCTGAATTATGTATTAATGACTATCATTTCCGGATTAACTTGGATTTTTTTAATTTTGAGAAAAGCACCTATAAGCCTACTATGTACAGTCAGAATAAAATACAAGTGTAAGTGAGTAAACATCCCGTGTATATTTTATCTGCACAGCTCACTAGGAAAGAAAAGAGTTATAATATTCGATTTAATTTTTATTCGATATTTATTTTGTAGAAAACAGATGCTTCGCATTATATTTAATTTGTATTTACTTAAGTTCTAATATTTGTATACAATCCCAGAATTATTTTTTTACTCCTTGATAATGATATAGTAAAAAACATATCTATTGTACTATATTATCATTCAATAAATAAAAAGTAGACGCACACCGTGCAGGCAATAAATTCACACACTATGAACTTACAAGAATGTTGGAAGGACATTATAAAAAAAACACATTTGGCGGTTTTAAATACTTATAATACTAATAACACTTGGCTAATTTATGTAGAGACATTTTTGTGAAATTGCCTTACAAAACTTCAAAATTTAAAAAAAACTATGCCTAAATTTACCATAACACTATCGAATTATCTAAAGTTATAGTTGAAATTACCTTATTGATATTTACATATTAAGTATTTACATTTAGCAGAAGATCGAGGATTTGTTCATCATTCCATGAAAATATATTATTATACTGGTGAGTTAAGATGCTTACGGGAATTATGTTGTTCTGTAATTTATAGATATGCTTATCTGAAAAGATGAGTTTTGAGTTTAGCTATGAACTACGTTGAGTATTTTATTATACTCAGATCATGTGCTAGTCTATTTCAGGCTTCAGAACCTGACACTCCTGCATCACACTCTCCGAACTTAGTTTATGGTGTGCAATTCGGTTCCTTCAACCTTCCGATAGCCGATGACATTGCCGATCTAAGGATTGACTGTCACGAATTAGAATCCAGCAAACCTTAAACTGGATTCTTTCGGGACATTTAGGCCAGTGGAGATTTATGATGTGCTCTGAAATATTAGAATATTTTGATACGCCGGTGATAAGTCTTGCCGCGGTGTTGAAAACCAGTAATTTTTTTATTTGATATTTGAAAAGACTTGCATACATCTTGTTGCAGAAATCTAAACGAGAAACGAGTTTACTAGTAATTTAGTTATCTCTGTTGGGAGGTTTCTTTGCACTGATTTAATTTGCCTCAATTCAAAAAATCCGTGCTCACAGTCCTGTAAATTAAAGTTGTAAGAAGAAAAAAATAGCGTTCAAACTAACACCCAGAATATAATAGGTTGCGATTTAGAGAAACTCTGTTTTTAAAGGGTTCAATTTCAATCTACTTGAGATCATCCAGAGAGTGTTCAAAAATGGTAATTTTTAATATGTGTTAAAAAAAGTTTTATACTCATTAGTAGTCACCCTGGTAAAAGTTTTTGGTATATTTTAATCTGACATGCATTTATAATTAGATCTTCGTTTTTTACAAAATTGTGGTGGGGAGGTTGCTTAAAATCAAAAAACAAAAATTCTTTGAGTAATAGTATTGATGTAAATAAACATGAAGTTAAGTAAATAAAAATTAACAAAAATAAATCAGAGATTTTATGAAACGTTTTATCATTGTACATTGTATATTAAACCACCTTTTAAATTCCGACAATCTTTAATACATATCAACAGAAATCATTATTTTCTGATTTTAAAAGCCGCCACAGTGAAATATTCAGGCAGCGACTCGGGTAACTGACGAATGACAGGCGGACTGCCGAACGCTCTGGTTACCAAATGCCCTGTCTACAAAACGTCCTGGCTACAAAACGTTCTGGCTGCAAAACGCCCTGCCTACAAAACGTGAATGGTTAAATCCCTTATCGGCTTGTACGGTCCATTTAACGTGGCTGACATGAGGCTTGGTGGCCACAAACATAAGCCATCTACCGTATACCAAGCGGGTAGAGGATATCGCACGTAATATTGGATGATGGTTTCTGATTATTTACAATTATTGTGGTAAACTGTTTGGTACAATTTTTTAAAATTATAAAACGTAATAATAATTGGCTAATTTGAATAGCGTTTTCGTCAAATACCACTTTAAGGCTTATGCGCTTGAAGTTAGATCATATTCACAAATGTTTACTGCTTATTAATTTTCTTATCTTTTTTAAATATATTATATGATAATAGGAATAAGTCAATAAATAACTTACTTTTTGAACATTCTTTATTTTATGACTTGAGTTAAACTATTTCTAAACTGCGCTTTATAAGTTCACAATTCTATTATTATTATTATATTCTTGTCTTTCTTTTCGATGTTATACGTATTTATTATTATTTTATTCTTGATTATTTTGTATTTTTTTAAAGACAAACAAACATTCCCGGGTTACGAATAACCTAACAATATTTCAAAAACTCCCACTGCCATGGTGTTGCTTGTGCAGTGATGGAGGACTTAGGTAGCAGAAGAATTGAACACGCGACGCCCGGGTAGGAATCCGACGCGGTTGTCCAACTCAGCTACTCACCATTCTTTATTTCTTATTTTTTCAAAAAGGTTTTTTGTGAAACATTTTAGTATAAATGGATAGTTTATTTGCTATAAATAAATCAGTGATTTAAAAAAAAAACATGACTATTATCTTTTTATTGCTTTGACATTGTTTATTTTATGTATAAAAATATGAATAATACTCTCAAGAGAAAAATCTTTCAATACACCCTGTCACCATGAACCACATAGCGCAATTGCTGCATAAAATGTCTACCTCCATACTAACGGGTTAATGCATAAGTTTGTAGCGTTCGTATTAAAGAACGCATTTTTGAAAAACAAAATACACAATCATGTACGGACATTATGGTGAATTATTCGTCATTAAATTTAGTGGAAAATTAACGTGACTGACAATTACGTGATAGTTAAGTAAACTTATTATATGTGTACATTGTAATAAATATTAATACATAGTCTCGGTAGAAAATGTAGCGCAATTTCTCTAGTTAGGCAAACTATTTATAACAATGCATCACCATCACATATAATTCTTTGGAATAAATACTTTGCTTAACTCTTACAAAATTCAGCTCCCTAAATAAATATTTTTCCCGTTGATATTATTATTGCTTTATTTTGTTGTATTTGGAGCTTTTTAATTATTTCTCAACTGTATTTATTTATTTAGACAAATATTTCCGGGTTGCGACAACCCAAAAATATTCGAAAAACTTCTGCTACCATCATTATAAGCGGAAAATGTTGCTTGTGCAATGATGGAAGAGGAAGATAAGGTTTGTTTGGGAACATTATTAGATGTATACAACAGAACTTTGAGTACACTTTCGATTAACAATAACGTGATTGCAAGTTTCGGTAACAACCGTGACGTTATCAGGGTTTAAGTAAATGTACTGCCCTGATGAGGGCAGGTTGAGTAAGGTTGTCTCCGAAACCAGTTGGCATCTTATTATTGTGTGAAAAAACGTTTAAGCGAAGTAATAGTGATTAATTTAATATTCATATAACGTGTTATTTTTTTTATGTGTAGCCTGAAAACTCTTATCGTTAAAGTTTTAAATAGACTTGTTATATGTAAAAATATAAATAAATCTTGGTAAATTAACAATACGGATAGAATAAAAAAAAAACATATTATGAAACACCTAAATGAGGTTACCCCCCCTTGACTTCCTCTTTGACTAGGTACTCGTTCCAGAGAATGATAATCGCCGCCCACGTAGCGCAGAACTGTGGCGAGATGAGAGAAAGTATGGGCGGATTTCTTAGCCCAGCCCCGCCTCCGGGCCGCCCACCGCCCCCGCCGCCCTCGCCGCCGCCCCCGCCCATCTCCCGCCATAGAGAAGCTGGGCACAGCTTGCTTCCCACACTGATGAATATTTCTACAGCTCTCCATTACTTTTATCTAGAATGTGATTACGTTTTATTTTATTACACAGATTTCTTTCTAACCCTTTTCTAGATAGGTTTGTTTTGGTTGTTTGTAGATAAGGTAATTTGTGTTACTAATCAAACTCATGATACAAACGTAATAATATGTTTATTTCACAGGACCTTCTTTTCCTATATTAATTAATTGATATCAAATGAATAAATAAGAAAAAAGAGAGAACCTTTATTTTTTTCAAATTTATTCGTGTAATCTATTTTTTTTAACAATTTCGTTTTTATAAACATTTGAATTTTTTTGATCAACAACATTTTCTTGCATTAGTAGCATTCCCTCTAATTACATGATTTCAAGTCAAATCAATAAAATAAACTGAATTAAATATAAATAATTTCCTTTGTTAGTACATGGTATAAATGGGAACTTTAAAATTTGGAACTTATGTTTATTGAAATTATCCAATTATAAAAAGAATCTTTTTAAATCCAAACATTATTCTATATTTTTAATGGGTGGATTTAAACTGGTTTTGTTTATTTGGAATTCAAGTTGCATCCCGTGTTTTTTCACGAGTAACAACTAGTTATGATATTTAAAAAAAACGAGTAAGCATTTACCGTGTTTCTTTCGTTAAAATAGTGGAGGTCATCTATCCCGATGATTAATAAAAAACTAAATGTAAAGTTTTTCGTCAATTTAAACTTTTTAAACCGTGAGATAGTATAGCAGCATTTTTTACAAATAAAGGTTGTAATAATAAATCTATAATAATTCTGTAAATACTGGTTTTAAAAGGGTTATTAAAAAAATACCATTTTAACCCTTCCTGTCTTGATCAACACACAGGTACGTAATAGGTATTATAATTAACTCCTCATTATGGCGTCGTATTTTTAAATATTTTAATAATTTTTAAGCATATCTTTTTAATAAAATAAGAAATAGATTTTCAAAGAATTTAGAAGAGACTGAAACATCACTTTTATTTTGAAATCGATGAATGGTTTTCGCTTAATTGTTTTTTTTGAAGGTCTGAAAAAACTTTTCAACAAAAATTTTGTCCTGGAAATTTAAATAAAAATAGTATTTACCATGTTCTTTTTATCTATTGATAACCGGTTTCATGTAAGAGGGAGAAACCCCATTTTTTAAGTCTTCAAAAGTAGTTCCTACCAGAATCGCCAGAACTTTGCAGATTATTTAAAAAAAAACCTTTTTTCTTATTAGAAAATAAACAGGATAAATGAAATGATGCGACATCTCACTTTAATTTTTTAGTTTTAACGGAAATAACACCTGTTTTATAGCGTATGCTGGAAATAACGTTACGAGATGAAAATAGTTGCGTAGACCTAACAATTTCAGAGAGAAAGCCATTACCAATTTCATGACTTCCAGACCTCAAATGTTTTAATAGATTTCAATAGTAAAGATATTTATGATATCATCGTTTAGGTAGGTAATGAGTTATGACACAAGTGATAAATGGGTTAAATAATCACAATTACCAGAAAATATTTCCTGAGTTCAATTCCTGATAAATAAACAACTTAAAATTTATTTTTTATCGTTGGTTTATCAAAAACTCATCCCGGAGTGTATTAATGAAAGGCAACATTGTGTTTTTTTAAAATTTTATTTAAGCTTGCGACAATAATAACAATCGTGAATTTACATAGCGCAGATTTGTAATTCATCAACTCAAGTGCGCTTTACACTAAATTATCTAAGCTGATATAATAACCAAAAAATAATATATAACCGATATGTATGCAAATTAAAATTATTTAAAATCATGATTGTTAAAATAACTCATAAAATATTATTCAGATATGGATGTAGCAGTGTATCTGTACATCAAAACATTAAAAATAATTTACTAGAAGTTAACGGTGTAAAAAATACCAGATGCAAAGTATGCATAAATATAAACAAATTTGTGGGGAAATATAATTGAAACGGTTGGCGTGTTGGTACTTTAAAAAAATGTACATATATATACTAAAATATTATAATGTAAAAATAATACAAACAATAAAAATATATAAATATCACAAATGCAAACAGTGTGAAAATAACAAATTAAAAAAGAACATGAAAATATTTTATGATTATGACTATAAGTACCTGTATGGTTTTCAGTGGACAGTAAGGATATCAAATATCAGGGATACAAGTAAAGAGAAAATCAAAACAAAGAAAGTTAAGGACGTTTCAAATAAATATGGCTTTAGATGTAATTTCTAGGTCCATTAAGTTATTTGTAAAAAAAAATTAAGCGATTTGGTTGCTAAGACCCTTTTGAACTCTACTAAATTATCTATGTTAAAAAGATTTGGGAGAAGCTTATTCCAAATGACTGGACCGAATATACGAAAAGCTCGATCAGAAGAGACGGGTTTATTTGATCGAGACGTTCAACTAAACAATTAGCAGCATCAAGATCTACAGACCTCAATGTATGCTGCCTATCTCTTAAGTCTTGTCTGGAATACAATTCAGATATATAGGCTAGTGTCATTCCTTGCAATGCTTTAAAGTTCGATAAGCAAGTCTTAAAATCCATTATTTTAGGGCGTCGTAGCCAATGAAGGCGAGCGAGAAGTGGAATAATGTGACAATTTAGACTCAATGTACATCATTCTTGACGTAGTATTGAAGACGAACTGTATCCTGTTAAGTTGTTTCTGGAATTTTCCAGCATATTCACTTTTTCAATAGTACATACGTGAGACAACATAGGAATTTATTCATGATTTAGCTTCATCAGAGGAAAGGCATTTTTTAATTAATTTTACCTGCTTTGGGTGGAAAAACCCAGCGCTCACGGCCTTTGAGATTTGCCACTCGAAGAGGTAAACAATTGTCAAAAATGAAACGGAAAAAAAATATTTCTTCGAAAGGATTGATATTGGTAACCTTAATTTATATCGGACTGGAGTCAAGAAGGGCTTGCCTTCCAGAAGAAACTATCAAAATTAATTTTGTTTTGTAAGGTTTATGTTTGAGTTTATTAACAAACATTTAACTTCAAACTGTATTAATAAAGTCAACTACCTCGTTTTTTACAATGTCTTTTTCATCCGGAGAAGAAAACTGATCTAGAGATATCAACTTGAATTCGTGAAATGTAAATAATAATTACGGTAAATACCTTTTTGTCTACAGATAATTAATTATCGAACGCTATTTAATAAATATTTGCACGTTTTTTTTTGTACAATTCGCGGAATATAATATTAAATATAATGTGGCCTAGCGACGTTGGAAAATCTGAACAGTGGGTAAAGTGGGCGGCGGGAGGGGTACTAAAGGCGGTCGGAGGGTGGGGAAGCTGTTAAATGAAGCAGAAGTGCTCCGATAACACACACCATAACACGTGAATACAAATAGGCAGCTATTTAAGGATCGCGTGTGTTGGTGGACCCGGTACCCACCTCTATCTGGATGGGTATTTGTGGCTGATATAAGGGTAGGTACGCTCGGCGAAAAATTGCCGCTTAGCGACGTCGGATGGAGTTAAACACGCGCATATTTTTACGCTCTCGTGCGTGCAATGATTTAATATACTTTTTAAGGGATGATCTGAATCTAGAGATCTTGCTGAATCTGCAAAAGTGGTTTTGCGATGTGTGTTTGATCTTTATTTGGGGAATAAAACCATTATACTTCTGAAATGCAGGCGTATGCATGTTTGATCAATTTACGATGGTATCATAAATGAGGAGATACAAAAAGGATTATGTAAGAGTGATGAAAAAGATTAAGACAGGAAAGATGGAGAGTGGAGTGTCAGAAGAATGTACAACACACAAGTGGAGATACAGAGTGAACAATAAGTCAGAGATGCACAATAAAGACTTTCCTTGAGTTAGGTCGTGTCAAGAGTGGAAATAACTAATAAGTCTAAATAGAACGATGAACGGAAGAGATTTAACTAAGAAGCGTGCGCTAAGATGAAGTTGTGTGTCTTTCAAATACTTATATCTAATAATGCGGGATATATACCTACAGCTCTCTCCTATCCAAGAGGCTGGCTATCATCAAGGAGATCTCTACACGCCAATTTTGAAGCCATGAGGGAAGACGTTTAGTCGTATATAAGGCATCGCCTAGCTCCCTTCCATTCATCTTACCCTGGGTCAACAGTTGAACGACCTTGTATACCCTTTATTATACGATTCTAAATTCACTTTCACAATTATCGGGAAATTGAAGTACTTGGTTTATTCTTTGAGTTTCAATAATATACAGTAAAACCGATATTATTCTTGAAATTTGTTTTAGTCTCACATAATACCTCACAGAATACAGAATTTTAATTTATTTTTTACGGTGCATAACGCACAAGAGTCCCAACTGCTCCTAACCTTCTGGAGTCAGTGAGACTTTGGCATCCCCAATTGGGGTAAAGATGTGAGGCAGAAGGTAGTGGGGGAGGAAGTATAAGTGGAAGAGGAAGTTTGGGAAGTACTTGACTATTCAGATCGGATCATCAAACATGGCTTTAAGCCATTTTTTAGCAAAGTTTCGATTCTGAATGGTGGTTTTTCACCAGGGCGATATATAGAGTATCTACCACTCTGAAACGTGCCGCAAATATAATTTATATGAATTAAATGTGTTATGACAAATGAATTAAATAAAATTTATTTGCACAAGCTAGATTTGAACCAGCGACCTTTGGATTCGTAGTCGAGCGTCTTACCACTCGACCATGAAGGCCGTCAATAACATACAGAAGTATCAGAATAGACAATTCGATGAATGAATACAAAGAAATTTGACCACCAAATGATGCTCTCGGAACTAACAGAGTGATAAAGATAATACTTTCACAAAGAACTTGCTGATACAATGTATAAAAGGCATTAAGACACATGTTTATTAGTACTGCAGATATTCTAGTAGGCATAAGATTCCGTTCAGCATATTTCACTTAGTCTCCACACACTGGCAGCAGTACACGTGCAGAGTAGGTGGCCACGATGCCACGTAAGACAGAGTGGGTGTTCATTGTTTACACCCCACACTTGGCCGATAAGCGCAGGCAGTGGAGCGAGGCGAGAAACTATGATTGAGCAGTCAGCAGCCTTATCTGTGACAGCTGACAGCCTCCTCCCTCGGGGTGGTTGTGGTAATGAATGGTGCTCGCTAGGGGTAGTTCTTTGCGAGGATTGCGCGGGATCGGAATCTATAAAGCGCTAGCTCAGCAGATTCTGAGCGATCAGCGCGGAAGAATGTTCTAATGAATATTGATTGATGACTGTTTTTATTTTTATTATCTTAATAAAGGTTGTAAGAAAGGAATTCTTAATACTGTAACGAGATTAACTATACTCTTTTTTTTTTTTTTAAATATTTTTTTTTAAGGCGTCTTTTCTTATTTTGGAGAGTTATATGACTGTTTCAAAGCTTCGTAGCTCATTATGGAAATAACGATGCGAGCTTTAAGAGATTGTGTTGACTTAGACACTAATTTTAAATGTTGTGCATGATGTTAGATCTTTTTATATTTGAATTGGTGTATTTTCTAGCAAATACTCGGCATTTTCTGAAGATTATTTGAGTATTAGCCAATCAAAGATCGTAGTACCTCATCTAAAACTGTCTTTGAAAAAATTCAAGGAAAAACAGATTCCAACTAGTTCTTAAACTTGTACTTTAAAACCGAAAATTTTGAAAGAAAAGTTAATCGAACTCAATTTATTTACACCTTAGAGGCTTTCATTATCAAAATACTAAACAAATTGAGCTTTTTTAATATCACCAAACTTACACAAATTATTAAGGAAATTTTCCGATTCCTCGCTGATATGCTTTTACAAACGAATAAACAAATATTGTCGACATTTTTAACAAGGCAATTAAAATGTTTTCATTCCAAAATCTTTACATTTTTTTAAAAATATTTTGTTCATCAATGATAATTTTTTAAATCCACTTACATAAGTCAAAGATTGAAAATCAACATTTTCTACTGAAACCCTTTTTACAAAATTGAATGAACCTACAATAAAAATATTCAGCTATAGAAATATTAAATAAAAAATAGTTAAATAACTTACAACGTATATTAATATATAATAATTACACTAAAAACCAAATTAAGTAAAAAAATGCAATTCTGATTTATTTTTTATTACTGTAATCATCTTATATAATGTAAAAGACCCATATAAACCGTTAACGAAATAAAATAAATCAATTTCTGTTTGAAAAAATCATGGAAATCTTTTGTAAATATATGATTAACGTCTATTAACGCTATAAAAGTGTGAATAAAAGAATGCCTTTGTTTTTTTATAATTTTGTTTTAATATAATTTTCCTTAGAAGCCGTATTAAAACCTACGAAAGCGGCATCCATCTTTGATCGTCGAGAGTTTGAGCTATCGATCGTTTGTTGTCATTTAGCATTTTATTGTGGCGTCGTTATCGCTTGCTAGGATTTATTGAACTTTTCACACTCGCTTATTTAACAGCTGAAGCCGTATCCGTTACGCCTTCTAATGGTTAAAACCATTATATCGGGAGTCGAACAAAAGGAGAAATCAAACCTTAAAAGGCGCAAGGTAAAAAGAAAAGAAAAATATTTTAAACGAACAATATTGAATCGAAATTTTATGATTTTACTTATACACAAGTTCCACCATTTTTTTTACAAACAAAGAATTGTGACACTTTTTTACAGTTATTATTACGGGAAATTACGTTGTGGCAAAATATGTAATGTTGAAAAACAGATAAGTCGACCTTTCAATGCCGAATCATTAAAAATTGTGCATTTTAATTCATGTCAGTTGTTTGTTTCTTGCTTTATGGCTTAGACATCGATAATGTTAAGTTTAGGTCAAGGGCGTTTTCCCATTTTTTAAGAAAACTTAGACTTTGGTCATGATAATTTAGACATGATAATAATCAAATGCTGAAATGGCCGAGAATCGTTGGTTAACGAGGGCGATAATTTGAAGTGGTAGAGGTAAAAAAATCATGATGGTGCTAATCATCGTTTGCGACAGTTTAAAATGTGACATTAGTTCAAACAACAAAGACCTTAGATTGTTTGCAAAAAATTCAAATAACACCTTTGACCTAAACACGGTCGATGAATATGTTAAGTTCATGTAAAATTATTACTACTAAAGGACACATTTGTGTAATTACAAAAAAAAAACAGTTGAATTTGGTAGTTTGAGAGCCGTTTTATTTGCACTCGTCCTTCTTGACATTTTAAAGTGATTTCGGTAAAAAAAATATTTCAGCACGATATCTACCATTTCCAATTTTTGTTCGTACTTTGATCTTTCTGTTTCTGTGAAATGGAAAAACAACTTAGTGCATTAGAAGCATTTCATAGTTTCTCAGCATTTCTTTCGAACTCAAGTAGGACTTTAATGGACACGTGGTACGATCAACTCATGACGGTTAGAATTTAAATATCATATCGAAAAAAGAAACACTGGTCGCCCACTGACAAGATAAGCTTGCCATAAAAAAATATCTACCGGCTACAGATGGATGAGAGCAGCCAAACATCAGTAGACAAACCTGGGCTTTGGGAGGCTTACGAAGAAGTCGAATAAAGAAGTCGAAGAAGAATTTTTACCATCTCGACCATATCATATAAGTGTGTTATAACTTCACATAAGCACTTACCAGAGTGGTAGATACTCGTACTTAGTATCGTCCTGGTGAAAGACCACCATTCAAAATCGAAACGTTGCTTAAAATAGCTTTTGCCATGTTTGGTGACCAGATCTGAATAGCCAGGTACGTTCCAACCTTCATCTTTCACATCTCCTACCCCTCCCCACTACCTTCAGCCTCACAACATACCCTAATTGTGGATGTCATAGTCTTACAGGGTCTCTTGTGCGAAATTAACTAAAGAAAAAAAAACTTATATTTTTTTACATTTCAATTTTAACGATAACAAATCTGACAATAATCTTTTAATAATTGGATAATTTGTATAGCGCCGTTTTTGTGAAAAATCACCTCAAGGGCGCTGTTAGGTCTGTTTAAGCATTTTAAGCAAATAATGTTCATTTTTTTATATTTTTTAAATGAAGCCTTTTTGTTACGGCGCCAAAAAGTGCAAACAGCCTCGGTTCACGCCATCGTTCCCGCTCCGTCGCGGCGCGCGTACAAATGTGTTTTTAATCTACTTTAACGTGCATCTAATGTGAGAATTTACACTGCCGATCTCGCCTGTAAATGGCAAACATAAAGATAGCGGGAAAGAGAGGGTAGCATGGAGAGAGACCGTTAACAACCAGCCAAAAAATAAAGAAAAATAAACACACTGTGTAACTAGAAGTTTTTAAATGCACTTTTCGTATAATGTGCATACTTGTAGGTAATAAAAGGCAGTGTAAATTTGTGGTGTTTGAAACAATGCTTCTCTGAAACCAAAAAAAGTTTTAACGATTGAATTTTGACAACCTTCTTGGATAAAGAATTAGAGTTTTGACGCCAAAAAAAGTTAAAATATATTAAGCTACAACTTTTTGAGCACCTCCATTTTAATACAGTTATTAATCATTATTTTAGAAACTTATTTTGCTCGTAGTAAAGCGTAGCCAGTAACTTTTTACCATCCTGATCAAACTAGTATGCAAGTTCAATCTGGTTGATGTCTTAGAACAAAGTTTTGATGCAAATTTTCCTACCAATATAATTATCACACAGCAAAATGTGCGAATAATACAAAGATTTTTCATCGTAAAAACTATATGACTCTTATTAATCTTAATTTTTATAAAAGGGTTTACGATTTTGGGTTATGTGATTTAATTACAACACCGACTAGCCTGGGTATAAATTTAAAATGGCTGATATAAATGCCTGATAAACAGTATGGTTAAAATCTTGTAGATATTCATTTTAGTTTAATACGAAAATAAATTGAATATATATATTACGTATTATTATGATGACGTTATCGATCATGAAGAGTTTTAAAAACTTCCTCTCACAAAAACTAACTACAATATATTGTGCCTATTTCATATTTCAATGTGAGATAAGTAAAAGATACTCTTTTAACGTGATAAAAACACATAAAATGACAACTAGCAAGTGTAATAAAGCCTTCTTGATAGACTGTTAAGACGCCTAACGATAGGGGGGAGGAAAAACGGCTCGTAGAACGACTTGAGTACTTAATGTCTTCATCACAAATAGATCTTTCAGCACTTTTTCTGAAAAACTTCTCCTGTACTTTACCTGAGTATAAACAAATGTTGTGGTTCATTTTTCTATTTAAACTTAAATATTTGTGGTAATTAATGTAAAATTATCATTTATTTAATTATTTTTTTATTTATATTGAATGCCCATGATGTTTTGGTTACAAAAACAGAGATTTAAACATATAAAAAGTGTACATACGTTTTTCGGCTTATTTTCTTTCTTGCTCTGTACTGGCATTTTCAGACTCGTTGTGTTTTAAATAAATAGTATCAAGGTGTTTTTAATAAGACTATTTTTCAATATTTTAATCTCATAATGATGACCTGGGAAGATTGCCCGAAGATTTGATAGAGGAAGACACCGTAACTCATAACTTAAAAACTAACGTAATACAATACGATTCCGATGAGTTTTTCCGGGCCGCAGTTTGCAAGTTAAAGATTGCCTTAATAATAGCCAACCTCCGATAAGAGAAGCAACAAAAAAGATAAGAAAAACTTCAACATAAAAAAAACGATTCTGACCTTAAATAACCGGTTTCAGAAATAGAAACACGACCAACCCTTTATTTAGTAAACAACATAAGAATCTTAAATTTTAAAATTTTTTATTTCCCCTCCAGCTTTTTTTTAAATTTTCACATCATCGTTTCTTCCGCATCAAGAAATGGAGGCCGAAATAAAATCAACCTCCACTAAAACATCAAACGGGGTATAAATGACGCCTTAAAATTTAATGAATTAAGTCAAGAAACAAAGCATTTGTATCTCAGAACAACGATAAGAATTCTTTTGAACAAGTGTTTTCGACTTGTCAGGAAATAAAAGTCCGCGAACAGCCCCCTAAAGGGTAGAAATGGCGGCACTTTACCTCACAAAAGGAATATAAATATTGTGCATTTTTGCGAGGGAGGTTTATTTTCCTGAAAAATTTAGTCGCATTTAGAAAACGTTTCATAAACGGGCTAACGCCAAGGTTTTTATATTACTATGCCTAGGTCTCATATTATAGATATATATTTCTTTCTAATATCACATCCCATATATTCTACGAAATTTTAATTTATATTTGAAAGCTCCATAGCTCGTAATAGAAAAAAAAAATTAATTTATCCGATATTCCAGACAGACTGACTCTGCAAATTTCAAGACGCCAGATCTGATGAGTGTTAAAATCTACCGAGAGACGAATTGAATGGCAAAATGAAACCTGGTAGTCCCTGGAAAGATATATAATATTTGTTTTTCTATGCTGGTAGAAAACTAGTTTGTATATAAATAAGATATATTACATCAAAAAAGACATTGTAAGCAAAGTATCAAAATTCACAAGGAGAGTAAAAATGTTAACTGGTAAACTTTTTATCAAATATCAACTTAAATATTATTGAAGGTATAGAATATTGTTTTGAATGGTAAGTACTATATGCAATATTACCATACACTCATGGTATTTTATTTTTATTTTACTGCATTATTTTTTTTTGTAGTTTAAGAAACTACCTACAATACATCATCTTAAAACGTAATTTAACTTCTCTCACACTCGAGTTTTTCAAAAATTTGAAAAATATTTCCACAAAGTGAAATGTTACTCATTCGCATTCTCCCCCTTTAGAGAAGGTTCTGGATTCCGCTATCAAAGAATAGAAAAATAACCAAAATATCCAACTCTTTACATGGAGACGGTCGAACAGTTTTCTTCGGGATATTAGGACACTTAAGTTCCATACGGCGGAGAACTCAAAAACACAATAAGCAAGTTGTGAAAATAAAGCCAACTTGCAAAAATGATCAAAGAATCAACTCTCATTCATTTTTCAAACGTTTTGTTGATTTTATATTTTTACTTTGTGTCACGCTTAAGGGATGATTTTTCACAGTTCGAGATACAGGGGATTTCAAAAGAATTTCTTTCTGATTCAGGTATGCTCAGTCAGGCGGACAATGCCCATTGTGGATTTTTATATTCTGTTGCGTTTTATAGCGGAATATTTACAGAGATAAGGCGAGGTAGTATATGAAGATGTTGGTAACATACCGGTCTTCACTGAATGCCTAGTGGTGAATATCAGTTGAATAAAGCGACACGTATTTTAAATATGGATGTCAAAAAATGGGTACCCATATATAAAGTATGGAGATGAAATTATACTAGATCTCGTTGGATCGTGTAGCAATCTCAAACTGCAGGTAAAGATTTCGCGAAAACTATGTGTACGCCTATGAGTCTAAAGCTGACTTAGTTGTTCACTATTATGGCGGAACCTGCGAAATCATCTGTTCGTCTATAGTACTTCAGAATTTTAATCGAAAAATAATATTTTGATAAACTTGCTTGAATAGTAAGCTCTCGTCTGTCTAATTACAATAATTTAAAACGCCTGAAAGCGCCATAGTCTTACGAATATCTCTGTTTCAAGACGGGATCAATAAAATACGTGTTAAAAATATTAAGAAAATTGATAAAATTTCACTAAATTTACTCTGTGTTGCTTTACAAATTATAATTCAAAACTTTTCTGAAATATGGTTTGAAAATCTAACAATTGTTACAATGCGAAACCAAAATGACCAAATTTAGAATTTTCGTTTGTAACTTTGATTAGGAAAATTACATAGCTCTTATTTTATGAGAACTTACCGCTTGCCTTATGATGATTTTTGATTGATTCCAATTGTTCCCCATAAATCCAAAATTAAAACTCATTCGAAATACAGTCTTCTAATAAAGGTACGTGTTGTTTCTCTACAAATTTGACTGGTTAGTAGCTGCGTGGACCAACGCGTCGGACTCCCACTCGGGCGTCGTGGATTCAATTTATCATCTAACAAAGTCCTGCATCATTACACAAGCAACATTTTCCGCTTATCGTGATGGTAGTAGGAGTTTTTCAAATATTTTCAGGTTATTCGTAAACCGGGAACGTTTGTCTTTCTTTACAAAAAAAGAAAATTTTTAGAAATAGTATTTTATTTGTTTATTATGTTTATATTTTATCATTTATTTTTTCATAGAAAGCAATCACTATGTGGTTTGATATATTTTATGAAAATGAAATAATAACTTTGTAAGACCACAGATTTATTTTTATTCTTTATGACCGATAGTTTTCAATAAGTTTCGCCTAGCTTAAGTTTAATTTTGTACCGTGATGATGCTTAGGCTAAGCGAAACCGGTCGGTTATGAAAAGTTATATTTAATCTGTTGTCTTATACGAAGTTATTTTTTCATTTTCATTAGTCTATTATTTGTTCAACACACAGATGGAGGCAACAATTATTATCTACTCAATAATCGTTATATTGCGCCACTCTTGAAGTTATAATATATGGAGAGAGAGCTAATTCTCTTTACCCAACCTATACAAATTTGAGATAAATTACTTTCTGTGGGTTTTTACGTCGTACACACATATATCATCGTATCACATCGTATCACACCGCTTTGAAGTATTGTTAGAATGTTCTTCGTATCCCGCGTCTTCGTTGACTCTGCCCACACATTTTGATGCGCGAAATAAACGGACATAACTCAACGGCTTATTAGGTTACACGCTATATTATTGTTTATAAAAATACTATGAAAAAGTGGTTGTACGAATACACAAAAATATTATGTCGACATGTGCTAGGAATGGATACATAAATACTCTAGCCCTAGTCCTAGCCACGTCCAGGTATAGCCGAGTCCGGCAAACCTCATACAAACTGACTACAGCAGAGCTCTCTCTTGTATATTATTGCTCTGAGGCGCCGCTTTTATACAAACTCACCTTGAGCACTGTAATGATTCGCATTCCAACAGTTGCTGTACAAAATCACAACCCATCCAAAATTCCATAAATATGCGAACCTGCCAATTGTCGTTCTACAAATCCAAAATCATAACTAATCCGAAATTAAATCATCTAATCGCTTCCAAACAACGCATATAAATCAGCGGTTTGTTTGATGTATTCAACTCCCAAGGGGCTGAAGCAATAATTGTTATTTTATTCATAGAAAGTCGTATGAGGTAATAGCGTACGTCCCAGCGGAACCAGAGCAGATACACGAGTACCGCTGATAGCTCCATTGTAGCCTCTCCCCCTTTCTCTCAAGCGATACATGCAGTGGAAAGAGACGTAACAACGATGCTCTCAGCGGCAGGACCATATTGCAGGAGTGATTATACTCCGTCCTGTAATATAATCCCCCCGCAAACGTTTAACTTTTCCCCACAAACCAATTTTCTTCATATTCCCCGAATAAATCCGCGTCACTGAGCTAATCTAAAACACACCCAGGCCTAATGAACGAGGGCACTCTCTTAGGGGTATTCAAAAGTGCATTGGCGGAATGTGTGCAACGATTTCGCAAGTAGACGCTCGATGCGTAATACGCAATTAGGTTTCGAAGATAAATCTTATAGATGCGTTGCCTGTATTGAATTTAAATGCTAACGACAGTGATTTTTACAAAATACAATCTTTTTGCGAATTAATTTAGTTAAGGGTCGGCACCCAAAAACACACTTTTTTGGCTTTCTAATACAAGAATTACTACACATGATTTATCTGTTAATTCCATAGAAGTAGTTAGGCAAATGCCTAAGGTTTCCAGTGAATACAATTTTTAAAGAATAATCGTTTAAATTATTTATAAAATTCACATTGGAATTTCAGGTACTAACTAACTAACCATCACGCCGTTTCCCCGCAGAGGTAGGCAGAGAGGAAGGACCGCCATATAACTCTGTCTTGGCACACACTCCTTACTTCATTTACATTCATACATCGTATCATACATACTCTTCTGTCATTCTGACTCTTGACATGACCCGATTCAAGTATTTGATTCACTTGATCGTGCCATGTCTTTTTCAGGCGTCCTCGACTTCTTTTTCCATTCACTTTTGCATCATATATTCTTTTCACACTCCTTTCTTCGTTCATTCGCTCTAAGTGCCCAAACCATCTAAGTGTTCCTTTCTTGATCCTATTCATTACAAATTTTAGGTAAAATATTCTAAAATGGCTCCACTGGTGTTCAAATTGCACCTTCTACTGACATTTTAGTATTTTATCAGAGAATTTAAAAGATTACAGCTTATTTTTTTTATTCACTGGAAACCGTAGATATTTGCCTGTGGAATTTAGACAAACATCATGTGCAGTATTGCTTCTGTTGGAATGCTACAAAGTGTCGTTTAGCGCCATTTTGGGTGCTGACCCTTAACCGGTAGCCATAACTGAGCAAGTTTAAAAACAACCGCCTGAAATTAGCTACTCACTACAAAATGGTCAGATAAAATCGAAACGTCAACATTACAGTTGCATGCACGTCGTGATTTTTTTTAAATTATAATTTTTTGTCAAAGTTCTAGTCAATGATTTTTTTTTCTTCATAATTTTCTAAATAAGCATATATGCTACTATGTAACTACCTGTTGACCTATCTGTTATCATAAAAACATTGTTTAAAAAAAAAATTACCTCCACGTAAAATAATACATTCCAACGTAAATTTATATAAATAAGTACCTCTATTATTTGTCATGTATACGAACTACCTATGTAATAAAGTTGGATATAATTTTTCATAATTTGTTTAACCAGTAGGTAAATAACATGTTATTTTTTATTATGCCTTTATAAGGGTGCTCCGTTAAAATAAAATGTTTCAAAATAATTATCTTCATTTCTTGCCCCAGAATTTTAATTTATTCACCGCGTTATGTTCAGTCAACAGTATTTTTTGACTGGCGAGTCTCTATTTTGTGTTTAAAATATAATCACATAAAATTCTGGCCAAATTCCAGTCCAAATATTTCAGTACGGCTTTACAAATTACGTACACACGTGTAGGGAATAAATTAAATAATTGCTTTAAGGATAGGCTTGTACGTGGGTGGGACGTTTTATATTTAAAAACAAAATGTAAAAAATGTTTTTTTCTGCATTTAAAAAGACAATCATAATCCCTAACACTCATTGCGGTTAAATATTTTTCCTTTTTGATCCCCGGAGCCGGAAGGGGGCCATTTTGTCGGAATCTCTGCAGACCTTTTTTTCTAAATGCCCAAAATCCTTTGGCTTTAAAACTTTTATTAGGAAAAGTCCCCGTAGACGTGGATTATAATGTGCAGTTTTTTAAATGTTATTCGTTAAGGGTTGAATTTATACGGGAGTGTGGAACGGGTTGGATTTTTAAAGTAGGTACCAGATTTCACAATAAGGGAAGGGGAGGACATACCGACGCTAAAAAAATCATCACTTGTGTTTTTTTCAGTGCCTATCTGTAATCTCGAACTAATTTCAAATTTGTGTGTATTTTTTAATATTTCTTATTAGCTCTCTCAGGCGATCTAAAGCCATTTTAGTAAGATCCATAAATATTATCACTCAGACATGGCAGCACCTATACTATTATATATATCGTAAATTTTGTTTCCCACTTTTGATTTGAGGTTTTGCTTTGTTAAATGCTGATGTATGGTAACCAGTTATTTTAAAAGATATTGATCAAAAATACGTATTTTTAATGATACATTTATTTATTTTATGATTATAAGCGCTAGAAACAGTCGCAAATATGCATGAAAAAAAATTCCAAACAAAGTATATTCATAACTGCAATATAAAATTTTGTGTGTGCTTTAATTTTAGTGCACAAGGTCTCTTTTTTAATATTTTTTTATTGGAAACATTTACAACTTTACAAACGTATTTTTATTATAACAGAAGAGAGAAATCACTCTGATAGATTATATTAAATAAATTATCTTTTAAAATATATTTTTGTTGTTGTTGTAAAGCTTAACGAATGTCTAATCGCCCTTCGACATATTATAATACTAAATGCCATTTGACGAAAACCAGAGTCGCAGCAACAGAATAATGTCACCACTTCCCAAAGGAGGTTTTATCCGAATTATTGGTAAGTTTAATAGTTACGTTCCGAAAATTGTTTAAAATATTTCAGATAATTTTTGTTTTGCTGACCCACTTTTTTTCTGACCGTTACCCGCCCTATGTTAAACGCAAATCTCTGGAAATTAAACTAAAGTAAGATAATAGAAAGAAAAAGAAAATTTTTAAGGCTTGATTTGTTAGTGATTGAAAATGTAACAATAAAACCAAAAAAGATTTTGGGTAAGCAGTAAAGAGCTCATAAGTATTTAAAAAGTTTAAAACAAATAGAATTTTGTAGAATGTACATAATAATTAACATTATTATTATTTTTATAATTTCTACAAAGCTTTCGTTGATAGTGTTACAATTTTCAGTTGTTCCATTTTTTTTTTAAATTCCGCTTTTGTTCCCGTTCCGTTAATCGCAATAAACTTTGTTGTGTAAATTTAACTCTGTTTCAATCTGTGCAATGTTGCATTTGCGTGAACTTTTTCATGAATGTTGTTAGTTTGCGGTTTCCACTTCTGGAATGGAAATATTCCATTGCGAGATTTGAAAACCATTTTATTCTCATATTTTTTAATAGTCGAGATACGATTCAACATTGTAGAATGTTTTGGAAGTACGAAGTTGGAAACAATGGCATGCGAATAGAAAGATACTCTGACGTTCTGAAAATAAATGTATTAAATACTTGCAGCTCTATAAAATGTGTCCTAACATTAGCGAGGTTCTCAGTTTCAATTAAGATTTGACTTATCTGAATACCAACTCATTTATTAACTAAATTTATATCAATAAGGGATACAAATCTTCAAAATGTATTTTATTTGAACAGTGGCGTATCAGAGATCGAAAAAAGTAGGATAGCCTAAACAATACGACGAGTGTCAAAATTCGCAAAAAATTAACACAAAATTATTTTCAAACAAATTGTTTCCATGGTAACGTCTAAAGCAGCCACGTTCATTTTGAAACTTTGTAAATCGTTGTCTCGTATCATGTTAGATTTTCGTATTAGAACATGCATCAATCACACGTTAAATTGTACGGTTGAAGTAAATAGCTAAAAAAAGGAGATTATGACTACTAAAAACAAAGCTAATATGAAATAAATTTGTTTGCAACATCACGAAAGGGTCAGATTTTTACTATTTAATTTATTTTTTTTAAAACAGGAAAATTCTCAAGGTCAAAACGAATGACCTGAACATATTATTATCATATTCTCGTAGAAAACACATTGTGATTTGACATATTTAATGAAAATGAAATATTAACTTTGTGTAAGACACACTTCGTATTTTTTGTTTAATTTTGTACCCTGATGAAGCTTAGGCTAAGCGAAACCGGTCGGTCATAAAAAATAAAAATTTAATATGTGGTCTTCTACAAATTTTCTATTTCATTTATTATATTATTATCACATTATTTTTAACTCCTACAACCATAATTATTAGTGGAAATGTTGATTGTGCAATGAAGGAAGACTAAGTTAGCAAAGGATTACACCCGCCATGCCTGAATGGGAAACCGACGTTTTGAACCATTCAGCCACTAACCAGTCAAGAAATACCAAATAATGGTACAAAAAAATAAATTATTCATCATGAGATGAAAAAAAGTTTTAATTTAAACTTAATTATACTAAATTTAACAAATCTATTACGATACAATAAAAACAAAACAAAAAATTCAAGTGCTTTTCGTTTTGCAAAATTTTCGGGACACCCTTACAAATAAACGTCTACTGTTGAAAGCAAACGCGAAGTCAAACAAAAAACATAACACGCCATTTTCCCCAAGTCAAACGGCATAAATCTCCCGCCGATAAATCAAGAAAACTTCAAATGGAAACGTCATATTATTTTCACAAAAGATTTAAGTTGAAAATAAATTACAACCTCCTCCGTTCTCCCCCCATTCGGCACGTAGAAACATTGAGATATTTCATTCTTCGCAATGGAAATACACAAATAATGTCGAATGTGTTTGAATTTCTAACGTTCTTTTAAATATTCAATACCAATCTGATCAAAATACTTTTCTGAGGGAAGCTTTACATTAAAGCCTAATAAATTGCCTTTCAAAGTGCTTTTAGAAAAAATACACAAAACAATTAAACTGGTACAATTAAAATTCGGTATTTGAAAACATTTTACTATAAAAAAAATATATATTTAGATAATGTAAGTAAGGGAGGTCGTTGATAGAACAAACAAATATACATAATTATATTACGTAAATAAATAAAGAATATATTTTTCTATGAACGTCGTATTTCATCTAACCCCCCAATCCGATACGAAATAAAAGATCCCTCCGAAAAAACACCGCAAAAACATTACAGTAACTATCCGCAAAGTTCATAAATATTAAAGCGGATATAAGTTTCACATGTGGAATGACAATCATGCGAGATGTAAGATAGTTCCCGCAAGGAAAACCAAAAAAAATGATTAAAGCCTCAAACCAAATGCAGGGTTGTGCCCATATTTACTCTCTAGCTGCAAACATTTTTTATATGTATTATCGTGCTGCGAGATCTTTTTTTTTTATTTAATCACAGGATCAGAAATTCAGAGCAAAACTAAAGACTCACATTTTTAAATGATCCTATCCAAATTAACTTAATTATTGCTTCATTTGTGCGTTGATTACTTAGTCCAAGGGCTCTACTTAGTTTTTCAAATACTCATCCTTTTTTAATACTTAAGCTTTTATTTTATCACTGATAGCACGAGCAATAATCATCACATCTATTCTGTAAATATAAATATGTTAGCTCTGACTTACTAGCTGTAAATTTTAGTTGAGGGACACTAGTTTTAAGTCTTACTAGTAAGTCACTAGCCATTCATCTTAGTTGAATGCCACTAAGTAATAGCAGTAAGTCCATCATTATAAGTTCTAATTTATAAGCAAATAATTATTAGTCTTGTTGATAAGGTGTAGTTATATAAATTAAGTTGTAAAGCACCCACGAGGTCATTTTCTTTTACGAAAACAGACCATTAAAAATCTGCCGATTATTATTATCATAATTTTTAATAGCATGATACTTACCAACCTGTTTCATCCCCCTTCAACTTCCCCCTCCTTATCCCATACCCTCAACGAAATTCCATAATTGAAGATGCCATAGTCCTACTGGCTCCGGATGGTTTTTTTGTATATAGTAAATCCTCGTGTGTACATACCGTACGTGAATTCAAAATAAACATTATATTGAATATGAATTTTGTTCAAAACATATCTATTCCTGCGAAAAGGCACTTATAATAATTCCACAGTAGCTCTGAAGGATTTCAATGTGCAATTTTTAGACAGAAAAAAATAGTGACACTCTAAATTTTAACATTATTTGTTTAACAATTATATTATAAGTCAGAAAATACTAACAATATGACAGACATTTTAACACATCGACGTCAAACTATTGAACCAAATTCAAATTGGTAATTTAGAGGCGTTCACAAAAAATCGTATGTTTAATAAATACTTTTCCTGCGATTCTTTTTCCACAAAAACTCGTGGCAACCAACCCTATTTTATAAACTGACAATAAAAACAAGTATTATGTGCGTCGAAAAGCCCCGTAACAGGGTTGCAGAATAGAAGAGGGTGTTTGATGTCAAATTTGCGATCTTTTTTAAATGTCCATAGTCCTAAGTCAATATTTGCAATACCTTACAGATTTAAATGTCATGTAATGGGAATTAATAAACATATCATGTGTACCGTGTGAATGGAGAATAAATAAATATAAATGATTATATTTCCTTTCATAGTAATAATTAATCTACAACACATGTCAAGGACATGACAACAAAAAAGCTATTAAAATATATTAAACAAATTTTGTGTATTTTCCTCAAACTTTTATGATTATATAATCTATTTATCAACCTAAACATTAAATAACTTTTGCCGTATTATAAAAATGTATTGCAATAATAAGATATTATACTATATAATGAATATCCGACAGGACAAGTCAAAGTTTAATAGTGTCTTCGAAGCGCGAAACAGCTGTCACGGTAATTGACTATAAATTATTTATTTTGTTAGTACATTATATACGAGTTTGAACTTTTCCAATTTAGAATGGATGTTAATTGAAAATATCAAATTTAAAATAGTTAAAAATTCTACACAGCTAATAAAGTACCTACCTATAACGTATTTCAGGAGACATTATGCAATATTTTAAACGAGTAATATTTTTTTATTTATTGAATATGAATACCGTACAAGAGTCTCAACTGGTCCCAACCGTCTAGAGCCAGTGAGACTATGGCATCCCCAAATACGGTATGTTGTGAGGCTGAAGGTAGTGGGGAGGGAAAGGAGATTGGGAAGAGGAAGGTTGGGAAGTATCTGGCTATTCAGATCTGGTCACCAAACACGGCTCAAGCCATTTCAAGCAACGTTTCGATTCTGAATGGTGATCTTTCACCAGGGCGATACTTAGAGTATCTACCACTCTGGAACGTGCCGCAAGTTAACTTTTTTTATGTGGATGAAATTTGTTATGACACATATTAATTAAATAAAAGTTATGGGCGCACGCCGGGTGTGAACCCGCGACCTTTGGATTCGTAGTCGAGCATCTTACCACTCGACCATGGAGGCCGTCGATGTGATTGTTTACGGGTGATTGTTTACGGATAACAACTATAACAATAGTAACAATATAAACAGAGAAAATATTGTTTGTTAAATTGTTCATGAAAAAATGCTGAATATTATAATAAGTGCAACGCAGTGTGTATAAGAAAAAAATATATTTTGATGGTAAAAATTCAATGACTTAAAAATGATCAAAGTTTTGGTTAAATAATAAATAATTTTTACAAATATATCTTTCGTTTTTGGAATATTGATATTTTCAGGCTATATTTTTTTGTAAAGTGTAGATATAAGCATCCTATCCTCCCTAAGCATGTGTCAGCCATGCATGGAATCGGTATCGAGATCTTCGAGGCAATAAATAATAGTGGAGAAGAAAAGTCTCGTGTTGGGGAGCTTGGCAGTTTACATGAATGTTATTGAAATTTTCCATAAATGCCTTTCTTTATCTGGCTCTAACTCGCCGCACAGTTTCTGTGATAAAATATCATGTCTTTAGATATATTTTTGGTATTTATATGTTATCTTTGTAAAAATAAAAATAAATGTTTTATTTTTATTTTTTAGTTTTAACTACCCGGGGCCGATGGGACTATGGCACCCCCATTTGTAGTATGTTGTGAAGCTGAAGGGAGTGGGGATGGGAATGAGATGGGAAATAGGATTGTGGGAAAATGCCTGGCTTTTCAAATCTGCTCACCGAACATAGGTAAAGCAATTTGAAACAACCTTTTATTTCCGGGCCAATTTTTAGAGTATCGATTATGTGTAATCTTTGTGTGTAATAATTAGATGTGAAATAATAAAAATTAGTTTCTTAAAATATATTTGGGGACACCGGGACTCGTACCTGAGACTTCTGAATAAGTAGCCGAGTCACTACATAATTATGAATTTTAGTTGTAAATCACCAGCTGTAAGTCTTAGTTGAAGGGCACTAGTTATAAGTATTACATTTTAAGTCATAAGTCTTAGTCTAGTTGGAAGTCTAAATTATTGTAAGTCTCTATCCATAAGTCTTACTTGAAAGGCACTTACCATAAGTCTTAACTCTAAGTTAATAGTTGTAAGTTATAATTTATACACCACTAGTTATAAGTCTTAATGATAAATTTTAGGTTATATAAATTTAGTTGTAAAGTGCCTGTGAGGTGATTTTTTGGACGAAAACGGCGCTGTTAAAATCAGCCAAATAATATTGTTATTATTATTATAAACCGTTTGGCCATGAAGTTCAAACAACTAGCCCTAAAAGTTTTTTTAATCTAAAGATTGTAAACACAGTTAATTAAACCTGTGAAAAGGTACTACCAAGATCACAAACAAAAGTGCATAATAAGTAAATACGTGAATAATATACTATACCATGTTTTTTTACTCACCGTACTAGTACGGTTGTTAAATTAGGTAGTTAAATTGACGCAAATAAGTGATGATGTGACGAAATTCAGTTACACGAATCATCCATCAGATGATTAATATTCAAGCGAGAAAGGATTGCGTTACTGATCATATTAGCATAGTCCGCTGTGTTTAGCCGCAGTTTGCTGGAAACGATTTGTATTCCGCTACACATTTGCGAAACAGCCCGTTTACTCGTACTGCGCAGTGGGTTTGTCACAGAAAACAGGCGCACGTGTCCGCACGTGAATCCGACAAGACACACAGCCAAACTAGAATTAATAACAACTACAGATCACTACATTTAATTGTGTTTTCATTAGTGAAAAATATTTTTTAAATCACATTTACGTCCTTTCGTGTGTATTGAAGAAACCTTAAAAATCAACCCTAGCTACTGTAATTTGAATTAATAAAGATCGTAACTTTTATAATTTATTATAACTAGTTTGTTTTTAAACAGATTGGATTCACGCTAAAACAGGCATCTTAGGCTCGTAAAATTTTAAGATTGAAGTATTTAAAATTTTTGTCACATGTGACATCATGTTACAATACGATAATTATTTAAATACAATACCAAAAATATACGTTAATGCAATATCAGTAGGTAAAATTATCATTATTTTCAAGAAGATGAAATATACATCGAGTGAATCTATCTAAAATGTCATAAAGTTTTAAAGTTTTATTTTTTTAGCTGTGCCTACCTGTTTAAATATAAGTTATTGTTTTAATGGTGGCGCATAATATGTTGATTTACGTTTTCCCATAAATAGGAGTGGAATCTCTCTTCTTCCTTGAAAAGATTTTTTCAAATTGAAAGTAAGTGAACTTTCCACCGCTACCATATTTATTTAAAACTAGCAGAGTGACGTAAATAGGATCTAAAATATAAAAATTGTAATTTAATATTATGTATATTTCCTGTAAGCTCATAAAATTTCTCATTATTCTTTTATCACTTTCTCAGTTGACGTTTTGCCTCTTTCCATTCATATTATCTGTCACTTTCTCTCTGTTCCTTTGTTTTTATTTAAATTTTATTCTATTGTTTTCTCACTGTTCTCTTATTTTATTTTATTTTTTGTTTTATCCCTCTATTTGTATATATAACCGCACACTATGCATTTGTTTGATTTAATTTCGTACCCTGATGATGCTTAGGCTAAGCAAAACCGGTCGGTCAGAAAAAATAAAATAAAATCTGTGGTCTTTAAAAATAATTATTCTCTTAAAAATTTTTTTTTGCTTCTTAAATATCTCAAACCACAAAGTAATTTCTTTCTACGAAAAAAATGTTCAACAAAGAGTTCGATTATTTTTTCATTAGATTACTCTTATTTATTAATTATGTGAATAAATTAATTATAACAAAAAAAACTTTAAGCGGTACGTATCTACTCTGTGCAAAAATCTGAAAGCTTTAATCTATTTGAACTTTATTGTTAATTCGACGAACAATGCTAAAACGTGCGGGTTTATTGAAAACTCACATCACCTGAAACAAATGATGATAAATATTCTCCTCCCTTTGTTCTATGTGAAACGTTTTTATGCAAACTCATATTTGCACACTGGATGTTAACTGGTATTATCAACGCTTCGCAAATAAATTCAGTTCTGATATCACGCTCGTTTGAAGGCCGTACCCGCAGTTCGCAGCACAATACTTTTGTTTGCTTTTTGACGTTATAAATTTTAATTACGACAGATTTGTGAATAAGGGCTCAATTTAAATATACTGACGAGATTGCAATGAAACAATAAAATTAACCTTTGATGTGAATTATACATATTTGTATTATTATTATTTTCGACACTCATTTTGGAACCTGTATTGGACATAGGTATTTCCTTTGAATTTCTGCTTATCTCAGGTCATCAGACCAGGGCGTTAAATCTACTTGAGTTTCAGTCACATGTCTCAGGTCTCCACTCTAGCACTCATCTCGTCCACTTGTTCTCGTTCGAGTAATATGCTACACAAGTTAAAAGGTTGTTCTATCTTCCGAAAGAATTCCATAAAATGTTTACAATTATTCCATTTATAATCTGCGAGACGTTATAATGAATTTTGTGAAACTTTTTTTTTGCTAGAAAGATGTCATTAACATGTAACGAAATTAGAATGCATTTAAAAAAAACTGAAATATAAAAAATAAATTATCAAAGAAAATGAAACTCAATTATTAAGTAGCCAATCCGAAAAAATGTTATCAGTGTTGTTCAAAATGAAATATCATATTATCATAAAAATAATGTTTTTTTATGTTTTAATAATACGTTAAAGGGTAATTGTATTCAATATATTATAAAGGTCATAAAAAAATTTTGCTTAAAAAAAAAATACCTCAGATATAAAACTGAAAGCTTTATAGCGATATTTTTACCGTAAGTTATCGATTAACATTTACACTATCGATCAGATGCGACTTATTAGACGTTAGATGTAATTTATGAGAATATACTTTAATGACCAATAGCAATTTTCCGCTGGAAAACCGTGTTTTTCTATGACCTAACAATTAATTTTCTAACTGATATAAAACAATCAAACAATAATTAAATATGCTTATAAGATAAACGAGTACCTATATCCATTAAAAATTGAGACAATATTGTTATTTAAAAGAAATACAAAGAAAGGTCGATAACACAGTACGAACCATACACAATGTTGGTACATAAGTCCAGACCTGCAACCGTTTCAGTTTACATTTGAATGGAATTTTTCCGCCATCATAAAAATATTATAATATCTTTCTCCAGTCATGCATTTGACAAAAAAACAGTCCGAAACTAACAAAACAACGTCGGAAGCGGAAGCAAGTAGAGTCTCCCGCGGTATCTAGTCAAATAACGCGGTATGAATGCATCGTAGATCAAAACCAGGGGTGGCAAAATCGCATGCCAGAATTGCATTGTGCACGGGTCGCCACGGCAGCGGTCCATTGTTTAATTTTTTATTCAGTGCACATGAAGGCGAACTGATTTATGACGGATCCAGGCTCGGGCCAGCGGGATGCGCGTTTTTGTTTCAGTCCCGTTTCAGCGGCCTGGAAAACACTGATGTTTTACTGTTGATTATTCCCAGCCAGTGCGACATTGCGACGGCGTCGTTGCGAATGGATTACCATCAATCGGAATGATGCGATTCTTCGGAATTTTACAATTATGTGGATACTTTGAGGTTAAAGTATGCTTTACTGTTGCATTCAATTGGATGCACGTGGGTGGCTTCCAAAACTGTATTGAAGAATATTATGGGGCAAACTAAAAAGAGGGAGGGAAGGAGAAGAGGAGGGTTGTGAACTACCAAGCTTTTCACATTTCGTTACTAAATACAACTTAAGCCATGTTTCGGTTCTGAACGGAAGTCTCTCACCAGTTTGATGACAATAGTATTTTTTTTACCCTGGAACGAGTTGCAAATGTAGCACTATTTAATAATTTTATATTTTGTTAAAAAATAAGATTTAAAAATATATAACTAAGCGTTATTTGCACTCCATGGAGTTTTAAAATAGCTTCCCGTTATCTAACCACTCTGTTTCTGAAGTCAGAATTATAAAATATAAAATAAACAAGCTCATCAAATTCATATAAATGATAAACAAATCACTTCGTTTGATTATAAACTTTAGACAAAGTGATTTATTTATCACTACTAAAAAAAAACATTTAAGGCTTACATAATTTTATTAAAAAGGCCTTGAAATAGATCTTAGTCAATAAATTATCATTAACATAGTAAAAAAAATGTGAAACCTTCGAAATCATCTTAGTAATGCGTATTTTTTTATTATTTTTCCTACCTAAAATTCCAAACTTTCTATTGATTCGTACTTATACAGGTAACAATAAAAAATAATTAATTCTCACCCTTAAAAAGTCCCGTCCTAATTGAATTGAAATGCGAGGATATGTGACGCTCATTTTTATGGTAAAAACGCTCCTGATTGTGTCTCTGTCTGATACAATGTTGCAAATGATCGCATTGTTAAGAACGTGTGACACCGAATGGAGCGTTCTCTCCGGTTATGGCCAACAAGCACATGATAGTAAATAGTTTTACGATTATAACGGTTGTAAACCAGAATTAAATTAAATTAGTATGGTTCACACATAATCACTATGCAATCGTTCCATATTTACACAACATTTAATTTTTTCAGTGTTTCACCTCGGTCAGATTTTAAAAATACTTTTTATGAATGAAGTGAATAACATTGATTTAATTTTTTTAAGTAATTTTTTAATTTTTATTTATTTTATTGGTAACGCCTGAGTGGGTTTTTAGATATAACAAATTAAACAATGAAAAAATGAAAACCATTTGCTCAAACAAAATAAAAAAATTGTTGTAAAATGAGAAAGAATAGAATTTGATTACATTTAATTAATAATAATTAAAGATATAATATGCTATTATAGTCTTCTTGTATCTACATTCAGTGTAGTTAAATACATCAGCCACCTCTGCGTATGTATTACAAACTATGTACAAGCGGAGTATCTGACGATTATTATGACGACCAACTAGAATTAAATTTACCCAAATTTATATTCTTTCTTATCCCTAACCAATGCTCTCCTTCGTCTGTCGAAGAAGTTATTTCAAGACTTTATTTACACGTGATTTGATCTTTATTTGCAAAAACATGAAAAATTATTATATACTCTTATTTTTACGGTAAACTTTGATTGTTTGGATTATAATATTATGAGCAACACAATGCCCATAGACATCGGTCAAAATATTTAAAATACACTGTTTCTCACATTCTTTCTCGCTCGAACTTTTATATTTTGTCAATTTGTTTTATTTAGATTACAAATATTGAATGCTTGTTTTATATTTGATGTTGTAATTATTTGAAATATGTAAATGCGTTTAATTATTAACAATTACTTGTTGCTTCTCGAATATCGGTATGTTTCTGATTCAATATGGGAGCGTTAACACCTTTTTAAGAGTGAAATTTAATTATATACAATATAACTTTATAAATTAGAAACAACATTTTTTGAAACACGATATCATGCTTGGAAAGTAAAGAATTATGATCTAATAGTATAAGTGGGTTATTTTATCAATACTTCTGAAAACTAGAGCAAACACAGACCCATGACCGGCTCCGCCAACCCCGCGAGACTATCAATGGCGTTACCGATATGGGGTGCGCTTTGTATCGGGCAATCAATCTGTCGCGTGGCGCTGACAATAGCAGGGAAACGAACCGCAGTGCCGTCGCTTCCGATCCGCTGGGCCGGCGGAACACGACGGAACACGACGGAACACGACGGAACAACGGAACAACACTACATAATCCCAGAAACTTATGATCAGTGGTGTGCGGTACATTGAGGCTGAAAACCTGTGCCTAGCTTCAGAAATATATTTTTTAATGTAACAATTGTTATACCCTACTAATATGTTTCTATTTAACAAATTTCTACTTCATAGATGCAACCTACCCTATTTCATACATAATTCAAATAATATCTTCAATAAAATAGTTTTATTATCTTTATCAGATGGGATGCATTATGCAAATCACTCAAAAATGAACTCAATCTCTGATTATATCACACTCTTTTCATTTAAAAAACTTGTGTAACATTAACTTTAGTATATATATTAGTTTGTAATCAGTTCAACGTTATTAATACAAATAGTTCAGGAATATTTACGCTCAGTCATTCGATTAGCCACAACAATCAGTAAAATCACAATTTTCAAAAATTCAACACAAAATAAAATTCATAGTCGAACATGAGAAACTACACTCAGCATGCACGCTACTGAATTTGATGTATATATATATATATATATGTATATATATATATATATATATATATATATATATATATATATATATATATATATATATATATATATATATATATATATATATATATATATATATATATATATATATATAGATCAACGCCTATCATATTATATGCAATTGCAGTTGGTATGTTTATAAGATTCGTAATAGTTCTCAATATTAAAGCCTTTTTTATGAATATATACCTCACTTCGAAAAATATCTCTTTGTTTGTTTTACAGTGTAGAAGTCCGGTGTTTTTTTTAATTATGCTTATAAATAATAAAATTTGTAGGTAAATTATAAACAATTCTAAACAAATTCCTATTGCTAGGTTTCACGGTCAGCGTGGTAGATTGGTAAGCTGCTTGGCTCCTAACCCAGAGGTCACGGGTTTGAAAACTGGTGTAGGCAAGAAGATTTTATTTAATTTGTATTATAATTAGAAGTAAATTTAAAGCATTAATTCGTTATTAAATATTTAAATTATATTAAAAATTTAAATCACAAATATGAAACAGAAAAAAGCCAGAACACTAAAAAAGACCATTGTTTCGAGTTTTTTTCTCTTGTGTTCTATTATTTTAAAAATTAACTAATATCCATTATCTCACAAATAAATTAATTTATCTAACACATGGTAATTTTACATAACGTTTTATAGTGGAAATACTCTCAGTATCGCCCTGGTGAAAGATCACCATTACGGAATCGGAACGTTGCTTGAAATAGATTCAGTTTATTTAGTGATCAGAGCTGAATTGTCGAGTTTTTTTTAACCTCTTATTTCCCTCTCTTCTTCCTTCAGCTTCACAAAATACCCTAAATTGGGGATGCCGTATTCCCACTGCCTTCGGACTGTGAGATTTTTTTGTGTAAAAAGGAGATGTTTTGGTATTTTATTTTCACTATTTTGGAAAATTTGTAGAGATATCCTTTTATATGACTACCGTCTTTGCTTATAATGTTTGTTGCATGGGTAGGAAAACTAAAAGCGAAAAGCGACTGTAATATTGCGTCGGTCACATGTTATACGGGCTTTAAAACACGAACCTAAGTTTGCAGAGTTCTTGTTGTATTTACTCAAACAATACTATTTACTCTTTTATGAACTAGCGGGAAAATGCTTTTTCCAAACTAAAAGCTTCATATGATAAAACAAAATAAATATGCTACACTTGACGCAATTTAATGGCACAGTAATTGGACGTAATTATGCAGAAAGCGCAATTTTCCAAAATTGAATGGTTTCCTATAGATAAATACGGGATTTATATGTGATGAAAACATCTAAGCTCCAAATGCAATAGATTTTTGGTAAAAAAATAAATTATTAACGCATCTTGCAACTGGTTGACTTGAATTGAAGTTTAAAAACATAATAAAATGTAGGATAATATAATATGTATTTTTTTAAAAACACATTGATAGATTATAAATGACCTATTTATATTAATGCTCACAAAGAAAAAAAAACCCTGATATTCACTTTACAAATGCCGATTATGCATATTAATGCTTTTTTATCGTCATATTTTCAAACGCTCTTTTCTCAGTTTCATCATTTTGGGGTTGTATGTTTTTTGCATAAACTACGCCCAATCGGAAGTGAATAAATTCTTTGGGCGGACACAATTTTTTTCCAGTTAAACCTCAACTTATGTATTAAAAAATAATGAAAAAACTAAAACATTTAAAAATTTTACCTTTTTATTCAAGTTTATTTTTTAATATTTATATGTTTTTTTCAAATATTGCCTACTGAGATCACCACATTTTAATGACTTAGGCAAGTAAAGGAAATATAATAAAATTAAAATAAATATTCAAAACGTTATAATCTCTTGCAGATTGAAAACCAATATTTTATATTAATGTTAATATGCTATAAAACCATCAGTGATTACCCTTTACGACCAAACGGCATGGATTGACTTACCTTAGAAGCAAGGAATTATGTGAGCTTCGTGAAAGACAGACTGAAAGATTTAACCCTTTGCCTCTTAATCCCTTGCACTTAGCTCCAGAAGAGTGAGAAGAGGAAGAGGGCTGCTGTGAGAGCAGTGATTAACCCCATCCCGCCCCAGGTAATCTACCCGATTGCACTATTATTAAACAGACCTAAATAATTTATTACCAAAAATATTTCTGAGCAATTTTTTTTATCGCCCTGTAACGTAATAATCACGGTATGTTTGTATTGTATTTAATATTTTTCCAAACTTATTTCCTGGTATTTTTCTTTTTGTTTTTTAATTTTCTTTGCATGTCTTTATGAAACATAGAGACAGTGCCTACACTATAATACTCCACTTCAAGCCCTGAAACATATCGACTGTGTTTAGGTTAACAGCGTTATTCCACATTTTTTTGCAAATAAATTTAGGCATGTGATTAACACCTGATCATAATTTGATCAAATGCTGAAACTAACCGAGAATCGGTGGTTAACGGGGGCGAGTATTCGAAGCAGTAATAGTTTAAAAAAACATTATGGTGGCGCTAATCATCGATTTGCGATAGTTTAAAATGTGAAGAAGAGTATGTATGAGACGATGTATGAATGTAAATGAAGCAAGAAGTGTGTGCCAAGACAGAGTTGTATGGCGGTCCGTCCTCTCTGCCTACCCTTGCGGGGAAACGGCGTGATGGTTAGTTAGTTAGTTAGTTAGTTAGTTAGTTAAAATGTGACAGTGGTGGTGACTTTCACCTAAAAGCAGGTGATATATTTTATCATTTTTATGAAAACCTTTTAAAGAAACTCTACGATTTTTAAGGTAGTAAAACATCTGCCGGTCGTACAAACCTTCTCGCAAAAGTTTTAAGCATCAAAAAATTTTTAATGTGAATACCGCACAAGAGTTACCGAAAAGGAGACGAGGACGAGGAAGGTTAGAAAGAATCTGGTTATTCAGATCTGGTCATCAAATACGACAAAGGCCATTTCAAGAAATGTCTTGATTCTGAATGGAGGTCTTTCATGTATTAATTTGAATGAATTATTGGCGAAACAACATTCTTTTATAACAAAACGGGACTTGAACCTGCGACCTATGGATTTGCAGTGAAGAATCTTAACTATTCGACCACGGAGGCCGACATAAACATAAATTGAAGATGTTTAATAAATTATATTACATAACGTGTTCGTTTTGCTTACAGTAATACACGTACAGGAACATTTTTATATTTGAATATCCAATAAATAATAAACGATGGGATAGTCTATGGAGTTACTTAGAGATTTTTTTCTACAAAAGGAAAGAAAAACATTTCTGGGTCACGAATAACCAGTGTTTGACAATATTTAAAAATTCTTATTACCATCATAATGAGCGGAAATTGTTGCTACGGAAAGCGATTTCGTATAAAAAATTGTGTTGGATTTAACTTCTTGAAAAAATATTTGAATATTCTCTTATATTTCTTTGAAATGCTTTGAAAAAAGTTTTGTTTTGAAAAGAGCAAATTTGAATTTCTTTGTTATATTTCTGTGAAATGCTTTGAAAAAAAAATTGTTTTCCAAAGAGAAAATTTTCAAAACTTCGTAAAAACAATATGATTTCTAATAGATATAAATAGATAACTCCTAATGATGATGACAGCTAACTGAAAAATTTTGCGTTGAACTAAAAAAGAGAAGAATAAACTTGAAAAAAGCAGATGTTGTGATGCATAGAAAAGATTGATATGAAAGACAAAGTTCACCAGAATTTACTTGGTGAATTTGTATGTTATTTGTTGATCAACTTCCTACACCGGATCTATTGCGCTGTTTTGTACCGGTACTTGATATCGGTATCATGTGTAACTTAAGCCACGGATTAGTTGATTAACATGCGCACATAAACACTGATTGAAACTGATCCCGTAAAATATTGATTGACGCTTTGGGCTAATCCTGCCCATTTATCTTGCTACGCTGGGCTTTGGAGTAATTTCTCGCTGTTTACATGAATTATTTCGTAACACTACCATATATGGAATAAACCTGAAAGTAAGAACTGTTTTAAAACTCATGACACTGTTTTTATTAGGTTTATTGTTATTAATTTAATGCGTTTTCTCATTCACAAAACAAAACTTTTATTTTATATAACATAATATCAACAGCAAATCGACCAACAAGCGAAATGAACGAGCAACCACAAAAACACCACAACTTTTCTGTTCGATTTTCAATTGTTTCGAATGCGCAATTAGATACGGTGAAATGGTTGGGTAGGTAGAGACTGGTGTGAAAAACATGAAGGTATGAACCCAACAAATTATCACTTTGAAATCCAACTGAAGGATATGGGATATGGGAAAGATGAAGTTTGGGAAGTACCTTACTATTCAGATCTGGTCACCAAAGCTTCGGCTTGAAATGGCTAAATTCATTTAAAGCAACGGTGGTCTTTCACCAGGGCGATACTTAGAGTATCTACCTTCTGGAATGTACCGCAAATGTACTGTTTATAATTTTATGTAAATTAAATGTATTATACGCATTTTCATTAAATACAATTGATTTGCGCACGCCGAGTTTGCGCACTGGCTTTTATGTTACCTACCCCCCTCCAATAGCAATCGCTCTTTCTTTTCTTAAAAAAACCCTCCGATTGACGTATCCAGATACTTCGATATTTCCTTACGATTCATTGTATGTTATGAGTTATGAAAAACCGAACACCGAGAGACCTCAAGGCTACGGAAAAGTCACCTTTTCGATAAAACAATTCCGCTCAATAATTGGTCGAGCCGAAAATAAATTAAGGCTAGACAATAAATAAACAACGGAAACGTTTTTATGGTGTTGTCAGCTTTTTCATAGCTCGGTATATTCTGTTCAAAGCCACATCAGTAACTACCCTGTAAAACATATTTCGTTATTTCATGAGAATGCACGGAAGCACCCTTAAGCTGACTCCCAGCCTCCTGTAGTAGGGAGGGGGAGAGGTTTCGCCAAGGCATGATAGAGGATGGACTTTGCGGTGAAGGATGTACCGAGGGGGTTAATTCTGAGATAAGGATGTAGACGAAAGGATTCATTTCAGCTTAGGGCCAATCTTCACTGAAGGAATTTTAGGTCTGCACTGGAAACTGCCTTATACGGCTTCGGGAGCGTATAGTTACACACAATCGGAGGTTACTGTTTAAGATTTTATGACGAACCAAGTTAATTTGTAAACGTTTGTGCTTAAATTAAATAATATGAAAGCAGTTTATTTTGTTCTTACAAAAATTACATTAAAGTATGACTGTATAAATATGAGTTAACTCGTCATTTAATTGAAAAATCCATTCTAATTATACGTATTATTTATAAATACTTTAGAGTTTTTTTTTAAATAAAACTTAACTTCTAAGGTCTTACATGTAGATTAGCGGGTCATCACAAAAAATAAACACACCTGCTTTGCGAACAAAAAACCGTTTTTGAAATAAATTATATTTTCGAAAATAACATATTTATATCCTGTTTGGGGCCTCGTACCAACAGTTCATAGTTTATTATAATATATTCAATAGATACATATAAAAAATAGGCCATTAATGATCTTATTCTCATATTTCTCACATTATTTGAATACCTACTCAAGTTGTATTTATATAATATCATTGGTTTTTGTGAACTCCTGATAAGATATTACTTAAAATATGTAACATAAAATATAAAAAATGTGCCTACTTGCTCAGCTACGTAATTTTAATACACGTAATAAAATAGGAAGTAAGTGCCCATAAAAAAAGTTAAGTATGCAGAAAATTTCTATATACCATTGATGATGCGTTAAAAAGAGGATGTTAATTTTTTTGTTCTTCTGGCTTTTATGATACCTTGAAGATGGCACTGGGAGCAAGTGTCGTGATGCGTTTTGTTGAAAAAGGGCACCACGTGCCAACCGTCAGTTGTATGGAAATGTCTGAAAGTTGTCCTCGCGAAGTTGGTTTTGCTAATATAAAACGTCGTAAAAATAGTGAAAAAAGTATCAATATCATTAGAAAAACTTTAAAAGAAAGCGGAAAAGGATATAAAGCACAAAAAAAAATCATTTATCCGCTCAGGTGAATTACTTTTTAGATTTTTTTTTACAGTATTTTCGGCACAAAGTTCCTATTTTATTACATCTATTCATTTGTTCTAGAATTCTAGAGTAAGTTGTTTTTCTGTTTTTTTTTTTATTAAATCGGTTTTCGAGTACTGATAGAGTCGGGTTTGTTTGAGCACTAGAGACGAGCCTTTAGAACGATTCAAGATTCACATTATTAATAGCTTGTTGTAGTTTCTGCTTCTTATCCTCCCGTTTCCTGCTCCTTCGTCTATGGATAAAGGAAAGTGGATATACTTGTTATGTTAATTTCTGCGAGGCTACCTACACAAAATCCGATAGTTTGCACAGAGTAATCTCTCATGCGAAGCTCAGTTGTTGTTTTGGTAGTGTACCTGTAAGAACAAGATTTATATTAAGGGTACTACATTATTCAATCTAAAACATGGCCGATTTAATTTTAGTAGCGCTATCTAAGGCAGATTACCTTGTCCTCGAGAAGTTATCTACTAGTCTTACTCTGTTCACTGCTGAATGAAAACACGTTTAGGATTCTTAGAGGTCAGAAAATTTTCAAATATAACACACTTTACCTTCTCCATAACAGTGAGTCCTTAAATTTTTAATCGAAATATTATTAAACAACATAATTAACTTGTGAGTACGTACCAGTGTGATCGTATCAAAATTGTAACTACTGGATGTGTTTAGGAAATTATACAATTAAAAAGAAAGATAATTTATTGTGAAACAAAATTTCTCAGTTTTCATCTTAAGCCAAGTTAAATTCCGTATTTTTTTACGGGTAAAAACTGTTTTTTTATAATTTTGTTCACTGTCAAAATATAAAAGGTATCTTTGAAATTGTTTCGAGAGTGTAAAACACATCAGTATCGTCCTGGTGAGAAGGTTCCATTCACAGTAAAAACGTAGCTATAAATGGATTTATATTTAGTTACCAAAACTATGAAGGCCAGGAACTCCCCCTTCTCTTTAACTCTCTCTATATTGTCTTAGTGTTGATATTTTGGATAAATATATACATTTTTAATCTGTTTGTCAAATGGATACAAACAATGAATAAATATAAATTAAAGAAGATTAAAAATTACCGGATATATTCAAGATCTTATTTTTTCTATTTATTCAACCCTGAAGAAGGTTCGGGTAGAACCGAAACCGGTAGGTGTATGTATCCAATACAGTGGTGTTAAAACAAAGTTACTTTTATTTTTTTATTTAATTATGTTTTACCACAAAGTGAGCGCTTCATGTCCAAGTTTATTATATTTTTATTGTAATATTTCTTTCCTATAACGCTGTGTATTTAAGAATCATAATTATTTTATTATGTGTGCCTTAACGATGACATAGATAATGTCGAAACCAGTAGGCCAACGTAAAGAATAAAATTATTTTTTTATCACATAAATAACAAGAAAAAGTGGTGTTCACAAAGTACATCATAAGTTTTCAATGTTAATTATTTTAATTTAAAACCAAGCGTATCATGGCTCAGCACTCAAAATAGCGCCAAACGTCACTTTGTAGCATTCTAATACAAGCAATACTGTACATGATTTATCTATAAATTCTACATGGGCAGTTAGGAAAATGTCTAAGATTTCCAGTAAATACAAAATTTAAGCTGTAATCCTTAAATTCAATGAAAAAAATACTAAAATGTAAGTTAAAAGTGCAATTTGTAAACCAGTGCAGCCATTTTTCAACATTTTACCTTAATTTCTAGTATGAATGAGAGTTTAAAAGATGACAGTAAAAAAATTATATTCACTAGAAACCTTAGGCATTTCCCTAACTACCTGTATAGAATCAACAAATATATCATTTGTAATATTGCTTGTATTAGAAAGCCAAAAAGTGTGTATTTTTAGGTTCTGACTCATAGACAACAACCAAATCCAATGCTTCGTCTATGAACAATTATTTTCGAATAGTTTTTTATCATTATTTCTGATTTTTTTAAATTCGTTGTGGAATTCCATTATAATGATTTAATAATACCATTTTTTTTACTTTTTTCCACTGTTTTTTATTAAGACCGAACCTTTTAACGGACATCTTCAGACTATGTCTATGTTATAAATACTATTTTTATCCGGAATGGACGCCATTATCGTATTGAACACTTGTAATTTTTCGTTTTTTTGCTGATAAGGATGGTTTTACAAAAAATTACATTCAAATATACCTTTGGGTGGTTTTATTTTCTTCTGGGAGACGGGTTAAAAGCAATGAGTTGGATGAATCTATGGGTTTTTTTATATATTACACATTTTTGTCACCTTTATTGAAAAAAAACATTATTAAATCATTACTTTTTAGTTGCTGGAATGCTTATTTATTGTAATTGATCTGTTAGGAAAGGCATACTTGTTTGGACTATCCGTAACAGGCTCTTAGAAGTGTTATTTGACCCTACGCCGATGTTCACCCGATGAATTCAATATTATACCTTAATGGGCAGTCGATTAACTAGCTGGCATTACAAAGCATTGCTGCGAATCAATCAATAACTATGTACATTTGCATTACGGCACAAACCTATATTTATAATAGTAGAAAAACGGATATTTTCCGTAAATATCATATATTAGTAAATATCACATCGGCCACCATGGCCAAGCGGTTAACATTCTCAACCCCACAAATCCGAGGGTCGCGAGCTTGAGACCCGGCGTGCTCAAATAAATTTAATTTAATTATTCATTTTATTTTAAGAACACCTGTTTTATTTCACAAATTCTTTAAATAAAGTAGATATGGACTGTAATTGTGGCTCGTTTCAGATTTGAGTATCGCCTTGGTAAAATAACACGATTCAGAACCGATACGTTGCTTGAAACGGCAATAGCCGTGTTTAGTGATCAGATCTGAATAGCCAAGTATTTCCCAACCTCTCTTCTTCTCCATCTGATTCTCCTCTGCACTTTTTGATGTTGACAATTTGGTCAAAATATGCAAATTTAATAACTGCTCATGTAATGTTCTGAATATATTTTGATACTAAAAACTTTTTTGGCCCTTCAGCCATCTAAAATATATTTACCATTTGGAAGAAGGTTTGACTCAAGCGACACAAGTTTGGGACTTTTTTTAGCTTTTTGTCATTTTAAGTATATAACTCAATGAGAGCATTGAGTTACTTTAGTCAACTTATTTTTTCAAAACTCAATTAGGTAGGTACTGAAGACTTATGAATTTCATTGTTAAAAAAAAACTTTAAAGTGGTCTTGTGAAAACTTTTCAAAATAACACGCTTCAACCCTTTTGCCTTTTCGGCGTCGATATGACATATTAACATATTTCAATAGGGACTTTTAAGTTTTTTTTTTAAATTTCTAATCAATTGGTTATTTTCAAACAAACAAAAAAATACACGAGGTTTCATACATAAGGAGTAGCTGTAAACGATTCAAGAAGTACGAATATGTTCATCTTTGTTCACAGCCAGTTAGTTTTCACGGGTTACGAGTTAAATGGGGAGAGGTGGGCTGTTGAATATCTTAGCAGGCCAAAGTTGCGTTTCACTTTGATGCCAAACAGTCGTGAAAATTTTATAAGTTACCCCCGGGCCCGGGCGGGTCTGGTCATGTTTGACGTAAGCCACTGCTCCGGGCGAGGTGAGCCGGCTACGAGTTACAACTACGAGCTACGAACTAGGTGCTACGACACAACTACATGTAAAGGACGTGTAAGCGGCGGGTTATTTAGTATTTTCAATAATTATGGTACATTTATGTGGTTTCCTGTTAAAATATGATTGGTACAAACATGGCGTTTCTTGAAAAACAGTGTGAAACTTTATTTTTTCTAAAGAAATGATAAAATAACTCTGTATAAGACCCCGAATATTATTTTAATTTCTATGACCTACCGGTTTCGCTTAGCTTAAGCATCGTCAGGGTAAAAAATTAAACCAAACAAAAAATACAAAGTGTGCGGTTATTATATACATACAGAAGGAGAACAAAATATAAAATATAATAACAAAATAATTAGAAAACAATGGAATAACATTTAAATTATAATGCAGGATCAGAGAGAAAATGATGATACGCTGATGTTGCTTAAGCAGAGCGAAACCGATCGGTCATAAAAATTAAAATAATATTTGTGGTCTTATACAAAGTTATTTTTTCATTTCTTTAAATATGTCAAACCACAAAGTGATTGCTTTCCACGAAAATATTTATTTTTTATTGTAAACGGGTGTGTATCTTAAGATATCATTGTTGTATCTAAAGAAAAAGGATATAAAACTTAGTGAAATTATGATTTTTTCCATTTGTCATTGATTGAATTAAGACTTCAGATTTATACAGCGCAAAAAAGTACACTTTGGCTCAACACTGCGGTACCGTGAAATTTCAGTGAGTTTTTTCATTAAGATACAAATAAAAAAAGTTATGACATACTTTGTGTTTGTGTACAGTAACGTCTAACTAATCCCTACCAATATTTTATAACCCCACTATAGGCTATAATCTACCGCTATTAGCTCGCTAAATGCGAAATCTTTTTGACCGACCGTAACTTAACGACTGATTGACTATGTACGTACCTACCTATCTATGCGAATGGGTGGATACCTACTCCCATCAGATTTACGCGACGGCGTGATAAATTATTGATATATTTGTAAAGCTACGACCACTATACAAGTTTTCGACAACTTTCAAACCATTTTTTTTTTTTTAAAGTCGAATTTTTCTATTTGAAATGTTCCCGTCTATTAAACAGAATGTGAGAGTTGTTTCAAACTATCTTCTCATTTAAAATTGTTACATTTCAATGATTATGATAGAGATTATGTTATTATGCTTGTCAACTGATCACAATTTGATCAAAAGCCGAAACAAGCCTAGAATCGGTATTTAACGGAAACCATTAAATTAAAAAAAATACATCAACAAAACAAAATGGCGTTAGCCGTATTAGTACTGAGAAAACTAAGAGTATTATTAAACTCACTTAATATTCGTTAACCTGCTTACTTTTGTTGAAAACAAAAGCTAGCGATTAAACACTACCTGTCAGCGAATTAGCTCGTCAAGCCATCTAAGAAAACTCACATGTGGCAGCACAACTTAAAGAATAGGAAATGAGCAGAGAATACTTAATTACACCGGCGTTAGGGTCATACCATGAAAACACCGTGAATTATTCATACAAAACTTCCATCGAATAATGGGAAAGTCGTGTATGCTACTCCGGCGTAAGACATTTCACTCGAGCGATTGAAAGATGTTTTCAAGTGAGGTAACAGTTTTAACGCTGTAGAATAATTATTCATTCATACATGTAAACGGAGAAACAAGGGAATTATCTTAAAGTTCTGATTTTATAATTAATTTGTTAAAGCTAATAAATTTCGTAAAAGCGTGATGCGTAAATATATTAAATAAATTTTAAATATCGTTTGTCTATCAGTTATTTAGTATAATTCATTTTACTATTATTCCCTACTGTAGCTTTTAGTTTATGCATAAAGTACAGTTATTTTAATACGATGATTTTAACCAACAATTACATTGATTATTTTAGTTATAATATGCATCCATAGAGCGTATATTATCCGTATGTGTAAAACATTTTTTTTCTCATTTTTTACAAGAACATGTTTTATTTTTTAATTTCTTATTAACAAATTAATACAACTTATCATAAGGTTTTACCAATGCTAAACTGGGTACATGTAATAGAAGTTAACTGCTTATCTGATTTTTAATCAAATTACATCATAAGATTAGGTGTCATTAAGTAACAATATTTTTTCTTTCATTTTATAATTTTTTCGTTCCCGGAATGAGTTTTTTTAACTCATTGGTAATCAAAGAATACTACTAAATACTTCTTTGCTCCTGTTTTTTTATTCTTTTTTCTATTTTATTGTTTTCTTTGAAGTTTTCTGTGTAATCTTTTTTTTTGTAACTTTATTTTATATTACTGAATTACACATGCGCACCGTATTATAAAATTGTTTGATGTTTAAAGCCTAAATTAGGGCGTAAATAAATAAACAATACATTATAAAAAAATAAAAATTAATCTAAATAAATGAAATAAAAAATTTAACTCATATCGTCTGAAAATGAAGAGCAGTATCTGAAACAAGTATTACGTTTATAGTAAAATATAATGAATGTGAAGAATACCTTATTATTTTATTTTGACTGCTTTTTTTATACTCATATGCAGATATTTGTACTCTGTTAGACTTTTGCGCCTGTACTAGGAAGGGTTTTAAACAGTGGTTTTAATACAATTAATATAATTACGCTTAACTTTTCCGTACCTGAAAGTAAAATCAAACGAACGATCCGAAGAGAGGTGACGTAGTTTTCTCACTTTACCTTGCTTTTTCATGTAATTTGCTTTTGGTAACACTTAAAAAAAGTTTATTCTCAATATTTCAGTAATCATTATCTAAGATTGAAACAAGACTCTCGCGCGGGTGATATTAAAACCCCCCTTTGAAACGGGGGTGTTAAAACTCGTATAATCGATGGTATTATAACATTTGTTGTATTTTTATTTGAAAATAAATGTTTGTCTGTGTGTCTTCTATTTTCTCGAAAATCACTCGACCGATTTATCTGAAAATAGCACAGTTTGTTTTTATTTGTAACCGAGAGGTTTAAAGGGTAGTGTGAATAAAATTCAATATGCAGAACAGTTGCTATAATGTTTTAAAATAAGTATGAAAAACATTGAGCCCGCCGTGTTGTATTGAGGTCAGCCCATAGATATACCACTCTGGTTAGTTACAGATTACATATTCCACAGACGAAGGTTTGTTTGGGTAGAATATTTTCAAAATGGAAAACACGAGTAGGTAGCCTCAAATCATTTGACTTAAAAAAAGTCATTTTGATTTCTATCTTGAGATGAAGGTAAACCGAAGTCGAAATTAACTGCACCTTTATGTAGGTATCTTCTGTTTCTGAAATCTGAAATCCTGTAGAAGTCATATAACATGATCATATTCACAGTGTTCCGTCCATTAAACATTAAGATTCCCATTCGCCCGTGTTTAACCCGCATCTTCGTAAATTATCAGAATGACTATTTAGCATTTACCTTTGGTCCTTGGCTCCTTTTATCAAACAAGGCGGCGGTGACCTTCCATTTGGCGCTGTTCAAATAATCCCCCCTTATTCATAACGCAGCGTGTAAGGGGTTTCACGGGGTCATTAATAATATAATTCACATTGCGATATTCATGTTTCTGGAAGCAACCTCAGCTGCGAAGGGTTAAGAAATGAGACCCCGAGGTAACACTCGTTATGCTGTGCGTACGGGGTATCTTTTGAAACCCTTACTTTGAAATATCAATTTGTAGTGTGGATTTAATGTGTCTCGGACGCTTTATGGGTTTAACTAGCACGATTACATTACTTTTTGGATATTAGCATACGGGCTTGTGAGACATTTTTTTTTCACAAAAAATTCTCGTACACCAGTAAACATCGAGTTATCCTAAGAAGCTCTCTTTCTGGCAATAGTATGACTTTTCACACCCCGCTAACTACTCCTGTGGTCAAACGGTTAAGATCCTCGAATTCAATTATAATCAGGTTATTAGTTACCCGGATATATTTCTCTTTCTTTAAAAAAATATATATATATATCGTATTTGCGTACGGTAACGTGTAACCGATCCTTTATGGTAAACATTACACTGCCCACTGCAGTAATCATTGCTACTGGCTCTATTAACTGAAGCTATTTTTTTGTTTCTGGGCGGGTGCTTGCTTCCACCAGATGTTAGCAATGACGTAAAAAACGATTTACAGATTGTAAAGCTACAACTACAATATAAAATTTTGACAACTTTCAAACAAAATATCTCTCTTTTTTTGGAAAGTAGAATTGCCCCGTTGAAAACTTTATTAGATTTTTTTCTTAGAACATTGCGAATGTCTAAGCCTTCAAATGTTACGCAATACCACTCTGAAACAATATTGTACCATATTTATTAATTCACCTTTACTGTTGTTATACATCTCTGATTACTGTTATACCAGATATATATATAATGATATCGGTTTAGTTTATTTTTCAAAATCTGAGCCCGGTCAAAGTATCCATGCAAATTGTATCGTTTTCTTAAATATGATATATTTACTTACACACAAATTTACATCCCCTTGTTTTTGTTTTCTCATGCAAACATATCGCTTCAATAAACGAAAAAACAACCTCCATAACTCCGTCCAAAACATAATAGAGTTTAGTATCGCTGTTTATGAAAATGTCAGCGCTCCCAGCCGTGAAAGGTCTGAGGGAAGAAGAGCAGAAAGGAAGGGTAGTTTTGTAGGTAGGTATCTGTCTGTCTTTTATACGTACAAAATATTCGGAGGGCCTTAATGACCTTTCTCTCAGAAAACAACTCCGGGCTATTTAAATTAAAATTACATTCATGTGACACTTATTATGAAAGTACAGTCAGAAAAAAAAACATGTGCGTTCTTCGATTTTATATATTTTTTTTTTTCATTGCGAGGATTATTTTAAACGCAAATGCAAAAGGTATCTTTATTAAAGTGATTTATTAACACTGAATAAAAAAACCGAAAGATGTATGTTGTGGGCATGTTAATACGCCCGAGGTAATGTCAAATTTACCTTACGTCGAGTGAAATTCAGCAACAACTTTCAAATTTGAAAATGCTTTTTGAACAAATAATTAATTTCCTAGGCCTGTCTGGAGCATAGGAGTCGAAAAGTATAATGTAAATTTTGTTTCAATTCGGTGTAGATCACACTCCTATGAAGTTTCTATTCAGTGGTAATCAGGGTTTTGTGTAAAAAAGAAAAATATTCCCGGGTTACAAAGAACCTGATAAAATATATATTTTAAACTCTGATTACCATCATTATACGCTGAAAATGTTTCAAAGTTAACGATTAATAAAACGACATCTGTGTTTTTTAATTGAAAACAACTTTGTAGGGTAACATATCGACATCTGTGTTTTTTATTGAAAACAACGTTATCGAGTAGTATAACGACATCTATGTTATTTAATTGTAAATAAAGTTTTCGGGTAATATAACGACATCTGTGTCTTTTGATTGAAAACAATTGTATCGGTAAGTATAACGACATCTGTGTTTTTAATTGAAAACGATGTTATTGGATAGTATTACGACATCTGTGTTTTTTAATTGAATTTTTTTTTATCGGGTTGTATAACGACATCTGTGTTTTTTAATGAAAACAATTTTATCGGGTGCTTTAACGACATCTATGTTTTTAATTAAATAACAATATTATTGGGTAGTATAACGACATCTGTGTTTTTAAATATAAAACAATGTTATCGGGTCGTTTAACGACATCTGTGATTTTTAATTAAAAACAATGTTATCAGGTAGTATAATGACATCTCTGTTTTTTAATTGAAAACAATTGTATCGGTTAGTATAACGACATCTGTGTTTTTGATTGAAAACGATGTTATCAGGTAGTATATCGACATCTGTGGTTTTTATTTGAAAACAATGTTATCGGGTGGTATAACGACATCTGTGTTTTTTCATTGAAAACAATTTTATTGGGTAGTATAACGACATCTATGTTTTTTGGTGACGTTTCGACGTGAATTAACGTATCAGAAGTAGCACATATACTGATCAATTATTCAGTTAATATCGAAGTAAGAAGTAATTTCACTGTTGATATTTTATAAACATATTGACTGTTGTATGTTTATAAATATTTATGTTTTTCCTAGAGTGAGAATATAATTATTTTCAAAAAGTTTTTTTTTAAATTGTCGTTATTTAATTAAAGAGTAAGAAAGGTGATGATGTTGGTACAAAAACCTTTTCTAGTGATTTTTCCCCCAAGGTGGCGTTTTAAGGGTACTCCACAAATCATCAAATACAAATATTTCCAAACATTGGTTTATTTTTTAGTTAACATATTTTTATTTGGCATATTAATATAAAGGAGAATATTTTTCTTAGACCGTACGCATCCAGGCCTAATGAATAATGAATATAAATGTCATTAATTTCCGTGGAGAACCTGGCATATTTTTATCAGTGGCGGCTTTTGCATAAAAACTGTGGGGGTTGGTCGAAAAATAACAATCTCGACATTAAGCTGCGCTGAAAGCGGAGAGTCGAGGCGGGGGAAGGAAGGGGCACTCATTGTTAGAGATACTTTTCCGTTTAATGTCGTTTCTACCAAGAGGGAGGTCGTTTCTTAAAAATCGCGTTGAGAGAATTCTAAGCAATAAAAAATATGTTAAAATTGATATTTTCTATTTTTATAAAGTATATTCGATGCGATTTGAGATACCCACAGCTAGCTTTTATGTTGATTATGTTGGAATATCAGAATGTGCTGTGAAAATACATTCTTCTTGAAACCACATTTTGAAGTGTCAGCAACGGGTATCCTCTTGTTCTGATTATGGACATCGAAAAGTGGTTCCAAACGTTAGCCTAATAAAGAGGAAGAAACGCTAAATGACGTAGCTAACTACTGACAAATTATTAACTATCACACTATTTCTCACGGCGGTAACTTACCGCCGGTAAAACAAAACAATGCACTGCAAACCTGTCTTGGAACACACTCCTTACTTGAAACTCTTCTGATATTCCGCTTCTTGACATGACCCGACCTTAGATTAATTGAATAATGCAGATACGTTACTGAGTCAACATGCGTGGATGCACTAAGCCGAGTCCGCGAGACTTACTTGAGATTTACTACGTTTAGTTTCACACAAACATTCGTTCGACAGACAAGCTGTTACCAGCTGCCACAAACGCGTCGCTGTATTCTACTTTCTGGGAAAAAAATTCCTTGAGAGGTGTAAGAATCATTCGGGAGTAAAAAAACATATCTCATGGAGTTTTTTTGCATTCATACAACGTAATTACCCACAAATCACTTCTTATTTCAATTCCATAAATTCAATTATTCAGAAGGCTTAAAAGTTCATGAAAAAAGGTGTGAGATAGCAAATGCAGAAATACATAAGTGTGTGTGAAAGACAACCAGAGCTAGTAGCGAAATACCCGATTATAACAGTAGCGTGGGACGTTCATATAGCTATCTCATCCGTACACACTTATTCTTTAAATGGCTATCCTTTTCATATGCTGGTGAAACGGAATACAAGACGTTACTAGTGCTGCTACATTTTTCGTAAGATTTGTATGAATATGACGTGTCTTGTATTTTATGTCTATGAACCCTGCTCGAGTATTTGATTGACCTGAGCGTGATAAGGCTTTCTGGGGCGTTCTCGACTTATATTTCTTTCATGCGCATGATTAGATCTCTTTTCTTTCCATCACTCCACGTTTCTAAAATATCAGTGCACTCCAAAATAACCAAAATTTGCCTACTGCTTGAGAAACCATAAATCTAATCACAATTATTATTATGCTTTTTTTATAGTGAATACGGCACAAGAGTTCCAACTGCTCCCAGTCGTCTAGAGCCAGTGAGACTATGGCATCTCCAACTGGACGTAGTTATGCAGAAAACGTTCAACACGCAATTTGCCAAAATTAAGTTTTACATGTTTTTCTATAGATAAATACGAGATTTATATCTGCTGAAAACATCCAAGCTCCAAATGGAATTGATTTTTGGTACTAACGCACATTGCTGATATTTGACTTAAATTGAAGTTTAAAAGCATTATAAAATGAAGGATAACGCAAGAAATACATTTTTTAAACACATTGATAGATTATAAATTATCTATTCATAATAATCCTCATGAATAAAATAAAAACACTGATATTCACTTTACAAATACCGATTACGCATATTAATGCTTTTTTATCGTCATATTTTCTAACCCCTTTTTCTCAGTTTCATTTATTTGGGGTTGGACGCTTTCTGCAAAACTGCGTCCAATTAAGGTAGGTTGTGAGGCTGTATCTTTTTATTTCCGTTTGACAAAACGGTTTTGATCCGATGAGATTTGAGTACAACTTCTTTCGATTGTCTATTTTGACTTTTTTTAACGTAATTTATCGACCAAAACCACCATTGTCGGTTAACACCCACCCACTTCTTCGTACGTCTTAATTTTTAAAATAATTGCGTTTTATTTTTTATGTGTTTCGCTGACAGAAGGTTCATTATGCATTGGGGTAGGTTTATACGGGTTCTAAAACACCCTTAATTCAATGCAAACGATTGCCTCAAATGGACCGAATGATAAGGCTTCACCGCCCGCGCCGGATATGGAATAGACACCCCGCACCGGATGTAAAGACGGCTGGCGGTTGTTTTAATGGGGGCGGGAAGTCATCAGGGTTGACACTCGTGGGGAAATTTGTGTACTACAGATATTTGAAGCATTTCAAATATATTATAAGGTTGTATCCACTACCACTATCCGACACATATCATCTTACTTTAATTAAAGACACCAAAACCATAGAATTATTTTGTACAGGTTTAATTTACTTTATTGCTCAACTAAATAATGAGGATTTTTATAATTTAAAAAAATATAATTTTCAGTAATTCACATTCAAACATACTCTTCTGATTTTTTCCGTTTTTGACATGACCCGAGTCAAGTATTTGTTTGACTTGATCGTGATAGGTCTTTCTGGGAAATTATACATTCATTCATAGCACATGTCGACATAATGGTTTTGTTTATTTGTAAAACCGCTTTTTCACATTATTGTTTATGTTATTATTAACAAAAATATAGCATATAACGTACAAACCCGTTGAGTTATGTCCAGCTTAGTCGCATATCAAAACGTGTGGGCGGATTCCCCGGAGACGCGGGAGACAGAAAACATTATTACAGTACATAAAAGCAGTGTGATGTTTTGCCAAAATAATTCTGTCTCTTTCTTTCTCGTGGTGTACGACGTAAAAACCCGGAAAAGGTGATGAGGTTGGGTAAGAAGAATTGACTCTCCCTCCATATATTGTTACTCCAAGTAACGTAACGTATTAAATTATGTTAAGTACAACCACTAACTGCAATACACAATTGTATATGCACAACTCTATTACGCGCGGACATCACTAATAAGAAGCTGCGCAGAAGACAGAAACTATTCGGTGCGCAGACAGAACTTAAAATCTTATTTAAACTATGAATTAATATGTAATAATAGAAAATAAGATCTGTACAGCGCCCTTGAGGTGATTTTTCACAAACACGGCGCTATACAAATCATCCAAATATTATTATTATTATTCATTCTTTAATATTCCTTCATTCATGCGCATCATTTGTTCATCTTTTCTCCACCCATCACTCTACTCTTAGTAAAATATCACAAAAAATTTTTTTCTTTTCCAATTCTATTTAAGTAATTAGTAGTTACCATACCTCCCCGGCTTGGCCTGAGTTAAAAAATATTTTTTTTCTTTTGCAAAATATTGATAAAAATATACGACATCCTATTCAATTATTGAATTCATTAAAAATAACACTTTGATACTTTGTAGCTTATGATCCAGCTTCAAGCGAACATAAATGTGTCAACTTTTAATTTTCAGGCAGAAAAAGGTGTCCGAATTTCATGACGCCAGAGCTCACCTTTCGAAAGTTTTTTTTATATGTTTCAGGATGGTCACTGATTTCTGCCTTGCATTCAAGCTTCTATTGAAAAAATTACATCAATTAATTACGGATTTAATTTCTATATAGTCACAGTTCGAATCAGATTTTTTAGGTTAAAAAAGCATTGTTTTAATTTCACCAAATATATACTGATTTCCAATTCAATTCGTCTTCTTATAAGCCGGGCGAGCACAAGCAGCCCCTTCAACTTGACAGCTTTGCCTCCGATCATCGCGTCATTGTTCCTGTTTACAGAGTGGCCTCCTCGACAATCTGCGCTCCCGTCCCGCCCACTCTGCCGTTACCTCGCCAAACCCACGCCACACCCGCGTCATGTTCCCCAATAACCGGCGGCTCACAACAACATAAGGAAAAGTTTGTACATTACGTGTCACGGAAGACAATCGTATCGTATCCTCTCGTACTTCTGTGCTCCGCGGCTCTATTGTCGTGCAAGTATTATACTCGCATGCATGGCAATTCTGAAACTCAGAACCGTACATGGGTTTCGTTAGGTCGTAATATCTCCGTGTTATGCAAAAGAAAAATACAACTCAATGGATATCGTTAGTAAAACAATACAAAGAAAATTCCCTGTTTTAGTATTGTCAAACTTTAACACCTCCACTCCGGTGGTGGGACTAGCTAAACCCGTTGTTTGCAAAAAAAATGCAACAGATTTTTCGTTGAGACTCATTTCTTGTAGTATAATCTCCTATCAAATATTTACCCACAATTTGAGGTACATATTAATATAATCGGACCAGGTTCGAGTGAATTATTAATAAAAATATGTTCAAAAATTATTAAAACATATTGTAAAAAATAATGTAATACGATAGATTTTTTTAGTGAAAATTTACTAGGGATGGTTGATATCTGAAATTGGGTCTCACTGCGGTTCCAATTACCGGTGACTGGCGAGGAACCGGTTATTTATCCAGTTATTTTTGGAACTGGTTTCTAGTGCCAGAAAAGTTCCGCGAAGAAGATTAAGAACGAATTCCTGTGTTTTTTATTATTTCCGTGTGGGGTTGCCAGCGATATTTGGAGAACTGGAAGTGGTTCTTCGCCCAAAAATTACATATTTTGATGGGTGGGGGAATAATATCGACAGTTCCAGTGACCGGCTTGGAACCGCTTCTTTTTAACAGGAACAGGAATATCGACCATCTCTACAACGTACTTATTAAAAAAATGTAACAAACAACAAAATGTAAGTGATACATTAAAATTATGAAAAATTATTTCAAGTGGTCTTTAAATCTCATCTTCAGTAAATAAACAAAACATATTTCCATTGCAGTAGTACAGTACGCAATTTTTTTTTTACAAATGAATGCCTGAAGTGCTTTAATATTCGCGGTAATGGATTTTTGTAAGTGGTCTTTTCAGACCCACTGCAGAGGAAAGTATGTCAATATGCAAAGAACCTTTTGAGTTACCATTTATTTTTTAAATACAGATAAGTACCGGTGTAATTAGACTAATGTACGTCGTTTACATTGCTAAAAACATGATTACCAGTAACAAGTTAGCTGTAAAGAAAAATGACTTAAAACCGCTAAGCCCTATTGAATTAAGAATTTTTGCCGTGGTATACCCTATCGACTAGCCTATTAGCCAGCAATCTGTACTGGCCATAGACAAAAGTGACCGCCAGCAGGTTGGTTTAAATTAAGAACAGGCAATATGGCGGCCGGCATTAGATTTCCCGCGCACCTGTCTCCCGCTCTAATCCGCCGTAATCGTTATCAATTTGCGGGACACCGAACAGCGCCCATATTATACTGTCTCCAGTATTGGACGTGTCGCCGGTTACGGGTAAACGCTAAACTAAAGATTTTAAATCATCTTACGATCAGATCAATAATATGAACCTTTGGAAGTTGCCTATTTTATTATCTATAATGAACTTATGCCGCGCTTTTATTAATATTTAGTGACGTAATGGTCAGCATAGTTGTCTTCAATGCAGTTGATCGGGGCTCGATTCTCAGCCGTGAATCAAAAAAAAAACATTTTTTGATTTTATTTAAAAATATGATATTTTATCTGAAAAGAAGGGTGCAAGCAATTCAGTTTCACAAATCCTACTATTATTTTTTTTTTTTTTATGAATACCGCACAAGAGTCTCAACTGCTCTCAACCGTCTAGAGTCAATGAGACTATGGCATCCCCAAATAGAGTGTTTTGTGAGGCCGAAGGTAGTGGGGAGGGGAAGAAGATTGGGAAGAGGAAGGTTGGGAAGTACCTGGCTATTCAGATCTGGTCACCAAACACGGCTAAAGCCATTTCAAGCAACGTTTCGATTCTGAATGGTGGTTTTTGACTAGGTCGATACTTAGAGTATCTACCACTCTGGAACGTGCCGCAAATATACTTTTTATTATTTTTATATGAATTAAATGTGTTATGACACATATTAATTAAATAAAAGTTATTTTTTGAACCCGCCACCTTTGGATTCGTGGTCAAGCGTCTTACCACTCGACCATGGAGGCCGTCAAATTATAATATCTTGTAATTTGTTACGGGTCTGCACAAGTAGATATATAATAATAAACACATGATTTTAAATACGATACTGTCAAATCAAAATTCGAATATTGTTTCGATTAGAAAATTTTTAACTTTGAAATAACGTTTGATTTTCTAGATTTATTTTATTTTTAAACTGGCAGTAAATAAGACTTATCAGATGTTTTTACGAACGCGAACAAACTATAATTTGAAATATTCATTGGACTATTTAAAGAATGTAAGACGCCAAATTGCTTAATCGTCAAAAAAGTTTCATAAAATTGGGAGAAGCGGTGAAGTAAACTAATTTGTTCGTAATATGTTATGTAGATTCTTAATTAATTTTAAATTCTACTTAAGTTTTATCAAAAAAATATAAAATCTTCCGAAAAAGCCCATAACCGGGCTCGTGATGATACGTAATAATTTTAATGCCCATGCCACCCGCCGCAGGAGCTGCCCGAGCCGATAATAAAATTACCGTCGCTGACCGTAATTTGAATTAACGCAGGCAGCTGATATTTCCCGAGCGGCGCCGGGCACAGGAACTGTGCACTGCAAAAATCATGGCCGCTTTAATTATGAGCGGAAAATTTCAAATTATTTATTGAATCTGTTGAAAGCGGATTAGATTGGAAATTAATTTGGGCATTTTGGTATCATCTGAATTTTTTTAAACGATAGACTAATAGTTTGTTTGTAATAATTACATTTTTGGAAATTGGTCTGAAAAATAATTTTTCTTTTTATTTGTTCTATCCAGGTAGTGGAATCATTGCTTCAACCAGGGACTTTAGGCATCGCAGCAAGAGTTGACACAAACACAGCACAGCTTGCTTGCATATAATATGTTTCAAACTTGTTTTTCGACTACAGAAAAAACAGTGAAAATGATAATAAGTTATTTTTTAATATAAAAAAAACACATTGTTTTTAAAACAGTTAAAATATCAAGAATATCAAAATTCGGATACCATATTAACTTGTTGTCCCTTTCTTGCTAGAAACAATAAGTAGGCGAAAGCAAGACGAAATGCTGTTTCGAAAGTACATTACTATCGGAAAGTGCAAACAAAAAGTTTAGTTTTGACGCGCGTTACAGTTATTAACTACAATTTTTCTCACAAGTGAGAACTTTCAAAATACGGAATTTATTAAACAGAAAAATATCGATTTTTAAACCTCTCTTATATATAATACAACGTGAGAATACAAAAACGAACAAAAAACACATTTAAGTTATTAAGCATAGTAAAATATTTTATAAGCTGACCACAATTTTAATAATTTTACTATGGTTTTTTTCAATTACAACATATGTAGGTAGGTATGTATGCTGTAAAAGTAAGTATTTTTTCACGCAAAAGTGGTGTGAAAAAAATGCTTTAAAAACTTTTGCTTCGGAAAATTTTCTAATCGAAAAATCACAAGACGTCTTTGTTAATTTTTACTACTTTCGAAATCTTGGGTAAGTAAAAAAAATATATTTTACTGATTTTTTTGATTAAAAAAAGATTCCATTAAGCTAGCCTAGCTTGGTGTTGATAATAAGTACATACCATAAAATATTCCACTAAGCTAGCCCACCTTGGTGTTGATAATAAGTATATGGCATAAAATATTCCACTAAGCTAGCCCACCTTGCTGTTTATAATAAGTACATAGCAGAAAATGCCTTCTATTTTAGTGAATATTATTTTCCAATATTATTTTAGCGTTCCTACCCAACCCACAGACGAAACGGGTTATAATTTAATACAGCCATAAAGTAGTGCCTAACTAAATAGTTCCCTCGTATCCCTGCGATATATTAGCGGTTTTATCACGCCGGGACAGACGCGCCAGTTCGATAAAGAAAATTTGTATAACCCAACCGGACACTAAGTTGTCCCAGAGACATTAGGGCAGTTACAGGGTTAGCAGTAAACCCTTAACCCTTCTGGGACCGTAGCTCATTCTGGGGCAGTGACCACCCCATCTCTCTTGTTGCTTCCACGCTAAGCTGGAAATAAACGGGCGGGAGGCAGCGAGACAAACGAGCGGCAGAGGGTTAAATATGGAGCCCTTTTTGTTTTGGGTTATTTAAAAAAATAAGCGTCCGGGAGTTTTGTATCCGAAATAATTTAGCATGCTAAAATAATATTACTGTTGTGTTTTCTGTTACGAAAATCGAAGAAAGATCTCCAGACCCTTTTAGTATTAACCCTGTAAATTATCTTAACCAAAACAATATGTTATTTTTTCGGCATTTGGGCTTTAAAATATCAAACGCGTAATTTGATATGTTTAAGCATTTCAGTATTTAAATTTAAACTGAAGTAGGTGCATTCATAGATTCTAAAAATAAAAATATCGCACAATGCAAAATGCAAAGTGCCTAAATATTCTAGATTGTTGCGAGATAGGTATTTTAATACAATAATATTATGTTAATTACCTAATGTTAATAATAGAATTTAAAATCCAGCAAGTACATGGTAATTTTTTATTTTTTTTTTGATTATATTAAGCAGTTTGCTTTGTTTTAAATTATTAATGCCTCTAAACTTAAACAAAGACGAATAGTTGCGATATCTGAAAGTTTTGCACACAATTCACCCCCTGGGGAGGGTATCTAGAAACGAGTGGCGCCCCTGCGCCCTGCGCTCGGTGGCAGGTAAGTAATGCCCTCGCTGGTCCAGTGGTCACCCTGCTGACCACCCCCCTCTCCCCCGACCCTCCTCCACATTCTACAACCACCCACAGCCCGCAGCCCGCAACCCCAAACTTTGGTTTAAACATCCCAACTTATCTACCACTGTTGTGCAAACCGCCCACCATTTTCTATCGGTAAGCTAGTCCAAAGATATTTCGTAGCACCAACCTGCTATCTACACGTAGTTCCTTGAAGCCTGCAAATGTCACTTTCAAAAGTCTTCATTATGTCGTAAACTATTCTTAGTGTTTTTTTTTTTAACAAACTTCAACCCGGGGTGGCAAATCAATCCTATATATCTCTCAGACGTGATCTTAAGATTGCAGTCCTACTGTTATGACACGAAATCAACAATAAAAAATATTTACAGAACTTACTCTACGATCGATTTCTCCTTTCTTTAGTGAACATGTCCATGGACTGATTGTTTATCAATATTTTTGTAACTATGTCCCGTTAACATCAAAGCTACACTGGGTTAGATTTCTGCCCTAACCTTCATAGAGATTATTCCTGGTTTTGATATGCCTAGCCTTATTCCTTTAAAAACAGCTGTGGCGGGAGCCAAACGATCATCGTAGAAGCCTCACTATATTTTTATTCTTCTCTGATTTACAGTCACAATGAAGTAACTACCGGTTGTCTTTACAATCCGTTTTTGCTTCATTTACATGTTAGTTTTGACATTATCTATGGAAATACTCGAAGGGGAGGTACAACACAAATTTTCACTTGGAGATGAAGAGAGAAGCTAGAGTAATGTGGGCGGTAGTGTTTGTTTGGGGTTTATTGTTTCAATATTAAATATCCAACAGTATGCAAATTATTTCAAAGTTGTTGAATCATACCAGGTGTGAGCTTTGTGAATCGTCTAGGGGAAAATCGTAATAATCTGAAGAATATTATTATCGAGCCTGGTTTTCCTCATATAAAACATTTGTGTAAGCTATTAATAAAGTGATGCATTATTATTTTCAAGACTATTTACTGTTGTATTATATAATATTGTTTAACTAAATTCATGCTGATAAGCTACTTGCGGTAGCTTACCTGGTATAAACTCGAAGTAAAAATAAAATGAGTTTAATCTTAAATATCAACAACTGAACTTAGTCTCTACCCGTAAGTTACAAAATTTCTTACAAAAATACTATTTTTATAATGAAATGATATTATTTATTTTTATGCTATTATTTTCGCCCGAATTTCAAAATATACATGTAACTTGGTTATATTGAACGAATGAAAAAAATGCAATTAAATATGGCGTCTTGTCTCATTTTTTGACAGTAACACGATCAAAATAATGTTTGGACTTGCAAATAATCGATGACCCAGAAATTCCAGATTTAAAAAGTTGTGCAACTTTTAATATCCCAGAGTTCACCATTTGATAGTTATGGTGCTACAAGATTTTCTCTCATTAATTGAAATAATTGCATAAATAGTCTTATAAATTTAATGTAATAAGGCTTGTTTTTTCGAACGGTATTAAGTTTATTTTTGAAGTGCCAACGGGACTAACTTTCTTAATCACGTATAAATAGAAATAGAAATCAAAGCGACTGAGAATCGCATTTAATCAATCCGTTAACACTCAATTACACTCGTTTGTAACTTCCGCTAGAACTTTGTTCACCGGTCCGACAGAGCGTGCGGGCCAGGCAAATATAAACATGTAAGCAGTAAGCAAACCTTACCAACCCTTGGCCGCTGCCAAGAGCCGGGAGGGTGGAGAGGGCGGAGAGGGTGGTCCGACAACAAATCACTCGCTAGGAACAAGTCACTTGCGGACGGCGCCCGGCGCTCAAATGCCTGACTCTGAGGTTTGGAACTTTCCTACAGCTGAATTATATATGGAGGGCAAGATGTGTTCCACGTAAGATTAGTTATAAACACCCTCGAGTTTGATTTTAATTAGGAAGTTTGAATACGTAAGGCACAAGCAATGAACAATGGACATGGACAACAACAAGTATATTAACAAAAGTTTTAACACTTTAAAAAATTCTTAAATCCAACAAATCCTCAGCAAGTATCAGCAGCAAAAGAGGGTGAAATAGATAGCCTAACAACAAAGCACTAGGAAAAAGTCACAAAAATATTTAAGAAAAAAAATAATAAATAAAAAAAATATTTATTAAACACCGAAGTAGCAAAGAGAATCTATTACAATTTCCCTCCCACGTGGGCGGCACGCAAACCCAACAACTGACCGACCATCTAACTTTCATGTTCGCCTGATAGCAGACGATATGCTAATGGCGGTCAGGCCTACTGGGGCGACATGTTTGAGTGGTGTCAGCTAATAACACTTATCGCCAACACCCATCCATCCATTCCATGGCGCATCGTAATTTTTCGCCGAGTCGTCGAGTACATAAATAAATTGTCGTGAATTTTCGGACTGAAGTGTTTTATGTACGCTTGACCCAAAAATGATGACTCGGATTTCATCCCGTAGCAACGGCATTCATCGGCATGGCAAGAGGAGCTTTGTGCCTTTGTCAAAATATTTATGTTGATCATATTTGGTATTTATCTAAACAGATATGTGAATCTAAATACTTAAGTTGAGTTGATGATGAAAGTATCGAAAAACATAAAAAAAGATCAGGAGAAAAACATTTTTTTATAACACATTAGTACTGCACTTAGTTAAACAAATTCCAGTTTTTAATAATTTTATTTGGATAATTTGTATAGCCCTGTTTTTGTGGAAAAATCACCTTAAATGCGCTGTAAAAATCTAAATTCCTAGCCTCAATCTAATATAACTAAATAATTTTTGTCATTCTTTAAAAAACCTTGACATGACCTTGGCTTTGATTTGAATGTTATTCCTCATTTATATTTGTCCAATTTGTATCATTGCTTCACTAAAATATTATGTACGAGTATGTGGTGTTTTTTCTCTGTTGTTCTTTTTTCCCATTTCGAGTTATGTTTTTTTTTTTTGTAATTGGACAATAGTCCAATAGTATATGAATAAATAACTCACTACATAATTCTAATTATACATACATATATAACATATTTACTACTAATAATACTACATATCTGTAATACTACCTAACGTCATTTGTTAAGGCATAGCGCTGAAAACTCTCCCTCTTTCTAATAAACGAGCATTTACAACGGAGTTCTCAGCGACAAGACTATGCAAGTAAACCTGTCATAAATATGAAGCAGAAAATATTTATGTGTCACTTCAGGAAAAACCTTCGAACAGATCTCTGTCATCGTGAAGTTTGCACAGCTTTTCTGTCTGAAGTTTTAAGGTCAATGCAAATCTTTTCAGCCAGCAAATATAAAATATTATTTATCATCAACAGCTTTGAAATATATGTATATTGGAACATCAAAAAATAATATTAATAAATAAATACATATACTTTGAGAGTATCGTTTTGAGACTTGAACAAAGCCGCCAAGTACAGTAGTATTAAATTTATATTTTTTTCGTTTTAAAGACAGACAAACATTCCTGGGTTACGAATAATCTGAGGAAACTTGAAAAACTCCTACTACTATCATAATAAGCGGAAGATGTTGCTTGTGCAATGATTGAGGACTTAGCTAGCAGAGGAATTGAACCCACTACGCCCGAATGGGAATCCGACGCGTTGTCCACTCAGCTACTAACCGGTCAATATTTTATAGACAAATTGATTGTCAAACCAACCCATCTCTACAAATATTAATTTATAAAGGAACAAAAATGCCTTCTAACAAATATACTTTTTTGTTGATAAAACCAATACGTGCAACAGCAAAAAATAGGTAAGCCAATTCAATCATTCAATTTCATTCCCCTTTCAACTACCCATTTAAGACTAATGTTGTTACGTCTCTTACAAAGGGAATGTCGCATATATTTTTGTATTCTCGTGGGCAAGGACCCGAAAAATCACAACAGTCATCGATCAAATGATTAAATTTGCCTCTGTCCGTCTCCGTCATTTGCAGAACACCCCCTCTTCTACGCTCCTGCTACGCCGAGTAGCCCACCCCCACCCTTGACAGAGTGGTGGACGCTTCAGAATGCTACCTACAAGTTACAGGCATTCCTGTGAAATTCATGATAGGGTTGAACAATTATTTAATATTGATTTCAAACTACATTTTGAGAAAATTTAATACAAATAGTTTATTTATTAATATTTATTACGCGTTTTGAATGTGTATCATGTGAATTCATTAAGGAAGGTAAATTAAATACTTACATCTTAGCAGTGGTAAAATCTGTGGCTGTGATATAAATATGTGCAATTTTCAAGAACAAAATATATCTTTTATTCTCCTAAAAATATAGAAACGGTTTTTTATAACTTAACGCATTTTTTATTTTTTTGTTTAAAGGAGTGATTTTTGTAAAATGTCATCCTAATTTTTTTTTTTAAATCACAAAGGAAAGTACTTTTTGGATACCTATTCACTATATATTATACACAGGTTTATTTTTTATAATATAATTCAAATATTATATTTTTTATGGCTAATGTGAATAAAGATACCAGTCGATAAAAATCTTCTTTTTTTTTTTAACAAATAAACTTTGTATTTATAATTCTTTATGTACAGCCTTTAAAGAAAACAATGTGTCTAAACCTTCATTCTTACATTATATATATCAAAGATTGGCTAAAAAATATCGAACTGGATACCTTTTTCTTATAAGTTTAAATACAGTCATCATTTTCATTTATTTAGAATTTCACTCATATCCATTACAATATTTCCTCTCAATTTTTTATATTTTAATTTATTCTCAGATTTCAATATTTTGACCCCATTTTTCAACAGTTTACTTTTTTTTAATATCATATTAGAATTTTTATGTATTAAATGCATGAAAAATGTTCAGTAAAATAAATAAAAAATTAAATATTGAAATTAAACTACGTTGTTTTATGTAGAAATTGATGTAAAAATTCAAGAATTGCTAGGAATACGCACTAATGGTTGGATGGCTTAAATGATAACGTTCATAATAAACAAAAGATTTGATTTCGTATTGATCGTTGACAAGGGTTAAAGCCTCCCATCAAACTGGGATTTGAATCCTCCCGGCGGCTGTAATATATTTTCTTCATAAGGTATCAGCAGTCAGTAAACTACTCCTATCGCTCCCCATAACATTTTTAGGTCACTTGATATTGTTTTCACTATATTAGAAACGTGCTTGCAATTTTTAGACGAAATTTCATCGGTAAATGTCAGATCAGATGTAAGGAAAGCATGGGGGACGCGATATTGCCTGAAGTGTAATATAACAGTATGAAAAATGTAATATTCTCAGAGATTATCGAATTTATACTGGCATTGTATTTGATGGAGTCTTTTCATTCATGATTTTGTGATGTGTACTTCTGCATTAGAGAAAATTATTTTTAAAAAAAACACCTGTGTTTTTCGAACACAAATACTTCAAATTACAAAAGTACTTCAACAATGTTTTTTTAATTATTATTGGTCTACTTACAATAGTGGTTATGTGTTTACTTTTTTTGAATTATTAAATTTCTCTGAAATCTAGGTTTTTTTAACATTAACTCCTCATAGGAGGCCTTGAGGGAAATAATTTTCCTTAGGGTGTATGTCATCTTTGGAGATACTGTGTAAAGGGTCTTTTTGAGAAAAAAAAAGGAGTGAACTTGAGTCTTGAAGAGGCCCAGGCTGAAAGAGGGAGGAATCACAGAGACCGTCAAATCGTTCCACAGCCGAGTTGTTGAATATAAGAACAAGTCGTAAAAGCAACTGAGTACAAATGTTGGGCGCGTGTATAGGCGTGTTTTTCGACTATGCACCGGTGCCGTAGAGATCAATGACGCAAGTTCCTCGGAACATCTTCCATTGAAATACCGGTAGAACAAGGACACCATTCCCACCCGACGTCTGTGTTCCAAAGATTGCAATCCGTTTGTTGAGATGGGAGAATCTATCCAACGGACCGCCCATTTCCGCACAAAGTCGAGGGTTTTTTTGTGTCATATTTGCTATGCTTCAGTCTTCTAGTAGGCAAACTGGTTTATTTGTGGTTATGTTTCAACGATATAATAAATTTTCTTCTTGGAGTTTTTCTTCTAGAAATCTTTCTTTCCAGAACCAATACATCAACTCATATTGGTCACATATTTGTATTTGTCCAAGGATAAAGTATAACGTTACATTGCAGATACCTTAGCTTGTGCATGGATTTAGCTTTGTTCAAAACTAAAAATAAAATAATGTGAATAAGTCCAATTTTAAACATTGTTTTTCGGACTCCCCAACTAGTTTCAGGACATAAAAAGGGTTGATTATTGAAAAAAAATCATAAGAACCAATCACTTTGTGGTTTGACATTATATTAAAATAAAAGAACATTTTGTTTTAAATCACGAATTTATTATGTTGAACGCCAACCGGTTTCGTTTAGACAAAGCACCGTCAGGGCAGTTATTATATGTGCCCTAACAACCTTGATCTAAGCGAAACATAATAAATTCATAGTTTAAAACAAAGTGTTATTTTACTATTGTGAAAAAAAATAATTTGCTTCGTTCCTTATTTTTTATCAAGCTGCGTGTTGTATGTTAAAATCGAATATTTTTTTAATTTTCATATTGTCCCAATGTTGGTGATGATGAACACGATGGTGGCAAATTGATAATTTTTTATCAGAAATTTACTGATTTTCAAAAAATATCCAATCTATTCATTAAAATCATTTTTAAGAATTAGGTAGGTACGTATTCATTGAAAAGAAATGTACAAATTTATGAAAAACCTTTCTAGAGTACAATAAATCTACATACATACATTCATATTACTTTTATTAATACCTCGATCAAAATATTCCCATCAAAACGTAACGGAAATAAAATATTGCGAGTATTCTCACTTCCCAGAGAAGATGGAATAAATGAATACAAAAGTGGAAGAAGTAGTCGATAGTGAATAATAATAATAAAGCATATGGAAGAGGTTATTCCATAACACTAGTTATATTATACCACTATTTCAATTGTAGCCGTCTCAAACCTCAGTGGAGTATAAACATTTTGGAGGGATAAACACTAGAGAAATCAGGCCGTTCAGTTAATTAAATTAAACTTTATGTAAAAAGGTGAAAACAATGATCTTGTTTTTTTTTTTATATGAATACCGCACAAGAGTCTCAACTGCTCCCAACCGTCTAGAGCCAGTGAGACTATGGCATCCCCAAATAGGGCATGTTGTGAGGCTGAAGGTAGTGGGGAGGGGAAGGAGATTGGGAAGAGGAAGGTTGGGATGTACCTGGCTATTCAGATCTGGTCACCAAACACGGCCAAAGCCATTTCAAGCAACTTTTCGATTCTAAATGGTGGTCTTTCACCAGGGCGATACAGAGTATCTACCACTCTGGAACGTGCCGCAAATATACTTTTATTATTTTTATATGAATTAAATGTGTTATGACACATATTAATTAAATAAAAGTTATTGGCGCACGCCGGGTTTGAACCCGCGACCTTTGGATTCGTAGTCGAGCGTCTTACCACTCGACCATGGAGGCCGTCAAAGAGTTAAGAGTTAAGTCAAAAGTTAAGTCAAAAGAGTTAAGAGTCTAAGAGTGTTTGAGAGTTAATTACTAACGTAGAGTGTTATGAATATTGAAGCGAAAGTTAATGTCGACACAGTACTTGCACAGATGTATTGCTTGCATACTGCATATTTCAAACTAGTTATTCCACTTGTGAAAGTTAAAAAATTCAATTTTTGGTTTAATAAAAAGATGACACTGTGAAATTTTTCGAATAACTGTAAAAACTTATTCAAATTCGATCAACAAATTTACCAGTATTTTGCTGAAAACAATAAGAATATGTAAACAAGAGAAAAATTGTTTCTCGGTGACGTTTGGCAAAGACACTGCTCTCGGAAGTCTATATATATGCACCAACACACACAATCATAATTTGCTGGTCGCTCCAACTGTAATTGTGAAACCTTTAACTTAATTGCAATTTGATTACCTTTTCCTTTCACTGTTTATTCCAAGGTATTTTTTTTACATTATATATCTTAAGACTTGATGTGTTTTTCAGAATTAGAAGAATTAAAAAGCTTTTGCTTTTTAATTTTGTATTTTTTTTTCAAGTCTCCGAAAGTTTAATCTCCAAAGAGATTTTTCATTAAATGTTTGCCTAATAAAATGACAGCCAAAATCTTGTTGTTCATTATATTGAATGATAGGAATAAAAGTCACGACACGTTATCAAGTTTAAAATATAATACATTTTGTAGCAGGATTATCACTTAAAGCTCGTTTGAAATAATCATTTCTTCAAATACTAAAAAATATATATCTCTCACTTGAAAAATAACAAAATATGTTATTTTATACCTAATCAAATAAGTTATCTGCTGATTTTACTCATTTTTTATTAAGAGAAAAAAATTAAGATGAAAAATTGTTGAAGTGGTGCATCATCAGATCTCCGAAAAGTTTTATCCCCATGATTGATGACCGCCGGTGGTTTTGATGCCCTCTCCCCTTCTCCTCCTCAACATCGCCCTTCCCCCTCTTCCCACCCCCGGCTGATCTCCCCACATCCTCTGCGGAATATCTTCCTGGCTTTTGGGATGAATTCATTTTTGTATCGCTTTACAGGTCGAGGACAGTCAATCTAACTGAAGAGTTTACTGAGATATTTAAAAAGATGTTTTTTGAATCCTGTTTTTATTGCATGCTAGTAACATAAAAATGTATTCTTAATTCAGGTAATCAGAGTTTTTTTTGTTTAAATACCACATTTTTTACACTGTCATCTGATATCATTAAAAATTAGTACTCGGTTTCGCTTGAATTTTAATAGGTTTTTGTTTTAGGCAAAAAAAAAACTTGTAGAGTAATCAATTATTATTGAATGAATATATTGAGTGAAGTACACTGTCTTTTCTGATTTGTTTACTGTTAAAATATTTTTTTCAAGTTCCATGTCTGTTGGTGTACATTAGTACAATACGAGCTGAAAATAGTTGCATTGGCTTAAAACTACAAGACGAAAATTACATCACTCCAGGACTCACCATTAGAGAGTGTGGCAGCACAATGATTTCCTCTTTTATAGTTAAGATTACACAAATCATAGGTAAGTAATGATTAAAATCATTCCTCCAATTAAAACAACGTTTAACATGTGAAGCCGTATTCGTAAATCAATATATTTTAGCATCCTGTTAGCGTTGATAGTACTAATGGGCTAATAATAGCAGAAATTAATTCAATTCTAATCGAGAGCTGAAACATAATCCTCCAATAAACCTTCTCCAGAAGCCTCCGGTCCGTAGCAAACATAAAACACTTGTATTCATAACACCCAACCCAGTAATGAAAACCTCAAAGTTTTCCCCGAATAAACAAGAACAGTAGGTTGAGCAATGTACATTTAAGCCGACCCTACCGATCCGGTAACGAATACTTCAATTATGATTCGGTTATGTTGAAATCCCGGCCGTGATATGGTTAAACCAAACCCACTAATAGAAAATAATTCCTATCGTTTTTCATTTACGTTCGGCCATTGGCGTAACGAGCGCTTCGCAGGTGGGCTACGAATGCGGGTATCGGGTGACCGAATAAAAACAAGTTTTTTTATGTGTTATAAAAGGAGAATTCTGAATTATTTTATTTTATAGGTTCTATTTACATACCAAAATATTTATATAAATATACATTAATATATGGAGTCAGAATATAGGTATGCACTTGGAGAAACAACGTATGGAGAGAGAGCTAATTATTTTTACCCAACCTATACAAACTTGCGATAAATCACTATCTCCGGGTTTTTACGTCGTACACCATGAGAGAGAAAGAGACAACAAATATAATACTCCGCTTCTATGTACTGTCACAATGATCTTGGGCTCCTGGGTCACCGCGGGAGTCCGCCCAAATTTTTTTTATTATGCCACTAAACTTGACACAACTAAACGGTTTTCTAGGTAAGATGCTATATTTTTTTTGATATCAATACTGTGAAAAAATGGTTTTACGAATAAACAAAAACATTCTGTGGATATGTGATATGAATGGATGTATAAATACCCTAGCCTTGGTTTTAGCCACGCCCGGGTCCGCCGAGTCAAATAAAAATCATCAAAACTGACTACACTGCCTTGAATTGATACTACTCCATATACTCTAATGGTATGCACTTATTCAAAATGTATTATTTTTAACCTGCGAAAAACAATACTATAAATAAAAACATTGTTTTTCAAAAAATAAGTTGCACAGTAATTAATCTCACTAGATGGTATCAGGAAACTCGTTGTAGATACAAACAGAAAACTGGTTAATCTACATCACATTTGGAATCGGTTTTATGGCAAAACTTTTTTTATTTGAATTTTCGTGTAGGTACGAGTAAATTGAGTATGAATTTACATTTTCTAAATATTTCGGTCGCTATAGGGTTAACATCAACTATTTTTTATCGGATTATTCGGCTGTGTCACGAGTTTTTTAATACCGTGTACAATAACATTAAAACAAACACAAAAAGTACAAAAACAAACAAATAAAAATTTCTAACGTTGACACTTCAATGCATCGGAACAGGTAGTCCTAGTGCCATTTTCACAAAAGATAAAAACATTAATACAAAATTATGGTAATTTATTTGCATGCTAACCACACATTCTACAAGGCACGCTTTCACTATTTTTATTTATTTTTTATTAGGCTGTGTTTAATGACTGGTTTGTAGCCGAGTGGCTCAAAGCATCTGGTTCGCACCCATGCACCAAGGGTTCAATCCGCTGCAAGCTAACTTCTATATTATTGCTTTAACAACAATTTCTGCTTTTTATCTCAGTAGTAAGAAGAAATCTAATTCTGATGGGTTATTCGTAACCATGGAAAGTTTGGTTTATTACCGTTACCATGTTTATTAAAAAAAAAAAATTAAACTAATAACATTAATACATTGGAAGATATGTGGATTTCTCTCCATCCAGTAGCTACACAGGTAAGAGATAAGGGTAGAGTGGGGAAAACCCGCCGATAATAGTCGCCGTAGCGTATAAAATCCACATATGAAACGGCGTTTAAGGCCCCGCTTACTCCTACCGCCCATGTTTATGTATGGACCAGTATTTATGACTTCCTCTTGGAAATGGTGCAGGTTTTTTGGTGCGAGCTTTTATTATTGTGGCGGATTTTCCTTTGTTACTTTGGTGGTCTGCGAACACTGCGAGAACAGTCGTTAGCGACCATTTTGGTCCGTGAGTACTATTTTTCGCATTTTCTGTTTGCACCTGGGAAAACTATAATTCAGACAAAGTTAATAAATTCAGAATATACAAAAAAATGTTAAAGGTAGTTCTCAAGTTGCAAGACTATTCAATATTTTAATACGAACTTTGGAGTATAAAACTCAAAGCTTTTAATGTTACTTTACTATAAAACCATTCACTGTACAAAAACTTGCACATTGTGCATAGCTCGTTTACATTACACTAGTTAAATGCGTTGCAACAATTTATGTTTTGAAATAAATCAATCCAAAAGGGAATACAACAAATATTATCATTTAAAAACCTGTCAAAATCTATATTAGGTACTTATTATCTGGAATCATTTAAAAAGAATAAGTTAAGTTTGGTTTGGTGATAATTATAAATTATATTTAATCATTTTTTAAAAACTTAACAAACTTTTCGTATTGATCCAGCCTAAAATACCAAAATTTCACTGGTAAAAAATCGTTTTTTCCATCAAGGGTTTAAAATGTACTCTCTGCTACAAAAACGCTCAGAAAATGGAAAATAATTTGTCCGTTTTCCGAATAAATGCATCCTTAATTGAATAAATACTGCATTGTCCAAATCTGTGGGGAGCATCCAGCATCAATACGCCACTGTCCAGTGGAGTAACCGGTGCCCAGCACCACCGACCCACGTTTCCACAGTACAGACAATTTCAACGCAATATCCAGTGGCGTATCTCCGCAAATAGCCTGACCACTCCACGTCGACTAGCGCCATCTGCAGCTAATGACGCAAAGCTCCCGTTACTTAAACATGCGCCACGTCACGTGACTGCAACTATCACGTGATGGCCGCCATTAAACATGGACGGGCGATGCGATATTAATAGGAGCATTTAAACGTTAAATTAAATCTGACATTGTGTTATTGGAAAATGGGCGTAATTAGTTATGAATGTGCCGACAACGCATGCACTCGGCATGATGCGATTAGCATATTAGCCGTGTGCTTTAATGAGGGACGTGGCGTGCTCAAAACTCTTGATATTTGTTTGTTTAGCAGTGTTTTTTTATGGATTTAATGTGAAAAATTCATTTTTTTCTGAGAATAGTAAGGATTGAAATTTTCTCAAACTTAAAATATTCTTCCAAAATCCAACCAGTGATGTCTGATGAATATTTTTCTCGGATTAAAAACCGTTAAATAATTATCTTCGAGGTTTTTTCAAAAGTTCTCAAATACATTTCTTTCCGATTGATTTTTTTGTTTAATTTTCAATCTTTTGAATCTTTTTATTACAAAGAAAAACACCAGCAGTCTAAAAATACCAGCTCAAAAAAAACTTACTTTCAAAATTAGTTTAAATTTTGTATAAGATATCTACTTCTCAATATTATTTAAAGCATTACCATGTGTTAATATCCATGCAAATAGAGTATCAGATTTTTTTTCGATTAATTATATTCAAATTCATTTCGTTTTGAGATCATGACTTGAAAGTATGTTTCCTTTTCACGCAAGCTTTGCCTATTGAAATTTGTTTATATGCATTTGATGGTTACTTATGGTTTCAGTTTTAAGACAGCAACCAAAGCTTCCCGCATCCACGCGTTTTTTTTTTTGTACTGCACTGATCCAACTTGTTTGCCTTTTAATTTGTCACGGGGTTTTATTAATCGGTTCAGTGCCGTCCCCGCCAAGGGGACCCATTTCTCTATGTTAAAAAAATACACATGCTTGCTTCTAGTTTTTGTCAGAGCTTTTGTTCTTGATTTTTTTCTTTAAGTTCTGCTGCGCTTATATTATTTATCTTTTACTAGAAAAACACAATTAAATGTAAGTAAAAATACTAACGAGAATTTAGTAAGTTTTGAATTCAATAAAAGCCAACCACTTTCGAACACAATCTAGCTTAATATCCAACATGTCTTTAACGCATACACTTTTACATAATTGTGTTTAGGGTTAGCATCCAAAAATAGCACTGAACCTCCCTTTGTAGTATTCTAATACAAGCAATACTGCACATGATTTATCAGCAAAATTCTACAATTAGAAATATTACAAGTTAGGAAAATATCTGAGGTTGCCAGTTAATAAAAATTTTAAGCTGTTTTAATTCTATGAAAAACATACTTAAATGTCAGTAAAATATGCAGTTTTAAAACCAGCGCAGCCATTTTCGAACGTTTTACCCCAAATACCAGTATGAATTTTATAAATAATTTAAAGATAACTGTTTGATAATTTTATTCACTGGAAAGTTTAGAAATTTTCCTAACTACTTGTATAGAATTAATAGATAAATCATGTATATTCCTGGCCTGAAGAAATATGTTTTTGATCCAAAACAGTTCGACTAAAGGCAAAAATAAAGTGACTCTTAATGGGGATTAATTTGTATTAAAAACAACAACAAAAATATCACACAATCACTATTTATCGTCACTTATTTAACACTATGTATATATTCAAACAAAACATTCACGATTGAATAAAGAGGAATTTGTTGCTTACTTCAATACTCCTATTTTTACGTTGCTGTTATCAATTGAAATAATTTTATAAAGAAAACAGATAAAAAATGTTTAAAACCACTTTACTGTGAATATTTCGTCTACTGGTTTCGGAGGCACTCTTCTATCTTCAGGACAACATTATAATTAAACTAAGACGACTAGGTCGACAAAATATTAATAATGTAGTGGTTTTAAACAAATTTTATCTGTTTTCTTTATAAATATACCAAGCCACAAAGTCAATGCTTTTTACTAGTAAGTAAAATAATTTTATTAAGGTTTTTATGATTAGTGACATTTTTTCGTCATCCACTTTTTTAAATTTCTTCCTGTCCTTCTATTTCATCTCCTGATAAAGTTCCCTAATATTTGCGAAACCCATCGTTTCTAAAAGTATCGGAAGGTATTTCCAAACTTTCTAAGGTTGACTCAATGACCTATTCATTGCAAAGTCATTCATTTTTCCCGACCATTGTACCACCATCATTCATTACACTTAACAAACATAAATAAAAGAACACCCTTGCACCTGATATATACGAGTATATTTTTAGAAAGCTATTTTCATTCACAAAAATAATATTTCATTAAATATCAAGGAAACCTTTCATGGAGCTCTCATTTAAAAACACCTCACTGTAAACATTGCAAAACGAGGAAAAGTCATTGTTTTGTAAAAAAAATCCTTGAATGATGGACGCATGTCAAAAATATAAAACCCCCATATCTACAAATTAATATATGAAATAGAATTACGTGTCCATTAATCAAAGCCGACTGCTTTCCATTTCGGTCAACAGATGGCCCTGCCTTTACATTTCGGACTAATCGTATAATCAAGCGTCTGGTGGTTGGGCTTTTCAAAATTGAAAAGATGCAATCAGAGAGTAAAAAAGTTTATTTAAAAATATGTTTTAATTCAGTCAAGAAGATTTCTGGAAAATAAAACAATAAAAAACTTTTTTTCTTATCATGGAATACATTTACAGATATTTAGTTTTTTTATCGCTTTAAAATAAAACTAACTTTTAAATAACCAGTAAGTAATATAATAACTGAAACGTTTCGCGAGAGTATCCTCGAAACAAAACACATATTTATTATGTATCTTTATTCATTTAAATATTTTTAAAAAACTTTTGCTAGATAACTTTGCATTCATAGTCATACTGTCACGAAGACATCTATAATAAGAAAGATCCAAAAAAATCATCAAATAATATTCTCAGTTTACCTGTATTATTACTCTACAGAGTCGGTTACTTACAAATCTACATTAGTAGGAATCGATATCAAGTTGTAGAACAGTATTTCATCACTGCCCTTAAGGGAAGAAGTTCCTAAACAAGACAAACTCACCCTTTTTACAGTTTGCCCAAAGTTGTCTGCAGCATCCACGACTAGTCGATTGGATTAATGGTAATCTGTAAGGGGTGGCAGATCCGGCCGGCTATTTGTCCGTGGGGGCAGGCGAACTTTCCACGGGGGGCAGCCCTGTCCACCGGCCAGCAAATAATAGTGTGGTCAGCAGATTAGCTGATGCGTGGCGGAGAATAGGCCCCTGCCGCTAATGGAGAGTCGTTAATTTAGCGGACAGACTATAATGTCTTCAAGATCGGTGGAACTAGATAACGCTTTGTGGACATTGATCTGAACCGGACAGGGGTTTAAAGAAGTAAACATGCCTTAATATAGTCTGTCCTAAATCGATTCTCGCAATTTTTCTACAGCCTAGTCAAGTATGCGTGGTATGTTGATGGATGTAATGTATTTAAGCTTACTAGTTTTACTACCCGGATTTCTTCAGATTTGGGCACTCTTTTTTTAAATATTTTTCTAATGATATTTTAAAATATGGAACAAACAATATAATATAGTATTTTCGTAGAAAGAAATCACTTTGTGGTTGAACATATTTAAAGAAATGATAAAATAACTTTGTATAAGACCACGAACATTATTATTTAGTTTAATTTTGTACCCTGATGATGCTTAAGCTAAGCGAAAGAAATATCGTCGCTGAAAAGGCAAAAGGGCTTAAGCGACACGTTGGTCAAACAATAGTTAAATAATGCAGTCATGACCATTTTTTTTATTTTCTGCATTAAATTCTAAAGACTCTCGTTTGATTCTGAAGACTTTTGTGGCCCTTCGGCCATCTAAAATATATTTACCATTTGGGAGAAGGCTTGACTCAAGCGACACAAGTTTGGGACTTTTTAAACTTTTTGTCGCTTCATGTAACTCAGTAAAAGCATTAAGTTATCTGATTTTTTTTTCAAAATCTAACCAGGTACTGACGACATTTAATTGTGTGGAATTTTATTGTAGAACAAAAAAACTTTAAAGTGCTCAGGTGTAAATTTCTCAAAATGGCGCTTCAGCCCTTTTGCTTTTCCAGCGACGATATTGTGATCTGAATATAGTTGCGTTGGCCTAGAAATGAACTGTGGAAAGACCACACGTATTATACGCATGTTCCAAAACACTCATAGGTTGTTTATTCAATCGGTGATGGATAGATCATGCTAATTTTTCAGACAGTAAAAGTATAAGGCAATGCTTTTTTTTCAATTTCATTTTATGAAACTCAATACCCATATACATAGCCTGTTCAAAAGAAAAGGTGAATTTTGAATTTTCGCGGGCTGTGTACATTCGATTATCGGTTTTTTGTTGTTGTTATGTTGGTGCACATATGTTTATCATATGTTAGCATTATCAGCCATTTTGGATTAGTGGTTTATTTTTGACAACTGGAAAGGTTAGTCACGTTTTTGTGTGTTCTTCGATTTTTTACTTTAAAAAAAATGGATCAAAGAATAAAATCCATGATTTGTTTTCCACAACTCCAGGACGCTCATCGTCATTAACATCTTCTCGGCCTTCTGTAAAGCGCTTGTACCACTTATAAACACTTTTTTGAGACAAAGTAGACTCGCCGAATGCCACAGTCAACATTTTAAGTGCGTTGGAGCACTTTATTCCATTTTTAACGCAAAATTCAAAACATATTCTTTGATCCATTTTTTTCAAAAGTAAAAAATCTAAGAACACACAAAAACGTGACTAACCTTTCCAGTTGTCAAAAACAAACCACTAATCCAAAATGGCTGATAATGCTAACATATGATAAACATATGTGTACCAACATAACAAAAAAAAATCGATAATCGAATGTACACAGCCCGCGAAAATTCAAAATTCACCTTTTCTTAATATATTGTACCTTTCTCATTTTCAACTCTCGGATGTTCCTCGCAATTTGCACCAACTTAAAGATGCATCGCCTAATAATTGCTACTAATTAATATTCTCATATCAAGATGAGAATTAGCAAGTTCATTAGAGAGGCAAGCTTTGAAGTGAAACGTCTGTGATCCCCTTGCATAATATTGAAACATGAACACTATACACTCATCCGAAATAACTAAGTTAATTTAACGGTTGACGTGCGAGCTCGTAGAAGCGAGACAAATTTATTTTAAGTTCTCGTTGTGTAGTTTAATAAATTACTTTGAACTAATTAAATTCAATTAAATTCTAATTGTTTTCTGTCGCAAAAAACCGAAAACCTCTCTTCAGCTTACGATGTGATTTCCGTCACTAGATGTGACCTTTTAAATTTTTGGTTGAAAACCATAACTAGGTAAAATTTTTGGAAGCTCTTTTTGTGTTTTAAAGAATAAACATATATCAATAAAATAAACTGTGACGTAATATAATTTTTTTTTATTAATAGTTTAAATGATTTTAAAGCACAAAAGTACAGTAAAGCAGTGTTTTCTCGTGGTTTTTGAAAATAGTAAAGTAATGTAAAGGAATATTTTTTATTTATTTATTATGAGTAAAATATTTGACTGCATTAATATTTTAGCATATCATCAATATATTTTGTATATTAAGTCTTATTTTAAAAAATAAGTTGTGTTTTTAACTTTGTTGAAATTATTGATCTGATTACTTTACTTATAGCTTTATAATAATAGTAACAATTATAATATTTGGGTGATTTGTATAGCGCCGTTTTGGTTAAAAATCACCGCCCGCAAAGGGCGCTGTACAAATCATAATTCCTAGGCTAAATCTTATTACCAACTACATTATAACGCGAGTATGTCATATTTATATTTTGTGCAGAAATATATATATATATATATATATATATATATATATATATATATATATATATATATATATATATATATATATAAATGTAATATTTATGTTTAGTGAAAAAATAAAAATTAAAAAAAAAAAAATATATCAAAAAAAAATTATACGAAAAAAAAATAAAAAGAAAATTAATAAAATCTACGCTTACACATATATTTTATTTAGGTAGAAAACAATCACTTTGTGGTTTGACATATTTAAAGAAATGAAAAAAAAACTTTGTGTAAGAATAATCTGTGGTTTTATATAAAGATACTTTTCATTTCTTTATACATATATATATAAAGAAATGAAAATATATATATTGCAGATACCTTTTCATTTGCTTGTGTATATTCAAATGTGCACAGTCAATTTCAATACAAACATAACTCAATTTGTTCCAAATGCGTCCCGGGCATTCCGTACGAATTACAGGGCGTGCATTTAACAAGCTTTTTAAATTAGATTCGTACCGCAACAGGAGAGCTTTGACTCGCACAACGCCGGAAAGCTCAGCGCACAGAGCAATTAAATGCCACTCGATGACTAATTGGGCGACCAAAGTCAACAGTGCAGCATGCGTCAAACTTTAAGAGGACACAGTACCCTAGATATAAATCAGTAAGAGCGTTTCCAAAAAAAATAACACCAAATCGAACAAATTTATTTCAATTCATTTCCAATCGTACATTATCCATTAGTACAACAACCTTTTATTTACACGCAGGTAAAGTAAAAATGTTAAGAACACAAGATCCCATTAAGAATTTATTAAAATTAAAAATAAATCATCGCTACGTTTGGTACAGCGTACACGTCCGTACCGGCTGGCTTTCGTGTGGAAAATATTGCAAAAAAAAACAGATATCTAAGTACCTCAGGTTTGAATTTTAATTACGTATAATCTTAACTGTTTTCTGTTAGGAGTAACTAATATATCACATAGAAAAATAAACTTGTCCTTGCTGCTAGTGTTATTCCTGAAAAAGGTTGGTGAATTTTAAAATCATTTTACAGCAAGAATATGAACGGCGGGAGTCAGTTTTTATTGATCTAAAATATAAATAACTTTAAATTTATATAAAATATCTCTTTATTCTTTTATCACTTTCTCATTTGACGTTTTGCCTCTTTCATTTCATATTATCTGTATATTTCTCTCTGCTTCTTAGTTATAATTTAAATGTTGTATTTTGTTTTCTTACTGTTCTCTTATTTTATTTTATATTGTGTTCTCTCTCTGTATGTATGAGTATATATAACCACACACTATGTATTTTTGTTTAGTTTGATTTTTGTACCCTGATGACACTTATACTGATGGCTAAGCAAAACCGGTCAGTCATAAAATAAAAAAAATTAAATCTGTGGTCTTTTACAAATTTATTATTTAATTTTCATTAAATATTTCAAACCAAAAAGTGATTGCTTTCTACGAAAAAATAAATAACTTATGTCAGAAGTGCATTTTTTAACATATTTGATATTTTTATTACAGATTCATCAGAATTAATCAAAATATGACTCTCAGACAACCCTCCTGTTTTCGGAGTGCTATGCCCTCCTAATAAGTCATAAAGTTCCTGTGATTATTATACCTAGCCTGAGCCTGTGGTGTTTTTAAGCTCGTACACAATACTATCCCGATTCAATTCATGCAAGTTGTTTGGCGACAGCGAGTCAACTATGCGGTAAGAACTTTACACGTATTATATTCCAAATAACGACGTGTAATTTTAGAGACATTCGTATGGCTCTTGAAACCTTTAAGGTATTGAGATACCAATAGCCCAAGAGATATTATTTAGTAGCTTCATGCCTCATGTCATGCTGTGCCGAGCCAACATGTATGTTCTGCCACTTAGAATACATGGCAGATCATGGTGACGCCCCTGGTAGTTGTTAACAAACAACTTATAACATTCCAGGATGCATGGACTATCTATGAAACCATTAATAATTTCATACCTTGTTACTGTAAGGTAAACTCCTACTGGACTGGAAACTTGGTTATCGTGTCTCAGAAATCAAATCTTCATGATGCGTGAATCGCGGGTACTCACCGTGAATTCTCTTACCCCAAGAAAAAATTCTCTCGAGGTCCATTCTCTACTTCAAAGCCCTCCGAGCAGTTGTATAATAGTTTCAGTGCCCTTTGGGGGCTTGTCAAACAAAAAACTATCATGGATTGTACTGTCATCCGTGTAAAAACGTATTGATGCACATGACAAAAGGTCGTTGATGTGCAACAAAAACAAAGTAGGAACCAGAACTGATCCCTGTGGGACGCCAGCATTAATTGAAATACCGGAGGATTACGGTTTTTGAATTTGTTCCAATAAGTCTCGTTTTATTATTTTTTTGCTGGCATGGGGACCAAATAGCAGAAGTGTACTCTTATTTAGATAAACGTTATTTTTATGACGCATTGAACATATCTTTAAGCACTTTCATAAATTCCAAGATTTTTTTTTTGTTGTTAATACCGCACAAGAGTCCCAACTGCTCTCAACCGTCTAGAGCCATTGCGCACGCCGGGTTTGAACCCGCGACCTTTAGTTTCGTAGTCGAGCGTCTTACCACTCGACCATGGAAACCTACGAATTATGCAACGACCGGTATGATGAAAGTCCGCAAATAAACCATTATTTATCTAAACGCCTAACGATACAAATATTTTTAAAGCCTAGCGCTTTGAAACAACGCCAAAGGGGGGTAATTATAATATTACCGGCCATGAGATAATATTGTCAATTTCAGAAACGGTTAGCGGTCGCTGCGCCCGTGAGATAGCCCGCCCGCACCACCGCAGTCCGACTGTGACTGCGACTGCTTTGGTCACATCTGTCGCGGTGTCGCCCGCCCGGCTCTGGGCACAGAGGATAGTAAACACTTCACGGCTAACTTTCCAGGGGTGGTTCTGTGGAACTTGTTCCATTATTTGAACAGTCGGATGTCTTATGACTTCTTCTAAAAAAATTAAACTTTCGCGATAAGAGCATATTTAAGCTTTGTTAAAAAATAAAATATTATTTTAATTCTTATGACCGACTGGTATCGCTTGGCCTAAGAATCATCGGGGTACAAGATTAAACTAAACAAAAAATACAAAGTGTGCGGTTGTATATACAGACAAGAGGGAGAACAAAATTAAAAAATAAAATAACGAAACAATGAGAAAACAATAAACAATTGTATTATTTTCTCACTGTTTTGTTATTATATTTTGATCTCCCTCTGTATGTATATACTACCGCACATTTTGTATTTTTGTGTAGTTTAATTTTGTACCGTGATGATGTTTAGACTAAGCGAAACCAGTCGGTCATAAAAAATTAAATAATGCTATCGTGATCTAATACAAAGTTATTTTTTCACTTCTTTAAATATATCAAACCAAGTGATTGCTTTCTACGAAAATAATTATAAATAAGTTATACGTATCCAGTGATTCTTGATGATTTTTCATTGTTGTTTATTTTAAAAAACTATGTGTAAACAGCATAGAAATAGCGAATTAAACTATGATAATTTTTTTTGTTTTTTTTTAAACAAGCAAGAAGCGATAGGATTCATAATAAAAATTAGAAGTAATTTTTCTCAAACTGAATAGTGTATTTACTGTATTTTATTCAAAATTATTTTAAGAACGGGGTTTACATTCTGAAAATTTCAGTAATAGCCTGCTAACGTAAGCTTAAAGCATTAACTTGTATAAAATATTTCGCTCGTGGACAAAACAATCCCTCTGTGGAAGCATTATTTCTATTCCTCGCCTAAAAACTTCTGCATTTAACAGCTCAACATGAAGCGTTTTAGTTGAAGGTTGGATTTTCAGACAAATTTTCGACATAAAACGGGAGGATTTTGAATACATTTTTAAAACACAAAATATGTAGGAAATTAAGATCGAAACACAAACAATTTTACAAAAAAAAAAACAAACAGCGTTTCCTGTGGAGATTAATAAACACGTCGATTATTAAGTGAAACACAGTAAGGCTTTCACGGCTTTCCGATAATTCGGCGTCTGCTCGAACAGAGGAAAATAATAATTGATAAATTACCGTCGAGGGTATCAAATTATGGCGGCGTCCCCACTACCCCGCTACCCCGCGTTGGGACGGCGGGCGACGCAGTAGGATACTTTCACGGGCAAAAAACCATCGCTTTTCGCAGCAGGGCTTTACGCTAAACGAACATAATGCTAATGTTAAATTATATTTTTGTCTGGCATCTGTTTCGAAATTTCAAATAAATTAAAAGCATTTTTTTTTTAAATCTAACAAATCATTGTACTCTTTTTTGTTTGTTTTTATTAGTTTATTTTTAAGTATTGTTCAATTTAAGCGCGACGAGATACATTTTCTTTTTTTCTCTAGATATTTATCTCTAGACATATATCTCTAGATGTCTACACATTGTCGCCGGAAAGGGAAAAGGGTTGAAACGCCATTTTGGGAAATTTGCACAAGAGCACTTTAAAGTTTTTTTTTGTTTTATAATAAAAGTCTTCAGTACCTGCTTGGATTTAGAAAAAAAAAGTTACTTAAAGCGACAAAAAGCTAAAAAAAAGTCCCAAAATTGTGATAGCTGAAGGGCTACAAAAGTCTTCAGAATCAAACGAGAGTTGGAGAATTCGATGCAGAAAAAAAGCTGATCAAAACTGCATATCAAACTCATTTTTAGCCAAAGCGTCGCTTAAGGCTTTTTGCCTTTCCAGCGACGATTTTTACTAACCCTGTTGAAATTATTTTGTTATGAAAGGATCTCACATGTATTAACCTATTGGTGAATGAATTTTTTGGAAATAAACAACATGTAGGGAGTAAGTTTCATTCATTATTTTTTTTCTTCATGTATTATTATAGCTACCACAACAAGTTTTTTAAAATCGTATTTTTTTATACTTATTGCTGTACATTTTTTTAATTGTTTTTATCTAAATTTAAGATAAGTTTTTTAAATCGATTGAATATAAGACTTGAACAAACCTCATCGTTTATACTTCTTTAAGACTTTTTTTAGTTTGAACGACAAGGTTTATTCATACTGCTAAAACGTGATTAAAAGTTTTTTTAATATCTTAATTTCAATATATTTTAAGAGTGGCAATTCTTTAAGATATTGTTTTCTTCCTTGAACAGCAGTTTTCCAGTTAAATTTAACCCAATTTCCAACGAATCTGAAGGTTTTGTAATTATCAACAATTTCTTTAATTTTCTCGTAGACTGCATAAAAGGTATACATTATTACATATTTTTGTTTATTTTTTGCACATTCTATTTTTACACATTAATATGACAACGGGAGAAGCATCCCTTGCAGGGAGTTCGGACCATTCGTTGCCCAGCCGCCGCTAATTGGGAATATGAAATGGCTGTTGTTGCGAACTAAGAACTAACAACTAATCGTATTAATAACACCCCTCCACGGCCGGTCGTGGGACTAATAATAACTCGAATAACTACCAGTTCTACCGTTTCCACAGTTCCACTGCTCCACTATTCCCAGCGCCCCGGCGCGCGAACTACTGTACATAATTCAATTTCCTAATATTAAGACGACACGTTATGGCCCGGTGTGAAGTCGACTGCATACGGAATGAAGCACGATTTGATTCTAGGTTATTTCATTTTAAAGTCTAACCATCTATAAAGCACCGAATTATATCAATTCCGGTCGAGAGTGAATACAAGTTTTCCATATAAGTTTAAATATTTATTTATGTGTAACATGGTAACATTCATTTACAGAAAAACTGATTTATGTCAAACGGCGCCAGGAGAAGATAAAATTTTGGGCGCCCCTTGTCAAAACCTGAGCTGAACGTAGTTATGCAGAAAGCGTCCAACCCACAATTTGCCAAAATTGAATTTCACATATTTTCCTTTAGATAAATTCGATATTAATATCTGCTGAAAACATCCAAGCTACAAATGCGATAGTTTTTTTGTAATGATTTTTTTTAATGCACATTGCAGATATTTGACTTAAATTGAAGCTTGAAAACATTATAAAATATAGAGTAACATTATAAATACTTTTTTTTATTATACACATTGATAGATTAAAAATTACCTACTTATTTTAATGCTCATAAAGAAAAAAAATACTGATATTCACTTTACGAATCCGATAACGCATATTAATGCTTTTGTAACGTCATATTTTCAGTTTCATCTTTTTGGGGTTGGATGCTTTTTGCATAACTACTTCCAATTAATATAATATAAGACCAAATGAAGTGAAAAATTTGGAATTCCATTAAAAATGGTAGACTAAAGACAGTTGAATGAAAAAATCCTCCAAAGTAACATTTTTTTTAAAAAACCCCTTTGTGGGCAAAATGCGAGCCTTGGGGTCGAAAATTAGATGCCGTTTTCTCAGGCCATTGGACCAAATGAAGTGAACATTTGGAATTCTATTAGGAATAGTAGACTAAAGACAGTTAAATAAAGAAATCTTCCAACAGAAACATTTGTTAAAAAAAAATACCACTTTGTCGCAAAACTTTGTGGTGGAAAATTATACGCCCTTTCAGAAGGAAAATCTATTGGCGTTATTCGAATAAAAGTAAGTGTTTTTTTTATTTAAACTTGCATATTATAATAATTGCATTAAGATTGTGAGATTAGTTTTTTATATATTCCGGGTCAAAATTGTGGGCTCGATTACCATCCATGAATAGTATTGTTTTTCATTTGTATTATTTTATATATTTAAAGTCTCTAGGCACGTATCAATTCGCCGCCTGGAATTGCTCCAGGCGCGCCTGCACGGGACCGGCCACTGTAAATGTGTACAACATATAACACGTTATGGAGTTTGAGGTTTGTGAGTGAATGAAATTCTTCTAATGTGCTTTTTGTTCAATACGTTTCGTAAACGCCTCACGAGACAAGCCTTTACCAAGGTTTTAAGTGTATTTTCTTTGTAAATAGTGTAAGTGTTTTTATACTAATAAATTTTTAAATGTATTTTTAAAGAAATGAAAAAATAACTTTGTAAAAGACCACGAATATTAGTTTATTTTTTATGGCCGACTGGTTTCGCTTAGCCTAAGCATCATTGTGGTATAAAATTAAACTAAAAAAAAAACTAATTGTGTGGTTATATGTATATACAGAGGGAGAACAAATTATAAAATAATATAACAAAACAATAAAAATTTGATTTATATTCGTAGTCCAATACAAAGTTATTTTTCATTTATTTAAATATCTCAAACCACAAACTTATTGCTTTCTACCAACATACAAAAATCTATTTTTCATTAAAATTTGTACTAGCGTTTTTGTACCAATATAATTTAAACGTATTTCATAATGTTATTTTAATTTGAAAGACATCCTAACCAATGATAACAAGGAATACTACATCTTAGGTTACATAAAATAATTAAGTATCTAATTCGTTTATTGGTACATTTTTAATTTCTTGTTTCGAAAAATCTCTTACTTACGTAATACGAGACCAGACGTTCTAGTTTAAAGAAATTGCTTAGGGATTTAACTTTTACGGGCACTGACATTTTACAGACTTTCCAATAACTCAGAAGCTTGCAGGAAGAAGAGAAGCGATGATGCGTATCTAAAACTTTTGTTTTAAGCTAAGTTTTCCGACATAACTTTCCCACTTCTTGTCTGGAAGATGTATCTTTTGAGAGACCTATTTTTCCAAAACCCCAATAAACGTCTAAAAGTGAGTGAATTTTAATTTTTAAATTCTTCCCACTTTTATGGCAGTTACTTTTCTGTGCTTAAATATTTTTTAAAGATTTTTTGCCTAACATAAAATTATTGTTTAATTTAAACTTTCTAGATGGTATCATCATAAAAATCAGTGCTTAATATGTTTGTCTTGCACAATGATGATAATTTATCGTTTTTTTGATACCAAGAAAGTATGGTTAGTGATTTATAAAACACTAGCGAGTATTTGCATGCTTTGCAATGTCACTCAAAGAAAGAAAGTGTTTGTGTTGAAATTCTGTTTATTGAATTGCTTTTGAATACACAATTTTCTTTGTTTTTCTGTCTGGTGCGTATATGAAAAATCAGAAGGTTTTCTGACGCGCAAACAGGCCACATACAGCTTGTGATGCCTTTTTTCTTTCATACTTGAGGTGTAGATCGACCAATAGCTTTTTTTTTTAGTGCCATAATTAATTTAACAGCAAAAGTAATGGCTTTTGACGACTATTGCTATCTATAAACAAAGTAACATTCATTTGAAAGTTATATTTCTTTCCCATTTATATCATCAATTTTTATAATTACTTGATATATTTCAGTAATAAATATGTGTGCATGTACCATTTTCTCAACAGAAAAATAATTAAAACCATAATCTTTAAGAATCTAAATAAAGTGAATATAAATCACTTAATCCGCCAGCCCGTAAGGATTCAAGGGAGGTTCCGCATAAATATTTGAGTTAAGGAGTATCATGACAACAATAATAATATTAGTAATTTATTCCCCAAGAAGTTCTGTACTACTGTTGTCTCTGAAAGCTGACCAGCGTTCTGTAAGGATCCTCCCCTAAACAAACTTCTTACTTACGCTGGAGAAAGGAGCACACCCCCTGTAAAGTATGACCCGGACTAGGGGATGAGAATTTCCCTTTTTTAGTCCGTAAATATATTGGTATTTTATATTAAGTAATAACTCTATCTATTTTGCGTGTTTAGAGGCCAAGTTGTAAATAACTGAATAGTGTAGAGGCTAATACTGCAGTCACAAAGAACTTAATAATTTTTTTATAACTAGGAACGCAGTGTAAATAAATGATTGATAATAGTGAAAATTTTCATTTAAAAAAACCAACAATATAAATTGGAACAGAAAGAGACCTGCAGGAGTAGAGTCGTTTCCTGGAGGCTTTCGAGGCTCTAAAGCTTGAAGCGCCGATGATATGCATTTATATATCCATGGGCTATGTATTTATAAAGCCAATAAGCTGTTTCATCCAAATATGTGTTATGTAAACAAATTTTTATTATGATTTTACTTTTGTTCTTTCTAGAATGATAGATATTCTTGGTGAAAGATTTTCCTGGTGAAAGACAACAATTCAAAATCAAAACATTGGTTGAAATGGCTTTAGCCGTGTTTGGTAAACAAATCTAAATAGCAAGGTACTTCCCAACCTTTCTCTTTCCAATATCATTTCCTTCTTCACTACCTTCTACCTCACAACATACCCCAATTGAAGATGCTATAGTCTATCTGTCTCCAGACAGTTGAGAGCAGTTGGGAATCTTGCGCAGTATTCACTTTGATAAAAAAAACCTGTAAACGTGATAGATATGAAAAGAGTAGAAATATTACGAAACAGATTTCAGTAGTATCTGTATAAAAAAATAATTTGCTATAAAATCTAACCTTACTTTACCTAGTCACTCTACTAGTTTGTGTTTGTATCTGATAAGGAAGTATTTTCAGTTCTTGCTAACATAATGACGTTGTTTTTCATATTTTCGTTGAAAGCAATTACTTTGTGGTTTGACATATTTAATGAATTCAAAAATAACTTTGTAAAAGACCGCAGATCTTATTTTTTCAAATTATGACCGGCCAGTTTTGCTTAGCCCGATGATGCTTAGACTAAGCGGAATCGGTTGGTCATAAAAATTTAAATAATATCTGTCGTCTTATAAAAAACTCATTTTTCAATTCATTATGTTGTTTTTCATTAATTCATGAAATAACAACCAGAGATAGTAAATACCTTTGTAAAACCCTGATAGTATTTGACTATTGTTTAAAACCCTAAAATAACAGATTAAGGTGATTTTTATAATAATAGAATAAAGGATTAATAAAGGTTCACAAACAACAGCATTAAAAAAAAACTTATATTATTCACGAATATTCTCAAAATAAATACAAGTACGTGGAAATTTCTGAAAAGAAATAAATTACTCATAAAAATTCGCATTGCCTTTATTCCGTGACTATTTTATTACATCCGCTTGGCCGTCAGTCCGTCTCGGTACAAGGCTGAGTCTAATGTCCATCCCTCCCGACCCTCCCCCTGCCCTTCTCCTCCTGAGGCTTTGTCGCTGATCTCTGGCTCGTGACGTCACGCACCAACTACCTCCAACTTGGCCAGCCACTACACAAGTTATGACAAAACACATCCTGACGCACGTATCTGAGACATATTGTAGAAAAATACATTTATTTGACATTGTATTTTTTATCGAAATACAAAAAAATCGTATACTTAACTACGTAAGTCAATATTTGCGTAAAAACAGCGATGGAAAAACATAGCGTTTGAAAAAATTATTTTACACATTTTTAAAAACGAATACCTACACCATTTATTTTGTTGGTTATTTTATTTTATTGGGAGTTGTTAGGACACGTGGAAAAGAAATAAATACGACCAAATAATTTTAGTCAAATTGATTTTCCGTATTAATCCGTAGGTATCCACAAATATAAATAGTAAAATTTATGACTTAAGAATTTTTTTAAATATTTTATGTGGGTGCTGCCACATTGAGTATTGATCTTCACTGTTAGTTTAGTCATGGTGACAGGCAATGTTAAGCCGTCTAAAACGTTGGATTTATGAATTCAAAATAAGTAGCATAAAATTATTGAGTCATAATTTTAAATCATTTATAATTGTTTACTATGAAGTGAATGACTTTTTTTATACTATACAAATATATCAATTGCATATTAGGTATGTATGAAGAATTAATAATATGGAATTCTGGGGGCAAGTTGATATCAATTATGTGCAAATATTTTGTGGGCAAGCAGATATTTAATTATCAATTGGAATGCATGGGAATGTTTCCAATATAGGGGTGGTTTAATCCAAATATGAGTTGTTATTCCCGAAATTGTACAATATGTGTTTTCTGAATTTATTTTGATAACAGTACAAAGTTATTAAAACGTGTAGATTAATGATCCTATAAAGTAAAGTAAATTTTATTTTAAATGGGTAAAATAAAGATGCCATGCTTTACTTATCTTTTATTTCTGTGTTCGAGTCTTAATAACTTATTTTATACGAATACCTTACAACCTTAACTAGTTATAGAACTGTATGTAACATAATAAAAGGGTAAAGCTCAAAGTAAGAATCTAATGGAGGGATAGCTAATTTATTTTACCCAACCCATCCGAAATTGTAATAAATCATTTTTTCCGAGTTTTTACATCGTACACCATGAGAGAGAAAGAGACAACAAATTTCTTTTACCGCTTCTATATACTGTCGCAATGATCTTAAGGTGCTGGTTAACGGCGGGACTCCGCCCACATTTTTTATTATGCCACTAAACTTGACACAACTAAACGGTTTTTTAGGTTAGATGCTATATTTTTGTTGATAAAAATACTGTGAAAAAGTGGCCATACAAATACACAAAAACATTATGTCGATATGTGATATGAATGGATGTACAGTACCGTAGCCTTAGTCTTAGCCACGCCCAGGTGCGTCGAGTCATGTTAAAATCATCAAAAACAAGTCCAAAACTGACTTCACAGCCTTGGCTTGGGCTACCTCTAGTATACTCTAAGGGGTAAAGTGACTTAAATCAAACCATTTTTTATAAACTTCTAGTCCACCTAGTAATCCATAAAAAAACAATCTTTAGATCTTCAACATTTCTCTTCTTTCACTGTCATCATTGCAGATGCAAAAAAAATTCCGAGAAAGTAACAGTTTGAACTTTGAATTAACCCAATGCTTCATATAACATGGGGCAATGGGCAAAGAGTAACCTTCACAGATTTTAAACATTTCACAGTGACACCTGTCCATGCGATAATGAATCTCAGCTAAATTTTCGCCAAATCCTGATGTCTTGTCCACATTCCAGCATAAATAGATTTAAATTAGATGCAGAATCTGCATCTAATTGAAATTATCGGCGCGATCGGACATTGGACAATGTCAGTATGGTGATAAGTCACAAAGATTTATCGCAACTTCATTATCAACATTATAAGATTAATCAAAATTATCAACTAGTCACTAAATCAGTCTAAAACAAAGCCTTGTGCTTAACAAGCAAAGCGAATCACTTTGCCATTTTTGTAGAGTAACTAATAATGCACACATGATTTCCTATTTTGACTTGCGTAATTCTCGAAGTAAGCGGTAATGGTATGAGGTCTACCAAATAGTATTAAGAGCAGGATTAGTATACAGATCAGTTTGTGAGTTAAGTATATAGGTAATATAATATGTGGCTTTTTTTTTTTTTTTTTTTTTTTTTTTTTATTTAAAAAATTAATTTAAATTTTTAATTTAAAATGTAAAATAAATTTGAGGGCATTATCAAACTGCTTGATAATGCCCTCAGAAGGCGAAACAGCTGTCACGCGTAAAAATAATTACATCGCAGAGCTTTTAACTAAAAACTGTTTTTTAAAAATTTAAATTAATAATAATTATTGTTTAAATAAAAGTAAAAACCTAAAAAATTAAAATGGAGTTCTACAAAATAAACTTTAAAACCATAATATGTGGCAATGACTAAAAATACTATAATCTTCAAATAAATTTGGTATAGCTCATATTTTTTAATGAACATATTCAGAATAATGAATAAACTTGTCATTCTTAAACACCTCCGACTACGTTATGCAACTATTTGCATGATCCGTCACCCATCAGAGGCGGCCTGCGATACGTCAGCTTGCCACCCCCCTCCCGCCCGCGGTAGGAGGGCGGATGGGCGGCGTATCGCACTGTGTGTGTTGGGCGGCGATCGCCGGCGCTGCATGCGAGGACACGCGCCGCTGTTTAACCTGCAAATCACACTAATTGTTCGTCCGTCGCGTGCGTCATTTTCATACTCGTGAGGCATTAGTTGGCCAAATAGACAGGATTCCTCGATAAAACGCCCGCCATGGGCTGTGGAATTTTCACTGAAATGTGATTTGATTCGCGCAAAAACATTAAATATTTCACTTTTGAAAAATCCCGTCACAAAACAGAGCACATTGATATTATTACGTTAATTAAACAATGATAAGCCACTAACTATTTATAAGGGGACATTCTTTTCCACAGAATGATAAGTATATTTGGACGTAGTTATGCAGAAAGCGTCCAACGCCTAATGTGCCAAAATCGAGTTTTACATGTTTTCCTATAGATAAATACGAGATTTATATCTGCTGAAAACATCCAAGCTCCAATTGCAATAATTTTTTTGGTAATTCAATGTTTTACCACCCACATTCCAAATATTTGACTTTAATTGAAGTTTAAAAACATAAAAATGTAGGTTAACAGAGGAAATATTATACATTTATATTTGTAGTAAATAAATTGACAGATTATAAAAAACCTTTTTATAATATTTCCTACATAGAAAAAAACACTGATATTCACTTAACAAATGCCGATTACGCATATTAATGCTTTCGTATTGTCATATTTTCAAACGCCTTTTTCTCGGTTTCATCTTTTTTGTAGCTGGATGCTTTCTGCATAACTACATCCATTTATTCAACGAGAGAGAAATTAAATGCGAGGTAAATGCATGAAATCAATACTAACACCTTCTTTTAACCGTGTAATTTTTGTTTGATTGATTGTTCAATAAATCATCAGAAATATGTATTACGATTTGAAGCTTTATTTTTTTCAATATTTTTATGATAAACCACAACTTTTAATATTTTATATTCAACTATCACCATCGTCGTCATTGTCATTATCGATTCCTCGCCGCATCTTTAAAAGTTATTCACTCCTGTCAATCTCTTGAAGTCTTCCACCAGTTACATGAAATGTCCCGGCTACCAAAATTACCAAAATGTAATACTCGTCTTGCAAGCTTATTATAAAGACGGATTTTGGGTGGTTTTCTTTCTTTTATCCTTGCTGAATATCCTACCCAGTAAAGGCCTTTTAGTTTCTTAATTCTTTGAATTGGCAAATCTTCACAGTTTTTGGTGAATTTATATTATTTTATTTTATGTCATTTAATTTGTTTCCAATGATGATGTTTGTTTTCAGCTTATACTGAAGCCAATTTTTTCAACAATTCTGTGAATATATTAGTTTTACTACACGAAATGTCGCCTTTCAACTTCTCATCAAACATTGCCGCTTGACTACACCTGAAATAGTTCAGATCACAAATACAAAGCAAGTGTTTCTCCGAGTCAGTATTTCTGCAATAGATTAGAACAAAGTCATTTATATACTCAATGTTTATTCATTCCGCTTCAAATCGTCAACAATACCGAGAAGTTAGAGACAATGCTTCAGAGATCTTCAGTTTATCTCAAGTGATAAAGTAAATACCGCCATTTCTATTCAGTCTGCTTTGCTATTTGATAAATCATAAACCCGCATCTGAAGGGAAATAATGCTATTGAACTGTCGGGAATGCTAAGTAGTGAATAGACACTCGCAAATGTTTAGGAAATATCTGTTCGTATACTCACGTACGGCAAGCATCCTTATGCATAATTACCAGGTTATAATACATGTAATATTTAAAATATTTTTTTATAAACCTATATTTTAGACGGAGGAAGGAAAGAACGTATTCCAAGTTCTAAGAAAACAGTGCAACTTGGAATACCGGTCGCACCAGGACAGAAGTACTCCTGGCTGGGGTGGGATCGTATCGTATACCACAAAATAGTTCAAACTGCGCAGAGCCAGTGGAACTATGACATTCCTAATATTAATTCGTGGTGGAACTCCATTTTAAAATTTTATAATAGCATTTTTTCAACTCTATTCCACTATTTTTTTATGAAAACCCGACCGGTTTCACTTTATGAGGGAAATCTTCAGACTGGTACAATTTGAAGTAAATCTATGATATATATACTATTAATGTCCAGAATGGTCTTAGGGTTTTTAGGACTCTCATATGGTGAAACCGGTCAGGTTTTAATAAAAAATAGTGGAATAAATTTTCAAAAAATTGTATTATGAAAACATTCCTATTTGTTTAGCAATTTTATGTAAAGTGGAGGGTAAATTAACTAGTTTTTTTCTTTAAATTATTATAATTACTCAATTTGGTCAAAGTATAATATTGTATTTAAGATTAAGTTTCAAATTCTCCAAAATAGAGCAATGATAATTATACTTGGGCGAAACAGATACCCAAAAGTAGCTAAAATGTTAGAGAAACTAAATTGGCTAGCAGTGAAAAAGATGCTAACATTAAACACATTGAAATTTATACACAAAATAAAGAATAACGTGATACCAAAATATTTTTCTGATACAATTATTTACAACGTGGATATTCACAGACATAACACAAGAACCTTGAGGTGATTTTTTTACAAAAACGGCGCTTTACAAATTATCCAAATATTATTAAGGACATGCAAAGAAATCAGACTGCTAAAAAAGAATAAAACCAGCACACAAAACAGCTTACTTTGTAAAGGGATGAAATGTTATAATGCGCTGCCGGAAAACATAAAAATTATGCCAATTGATAAATTAAAAATAGCCTGTAAGAACCTTTTAAAATATAATTCATTAGTAACATCAAATAGCATATAAGTTATAATGTTTATATTAAGTAAAAAAATGATTTTAATTAGATACTTTGTAAACTTTGATGCTCAAGTAAATAGAATAAAACTAAAAAACATAAAGAATACTGCGTTTTTGGTCTGGAGGCACTAAATATTAGATAGGTACTAGACTATCATAGTGCTAGATTCTGTTCTGAAACACGAGACAGAGTTTTGCCAAAAAAACTTGTGGAGTTAACACACTTACAGCACCAAAGATCTGAAGTATAATACTTCAAGACTTTTGGTTTTGTTCTGACACTAACACTTGCCGTCGTTCTTGAGATAAGTTGGGCTGAGTTCTGAAGAGTCTGCTACGTTATGAACTTAATTGAACGCGCGGTTTTGTGTCATTTAGAGGGAACAAGGAACAAAAGAGAGGGTGGAAGTGAATAAGTTGCTTCTTGGGCGTATCTAGTAATCAGATAAACAATTGAGACAATTTAAATAGTTTCAGCTGAAAAAAACCTTTCCAGCATTTCAGAATTTTATGGCAAAAAAGGGTAATTTGAAAAAGTGAAGTTTTCGTGTATTTCATATTCTTAAATTGAAAAAAAAATGTTATCTGTACCAACCTATTACTTATTTCAATTTACTTTAGTAGTGGTTCTAAATGGTTTGGTAGTGGTCAAAAAAATAACTTTTGTACCTAATTTATATGAACAGAAGAAAACTCTATTATGATCAACAAATATAAGACATATCACTTGGAAATAATGGATAATTCAGGGAAAGATTGATAGAAACCTCAGTAGAGGAAAATGTTGCATCTCATGGTTTTGAAACATATATTACTAGATGCAGTTATGCTGAATTGTTCCAAGTTGTTGTCTGCAGGGTGAAGATTGTCATTTTCCATTTCTCACTACCGCTGTTGGGGTAAACTGGATAGACCGCACACATGTTTTACTTCATTCACACACATTTACATCGTCTCATACATACCCTTTTGTTTTTCTGACTCGACTCAAATATTTGATTCACCTAATTAGACCATGTCTTCCTCGGGCGTCCCCGACTTCTTCTACAATTCACTTTTTCGTTATATATACACTACACTCTTTTATCGTTCATCCGTTCTACATGTTCAAATTACCTAATCGTCCCATTCCTAATCTTATTCATTACAGCCTTGCCTTATTTGCATATCTCCACATTTATAACACGGTCATTCATGGCTTCATAATAATAATGAAGTTTTATTCCAGGAGGTATGCAGGAGTAGTGCAATGTAATACATTTCATAATTGATAATCATATAATACCGTACATCAAATAAAAGCAAAAGTTGTAATACATATTTACAAAATAATAAAAAAAAAAGATAAATAAAGTAATAAATATAAAAATTGTTAATTGAGGATATTAGGTCTCGTGTCTACAGAAAGCCATCAAGATAGAGTCCATCCAGGCAGCATTACGATTGATGGGGCCAATATCTTACTCCAATGAGCTTCTATGCTAGAATTCGAGATCTAACAGAATTCCATGGTGAGTTTATTTCCAAAGTAATTATCACTTATATGCCTCAGGGATCTCATTTCTACAGAACTCATCCTTCATTTGCTAGTCCCATGCCTCACTTACTAAATTTGTATTCACTCTTAAAAGCTTATATTCAAATCCATTTTTTTAGTCCCTCGTTCACATTTCGCAACATATTCGTATTGAAATTTACATATTTTATCATCACAACTTTTCAAATTCGCGATTTCATTTTATTCCCTCATCACATATCAAACCGCCACAAAAATGACGGAAACAAATAGGCTGTTTAAATTTTAAACAATAAGATTATTCAAAACTCGAGTGGCGCCTCAAACCACCCCGAGCCGCAGTCATGCTTTGCGTGGGGAATTTTAAACAAAAAATACACATGTGCTTTATCATACATGTCACGTAGGTACGACCAAACGTAGAAAGAATAATACTCCGCAAAATGTAATGACAGAAATAAAACGGCATGCTATGTCTCCTCGTCCTGTTTTATTTTATAGTTCTTTTGGCGTTATGATCATGCCGGCATTAGGATTTTTTTTTCGTAAAAGCGTTTTGTATAATTTGATCATTTGCTCGATTTTATTTTTGTAGTTTCAGAAAAAATATTTGTGTAAGAGTTATTTAAAGCTATGTTGTACATATTTTAAAAGTAATATAACCTAACTAGTTTAGTCTTGATACACGTAAAAAGGGACATGGTGAGTAAATCGCGAAATAGCGTAATTGGAATAAAATTTCTAACTTTTTAACATGTGAGCCAAAATTACCAGTATTGTTTTCATTGGCGATTTAACGAATCGTGTACAGAAGACGGCTTAGCGTATTAATACTGTCAGATCAGGTACTTATATACAAAGTCTTTCAAGACTTAATTCACATAGACAGTTTTTATCGAATTTTTAACGCTGTAGTGGGTAAATACATTTTTTTCGAAGATATTCCTTCTGTAAAGCGCTTGTACCACTTATAAACACTTTTTTGAGACAAAGTAGACTCGTTGAATACCACAGTCAACATTTTAAGTGCATTGGAGTACTTTATTCCATTTTTAACGCAAAATTTAATACATATTCTTTGATTCATTTTTTTTTCAAAAGTAAAAAATCGAAGAACACACAAAAACGTGACTAACCTTTCCAGTTGTCAAAAAACAAACCACTAATCCAAAATGGCTGATAATGCTAACATATGATAAACATATGTGTACCAACATAACAATAAAAAATCGATAATCGAATGTACACAGCCCGCGAAAATTCAAAATTCGTCTTTTCTTTTGAACAGGCCTGTTATATATGTACTGTAATATTAGCGCGGAGGTGAATTTTGCTTTTTTTGTTATACATTAGTACCTATGACATATTATATAAACCCTTAAAATGTAGCTCCCATAGAAAAACATTTTTGCTTAAATTTATTTTAAACTAGGGTGAATTAATATAGAAAGTTAGATAACGAAAATTTAACGTTGTATTCAACATATAAATATAGGTTGTCTTAAACCAATCATATTTATTTTAAAATCTAATAACACTTTGTTTTAAACTACGATTTTTTTTAATGTTTTAACCTCAACCGGTTTCGTTTTGATCAAGCTTCGTCAAAGCATATAGATTAATAACAATAATTAATAGTCATTATATGTTCCCTCGTAAATTCGTAGTTTAAAACAAAGTGTTATTTTATTTTAATATTATGTCAAACCACAAAGTGATTGCTTCTTATGAAAAAAAAACATAATTAAATAAAGTTATTTCAGACTATTTGTTAAATTTTTCTTGAACGTAGTATTCATAAACATTACCCATATTAGGGAGTGAATCAAGCCAAAAAAGTTTGTAACAGTTAAAATAGGCTATGTTCAATTAGTCGTAATAACCATTTTACAGCAAAAAAAATTCAAGCGACAAACCTCCACAGTTATGTTTCCATTTGGCGAGATTTCATTATTTTTGACAAATGATATGTCTACTTATACAAATTAAACATTTGAAAAGCCTCGCATTCCCCGAATGGTAATAAAATGCCATATTAGGATTGTAACCGCATGTATCCTGCAGTGCGATTTCCATTGTAATGTCATTCGCCGGGCGGTCGCTTATCATTCATAGCGAGAGATGGCGTTTTGTCACGACGCGGCGCGAGCACTGCCATCTAGCGGGAAATAAAAATGTAATTTATAAAATGTTGAAATCCCCCTGTTTCAGAATCACGTCAAACGATAGACATAATATTTTGAAAAATAAGAATGATTTTCGGGGTGAATAATAAATCGTTTCGTTTCATCCATGAAGTTTTTTTGTAGTTTATCTTAGGAATGTAAGCTATTGGCGAATAAAAATGCTATGAAAACTAAGCGATGATAAAGTAATCACAGTTTTTTTTTCAAAATTTAGCTCTGAGTCGTGTTTTACTTTCCTAACAAGATACCCCTACGAAAATTTCCAGCTGTCAGATTTTTCGAAATATTAATTACTAAGCAATGTTTATTTTTTTGTAATATAATCAGCGCTAGTTATTTGTTGTTCAGATGAGAAAGGAGAATAAAATGTTGCAAATATATACACATTAAAAAGAAAAGCATATTTTTATATTATCGTTATTTTTATTCTAGTATGCCTACCTATTGCACTTCAAAATACAGCGTATGCCTTTGTTTTGGAAAAAAATTGCATTTTTTAGTATTACGATTTAATGCATAAAAAATAAAACTTGTTCTTAAATATCTTTTCACGTATTTATTTACAATTTTTTTAAACTCGTATTTCGAAATTTTTTTTTTTTTATTTGGTAAAATTTTAACTATCTTGTAGCGTTTTACTAAAAAAAACTTTTTTAAATAAGTGTGTAAAAAGAAAATTTATGGCCATAGTGTTAAATAAATACCAAATAAAGCATTGTTTACAATGATTTTTTCTTTGTTTGAAGTATATCCATTTCGCATATGGCTAGTCTGTGTTAAATTTGTAATTTCCTATGATTTTATTCAACGTACTTATTTTGGTGCCTACCTCTCAGTGTAAAGACATCTAAATAATTTTTCTTCCTTACTCCACGAACGACACCTTTTAAAAATTACAATATTTCTTCACTTTGTCCTGATACTCGTTTGATGTGGCACTGAATACGAAATGAACGATCTGTTATAAGTGCGGCAACGAACGGGTAGCTGGGAGGTGCGACACGTGACATCATAATGGGGATGGGAACTGAAGCCCTGAGGTATTGTTAGCATAACCAACGTGTTTCCCTTAAACCCCCAACAATAAAACAAGTTTTCGGTGATTTGCTTCCTGAAATTTTCTTAGAACTTGAGGGGCTTTTGTTTTTTACTTTTTAAATGGTAGTATAGAACAACAAAAAAATATTTTGTTTTTAATGAGTTAAGCTAAAAGTTGATAAAAGCTTGCGAAGTGAACCTACCTTCATTTAATATATTAAACAAAAAATTCAAAGGTTTATGAATTTTACGCTCTGTTTCCGTAAAAAGTTGAATACACTAGAACAAAACTTTTAGCTCTGGGAGTAATTCAAATGTGAAAAAATACCTTGGTTTTTTTTTTAATTACTTTGGACCTTCAACAAAAAGTACCAACTGCCCGGAGCCATTTGAATCGTAGGATGAAATGTTGGGAAGCAACTGGATATCCAGATCTGTTCCCTAAACAGTGCCACAGTAAATAGTTTAACGTCTTATGTGGTCGAGTAGTAAGACGCTCGACTATGAATCCAGTGGTCGCGGGTTTAAATCCGGCGTTCGCAAATAAATGTTATTTGATTAATATATGTCATAGCACATTTAATTCATATAAAATATTAGATACTATAATACTAAAAGTATCGCCCTGGTAAAAGACTACCATTCAGAATCGAAACGTTGCTTGAAATGGCACTAAACGTATTTGGTGACCAGATCTGAATAGCCAGGTACTTCCCAACCTTCCACTTCTCCACATCCTTTCCCTCCCCATTATATTTAACCTCACAACATACCCCTATCGGGGATGCCATAGTCTCACGGGCTCTAGACGGTTGGGAGCAGTTGGGACTCCTGTGATGTATTTACAATTTTTTTTTTAAAGTGCCAAATCCATTTCAAGGGACGTTTTCATTATAAATTGTGATATCTCACCAGGATGATATTCAGAGTATCTTTCTTTCTGAAATAAGTGAGCAAAGAACATTTATTTTTATTTTTGTTCGTTATTTAAAAAACGCTGTAAATTAATTTCATTTCTAATGTTTCCAATCATCTTCTGGGCCCAGAGTCAAGGCGCATTCCGCTCTACCCATAGAAGAAAGTGTTGTCCATACCAATTTGAAAAAAACTTATGTCGTTTAGTTACCTTCATCGGTTTAGCTCTTGTGAGGCCCTACCGCATTAGTCGTGCATATAAAAATACAATCCAAATTTTTCTTCAACTTTTTTACACCACCACAGACTTCAATAATCGAATTACACAACTCAATGAATCTTAGAATATAGAATGTCTATTACCCGTCAAATCACTTAACTCTATGAATCCAGGCATCTTATCTCCACGCCTGAATTCCCAAGATGCTCAAACTGGGAGAACAATAGCTGTGATTATGAGCGTCATCCACATCGGTCCTTACAGCCTCCGCCGGAGGAACAACCAGAACTACAATGGTTAATATTTGGAGTTTGTGTATTGTGTTTCTTCACTTAATAATAGATAATATTGAACATTGGATGTTTTTTTCTGTTTATTAATCACCATAAATAATTTATAAAAACATATTTTTTGTCGCCAGAGTTATCGCTTGATTACGAACCGAAAAATGTAAATTTCACACCAGGACGCAACCAAATCTGTTAGGCGAAGTTATGTTAGGTTAAATTACTTAATTTTTTATACAATATATGTATTATATTAAAAATAACCTTATTAACTCTATAACAACATAACTTTAAGAAAATTAATAATTTATATGACAATGCTCGTATTTTCTTGTAAATAAGTTTTCGTGTGGCTACATTTTTATATTGTCTTATGAAGTTTATTAACTGTTGCCAATAAATTGCAAATCCTATATTATTATTGGTGGTAAAAACAAAGTATTCGGGCATAAAATCAGTACTTCGATCTTTGTGATTTTTTTACCAAAAAGTTTTTTTCATTTGGAAGACTTTCAACAAAACATGTTTCGCAATTATTTTTCAATGAACAAAACCAAAACGGATGAAAGGTGATGTACAGAAAGTAATTGGGTTTTCAATAGACAGAAAACTTTTCGTAAATTAATAAATTTACAAAAGTTTTAAATTTTGTAAAAGAATTGACGATTCGAGCATTGTAAGCCGAATTCAAAACTTTTACCTGCGACAAAGAATTGTAAGCCACACCGGCGAAGGGTTGTGGGAGTCGGAGGAGGGGGTGGTGGTTTCCCCTACAGCCGGAAACACGACATACCAACCACTTGACATGTTTACAACAACTGAAAGTTACAAAAATAATTAATTCTTGTAACAAAATGTGAGCTATTGTTTTAAAGCAATGGGTGTTTCGAGGCAATTTTAAATATTATGGTAACGGCGTAGTTATGTTTTTTATGGCTTGATTGTGGATATTTTTTCTTTTTTAATGCATGTTTCGGGAGTTATGATATTTTTTTATGTTCCATATTTAAAAGCTTTTTTAAATTTGTTCATCGAGGTGTTCGTTATTCTAATTCCTCCAAGCTCAAATCCAGCAGATATCCAAAGGTGTCCGAAGATCATCCGTTAAACTTTTTTTTTTAATCAAATCTTTTCCTGCCAGCAACGATTTTTTTTTTTTGAGAAAAGATACATCCAAGTTAAATAGTGTCAAATTTGTAAAAGTCAATAGGATATCTGAATCTGATATTGTCACCAGGGATATCATACGAGAGTGTTAAATTTACCTATCACTCTCATTTAATATCATACCTTTGTATGCCTGCCCGATATAACGTACATTGTATGACACTGCTGCGTTTTTGACGCAAATAATAATTTTGAAAAATACATGCCTGTCGGCAACCATAATTTTCTTCTAGTGGTGATATTTATTTTAGTCCATCGCTTATGTACAGTTTCTCAAAAAAACTTGGCGAAAAAAAATCGAATCACTGGCTAAGTAGCCTATTGTTTGAGAAAGCTTTCAATATTCATTATTCAAGCTTTCCCAGTGTTTTATTGCGGATGGAAATTTCCTTTTGTAACGGAGTACAGGCCGTTATATTTTTTCCGCATAATTAACACGGAGTCTTTAATATGGATATCACATTCAAAGTATTCATAAATATAACGAGGCCATTTTAGGTGGTTGACTTGGTTGACGTACAACAGAGGTTAAATATGCTAACTTCTATTTGTAAGGCATGCATTAACCATTGAGGTAAGAACTATGGAGGGTAATGCATTGTCAACAATATGACACTTTAAACTGTGCATTTCAAAATATGTGTAATTTTTAGAAATAATGCAATTAAAATGGGATTACTGAAACGATAAATATTAGAATACGAATGCATAGAAAAACCTTATAATCTATGAGCCTTAACAAATGTTTGAAAAGCTATCAAACACAATCTGTGAAATTGGAATGGTTTTGTTGGGCTTAACTTGTCTTGAAGATCAAAGATAGCAACATACGTAATAACAGGAAGTAAATGTTAATTTACGACGATTAAACTGTTTAAATACGAAAATAATAAAGCTGTCTAAATTGAACCTTTTTTTTTTTTACAATAACTCCACACAGGAGGCCTTGAGGAAAACAATTTCCCTCAGGGCCTATGTCATCTTTGGGGATGCTGTGTGGAGGGTTTTTTTGAGGAAAGGAAGGAGTGAACTTGGGTCTTGAAGAGGCCCATGTTGAAGGAGGGAGGAAACACAGAGGCCGGCAAATCGTTCCATAGCCGAGCTGTTGAACATAAGAACGAGTCGTAAAAGCGACCCGTTCTCATGTATTGAACGTCAACCGTGTACAAATGTTGGGCGTGCGTTTGGCGAGTTTCCCGACTATGCACCGGTGCCGAAGGGATCAATGACGCAAGTTCTTCGAAGCGTCTTCCATTGAAATACCTGTAGAACAAGGACAGCATTCCTACCTGACGTCTGTGCTCCAATGTTTGCAATCCGTTTGTTAAGATAGGAGAATCTATCAAACGGGCTGCCCGTTTCTGCACAGAGTCAAGGGTTTTTTTTCAGGTATTTAGGGGCAGACCAGAGGTGGCTGCCAAATTCAACAGTGGGGCGTATTTGCGATTTGTACAAGGTCAGCAGTTGTGTACTATTGAAGTATCTGCGGGCCCTGTACAACACGCCCAACTTCTGAGAGGCTAACTTTACTCTGGCTTCGATGGAGCCTCGGTGCCTTAACTAACTCAGCGATGACTATACTTTAACTTTACTTGGAGGAAAACAGTAAAACTCTCCGAAGTGTTATATTATGTGAATTACAGTGAGCCTGTCAGCAAATAGGATAGTTAGTCAAAAAAATTAAGCAGGATTCAAATATAAAGTTTAATGTATTTGATAATGATGAAGTCAAAGTAAAAAACAAGGGCAATTAATTGACCAGCAAAAAACAATACTAACCCACACACCAGCTTAACATAAACACAACTGTACAGATAACCATAGTGAGATATTCACGAACAATAAAAATAAAATATTTATAACTAGTTGTTACTAACCGTAAAAAATCACAGGGTGTAACTTGACTTGCCAAGAAAAAAAATAAGTAGCTTTAATCCACCCATTTCAAATATAGAATAATGTCAGCTAAAATACATTTAAGTGGGTACTTTATTAGGTAGGTAGTGATTCGAAAAAAATATTTTTTAAATATGATAATTTCAATGAAATAATCAGTTCTAAATGTGAAAAGTTTATGCTCAAATTTACATATGCCATCATTTTTTTATTTTTTGTAATTAAATAGTAAATATTTTTTGGGGTCATATTTGCTGTTAAAATTACCATGTATTCATTTCTTCATTAGAAAAGCGAAGGAAAGACTTTAAATTTTCAAAATTACTAATTGTTTTATTGACTCGCGTTCTTTGTTGCAATTTATCTAGTTCAACATTCTTTGCTGTAAACTTGGAAATAATTGATTGCTGTTCCTCAATCATCACTCTACTAATTATGTACATCTTTCTCCACTGTCCAGAATGTCAAAACTTGTTAACTCAAGCCATGGTCTTGAATTTTTGGTACCAGTCTAAGTAATTTTTGTCATTCTTTACGATAATAATCTTCGAAGAATACAATTTATTATATTCTATGAAATGTGTATTTTGCCCTGTGCTGTTTTTTCTCTGTTGCTCTTTTTTTCATTTCCTGTTATGTATTTTTGTTTGTTATTGGACAATGATCCATTGTATAAAAATAAATAGCCAAATGATTGCACTAGCACGATTCGCTGCATCCCCTGTTAAGTGATCCAAGGCGTTAACCACTAACTAAATAGTTAAATAGTGGGATTGCTGGTTTTATAACGACGCAGCAAGGTGGGGGTTGGTCGTGGCAGTAGGTGGTAGTAGTAGCGAATGTGGAATTAAATTAGCATATTAATTGAATATTTGTACCGAAGTTCTGCCGTATGCACGAAAGTCGCCGCGTTACAGAGCCGCCGTTTAGACACTTTGAATATCTTAATTAATCACGACCGCTACTTATTTTTTGAAACACACAAATATTTTGGGGAACATTAAAAACAATAAGGATAGAGTATGTACATGCAGGGTACAAATATAGTACCTGCTTTTACTTTTTTATGCAAAAGTGTTTAATTTTAAAAATGTTATTCTGTCGCGATTTAACACTCTTTAGAAAATAATAAATAGAGGTGACCCATACACCGGTAGGTAGGACGATCGCTTGGATGCGACGAAATAGAATCCTACAGCGCGTACCTAATAATTCCTTTTACAAAAAGGGTTGTTTTGTGAAAAGATATTGTGCTATGAACCACATACTTTCTAGCTTTAACAAATATTTTTAATTTACTTAACAATATTTCTTACGACAGCTGTAGAGTTAATTTATGATGTCCATCAAACTTATCAATCACTAACAGTCCTAATGTACATTTTGTTTAACGTTTCAATATATTTTCAACAAAGATTAATATTAATCGACTTGCATGTTTTATACCCTTGATTTGTTATATTTAATTGCATTTCATGTACCTGGCAGGACAGTACCTACCATATTATTGTGACAATTCTAATTCAATCTTACAATATTATGCTTCTATGCGACGAATTCAACATCTGTAAATAATAAATACTCCGATGTTGTTGATATATTTAATACATCAATATCATAATATAAGCTTACCTTAGTAAAGTTTCTCTCGTCTAGTAGAGCTAATTTATTTGATAAAACCATTTAAATCTGGATGTACCTCCTATTCACTACTTTTTTTTATTTCTTATATAATATTTTTTGCACTGCTTATGAGTATATAGATTTTTTTCTAAAAGCCTTTAACGGGCGTAAATAAATAAATAATTAAGTTTCAAATCTTTGTCAAAGCTTAAATTTTACGGAAATATGTTTCAACTGCTCTAAGAAAGACGGCAGTAAGTCACATTAGGACATTTTGCTGGAGAGCAATTTTAATGTTTTTTTTTTTCATCTTATTCTAAGGCGAGTATTTTGATTTGTTTTTTGAAGCTAAGCATTCATTTTTAATACATGTTCCAACTGCTTTAGTAATTTTCTCAAACTCACAATAATGTACGACTCCCGATAAATTCACTGGAGACGTTTGATAAATACCTTCAACAAAACACGGCCTAGTTTATTTCACTTAATCTTTCTTTCATCATACTCCGTCAGCTATTTTTTATTTATTTTTTATTAACTTTTTGTTTCTTACATTATTTTTTTACATTATCTACCTCACTACGTTATTAAAACCTGTTGTAAGGTAGGTGACAGTGAGTAGAAGTAGAATAATATAAAATATGTTGTTATTTGTTACACAATTCAGTATTCAGTTATTTATTATTTTTAAAACATTACAAAATTTATATTACAAGGCGTTTTTAAATAAAGCGAGTAAGTGTATCAATACACAAAATTCATAAATATAAAGCAATTAATTCTAAGAAATATAAATTGCAATGAATGCAAAGTATATACAATACTAGATGATACAACAGATACTGACCGTAAAACTCTCTTGATACATTAATTATTCCATATAAGATACATTGACAGTAGGTAAAGTTGCAAGGCACTCAATCTTATAATTAATGACAGTGGATACAATACAAATATTCATACATTTTAGATCGTAACAATCTTACAATTATTAATAGTGAGTACATTACCTAAAGAAAAAAACAAAAAATGCTAATCTTTAAGTAGTATCTAACAATAGTGGAGCTTAAAGAATTATTATAGAATTATGATGCAATATTAATACAATATCGTGTTATTATGTAAGAGAAATGTAATTTATTTAGGGTAGGGCATTTTATAAAGCTGCTCTAGTTTGTCATGAAATGAGTAAAGAATATCAAGTGCTATTTTAGGAGGTCTTTAATTTCCTTGCGGTCCTTACTCATTAGCCATTTAGTAATGTGTTTATTAAAGGAATACATACTGGTGGTAATTTAAAATGATATTATCTTAACAAACGATATTGTTTCTAATATCTCGTTTCGAGCTGTCAATTGAAACGAATCAAAAGTATTAAATTCAAACTGAAACAATATCTGTACGCCATTGTTTCCCTGTCTAAGACGTATAACCGTCGCAATTATAGATCCATAGTTAGAATTTCAGGAATAATATTAGTGGTGCTCGGTTGTGAGACGCAGAGAACAGACATAAGCCTTGCCTTAACACCGCCGGTGCTTACTCAGCGATGAGAGTTGCCATTCCCGTGTCATTTTACCCACCCAGCTGTTTAATTTTAATACAATAACCCGGGGGAGGAAAGTTTCTAGGGAATTTAAGGGTGCAAAGGGGTGGGCAGACTCGGCAGGTGAGATGTGTGAGCGCTTTGAGTGTTTATCATAATTGTATTTATAATTAATTGATTCAATGATGAATTGGAGAGACGGGAGACATTTATACGCGTTAGATAAAATGAGTTGTATGGTGTATAATTTATTGTGACATACAAGCTGTTACATTGAGAAAGTTGCGCTAGAAACAATGTTGTAGAATATTTATGTTAAAGTTTTTATTTATACCCCCAAGAGTGTCAACTGCCCAGAGTTAATGGGATTATGGCATCCCTATGGATGTTGTGAGGTTGAAGGAATGAGATGAGAAAGATTAAGGTTGAAAGTACTTAGCTATTCAGATCTGGTCGCTAAACACGGCTTTTACCATTCCAATCAAAGTTTACACACACACAAATATATATACTTTTTTTTAAGAAATACAAACACTCCCGGGTTACGAATAACTTGACAATATTTGAAAAACACCTACTGTCATCCTAATAAGCGGAAAATGTTACTTGTGCAATGATGGAGGACTTAGCTGGCAAAGAAATTGAACCCACGACGCCTGGGTGGGAATCAGACGCGTTAGACCACTCAGCTACTAACCGGTCAAAATACGGAAGGCAGTCTTTCGCTAGGGCGATACTTAAAGCATCTACCACTCGGGAAGGCGCCGCAAATATAACATCTATTATTTTATTTAAATAACATGTGAAATTAAACATTAAATTTATTTGCACACGCCGGGTCTCGAGCCCGGGACCTCTGGATTCGTAGCCGAAAATCTTAACAGGTCGGCCACAGAGGTTGTCAGGAGTTATCGTTTCAAGACACTGAAAGTGCATAGCTCATTATATGAGTTTATTTGGACGTAGATTTATATAAAATATGCTGAGCTTTCTGTACATATTGTATGGTTTATCACTTGCTTCAAACTACATAAACTCTGTTTATTTCAAATTCTGTAAATCTCTAAATATTTTCAAACACACATAAATCTAAGCACATTTTGTGAATAAATAATAACGTTTTGAAATTCCCTTTTGAGTTTAGATTCCAGTCCTTAGAGTTTAGAGAATTTTCCGTGACCTGAGGTCGTTGTTGTTAGTGTAAAGTTCCAGACCGGAAGTGGCCGGTCGCTGCGGACACCGGAAGTGGTGCTACAAAGATGGCGATTATAAATGGCGTCCTCGACTTTCGAATTTAGAGCGTTATAGAGACGTAAACAAAAGAAAGGGCGTTTGTCATTCCCAGTTAGCGACCTAAAGGTGTGATAACGCTTATTTATTAGGGGTATTTTTGTTTACAGTGGATTTAATGAAAAATAATGACTGTTCATTTATTACTTTTGATTTAATTCACTGCTTTTAAAATTCCTTTTATTGGATGTTGTTATTTTTTAAATTAATAAATTATTACAAATCATTTTTTACTACCATAAAATAATATTTATACATTCTACAATGTCACTTGATTGGAATGGATTTGTATTTTTTAAGGTGGTTAGATAAATTCTAGTAAAGAAACACTCCCTGTAAAAAGCAAGGGTTTTATCAAACTATGAAATCTCTTCCGCGAGAGAAAACTTTGTAGGATATTGCAAATTTATCGTTTTCGATAAGTAAATTGTTTAAGAAACGCAATTAAGAATTTTTAGAGGTTTTGAATTGCTGTTCATCGTACGACATCAATGGTTTAATAGTATACTCGTACACGTTTAATTGACACGGGGTTCCAGGTACGATTCCTGCCCCACGTAAAAATATGTTACCATTTATTTTTCGTCGCTGTCAATTCTGAGTTTCGTGATGTTGAATTTCAAATTATTTATTTTTATATAAGTATTAAAAAAAGATAATATGACCCTTTAAATGTAAAAGAGGAGGATTTTAGTTTAAAATAAATTTATGGTTAATACCACACATGTGTCCCAACTGCTCCCAACCGTCTGAAGCCAGTAGGCAGTATGGCATCCCCAATTGGAGTATGTTGTGAGACTAAAGGTAGTGAGGACGGAAAGGAGATGAGGAAGAGGAAGGTTGGTTAATACCTGGCTAATCAAATCTGGTCACCAAACACGGCTAAAGCCACTTCAACCTACGTTTCTATTCTGAAAGTGGTCTTTCACCAGGGCGATACTACGACTATCTACCACTATGGAACGTGCCGCAAGAATACTAGATATTTTATTTGAATTAAATATGAAATGGCACATATTAATAGAATAAAATTAATTTGCGTCCGCCGAAATCTGGGCCCGAATCTTCTGGATTCGTAGACGAGCTTCTTAAGCTGGATTCACACCAACGTCCGGATCCGCTCAGTGACGATATTTTTCCGCATGAGAGCTTATTGATATGGTATGAATATCAATCAAGGAGTATGTGCCAAGAAAAAGTTGTGTGGCAGTATATCCTCTCTGCCCACCCTTGTGATATTTAAGTGCTTAGTTAGTTAAATAATTCTTTTGATGTGTGATACTTACGTCGCAGATTTTTTTTTATTACAAACCATTCTTTTATCATTAAATAATATTTTTAATAGTTAAAATATTCTGATTGTGGTACCATATGTTATACATACAGCTGTCGTGATATTGTATTACATTTTGGGAGAAAATCGAATGAAATTGTATTCAAACCTCAATAACTTTGTAAAGAACATTTTATTGTATTTTGAAATTGATTAAAAAAAACTTTACATACGCCAACTTGACACATCGATCATCATAAGGAACAAAGCATTTTGTTATTTTTCGTTGATCAATTTCCATCATTTGTAATATTCCTTTCAAGATGTTGTTTATGAAATGAAATTAAGACTTATAATTATGTTTGTACTATGTACTTTGATAATAACACGGGTAGTGTGGAAACTGGTTGGCGTATGTAAAGTTTTTTTTAAATAAAAAAATGAATGGCTAAGTACGTAGGCAAAGTTACTGAGTTTTCAATATAAATCGTTTATCACAAAGTTAATAATTTAAGAAATTATATCCTTAACGTATATTACATATGCCGATAGTTGAAAATGTAATCAACGTACCATTGAATCAAATTTTAAAAATTCTGATAGATTGTAAAAATATACTGAAAAAAATCTTCTTATAAATTAGATTCTCAAAGGGTTTTTAAGATTTCCCTTAAATGCGTTTCGGTGTTCGACGGTTGATTAATCAGTTAATACCATTTCACACTAGAATTAACCCTTCACGCCGAGTTAGCGTCGGCTCGCAGGCCCTGTACTAATCGATAGAGATGTTTCTAATTATTATTCTTGTTTAATCTTCCAGACTACTGAAGACTGGGAGAATGTACACCGCCAAACTTTACCAAGATGTCTCCTTTCATCATTTTTGTAACCTACAATGACTAACTGATTTTGAATTAAGACTTTAACAGCTTTCTTAGGTTTGTCGAAAATTGTTTTAAAATCGATTTAAAAAGGTTGGGTTAAGCCTATAAAAGTATGACAAACAATGAAAGGGAAAATCTCGATTTATGAAATCAAGATGTCGTCGTTGGAAATGAAAAGGGGCTTAAGCGACATTTTGGTCAAAAATGAGTTAAATATGCAGTTTTGATCAGTTATTTTCCTGCATCAAATGCTTTGACACTCGTTTGATTCTGAAGACGTTTGTGGTCCTTCAGCCATCTAAAATATATTTACCATTTTTGAGACGGCTTAACTCAAACGATACAAGTTTCAGATTTGCTTTTTGACGCTTCAAGTAACTCAGTGAGAGCATTGTCAGGGCAAAATCCAACCAAGTAATGAAGACTTTTAATGAATTTTATTGTAAAACCAAAAAATAATTAAAGTGCTCTGGTTTAAACTTCCTAAAATGGCGCTTCAGCTCTTTTGCCTTTTATGCTTTGCCCGGCGACGATATGATTATTAAATTAGAAGTTTTTTTTTAAGTTGATAAAGTAGTTTGAATAAATATATTATCGGAAAACATTCGTTTTTGTCGTTGTTATTTTAAACCTCTTTTGGTACCATCTCCTATCCAGAGTTGGCTATCATCAAAGAAATTGTCACCCTGCTAACTGCAGAGTGAGTCCTGAAAAAGTGAATGTAATTACGTACAGATCACCCTAGTTTCGAAGACATGACGTGCGGCGTTTTCCTATGCCAAGTCTTCCACCATATTTGCGATGGATTAGCAGTAAATAATATTAGTAGCCCATAACCATCAGCAGTATTATTTTTTGGTATTTTTATGAAAATCATTTTTACTTGTGACTACTGACGGCCTTCCGAGATATATCACAGTGCTTAGTTGTATAATAAAGAAGTACTCAAAACTTCATAAAACACACAACAAACACCTTTAGGGCCCTGACATTTGTCGCACCGTCTATTACGCCATATAATGTATGTTTGACATTACTTTAACGAGCATAAAAGATTGGGCCCATTTCACCTTTGAGTATTTCATGACAAACGTTTTCTCCCCGTTTACAGCGCGTAGCGGCAACTGTAGTCAGGCTGCCATACAAATAGCTCTACTAACAATAATTATCTATTCATACAGGGTTGAATTTCATATGTCAAGTTTAGTATTTAGAACAATCAAAGCATATTTCAAACCACTTCAACGAAAAACCACTTGAGACGAAAAACGTTATAGTTTTAAAATAAATCTAAGATTGTGCGAAATCTAAAAACTGATAATTCGACGGAGGATATAGTGGCTTTGGTGTCGGTGACCAGTTTTAGAGCTTTCTATGGGTGGTGTAATTTCATGAGTTCTGTATTATAAAAAATTAAAACAAAATGAAATGTTGGTTACCTAATATAATACTGTTGTAATAAAATATTTATAATTATATTTGTATGGCGCCGTTTTAGTGAAAAATCACCTCAAGGACACTGTTAGTGTTGATACACACGATAAATAGGACATAGTGAGTTCATTGGGCAGTAGCGTGATCGGAATTGAATTATAGCCTTTTTTGCGTATGAGCGAAAATTACACTTATATTTTTCATATCTACCGTGTCAGCAGGAGAAGCAACATAGGATATGGTACAATAATGTAATAGATGAAAACTTTTTAAATGTTGCTGATTTACAAGACAAGGAAATTTGCAACAAATATTTGATTGGCAATAAATACAATTTCGGTCGTAACAAAATATCAAAAATTATGAAAAAATTCTACAAAACACATGAACAAAAGGTTTATCGTTTTCGTAGCTTTGAATGTTGAAAATTTTTGACGTTGTCGAAAAATACTTTTCAAGATAATATATAAGTTTGTTTATTTTAAGAAATGCAATGAATCTGTGTCTTTATTTGTCTGTATTAAAACTTAGAAGAAACGGGTTATGACGCAAGTTCACTTTCGTACATTTCCTTTTTTTATATTGGATACAATCATACAAAACCCTTACAATATTTCTAACCTTAAATAATCGCAATATGCAATAAAAAATTATTATTATGACATTAATCAGTTATGAAAACCCTAACAATTGAATTGTCAAAATGATACATTTGAAGGATCAAAGCATCATTACGTGAAGCGCCCCTCAAGGTCCTGGAAATTCCTCGACAAAGGCCCCAGCCCCCGCAGCCGGGGCCTACAGGGCCTAAAGGGCATGGCGTTTTGTGAAAGACAAAAGCCTTTGTGTAGAATGCCACAGTCCTTCCGTCACCAGGTATTGTGAGTAAATCCTTTCCAAGATCGGCGAATTTTCTCTGGCGTATGATTTATTTAGAATTTAATCCTGGTATTTAATGTTAGTGTAAGATAAACACAATGCTTTTCAAATGTTACAAAAGCAAAATATTTTATTTCCACAATATTTTTTTCTCTCAGTAGGCTTCAGCACTCAATTTAAACAAGTTTTTCAAGATTTCTTAAAAAATCCAACCAGAACAAAAAACCTGGGAAAAATGTATGACGCCGTAGCCAGTAAACCTACTTTATGTATTATCCTAAGTTTCTATACTTTTTTTAATATCAGATATTTAATAAATAGAACAACCAATGTGGCGTCACAATATAGCATATTTCAAGAGTCTAAACTCCAAAGCTCACAATAGAAATGACTTAAAATAGTTATCTTGATTTAGTAAATATCTAAATATTAAATTTCACTACACCAAGACTCAAAGATCTGTAGTACTTGCTGTTTCAAATATTTTCAACTTTGTGGTTAATATTGTTAATTGTTAGTTAATATCGGCAATTGGCTGACTCAAGGTAATAAAAAGAAAAAAAAATCATCACTTAAAAATATCTTTGTTAAACCATTTCTATTTTTTTTAATCCGTTAACGTTTTAGCGTGTTTAATTAACACGAGTTCACAACATTATATTTCAGTGGAAAATTCTCATACAAACGACATCAACATTTTTATTCCCTTATTTTATATAATATAATGAACACTCAACCTTTTTCTTTCTATATGACGTGCTACTATTTATTATTCTGTTAAAAATAGCGTTTTAAGAGAAAGCATCGTGAAAACCAGTGGTGTGCAGTAGAAAAAAATCTTTTTTTTATTGGTCGTGCTTTGAGATACAGTTTTACACCATTTATTATCGAAGTATTACGCCAAAATTATAACAAATAATCAATATATAAAAAGAAAGTGAGAAAAAAATATTACCAAAAAATACCATTGAAAATTATTAATAAATCATAATATTTTATTTAAATAATTTTTCATACATAACAAACTTTTCGTAGTTAAAATTATATAAATATGCACGGCATAAAGTAAGTACCTACTCAATAAAAAGTAAAACAAGTAATAGAAACAGTACTTGTTTTAGAAAACATTCAGTTTTTGATAAAAAAGAGATAATATGTTGAAAATCTTATAAAAAAAGAAATATTATTTTTTCTAATTGCATAGAAAAAGTAATTTCAAGTATCGCCGATGAAGATTAAAAAATACCGCTAGTATCCAAAACTATGCTATCAAGGGAGGTAATGTTACTGCGTGATACTAAGATGATGGAATCATTCTTATGTACCTATCTCAGAATAATATAAGTCGGTCCTTGAAATTCCATACTTACTATTATATATAGATTTTCCTAGTTATGTATATAATAGGAATACGTATGTTATACATTATTTCACAGTCACACGCATTGGACTACTTTACTGTGGACCGCACACCACTGGTAAAAACCACCTTAATTTTCACATTTTAGTAAAATAGTTAATGATTGATGAACCGAGCATTTAGGTCAGGAGCTTATCACAAACTTATAATTTACTTTTTATAACGTTAATCGCAGACGTGATCGCAATTAATTACCTGGAAATGTCTTTATCAGGTGTTGACTCCACGGTTTCCACGCCGAAAGTTCACTTTCCATACCCGTAATGAGTTCACATACCCCTGGAGTGGTTGCCTACTCCATCATAATTATGTGACTTGTTTCTTGGGGTTGGCAATGCGCCCTTCCTCTTCCCCCTCTCCGTCCCTTCGCGGTCTGTCATCCTGGCGGACGTTCGTGCGGGGAGCTTAATTTTTAATTAAAAGCTTTCGAAATATCAAAGTCATTCATAAAGCTTATTCAGGCGAAATTTCACGGCAACAACGGTTCTACATAATGGGAAGACAATGTCGGTGGCCGTGGAAAAGGTGAATGTAATTTGAGGAAAGTGCAACACTTATAATTTATTTCATTTTGACTGAACGAGTTTTAAGGCCATTTAACAAAGGGTTGCGATTCATTTATCAAAGCTACGTCATTTAATTATTTAATCACTTTTATTCAAATAATATAATATGCCTATTTCAGTGCTGACTCACTACAGAAAATAATTCTGTTAAGGCATTAAGCGTTCTAAAGGTGATGGTCGTAAAAAGTAATGAAAAACTTGAGCTATATTCCTTTTTTTTTTAGAATAAAGATTCTCCATTTTCTTTTATAAATTCATAGTTTAAAGTGCAAAGTATAATACCAAATATTTATTTTGGATAATTAAATTGTTGAAACCATAAAGCTTCAAATATAACGACTTTATCTTAGACACACTCTTATTCTTGAAAACGCCTTTGAAACAATATTTCCAATCATGAATAAATAATGTTATGCAATCTTTAAATGGCAATTTTTTTTTAAATAGATATTTCTAAACATTCGAACATTATATTTTCAGTTCAGAAAACACTTTTAATTAAAAAAATAAGAAAAGTTAAAGATTATTTTTTCCTTATTTGGAAAGCCTTTCTACTGGGAAGACTTTCTCGTTTAAGGGTAGTCAAATCCCATTGTTCATAAAAATTATTACAATAGTGGTGGATGCTAATGTGGGCCTCATTGATGCAAATAAACCAATATAAGCATTACAATAGTGGTGGATGCTAATATGGGCCTCATTGATGCAAATAAACCAATATAAGCATTACAATAGTGGTGGATGCTAATATGGGCCTCATTGATGCTAATAAACCAATATAAGCATTACATTAGTGGTGGATGCTAATATGGGCCTCATTGATGTAAATAAACTAATATTGTATAAGCATTACAATAGTGGTGGAAGCTAATATGGGCCTCATTGATGCTAATAAACCAATATAGGCATTACATTAGTGGGGGATGCTAATATGGACCTCATTGATGTAAATAAACCAATATAAGCATAACAGCATATATAAATCCGTGGTCGGGTGGTTAAGACGCTTAAATACAAATCCAAAGGTGGCGGGTTCAAATCCCAGATTGCACAAATAAATTTTATTTGATACAAATGAAATAATATATAGTATATTTTAATCGCACTTGAGTTGATATTTCACTAAAATGGTACTATATAAATTAACTAAGTAGTATTATTATTATTTGTGGCACGTTCCAGGGTGGTATAAATTCCAAGTATCGCCCTGGTGAAAGACCACCATTCAGAAAAGAAAAGTTGCTTGAAATGGCTTTAACCGTATTTGATGACCAGATCTGAAAAGCTAGGTACTTTCCAACCTGCCTCTTCCCCATCTCCATCTCCTCCCCACTACCTTCAGCCTCTAAAAATACCTCAATTGGCGAGGCCATACTCCCACTGGCTCCTTCTATCACAATTTTATTTATTTTTAAACTATATATAAACATAAAAATAATTTAGAAAAAGAATAGTTTTTAATTTAATCTTTGAGAAGGTAGTACTCTCTCGTTTCTCCCTAAATTGTGAAGCCAATCCCTAAACAATTTAGGGAGAGTATCTGGATTATTTGTTTTCCAGTAATATGACATTGTATAATTTCGGACTTAAGTTTGAAAACTGTCTTTCAGCGTAGGACAATTGGATTACTCTAGTGTTGAGTGTCGTAAAAAGGGTTGGTAAATGAAAAGAGGTGACGTCATTTGTGATTTTTTTTGAGGAAGACTCTTAATTATGATTCTTGTGCTTTTGCTAAGGGATCTAAAATAGTTTTTGCACACCCATCCCAGCCTATGGGTGCATAGTCTAGTAGTGACCCACACATAGCCTTGTAAATTAGTTTCAAATCTTTGACTCTTATGATATTTCTAATTGACATAAACATATTGGTAGGCTTTCTAATATTCGTGGTGACTATGTCTATACTTCTTCCTATCGCAGAAATTTGTCGATTATGATATCTAGATATTTAATACTATTTACGCATTTTAGCTATAGCAAGTACAAGTAGTACGGGTAATTGCATAAATGTATAAACATGTTATGTTATTCTATGGATATACACAGGAGTTATATTTTGGGCGTCCTTTGTCAAAACCTTAATTTAAACACCAACATTTTCGAAAACTTGTTTTATGCGTGTAATAAAATAGCTTATTGTGTAATTGTAATAGTAAATATCTTCACTATATTTCACGTGATTCCATTAGAAATTTGTATAAAAAGCATATCTTTTATACAAAATGTGACCACTGTTAACCACTCATTTTTGGCAGGTTCCCCTCTGAATATAACAAAAATAAACTCACATTTCCAAAAAATTACATGGTTAAAGTGTCAATGTTTTGTTCTGTTAAATTTGCAGAGTAATATTATGATTCGTGTTTTGTTAAAAAAAATCAGCGCCTTAGCAATTCGTCACCTGGAGCGGACTGCTTCAACTGCGCCTACACAGGACTGGCCATTCATTGTGACAAATATGTTAGTTTTGGGTTATTTATGTAATTTTAAATTTGCTTTCAGTATTGTTAAAACACTCAACAGTAATAAAGTCTTCTAACCCCACTGAATTCTGTCCAATGTCTAATTTACCCCTTTAAACAAAACCCGGTGGCGAGCATTCCGCCCATCGCTTGAGTTTAGAGTCCATCCGCAATCCGCAATCGCCTGGCCATCAGTGTGAAATCGCTTCCGTTGCTTTCACAGCCACTGGCCATTCGTGGTTTAAATCCACAAAGAAGTTTCTGCCTTATTTGCCCGCAACCCCTAATTTCCACCCCTCGGGGTTCGGAACCATCAATTTGGGGTTGTCAGGTTTTAATAACCCCCAGGATCCGGCGCACACCAATTTATTCTAGAAGCAATTATATTAGCGATTAAGCGTAATGATACGCATTATAATTTACGCTTTGGCATTATTTTAATGAACGGATAACGGTTGTATTAAAATATTAATAACACAACGCTGTTACGCGGTAAAATAATGACTTCATCTTCCCGTTTAATGAAACTGTTATTTTATGAAATGGTGAGACAGCATTTATTTTTAAGTTTTATCAATTGTGAAAATAAAAATATGGCTGCACGTTATTGCAGCGATCGCGGTTTGAACTCTGGAATCATCTGCTAACTGGCGATTACTCTATCTTTCTAACTACTGAGCTATCGAAACCTATAGACCCGCCATCAATAAAATATCCTATATTTAACGCATGCATACAAAACAAAACAAAGGTTTGTTTATCACAGACATATGTTTTTTATGAACAAAAAGGCATTTATTTTATATATATTTTTAAATGATAGTTTAATTTGATTAAATTAAATGTATTGAGAGTAATTTTTATTATTGTTTTTTTTTTTCATAAGCAACTTTTTTTTCTTCTTAATTTAGATTTGTATATTACCTCTATACATATTATTTCAACTACTGGAAAACTAACTATTAATACTATGGTATCATATATGATAACTTTATGATATGTTATCAATTGTATTATTTCACAGTTGATTTATATTATGTAATAAAACAATATATTTGCAGCACGTTCAAGAGTGGTCAAGATACTTTCAGATAAAGATCGCCCTTGTGAATGGCCACTTTCCATAATGGAAACGTTGCTTGATATGGCTTTAGCCTTATTCGGTGACTAGATCTGAATAATCTCGTACCTTCGTTGTCTTTATGTCCTTCTCTTCGCCACTCCTCTGAGCCGCACAACATACCCCAATTGGGGATGCAATAGTTCCGCTCCAGACAGTTGTGCCTCTTGTGAGGTATTCACATAAAAATAAAATAAAAAGTACATTTTAAATTGGAACCCATAGATGTGACGTATTATTTTAATAAGTAATGGATGTTTCTCTGGTAAGGCAAAGTAAAATTAACATCTACACTATTGAAGAGATGGTCGAGAGCCCGGTGAGTGAGACTCTCAAATATTATTCGGTCGCATCGAGTTCAATACTCACAAGGGGTACCGGCTTACTCCATTTCTAACACCAGTTATGCTTAGTGAAAAGGATTGTACTAGGGTTTAAGATTTAAATAAAAACATATTTTCTTTTGTGTAACATTCATGAAACTGCCTACGGAATGGAAAACATAGATAAACATCATTAAAAAGTCTTTTTAAAATAGTTATTATACTGACATAAATTATTGTGTCTTTACTTGTTAAATATTTTACAAAAATACCTCTACTATACACGATATGGCGACAAGCCACAACTTTACCCTACCACTATTTTCAAGCTCGCCGTGACATCTGCCAAAACTTTCGGAAGCCACAATACGGCATTTTCTGGGCGAATAAAAAATGGTGTATTCATAACAACTATCCGTGACATTTTGAATTTTAAATAAATAAATCTGGAATGCTGTAGCCACGTTTGGCGCCGAGGTGCTATTCTGTGGAGGCTTCTTAAGCGTGACGGAAGTCGCGCCGGCAGAGCCTCTCCGGAAGCGGATGTCCCGTTGAAGAAATTATGTTTCTCGTCACGTTCCTAGGTGAAGTTTCAAAATATCCCGTTCCGTATAAGAAAAAGTTGTAAAAGATTTCATATCTTTGAGAATTAATTCGTACGATTTTTCTTACTTTGCTGTAGTAAATTAACTGAAATGAAGGAAGGAATGAAGGTAGTCAAATTAACTGAAATGAAGGAAGGAATGAAGTACCAAAAGTAAAAACGGATTTAGATAATTAAAAAATGTAAAAAAAGTTGTTAATTTTTGGCACTTAAATCATGTTTTGTCAAATCATGTTTTGTCACATTCGTAAATAGACAATTTACCATTTTTTACGTTCATAGAGAGTTTGATACTAGTTGTATTTGTTTTTTTAAATAATATTTTAATGTAAAAAAATATATATTATTATTTATTTACTCTTCATACACATATTTTACATTTACGCAATATTTATTATGGCAGGTTTTAGCCTGGTGGCAATTTTGACTATCCAACCCATTGAATACATTTGTTAACATTCGTAAGTTACTTATTATTAAAAAAAACTTTTTTCATACACTACCTACCAAAATTTTGAGATCAGAGGCATTATAATTTAACCAAGCATTATTGTTAAAAATCCCACCTCAATCCCTGGAATATTTCTTTTTGGTTTTGGTAATAATCAAAAAATATTGTGCGTTATTATAGAGTTCAAGGTAACCGTATGAATACTTATGTGTGTGTTATTTGCACATTTTGTGAACATCCTAAGAGGTGAACCTCTCTCTTGATTTACAAGTGTAATGTATTAACTTGTAAGTATTAAAAATGTGGATATCCGGAAAGAATGCAAGGCTGATGGGAGCGTAATGAATAGGATCAAGAAAGGGACGCTTAGACGGTTTGGGCATGTAGAGCGAATGAACGAAGAAAAGAGTGTAAAAATAATACATGATGCGAAAGTGAATGGAAGAAGAAGTTGAGGACGCCCGAGAAATAAATGACACGATCAAGTAAATCAAATACTTGAATCGGGTAATGTGAAGAGTCTGAATGACAGAAGACTATGTATGAGACGATGTATGAAAGTGAATGAAGCAAGGAGTGTGTGCCATGAAGGAGTTATATGGCGGTCCGTCCTCTCTGCCTACTAAACGGCGTGATGTTTAGTTAGTAATGAGAAGTTGCAATGTATTTCCAAAATGATATTGGTTGCGTTTTCGTATCACACCGCATTACCACTACCTAATGGCATGTTCAATAATTTTACTTAAAATCCAGGCTGTTAATTAAAGCGTCAAAAAATGAAACGAAATTCTTTGTTAAGCAAAAAAAATTCAAACCCATTTGCAAAGCTGTTTTACTTCATAATTTAATCAGCCGGTTAGCGGGCGAGAGACAGAATAAAAATGCAGATAATTTTCTAGAAAACACAAGCAAAATTTACACAGGTAAAATGTACACAACCTAATAATATATCCACGTCCGCTCCATGTCACTGAGCGGCCTCTTGACGACACGAGCCATGCGACAAAGGCACGCAAATCTCAGCATTTTCCAGCGCGAAAGCCTTAACAGCCCTTAACTTTGTCGGCGATTTAAAGCCTTAGTTTAAAGCTCCAAGTTCAGGGAAACTTTGCGAATCGCTTATAGCGTTTTGTACGTGATTAACGCGACCAGATAAGCGGCGAGTAAATGAAGTAGCATGAACGTAATAGCGGACAGCACGCTCTACTCAAGAAAATAAATACAACACTGCTTAGTAGAGAAGGGGGGTAGGTACTGAGTGCTGGTTGGGGGTAGCTACTGGCTACAGGCTTCAGCTAGGTACCTTCCGCGCAGAAAGGGTGAAGCGGCGGATTTAAATTGTTAATTTAATTAGGCAACACTTTGTACTGTCAATTTGTTTGTTAGAGTTATTCGACGGTGGATAAGTCGATGAAGAGTTTAACGACCGTAAAATCTGAGAACTTTGAAAATATCACAAGAGAAGTTAACGTCTTTATTAAATAAATGTGTTTTCCAAGATATTATTTGATTAATGGTTGCATTTTTTTTAATACGTATTTTATAAATGAGACCTTGACCAATTTTTTTTTTTTTCAAAACCTGTTAAATACGAAATACGCAATTATGAAAAAAATAAAATATATATTTGGTAATTATTTTATGGCAAATAATATGATATCTTTTCCTTTTTTACTGTTAAATGGATATTTCAAATATCCATAACGTGGTGGCAATGACGTTGCGAGGTACAAATAGCATTGATCTAAAACTTCCAGACAGAAGAGGCTGTTTTAATTTCACGATGTCAAAGCTTACGGTACGATTATGTTTACTGCTACAAAAAATAAACTGCAACATATGTAGGTACCTATTATATATGGAAATTCAACATCGCTTCATATCGAATGCTCAGAAAAATCACTTCATTGGTCATCGAAGAAAAAAAAAGTTTTGTTATTTGCAATAAATACGCACAATAATGTGAATAGTGTTCTAAAATATGTTCAGTTTTATTTCAACTCAGTTTCCCAGAATATAGACAATTCTCTGTTGCTCCTGTCACTGAGTTGTACAGAGTGTACTGGGTAGGTAGTGTGCTGTGCACCCGCTGTGCCATCGTACGCTTCCCCCTTCAACTCTTCCACCATTCCTTCTCAGGATTCCCCATAACCTCCCACAACATCTACTTTCTCTGTGATTATATAACTGCTCATATTTAGGATGGAGCAGCGTGATGAGGAATATTAAAAACATTTTTGTGTTACACTATTCTACATTTGTTTGTTTTTTCAGACTGTATGAATTAATAAATAGTTTGCTAGATTTTAAACGCAATATGAATTATTAAATAACTGGTTGTTATCCTTCATAATTCACGGAATGTATCTTGAAATTCCAAGAAAATATATTTGTTGCTTTAAGCCCCCCTTTTCAGATAAAGAATAATGTCTTCCAAAATATATTATATGTAGGTAATTTATCAGATTATTTTAAAAAAAAACCAAAAACATCAGATCAAATTTTTTTGAAATCGCTCTAATGCGGTTATACGTATTCCCAAAAGAAATTATTTATAATTGAAAATATTTATAACAAATTATACATTTAATTCAGTATTTTACGATAATCCTACGGAACTTAATTAAAAAAATGAATATGATATCTTTGAGTTTACAGTAACAAAATTCTGACCGCCAATAGTAAATATACAAATTATGAAATAATTAAAATGATAATCAAATACCAGTGGACTGACTGCGTGGTAGAATATTGGAGCGGAATAAGAAAACCTTAGAACTAGGGGCTAAATCCCACACTGAGATAAACGAAAGGGAAGTATTCAAACATAGGCTTTCTACATACTACTTTATTGGTGAACATCAAATAAAAACGCATATTTTATGGTTATCATTCACCATATAGTAAAACATTAAAAAAAAATCTTTGCGTACAACAATTTATTTGTCTTAAAGGCCAATTTATTTCTGCTAGAACAAGGCTTTCTTCGGGGTATTATAACAAATATACAATATATTCACGGTTGTTTCCAAATCTACTTTTTAAACTCAAGTTAGGTTGTCAACAAATTTATTCTTATAAAACAAATAAACACATTTCTTCAAAAAATGTTGACCCTGAATCGTTTGCTAAACAAGCAAATGTTTAACTTAGAGCTAGTATCTTAACCCTGCTAAAAATTACAGAGTTAAGATATGCTTCAAAAAGGAGCGCGTAAGTTTCTATGTTCTTCATGACTATCTTAGACAGCGTCTTCATAGATTATAGCTATTTCTATTATATCTTCCTGCCTGTAAGACCAACCTGCCAATGGTTCTGCAGGTGGAGAAGAGTATATTGCTCCTGAACAAAATCTCTTCGGATATCGACATATTCCACGACAGTGAGATGAGATTCAGAAGTGATTCTTGAAAGAACTTCTCTCCTCATTGACCTGATCATCACTACCACCTGAAATTTATTGTTTAATTGTTGTAATTTCTCTTAGTTTCTTGTCTTACATGTGCTATATGGTACCTTTATTTGTATTCTTTTTACAAATATAAAATTTAATTTCTTGTATGTATTAAATTAATAACAGTTTGTCATATTATTATTAATCTTGTCATCGGTAAATATAAAAAAATTGGTCGGTCAAAAAATTCCATTATTTTTGCAAGGCTTCACGTTACATCAACTATATACCTTTGCGATGAACCTCAATAGTTATTTCTTCATATATTCGTTCCTCCTACCTCCTACTCAACCCCTTCACCCCCCTCCCGCCCTAACTCTTGTTTGCAAACAATTCCTGCAAAGTTCTTATCTCTCAGTTGGATGCACTGATATCATGACTGGCAACTGAACTGACTCCACAACTGAAACTGGAGGGTAAACAAAATCATTCCATAAATCATCCCTTAACGCTCCTATTCAGGTCACCCATTACAATGGCAACTACGGCTTTGGCAGATTATCGAAGTCACATTTAATTAATACATCAATTTATAAGATGAATTTGAAGTGATTTGCAATATAATGCAAACTACTTCAACGTTTCTTGGCATATGCCTTATAAATGTCTAGGCACCCATAAATACTTCGCTATAAATAGTCATCTTTCTTAAGATTGTTGAAAATTTATTTCTCAACAATGTTAATAAATACTCACTCAATAATATTTTAGGAAACACAGTACAATGTTCTTTTTAGGTACTTGTAATAACAGAAGCAAATTGTAGCATAATAATACATCCTAAAGAAGTTGGAATAAACTCGATAAGAATAGTACATTGTGATGCAAGCATTTAAAATTTTAATTTTAAATTGCAAAAGTGGATATTGTATTGTAAAAAAAAACTTACCTACATAAAAAATATATTTTCGCAGATATCTGTATTATACTTTATACAATAAATAAAATAAAACATAGAAACTTTGTCATATCATGAATACGTACAATTGTGAACTATATATATATATATTTATATATTTTTTTTTTTTTTTTTTTCACGAGTACATACAATTTACATATATATTAAATAAAATACATTTTGGCAGACATTATTTTATATTTGAAATATAACTAATGTTTTTTCTATGCAAGTCAAGTTATATCCCGTGATTTTTCACGGTTAACAACTAGTTTAAGAAATATTTTTGGCATGTGTGAAACTGCATATACTGCAGTTCGACGGTTTTCTGTTATGCTGTGTGGGTAGAGGTTGCCTACTGAGACTGATAAATTTTGGCTCAGCAAACACTTGTGCTACTTGTTCCCCAAGGATTTAGCTGAACATTTGTATCTGAGCAGATATCTTGTCTGTGATGTATTAAATAATAACATGATTCAGATAAAATATGTAAAAATTATGTTCATCATAAAGATGGGATTGCGAGAACGTCAAGTAAAGCAAACATAATAACAAATCTTAATAAATTAGCTCTTACCATTTACAATATCACATGAACATTTACAATGAATCTGAAAACTCAAAACTTGCATTTTCGAAAACAACAAAAAAATACCACTAAAAAAAAAATGTATCGATTATATGGATTTATATTGCGTTTTATCACCTTCCTAGGTAGCTTTAATCATATTGCATTTGAAACAATAGCATACTGCGAGATATGAAAATAATATAATTTAATGTAAATGTGTTTTGAGATCAATTCTGCACAAATATAAATAAACAAGAAAAAAACACTATGTTTTAATAAAAGAATACCTTGTTTTAAACCACGAATTGAATATGTTTTAACGCCAACCGGTTTGGCTTAGATAAATTTTCGTCGGGTTACATACAATAACTTATGTTTAAACATAATAAATTCTTGGGTTAAAACAAATTGTTCTTTTATTGTATTTTGGTCACGCCACAAAGTGATTGCTTCTTATAAAAAAATAAACACTATATTTCAATATTAATCATTTCTATGTATCCTCAACCTACATTTTTTTCATAAAATTATTACATTAAAATTATTACCTACATTCTATTGATCGAAAACGATCCTATTTTCATCAATAATATTTTTATATTTTTTTTATTTTAGGGAGAAATCTCAAAGCTGTAAAATTATACCAACTATACAGCTGATAGATCATTGTAACATCTCCATTTTTCTCACAAACGATGTTTGTTACAGAAAAGGTCACAACTGATCTCTCGGTGCCAGAACTACACCTACCTAGTGGTATCATGTTATTATTTCCACAACCCACTACAGAATATTCAGTAAAAATACATTTAAAATTCGAGGCATTCGATTACAGAATAAAAGAAGCGCGTAATCTCGCGGGAAAGCGGAACACGTGACCTGGTGACTTGAGAGGAAGTGCGTAGAGGGCGCCTTTTAATATTAATACGCTATTAATATATTTGAATTTGGAACTACATTGTTCGATTTTGGAAAACATGAAACTTTTCTAGGAAACGTGAAATTTTCAAACCCATTGGCGTTGTTTTTTAATCAACACACCTTATCTCTTATATACTCGTTATATGTTGAATTGGGAATTAATACCCGGTTCGCCAGATATATGATACTATTTTTCATTTTGAACAATATTGACCGTGCGATAAAGCGTCTAGTGTTATTTTTGACAGATATATTGATGTTTCAAAGCATCGCTTATATTATTTTTTAAAACATATTTTCTTCTTACGTACGGCCTCCGTGATCAAATAGTAAGACGCTCGACTACGAATCCAGAGGTTGTGGGTTCAAACCCGGCGTGTGCAAATAAATTTTATTTAATTAATATTTATCATAACACATCAAATTTAAACAAAATAATATATGGTATATTTGCTGCACGTTCCAGAGTGGTAGATCCAAAAGACCACCATTCAGAATCGAAACGTTGCTTGAAATGGCTTTAACCGTGTTTGGTGATCAGATCTGACTAGCCAGGTACTTCCTAACCTTCTTTCCCCCATTTCCTTCTCCTTCCCACTACCTTCAGCCTCACAACATATCTCCCAATCAGAGATGCCATAGTCTCATTGGCTCTAGACAGTTGGGAGCAGTTGGGAATATTGTACGGTATTCACATAAATTTATAAAAATATTTTTAAAACCATGGAAGTTTTGTCAGTAAGCATGATTCGATCATATTTTAATGTAGATTATACATCTTAAGATTAAAATAAAATAGATATAATTAAACAGCTTCGAATTAAAAAAAAAAACAAGTAAATAGTTTAACTTCTCTGTCAGTGAGATCCACATGCCATTTTACGCACATAGCAGTTGTAAGAAGGGGAAGATTTGATTTGATACGTGATGCCTTCAATATTTCCATTCTGCTTTGCCTTTACCCGATGTTAACGGTTTATTTTCGTATTCAAACCAATTGTTCTTCTTACACTCACTTCTCTTTTTTACTAAACGTGACTCTTTTTTTAAATAGTCAAGTTGTTTAATATCAGGTATTTCACCTGATATTATTTGTAATATTTTGTTTATTCATGTTTTTAGTTTCAATGCAAAAAAACAATGTAGGTCACAGTACACATTAAATGTGAAAAAATATTTATCGCAAATAGAAAACCGTTATTTTGATGTGATACCAAGTAAGAATTTCTAACTAACTGTCCGGTGCCAGTAGAACTGTAACATTCCAATTTAGTAATGCTGTGAGACTTAAAGAAGTGAGGGAGGAGTAGGAGAAACTATATGAAAGTTGAAAGCACCTAGCTATTCAGATCTGGTCACTATCCATTCACCATCCACATCCACCGCAGATTGACAATTTTCAAATATCTTCTTCGCCCAAGTTTTCTTATCTTGAGGAATTTATTTTACAAAAGTATATGTTTCTTTATATTTTCAAGTATTTATATAATCTGGGATTAAATTGATAAAGTCAGATTACTCTTAGAAAGATCTATAGCGTGATTAAGATTCATACGATAATTAATAAACCTGTACATATGCATGAGAATTTATATCAATAAAAATAATAAACTGCAAAGATTGTGTAAAAGAAACAAAGTTTGTGAGTTCCATCCTCTTTGCCTACCCTTAAAAGAAATGACGTGATAGAACCTTCTTATGATTTTGCTCAATAGACCAACCGTAGAATCCCCCAATTCGTTGTAATTAAGCTGTGCAGAACACAATGGGAACACTAGAAATAATACTCATTATTTTACCCCACGTGTAATCTGGGAACGTTTTTCTTATTGCATGATCACACGAAAGCGGGCGAATAATCTTGATGTATTACTTTCATCTCCTTCTTCCTGGCGCCCTTATCTTCTAGAGGATGTTTTATCGGGATAACATAAGTCTTTCATGGGTAAAAAGGAACAGTGGTCATTTATTACTCGCCCCTCCACTCGCTAAGTGGTGAAAATTAACTGCCTTAACCCCCCTACTTCTGTGCTCCTGTTCGGAGACAAAAAAATTATAGTCGCAGATTTCCTAAAGTTTCCCCAGAAATATTGTATTAACAAAGGTTTGGCTAGTCTTCTTGAGGTGAAAAGTCACGAAAATGCGCTTTATAAATTCACTGTTATCATTATTTGATAAGCTTGGTGGTCGAGGGGTCAGAGAGCTCTAGATCCAAAATTCACAAACTCTAACTCCGAAAACGTAAAAATAAACTTCATGATAATGATTCTCGTCAAATGTATTGTTTTCTTCGCATATTATCATCTCAGTGGTATCTCCAGAGCGGTAGATACTTTAAGTATCGCCCCGGTAAAAGACCACCATCCAGAATCGAAACGTTGTTTGAAATGGCTTCAGCCGTGTTTGGTGACCAGATCTGAATAGCCAGGTACATCCAATCCTAATTCTTTCCCATCTTTTTTCCCTACCTTCAACCTCACAACATACCCTTAATTTAGATGATGTCATAGTCTCACTGGCTCTAGACTGTTGGGAGCAGTTTGGACTCTTGTACGGTATTCACTAAAAAATAAAAAAGATATTTTTCAACTGTTCACATTATATTGATCCTGTCAACCGCAGGTTTCGGCCCATCGGCGTTTGGCTAAATTTGAATTACCATTATGCGTGACGGCTTAACCAACAGCTGATCAAACAACCCAACTTAAAATATGACAAACTGCTAACCGGCCGAGAATCGCCGGTTAACGGGGGCGGTAAAAATGCCAAAACAATCTAAATGCTGATTCGTGACGACGTTAAATTTGACAGGAGTTCAAATAACTGGACTTAAATAATTGTGGGTAAGAACAGGAGAATTGATGGGTACCTACAAATGAACTTTTCTAACCCTTCATTTTAAAATGTTTTTACGTCAAGTCTTACAAAACCAATACCAAAATAAAAAAATGGAATGTTTTTAACGTTTCGTAGTTCCTTTTTTCAAAGTATTTTTCGACCCTTTACACACAACATAAATAAAGGCCAGACTACAATTGAATAAAGAAAAATGCACACTTTATGGTAGTTTGCCTTTTTCTGTGCAAATGTGCTGCAAACACCTTTGTTCCAAATTTATTACTGTCTGCGAGTAATAGTTAGTCCGAGTAAAAAATCTGTACGTTTAAATTACCAAAGCTATTCATTACATTAAAAAATGCTGCCCTGTGTGTGCTCGGAAAAATTGTGGAATTTAAGCTGCCGGACCAAATATTTTGCAGCATTCAGTAAGTTCAATAACATATAAGTATGTATGTTTCATTTTAATAAAGAGCGTACATTTTTTTTTAATCGTCCGCTGATTGTAGGCCTTCAAAAATGGTATTTTTTAATCACAAACGTAGTAAATGTGTAGTTATCAATTTCCACGAAAGAATTTCATCAATTTAATAAACCACCCAATATACTCTTCCGTGTGTGTATTTTGGTTAATGCCATACGCAAAACGCATAAACGTGTGTACAGTTTTGTAACGTGTTTATAAATATATGTTTTGTTCATATATTTTCCATTTTAAATTTGCCTATTTGTAACGTGTAGTAACTTATGAGCACAAACTTTTTTTTATTCACATGATGTGAACCCTACAAATTCAAACATTCCCAGGTTATGAATAATAATTCCACCTACTACCATCATAATAAGCGGAAAATGATTCTCTTGAAGCAATGTTGTGAGGTTGATGGAAGTTGGGTAAGAGAAGAAGAAGGAGAAGGGAAGGAGAAGTAAAGAGGAAGGTTATGTACCTAGATATTCATATCCCGTCCTAAAATATGGATGGATCTATTTCAAGCATCGTTTTGATTCTGAATAATTGTATCTCACCTAAAGATAAAATTTTCTTCGACGATATAACGAATTAATAAATCAAAATCAAAACTTACTCAAAATATAATTAAAGGGGGTCATTATTTATTAATTAACGGGAAGCAATAAAATGACAAAAAAAACAAAATTAGACTGATCACTGAATTGTGTTCGATTTCATTTTGACAGTATTTGAAACTAACTAACTAACCATCACGCCGTTTCTCCGCAGGGGTATGCAGATAGGATGGACCGCCATACAACCACATGTCTTGGCACACATTTCTTGCTTGCTTCATTCACATTCATAAATCGTGTCATACATACTATCCTGTTATTCGATTCAAGTATTTGATTCACTTGATTGTGCCATGTCTTTCTCGGACGTCCCTGACTCATTTCATTCACTTTCGCATTATAATTCTTTTCCACTCCTTTCTTCATTTATTTGCTCTACATGCCCAAACCATTCCTTTCTTAATCATATTCATTACGCTTTGAAATCAGCTTTACGTTTTTTCCATTGGGTATTTGAAACGATTTACGAATATAACCTTCCAAACAACATAGTTTGTCGTTTAAATCATGTCACACGTATCTGTTACCTTGAATCCCTGTAATTCCGGTGCAGAAATTATCGGTCTGAAATATTATACGCATTAAGCAAACGTAACAATAACACATCGCAGCCACGCGCTCGGATTGCTCACACACTGGGAAGTACCTGCCTACAATCTCCTTTGCATTGAGAGCTTAGTATGATATGTAAATATACCTATAAACCGATTTATGTCTACGTTCTAAGGCTTTTAGTATATTAATAATTCTATGATGGGAAAATTTTTAGAGTGTAGCTTCTAAGGAAAAACTTTTTTTTTCAAAAATTAATACATTTTCCAATGGCCCTAGTAAAGGCTAGTGACAGAATGAATGTACAAGTATTGCACGATATAATGTGATTTAATTAAATATTCAAGCTTTGAATCAAAAAAATCTTTTCACGAAACGAACCCTTTTTTGTTTTTTTATAGTAATTCCCGAACAAGGGTCCCAACTGCTTCCGACCGTCTAGAAGCAGTGAGATTATTGGGGTATGTTGTGAGGCTGAAGGTAGTAGGGAGGGGAAGGAGATGAGGAAGAAGAAAGTTGGGAAAACTTAAAATGTTTTTGAAACTATTTAATTTGTATTTTCGTTGAAAGCAATTACTTTGTGGTTTAACATTTTAAATGAAATATGAAAAATTTATAATAATCACTTAACTCTGTCCAGTAGTCCAATATTAGATACATTTCCCGTGAACTCATAAAATTTCTCATTGTTCCCTAATCACCTTCTCAGTTGACGTTTTGCCTCTTTCAATTGATATTATCTGTCTTTTTCACTCTGTTCCTTTGTTAAATTAAATTTAAATGTTATTCCTTTGTTTTCTCACTATTCTCTTATTTTATTTTATATCGTATTCTCCCTCTGTATGTATATATAACCGCCCACTATGTATTTTTTGTTTAGTTTAATTTTGTACCCTGATGATTTCAAGGCTTAGTGAAACCGGTCTAAATTAAAATTAAAATGAAATCTATGGTCTTAGACAAAGTTTTTATGTTGGTCTAGGACTATTCAGCAATATAATATGTGTCTAGCAATGTTTTAACTGCTGAAACATCTGACTGCTTCAAGCTCCAAGACTTCAGCCATTTGTGTAACGGCTTACCATAAAGATTATATCAAACGCAAATAAATTGATGCACGATAAAGTTCTTAGCGCAAATCCCCCTCGCTTTATTAACGTTGTACCAAGACGCGAACGGAGAATTCATCCCTTAATCTGACACCCCCGACCCCCAACCCGAAACACCCTCGGATGCTTAAGAACACAATTAATCATTATTTTACACCGCAATCCTTTTGTCAAAGCATTCTGCCCGAGAGTCTTATCGCTGGGAAAAATGAGAATGCAAAATTTCATATTTTCAGGAGCGAACTGGTGAATTTAAACTGTCTTAAAACTGTTTTAAAAAGTTTAATAACGCGGCTTAGTGAACTTATTCGCCCAAAATTTATTTCATGTAACATAAACCCACGACTATACCATAATATTGTCGCCGGAAAGGCAAAAAAGGGCTAAAGCGCCATCTTGGGAAGTTTACACCAGAGGACTTTAAAGTTGTTTTTGTTTTACAATAAAATCCAAAAGTCTTCAGTACATGAATGGATTAAGAAAAAAAAATAACTCAATGCTCTCACTGAGTTAGGTACTTAAAGCAATAAAAATCTTTAAAAAAGTCTTAATGTGTCGCTTGAGTCAAGCCTTCGCCCAAATTGTAAATATATTTTACATGGCTGAAAGACCACAAACGTCTTAGAATCAATCGAGAGTCACAGCATTCGATGCAGAAAAAAGAACTGCATAAAATCGTTAAAATCATTTTTGACATAATTGTCGCTTAAACCCTTTTAATTTTCCAGCAACGATATACAAGGAAGCTTATGCAAAGCATGGTAATGCATATAAGCCGAGAATGTTGAGAATTTTAGCATCCTTACTTAGAAATATTTACAGGTAGCTTGAGAAGGGTTCATACCGGGATTAATTATATTTTTAGTGAACACTGTTGAAGTATATCAAAACTTAGATTCTAGAATTATTAATATACTCATCAATTGTTGAACAAAGGCTACACTCTATTAAATCCTTAGTGATGCCTGTCAAATGTTCGGGAGGTCATGAATTAGCTTAAAAGGACTACTCTAGAAACAACCAAAAAAGGGCGGATACCTGAAGATAGATTTTGCATTTGTTCATATTCTATCGTAAATATATTATCAAATTGGGGAAATACACAAAAACCCTTTATTTAAAAGTTAGTAAAGTCAACATGTTAAAAAACATAAGATTTCATGACGAAAAAAATATAAATTCACCGTGACATTGGCCACACCTTACACGTCTGTACCATCCAGATGTTGAGCGGCGAATAACACTCGAAACTCCAGATGGCAAAACCAATATTTGGCGCACGACAGAAAAGGTATTTATTTAGGATGTAGTTTGTTGTAGCAGGTTCAGAAAAGCAAACTTTAAAAGTTTGATTTTCAATCAATAACTAATAATTTAGGTTACTAATTCATCGCATGGAAAAAATCAATCTGGTCTTTAGCGCTTACAGTATTCTGAAAAACGATTTGAAAATTTAAAAAGTGTTTTACGGTAAAAATGTAAATATAGAGGGTCAGTTTTTACTAGTCGGACAAACCTTTGTTTTTTTAGTGCTTTGTTGCCGTGACGATTAGACCAAATTTTATTTATAAAAACTCTCCCTGATATGTGAAAGCTTTTTACAAAATGGCTCTCAAATAGGAAAAAAAATCACATCATATGGTCTTAAATTTGTCAAATGATATTTCGCCAATGATGATGATGAAATATTTTATATCTTAAACATAATGTATTTATATGAGAACTCTATGATGACAATGACTCCGAGAAATTGAGACTCTGACAACTACGTAAAACCACCTTTTACCAACTCAAACTTATAACCAATGAACTGTTATATTGATTTTATTCATTGGAATAGTGAAATAATCAAACAATATGTTTGCTTATATATTTCCTCTGAAATATCTACCAGCCGCCTTGTATTTGAAAAAAATCAACTGCGTCGTAAAATAAACATTTCTTATACAAAATTTGACTGCTAGCATCTACATACATAATTGAGTTAGGTAATAGATATGGACCAGTAAATACAAAAGGTGAGCCGGGATTCATGCCGATTTTATGGGTGCATTCAAATACCTTTATTGTGGTTTCTCTAACAATACAAAGTAGCTTAAATACCAATGAATTTACCTACCCTGCATCTTTGAGGTACTCTAGGGTATAAGGAACAAGGGAATTCAGCATTGTGCAAAGCTTTATTCATGTATGCAAATTCCTCGTGATATCGTGGATCATTTTGTCGGCATACTTGCCGGGAAATGCGGGCATCATCTTACGTTGCGTTGGTTGTCGACATTCTGCAATCTAACCCGAGTAGCAGTATCACATGGTCCACAGCAATTTAAGTAATCAGTGTTAGCATGCGATGTACTAGTACCTGCCTATAAAGTATAAATAAATAAATATATTGAGAAGAGTAAGGGGAATCATTTTAAATTGATTGATTTTAAGGTAAATAAATAAAGAGTTTTTTATTAATCACAATTAACAGTATGTGATCAAATGTGTACATTTTGATGGGGTTTGCTTTATATGAAGAATTCACATCAAATCACAGCCACCTGAAAATTTACTTAAATTAATTTTCCAAGTATCACAAATTATTTCCAAGCCCATTATATAATGACAAAGAAAGGCAAAAGGGCTTAAGCGACACTTTGGTACAAAATGAGTTAAACATGCAGTTTTGATCAGCTCTTTTTTCTGGATCGAACGCACTGACTCTGTTTTGATTCTGTGGACTTTTGTGGCCCTTTATCCATCTAAAATATATTTACCATTTGGGAGGAGGCTTGAGACTTTTTTAGATTTTGTCGCTTCAGGTAACTCAGTGAGAATATTGATTTACCTAAGTTAACTTTTTTTTTTCAAAATCTAACCAGGTACTGAAGACTTATGAATTTTTTTGAAAAACAAAAAAATTCTATAAAGTGCTCTGGTGTAAGCTTCCCAAAATGGCGCTTCAGCCATTTTGCCTTTCCGGCGACAATATGTACAAATTCCTCGAAAGCTTTGTATTCAAATCCAATTTCTGCAAACCTCTATAGTGTAGTGATCTACGCATTTGACCACAGATCGTGATTAAGCGAGTTCGATTCCCGTACAAAGAAAAACATATTGTCATCGATTTTTCAGTTGATAAAAGAGTAATATTGCTTTAGGAATATTGGTAAATTAACACAGATCATAGAAACTAATAAGTTATTTATTTTTATTGTAGGAACCATTCTGCAAACAATATCAAGTCTAACGTTTTAAAATATTATCTCAACAATGATGACCTCCTTGGACGAGCGGTTAAGATCCTTATTACCGAATCCAGAGGTCGCGGGTTCAAACCCTGCCGTGCATAAATTTTATATAATTTATGTGTGTTATTTCACATTTAATTAATGTAAAATAATATATAGTATGTTTTCGGCTAGCTCCAGAATGGTAGATAGTTCAGTATTGCCCCGACAAAAGACCACCATTTAGAATTGAAACGTTGCGTGAAATGACTTTAGCCATGTTTGGTGAGCAGATCTGAACAGTCAGGTACTTCCAACCTTCTTCTGACCCATCTATTTCCCCTCCCCGCGTCATTTAGGGATGACATAGTCCCGCTGGCTCCAGGCAATTTGGATTCTTGTGCAGTATTCACAGCTAAAATAAATTTATTTTGACAGGAAGAAAATCAGTATGTCAAAAAGGTTTTCTTGCTAAAATGTGATAAATCAAAAAATATTTTATTCATTGCTTCCAGACATGACGATCTCAAATTAATTTATTTAAGATACGTGATTTGAGATACCTATAAAATCAGACTTCATTCAAGTATCATAAATAATACACGTAGGTACTTTTCATAGCCTTAGGACCCAAAGCGCCAAGATAACTTGTGAATAGTCCGAAATGTGGAAACTTTCCTCCTCGGAGACTTCTTCGGAGCTCAATTTTCATCACAAATCAAGTAAATGTAAACTTGATAAAAAGGTCACATTATTCATAAAACTACCATTGAGTGCACTCTAATGTGCATATTCATTTCTACTTACCGGTTTGTTTTCCCAAACGCTTTTCCACCACGTTGGCAAAACGTTGGCTGAGCATGTTAAAAGTAGCCGCGAGGCGCAGATGCCATACAAACTTACCATTCTTAAACACATCAAAAATACATATAATACTGGTTAGTTTTACGGCAACTAGATAAAAGGGTAACTTTCCTTTACGTCTTTAAGAAAATTTTCAATCGGTTTGATAAAACCTTTTTATGGAAAGCCTGTTAATTTTATGTAATTACGATATGTTGGTGGTAAAATCGGGACTTGCGTGTTCAGGAATGGTACAAATTGTTATCGCGACCGCAGCGCCAACTAGCGGTAGAAGCTCACACCTCAGCAGTTATTGCGGGAAAGCTCAGGCGTGATCAGACGCCATCTTAGGCGCTTTACCAAATCTTAGCGCGTCCAGTGTTTGTAATTTGGATTTTCCAGGACACGGAGCAAACAACGACACGACCCAAAGTTTGCATGGTTTCATATTGTTAATTGCGTCTTGCCTGGAAGATAAGACCAGGTGGGGCGGGAGAAACCTCATATCTCTGGCCACGCTCGCCTTCATTGGCACCGGAGAACCAATCTACAGTAGATACTTCGCAAGGGTATCAAATAATATCAAAAATTGTGTTCACTACACATTTACTTCAACAAAGAGTGTGTTATTTTTAGTAACGATTATCTACAACCATTTCTACAGTACGAGGGAGAAAAGGGAAATCCATCATACAATAATAGAAATACGTCTGAATTTTTCAGTAAAGTATTCCCAGATCTAACTTAAGAACTACCAACTATCTAAAATCAGGCCATTTCTCGAGACGAGTAGGCAGATTCGTCCATATTAAAGGTCAACACTAAAGAATGACGCTAAACGTTATTCTGTAGTATTCTAATACCAGCAATACTACAAATGATTTATCTGCAAATTTTCTATCAGTAGTTATAAAAATGTCTGAGGTTTCCAGTGAATACAATGTTTTACCTGTAATCCTTTAAATTCAATGAAAAACAAATCAAAATGTCAGAAAAATTGCAGTTTGAAAACCAGCAAAGGCATTTTTTAACGTTTTACCTGAAATTCTAGTATGTATTTTATAAAGCATTTAAAAAATTACTGTTTAAGAATTCTATGAAACCTTAGACATGGTTCTAATTACCCGTATAGAATCAACAGATAAATAGTTTGTAGTTTTGCTTGTACTAGAAAGATAAAAAGTCTGTATTTTTGGATGCTGACCCTTAATACATATTTTCGTGCATACTCTTCTGTAATCCCCACAATAGTTTTTACTCATACACGACTCTTACTTGTACTCGACATGTCGGCTGTTGACATACTTACCAGCTTTTGTGTTTCCTCCCTCCTACAACGTGGGTCCCTTCACTCCCTTCAAGACCTCGAATCACTACTTTTTTATATTAAAAGGGCCCACCGCCCAGCAACCCCAAAAATGACATAGGCTTTTAGGATTTCCTTCCCATTTCCTTCACTACTCCCTTTTTTACATATTGTTACCATATAAAAATCTACACATTTAAAATAATTAAATCTATCAGATTTATTTTTTATAATTTTAATTTTATTCTATTGTTTTCTCATTGTTTTGTTATTTTAATTTATTTGTTTTTCTCCCTCTGTATGTACGAGTATATACGAGTATAACCGCACACTTTGTATTTTTGTTTTAATTTTGTACACTGATGATGCTTAGGCTGAGCGAAACCGGTGGTTCAAAAAAAAAAAATATTTGTGTTCTTATTCGAAGTTATTTTTTCATTTCTTTAAATATGTCAAACCATAAAGCGATTGCTTTCTACGAAAATATATTTTATTGTATCGAGGATAAATTCAACATTAGACATATTATCCCAGCTTCTTTATATTCATTAGCAAATTGCATATTAAAAATGAATTGCATGTTTCCCTTTTTTAGCACGGGGTACATACATACATCAAACCTAATGACGTGAAATATCTCCCATCTTTCGCTAGAAAAATATCACCGCTACTTTTGCTGGGAACCGCCAGGTGTCAGGGTAATTTGGCCGCGCAAGATGGCCGGCTATTACCGCTGTTATTTTGTAAAGATTTCGGAAAAACGCTTCATTACCAGGAACGAGAAGGCTTCTTTAGCCTCCGTGGTGGTTGGGGGAATGCACTAATCGCCAATATCGTTCATCTTGTGTGGTATGTTCACGCTGTCAATGGAGATGATTGGGTTTCGTGAAATTGTTTTCTTTTGTTGGTCAAATCATCGGTCATAAGTTGGTTATTCATTACATAAATACTATAGGAGTATATCGTACGTTTATTTAGACAATATAATATAAATTTATAATTTATTTATTACCTTTTTTGTTTCTTACATTATTTTTTTTACATTACCTACCTCACTAGGTCATAAGAACCTGTTCTGAGGTAAGTGACAGTGAGTACAAGTAGAATATATTTTTTTAATTGATAATATTTGTTACACAATGTTCTAGTTTGTCATGGTGAAGAATTTCAAGTGCTATATTAGGAGGTCTTCAATTTCCTTGCGGTCCTTACTCATTAGCCATTTAGTAATGTTTTGATTAAAGGAATACATATTGGTGATGGCTACAGTCTGTGGTGGGAGTTTGTTGTAAGTGTGAGGCGCGATGTACATATGTTAATATCTATCAATAATAAAATAACAAAAAGTGTAATAAAATCAATTATTATTTGGGTATTTCGAACTTAGATGAATTAAATAATGTAGATACGTTACTGAGACAACGCGCCTGGTTGCACTAAACCAAGTCAACGAGACATACCTTCGAAACACGCTTCGATATAGCTATCTTTTCCGCACACACATATTCTTTCGAATGGCTATCCTTTTCATACGCGGGTGAATCATTTAGTGGGGCAACATTAGTGGTGCTACATTTTTCGTAAGATTTGTATGAATATGACTTGTCTTGTATTTAATGTCTATGATTTAGAATGAAATTTTTACTTCACTTCAATATAATTTTTCCATTAAAACGTCGATGACACTTTTTTTTTCAAAAATAATTTTGATATTAGTATTGACCAAAATCCGTCCCACGGCAGACATGAAAGACTCAATTAAAGCTTGACAAACTTAACTTTGCAGTCGGTGGCATCGCGAGTGTCGATTTTGTGGAAACAAAAATACCTACGCTAAGTCTTCAGTACCAGGCTGGATTTTGAAAAAAAAATTGAGGTAACTCCATGCTTTCACTGAGTCACCTGAAGCGTAAAAAAACATAAAAAGTCCCAAACTCGTATGGTTTGATTCAAGCCCTCTCCCAAATGGTAAATACATTTGAGATGGCTGAAGGGCTACAAAAGTCTTCAGAATCAAATGAGAGTCAGAGCATTCGATGCCGAAAAAAAAACTAATCAAAACTGCATATTTAACTCATTTTTTACCAAAGTGTTCCTTAAATCCTTTTGCTTTTTCAGACACGTTATAAGAATTTCTCCGGAAAGAAAATAATTAAAATAAATTTAACAAGAATATAACGTAATGGTTACATATCCATCTACTTTGTATTTGGAAGAAAAGAATGAAACTTTGTTCCAGTTCACTTGAATGGGTTCTAAATCATTTGGGAAACAAAAAAAAGTTAATTTAGAATGACAATAAAAGCACGTTGTCGGTACTAATATTCTCTATGGTAGGTAAAATGAAAAAAACATTATTATTTATTACACCACCAAGTTGGGTGAGTTTTTATAACTGTTTAATTGAAATCAACTTTTTCTCTCCCCTTCAAAGGAAGTGTGTAAGTACTTACTTGAACACTTTTTTAATTTCATTACTACAGCGTAATTATTTTTTGGAAAACAATATCCCAACTTTGCAAAATATTATATAAGAATCGCAATCAACGAAGGCCGGATAGCTTTTCATGTTTTTGAGTTGAACAAAATATTCCTCCCCAATGTTACGTGAGCAAATTGAAAAAATATTTGTTTTAAACTCAATAGGTGTTAATTTCACGATTGTTTGAAATAAAACCTTTACAGGTTTCTGAAACCTTTCAGATTTGCGATAGATGGGTCCCTACTTACAATCTTTTTAAATGTGCAAATTAATATTTTCTTTCAAAGAAGGTGAATAAATTTAATTTTCACAAAGAATGGGCATTTTGTAGGTTTCTCGCACATTGTGTTTGTAAACGCATTTTTAAAGGCAAACTTCACTTGAAGCGGGAGGCGTATCTATAAAATATTCAGGTTTCTGGTTTCATATTGTATTTCACTTGAAAAGAGTAAGAGACATAAAATTTTGAAAAAAATCTCAAATATTCAAGTAAGTACCTACTATATAAAATATATCTATAAATGTTTTTTTCTGTTTGAAAGACGTTCGAGTGGGAATTTTTAAATAACTTTATTTTAAATGGATTAGATATTCTGTACATTATTTATTTTTACATAAATTCAAATCTTAATATATTGCATTGATTCTTCACAGCATGTATGAACTAATATTGGTAATATTGGGGAACTCGGGTCTTTAGAAGAGCAATGTTCAAGGAGGAATGAAACACGAAAGCCGACAGCCGTGGTAAATATATTAAAATGAATTACGTCATTCAAAAATATGTTACTGTAATTTAATTAATATTATGTATAATAAAAATTAAAAACCGACTGTTTTTATTTTACTATATTATATTTGTATTAATCCGTTCCATGATTTTAATCTGGACGTATTGTTTTCGAATAATGGTAAATTATTAAAATTCTATTCGTTTTTTCAAAATTTAAAAAGCTGTGCCCTATCGGCGGGAATGGGCAACTCTCTCAGGTGTCGTTAGTTGTAATCTCCCGCCGTAATGGAGCCTAATGCTGTTGCCGGAGCTTTGGGACACACAATTTTATGTTTATATTTCGCTGCATTAACATCGGATGGTGATATTGTTGAGTGTTTTTATTGATATTTGTAGCAAAAAGTAATCCAGTTCAGAGTAAAAATATGTTGTAATGTAAATTTAATGAATGTTGAATACGGTTGTAGGTACGGTATCTAGCTACACACATAGATTCAGTACTTCTTTACATGAATATAGGGCGTTAGATCTACCGTATGTTCAGACTGCACAAAACATAGGCGGAATCTTTGAACGGGCACTGTGAAAATAAAGATTTTATTTCAATTTACTTAAAATATTCTCTGAATCATTCACAAATTACCAAAATCTTGGGATAATTATGTTTTCTATTGCGCTGGTAACATCACTGTGCATTATATGCAAGCCTAATGGTCGGAAATAAAATGCAGTTTTCTCAGACTCCATGGGACCAAATGAAGCAAACCTTTGGAATTATGTTAAGAATGATAAACTAATGACGATTAAACGAAAAAATATTCCAAAAGAAACATTTGTAAAAAAATTTACCACTTAGCGGGCAAAATGCGAGCCTTGGGGTCGGAAATTATATGCAGTTTTCTCAGACTCTATGGGACCAAATGAAGCAAACCTTTGGAATTATGTTAAGAATGATGAACTAATGACGATTAAACGAAAAAATATTCCAAAAGAAACATTTGTAAAAAAATTTACCACTTAGCGGGCAAAATGCGAGCCTTGGGGTCGGAAATTATATGCAGTTTTTTTCAGACTCTATGGGACCAAATGAAGCAAACCTTTGGAATTATGTTAAGAATGATGAACTAATGACGATTAAACGAAAAAAAATATTTCAAAAGAAACATTTGTAAAAAAAATTTACCACTTAGCGGGCAAAATGCGAGCCTTGGGGTCGGAAATTAAATGCAGTTTTCTCAGACTCCATGGGACCAAATGAAGCAAACCTTTGGAATTATGTTAAGAATGATGAACTAATGACGATTAAACGAAAAAATATTCCAAAAGAAACATTTGTAAAAAAATTTACCACTTAGCGGGCAAAATGCGAGCCTTGGGGTCGGAAATTATATGCAGTTTTCTCAGACTCTATGGGACCAAATGAAGCAAACCTTTGGAATTATGTTAAGAATGATGAACTAATGACGATTGAACGAAAAAATATTCCAAAAGTAACATTTGTAAAAAAATATACCACTTAGCGAGCAAAATGCGAGCCTTGGGGTCGAAAATTATATGCAGTTTTCTCAGACTCTATGGGACCAAATGAAGCAAACCTTTGGAATTATGTTAAGAATGATGAACTAATGACGATTAAACGAAAAAATATTCCAAAAGAAACATTTGTAAAAAAATTTACCACTTAGCGGGCAAAATGCGAGCCTTGGGGTCGGAAATTATATGCAGTTTTCTCAGACTCTATGGGACCAAATGAAGCAAACCTTTGGAATTATGTTAAAAATGATGAACTAATGACGATTAAATGAAAAAATATTCCAAAAGTAACATTTGTAAAAAAATATACCACTTAGCGGACAAAATGCGAGCCTTGGGGTGGAAAATTATATGCAGTTTTTTCAGACTCTATGGGACCAAATGAAGCAAACCTTTGGAATTATGTTAAGAATGATGAACTAATGACGATTAAACGAAAAAATATTCCAAAAGTAACATTTGTAAAAAAATATACCACTTAGCGGACAAAATACGAGCCTTGGGGTCGGAAATTATTTGCAGTTTTCTCAGGTTCTATAGGACCGAATGAAGCAAAACCGTTGAAATTATGTTAATAATGATGAACTAATGACAATTAAATGAAAAATGTTCCAAAACTAGCATTTGTTAAAAAAAATAACACTTGCAAACATGGCAAAAATAAGTCAGTATTTAAATGCCGTTTTTTCAGGCACTATTAGACAGAATGATGTAAACCTTTGGAGATCTGTTTAGAATGATGAACTAATGACGGTTACATGGAAATATATTACAAAAGTAAAATTCGTTAAAAAAATACGAATTTGCGGGTAAAATGCGAAATGCCTTGGGGTTGGAAATTATATATTGTCCCATGGGACCAAACGATGTCCTTTGGGATTCTGTTAAGAATGAAAATCTAATGCAAAATAATTAATTGAGTATGCAAAAATAATATTAATGCTCCTTTAAATAAGTTTCAAATTCGTGAGCATACACATTGTATAAAATATACTTCAAAATTGCTGGTATTGCTGAAAGGCTTTGAGAGCACTATAAATTCGTTTTTAATGCCCAGTGTTCGAACAGAAGATCAAACAAGAGCGGAAATTGCGGGTTTGATTAACGTCCATGAATAGTTGGGTTTTTTCATTTTATATTTAAAGGCGCTGGGTTTGTAAAAAAGCACTGTAATTAGGTACTATCAGCGCCTCAGCAATTCGTTGCCTGGAGCGGACTGCTCCAACTGCGCCTGCACAGAACTGACCCTGCTGGTGACATTGTACAGGTGACTTTGCGCCCATTAGATTTTGGAACTCGCATGCAGTTTTTTTTTTACTTACTTTTTATATAATAAAAATATATCATAAATATAATCTCATATCTCTGTTATCTGCTTTATTCTATAGCTCCGTTTACATCGACTAAATTAAGCACATTTAGTCAACGTGAGTTGTAGTTTGTTCGCTTGCGATCTGCAGTCGGGCTTGGGAACGATTCCAAATTACCGACATTGTCGATAAAATCTTTATCGATATTTTGTGCTAGGGCTCCTGGTTCCAAATTAAGATGGAATGGGAATATGTTAAGAGTAACAACAACCAACTGTGATGACAGCTTATTTCAGATATGGACAAAATGTACATCACTACCGCTCTTCCGATTTTATCGTATTTTTAAGTATTCAAGTGTTTCAAATAACGTTTGTCATGTGTGTGGTATTTAAATTGACTCATCACCTTATTTATTATAATTTAATTCAATTCATTTATGAACTAAATTTGTTAAATTTTAATTGTTTTTTTTATATAAATATTTATTTTCTTTTTAATTATTATAATGTTAAAGTTTGTCAGCCGACCCCTGCTCTTTCTTACGAAGGCCTTACTCAAATTCTCTTTTGACAATAAAAATCAAAATTCATCATATTTTTAATCGGTAACCCTTTTTGTAACCATTTACATACATCGTTGTTTTTCAAAGACTTAATACACATATTTCATTCACGGCGTAGTCTTAAAGTATTTATACATGTACGAGTATATTCGTAAATGTTATTTGTTTTCTGAAAAACTTTCTCAATTATTCAAAAGAAATCCCCTCGGCTGTTCCCAGAAAGTCGACACTCATTATTCCCTCGGAACGAGCCTAGAGTGAATAAAGACCAGATTTGCCTGCACATATCATAAACATTAGAAGCAGATAAGTGCAGAGCTTATTCCTACACAGCTACTAGCAGTAGCTACCCATTACCCTCGGAAGGCGGGAGGGGCCCAGTTAACTTTATTAGCCTGTTAGTTCGAAGTTTCACCGCTGGGCGGCAATAAACAGGGAGACGCGGTACCAACTTACACAACAAAGGTTTTCTTTTTTCGCACATCACTCGGTTGGAAATTCTGATTCATTTTTAAAGCTTTATGGTAGATTCACAACATCGGATCATAAAGCACGATATTGTTTCATGAGAGCTTATTGATGGTATGAATATCAATCAAGGAGTATGTGCCAAGAACCGTTGTGTGGCAGTATATCCTTCTGCCCACCCTTGTGATATTTAACTACTTAGTTGGTCAAATAATTATTTTGATGTGTAAAAATATTTACACCGCAGATTTTTTTTTATTAAAAACCATTTTTTTTCGCTAAATAATATTTTTAATAATTATTTTAAATATTATTTAGTGATAAAAACATGGTTCTTAGTAAAAATAAAATCTGCGATTTAAGTGTTTTTACACTTCAAAAAAATTATTTAACTAACTAAGTAGTTAAATATCACAAGGGTGGGCAGAAGGATATACTGCCACACAACTTTGTCTTGGCACATACTCCTTGATTGATATTCATACCATATCAATAAGATCTCATGCGGAACAATATCGTCACTGAGCGGATCCGGACGTTGGTGTGAATCCAGCTTTATGCTCTTTTTAATAATGTCAATATTAATTTGGTCAATTTCATTGCGTTATTTTTTTGTGAAAAATCCTCTTGAGGGCGCTTTACAGTGGATATACAAATTATACAAATCTAACATAAACAAAACATTTTATCATTTTTTTTTTCAAATCTGAATATTGAACAAGAGTTCCAACTGCCCTAAGCTAGTGGGACCATGGCATTTCCAACCAGGGTATATTGTGAAACTAGAGGGAGTGGGAAGGAGAAGGAGATAAGGTAAGGTTAGGAAGTACCTGGACATTTGGATATGGTAAAAGGCCAAAGCCATTTCAACCAACGTTTAGATAATGAATGACGTTCTTTCATCAGGGCGATACTGAATGTATCAGCCCTTCTGGTCTATATTATAAAATTGTGAAACAACACACAAAATTAAATTAAATTCGTATGCGCACACCGAGTATAAACCCATAACCTCCGGATGTGTGCCCAAATATCTTAACTACTCAGGTACGAATTTTATGTAGGTATACAAGGCCTGTTCAAAAGAAAAGGTGAATTTTGAATTTTCGCGGGCTGTACACATTCGACTATCGTTTTTTTTTTGTCATGTTGGTACACATATGTTTATCATATGTTAGCATTATCAGCCTTTTTGGATTAGTGGTTTGTTTTTGACAACTGGAAAGGTTAGTCATGTTTTTGTGTGTTTTTCGATTTTTTATTTTTGAAAAAAATGGATCAAATAATAAAAGCCATCGCGAATCCCATAGCTTTTTTATGTGATAACTAGTAGAGCTATGGCATTCCTAACGTCAAGCTAAAAGGAAGCGGGGGGGGAGAAGAATATCAAATTTACATTTACTCCAACCACTCTTTGAATCAAATCAAGTAAAACTTTTCTAAATCACTGTACCCTTCGACAAAATATTACATTTCTTCCCTCCCATTGTATTCCTTGCTATTTTTTTTTTTAATTAACTCCCCTCTTAAAAATTTTCAATTTTTATCAAAAATTAAAAACTTCAGTCACTTTAACCGATGCGCCATTGATTTTCGTCCCCCTCGTCATTGCGGTTCTATAATTTCCCTTATTTTTATTTAATTCTCTCTCTTGTTTTGCCGCCCTCCTTCGCGGCTGCTACGCCCTCCCCCGGGCAGAAGTAGCGGCTAATCACACTTTTGTTTTCCAATCGTCCCGAACGATTATTACCTTGTTATTCGACTCCTAGTCTCCTCCGTTAATTCCTTTTCTCGTCGCTTCTCCGTCTGAAGAGACGAACCCCGCTCGTTCCTCTCATTCCTCTCGTTCCGCTCGTTCTACTCGTTCCGCATCATCCCCATCGACGCTGTTGTTCTTGGGCCATTGTTGGAACAGTTGAACAGTTTGAACGACTGTGCGGCAGTTAGACGGCGCTGGCAACACTCAATAGTCGGCCAAACGGAGGGTTTAATGTGAAATAATAAATACCGCAGACTTCCCGAATAGATTAACACAGGCATTTGCTTTGATTCCACTAAGGTCAATGGTTTTATTAACGATCACACTAATCATTACATTGATTTTTATGCTGTGACATTATTTTGCCAAAACAACTATAGAGTTTGGTCACATGACATTTTCAGATAAAATTATATTTTATTTATTTAATGAAAATGAAATATTAACTTTGTATAAGACCATAGATTTTATTTATTTTTTGTGACCGACCGGTTTCGCTTAGCCTAAATATCATCGGCGTACAAAATTAAACTAAACAAAAAATACAACGTGCGCGGTTATATTTGCATACAGAAGGAGAACAAACTATAAATACATAAGAGAACAGTGAGAAAACAATATAACAAAGTACCAGAGAGAAAGATACAGATAATATGAAGTAAAAGAGGCAGAATAAAAGCCTCAGCCAGAGTTATTATTTCATTTTCATTAAATATTTCAAACCAGAAAGTGCCTTTTACCGTATTGAAATTATAGGTTGCACATATCGTCCTGACACCAGAAGTTGAATTTTAATACTTATTTTAGGCATAGCATATAGTTGGTTAATTCATAAATGGTTATTTAAAGTCTCCATAGCTTAGAGTGGGAATGACTTTGCAGAACATGGTTCCATTGGCCTAGATATTTCTCCAATATAGATATTTCCCAACAGAAAAATCTGTAATAGTTTATACTATTTAAATACAAAAATGTCTTGATTAACATGTATATTTCCGATATTTACACTCCCGTTCAAGAGAGGGGTTGTAAGCTTTGAGTTGAAATGGGATACTGAAATTTAAATAAACTTCTGTTGGGATATAAAATAAATACCGCAGACTTCTAACTTCCAACTCCATTACTAACTTCGGTTGATTATGCCATGATTCACTCACATCTATTTTATCTCTGCTGTATCTGGGGCTTTGCCTCCAATAAAATGATCTCTGATGACCTGTGGTATTTATTTAATGAAAATTAAAAGTCCCTCAGTCTTCCATGGGACACTTATTCAGATACCGACATCCTTCCATTCAAGATCCTTCTCAAACATGAAATCAAAAGCACCATTTTACAAATTACTCATCAAACAACGCACACTAACGTCAAACCCCTTTACAATCAAGACATCCACCAACATAACACACGGAACAACAAAAAAAAACACATTACACTTATACGCACCCCTAAGCATGGGTTTAAATCTTTGGGATATATATAATATTACCTACACATTATATAACTCGTTTCCAGATAAATATAAAAAAAACAGTCAATTTAATGCTGTGGAAATGAGATCTTTGAGACGTATTTGCGGTAAAACCATGTATGACCGTATTAAAAATGTGGATATCCGGAAAGAATGCAAGGCTGATGTGAGCGTAATGAATAGGATCAAGAAAGGACGCTTAGATGGTTTGGGCATGTAGAGCGAATGAACGAAGAAAGGAGTGTAAAAAGAATATCTGATGCGAAAGTGAATGGAAGAAGAAGTCGAGGACGCCCGAGAAAGACATGGCACGATCAAGTAAATCAAATATTTGAATCGGGTCATGTGAAGAGTCAGAATAACAGAAGAGTATGTATGAGACGATGTATGAATGTAAATGAAGCAAGGAGTGTGTGCCAAGACAGAGTTATATGGCGATCCGTCCTATCTGCCTACCCCTGCGGAGAAACGGCATGATCGTTAGTTAGTTTTTTTTAAATAAAAAAATTCTTAAATTATTTATTTTTTAATTCATTTAAAAATGAAAATGCCTAATTTTCTAATCAATTTTCTTTTCCCGGTAGAATAAAAACATCCTTATTCACTGCACTTTGAGGTTTTTTTCCTGTCTGTTTCTATTTTTAATTTAGTTTTATTTTATCTTAATAATAATTACCCATTTTTATACTGTATTTTGTATGTATTGTTTGATTTATGTTTGTTGATTACTCAGTATTGTATATTAATTTGTTGTAGCTCATGTATTCTTTAATTTCCTTTGTCCCAAAGTGAGTTTTTATAACTCATCAGGATTGTTATGTATGTCAGCAAGATATCAAAATAAAAATAAAAATTAAATTTAAAAAATGATGTCATGGAAACGCTTTAATAAGCAAGATCAATCAAACTTCGAATGGTACGTTTGATTTTTACTTTCAAGTAGGTACGAGAAGGTTAACTAAATTAAATTACTAATTCATCGTCTCTGAAATGTACTTTCAAAAATACGAACCCAACATTCTGAAACATGTAAGTAATTCCAGGATATTGAAAAAGGTTTAATTTTAAGAAACCCCACCCAAACCTCAGCGATATTTTCATGTAGATACACAACACACATGTGTTTACTCGTATATAATAATTTAATTACAACCCTTTTTTTATAACTCGGGACAAATTATTTTATTTATCTAAAAAAAACAGGTCACATAAAAGGTCTGAGAATATTTGCATATACGAACCCGTATTTCTTGATTGTGGTATTCGGAATCTCTCCCACTTGTTTGTGTTTATAAAACCTTGCCCGTATTCGTTTGTTTGCGGTTATATTAGCGAATTGCATTGGCGGAATCTATCTACTTGCCCCGCGGAGGGTGCAGAAATTTGCATCACAAAAAAGCGACGTCTTTTAATTAAAGCTGTAACCAAAGGGGTAATAAGGTTTCTTAATTCAGAAAACTCGATTAAAATTATCACCAGTACTCGGCTGCGGTGGGGGGCAGGACTATTGCTTTGGGAGCTTTACGACAGCCGGGGAACGCCCCCAGTGGATGCACGGTATTACAGTGGCCGCGTGGGAATATGTCGATTGATAACGATGCCGATTGTTGGAAAGTTCCTACCCATTTAAAATACATCATTACATTAATGGGTTGCAATTCTTATTTTCAAGTGAAGGGCAGGCAGGTATCACGGCGAATTTTGAGTCGAACAGAGTACTCACACAGACACATTGCTAGCACACAACATGTTTCAAACTTGTTATCCGACTTGAGAAAAGAAAACTACAGTGAAATTTTTAAAAACCAATAACATTGTAATGATTTAATAATACCAAAATTTTAACTTGATTCCAAAAATTTGGTTTTATTAAATCATTAAAATGGAGTTCCACCACGAATTGACACTTTCAAAATTAGAAATACCAATAACATTCTGTTGTACCTTTTTTTCGAACTAACGAATAAACACTGTAAAAACTTTTTGGAGGCCTTTTTCGCTAATAACAATAAGTTTGCGTACGCAAGACAAAAGGATGTTTCTCAGTGACGTTTCGCACAGACATCATTTTCGGAAGTAAATACATTAACATAAATAAATATGATCCGAAGTATGTATTGTTCAGGTAAACTCTAATGACTCTAACGACCTATACCTCGTGAAGTTTTGGAAGGCATTTTTTACGAATTTTACTGGCTTTTCTACTCGGTTTTGCTCGGGAATTTGTTATTGGATGTCAAAATTTTATTGTTGAACGATTAAAAGTATGTGACATTAAATATAACGTCTCATCTTTATTTTTACTGCTAAACAGATACTTCGATGCTTTTCGCATTTCAAGGTTGTTCAAGTTATTAAGGAGAGGCGAAACAATTTTTGAAGATTTGTGAACTTTTATTATGTGAAAATATATTCGTTGTTGATTTAAATAAAATATTCAATGCTGGAAGACGAGTTTAATTATAATTTATTTTTATTATTGAGTTGTAAATTTATATAAACGCGTTATAACTCAATAAGTGATAAACGAACCTTTACTGAATAAATAAACACAAATGCAAATACTTCAAGTCTGAAAACGGAGAATTAGCACACGGAAAAGTTTAACCCGTAGCGATCTGCTTTAACCCAACCCACCCCTTCGCCTTCTCCCCAGCCGCGAACTTCTCTACTTCTCGCAGCAGCGCATTAAAATATTCCGAAGTTTAAATTTGTAACGAAGCGAATCACAAATTCGTTTGCATAAATTACACATTGGCTTTAATTGCCCGGGTGGATTCGGCGTCGGCGTCGCGGCGCATTTGCATACAATAAAGACATAAAGCAGCGGCGCAAAGCCTCGATATATCTCTGCCAACCACCAACTGACTCCTGGAATCAGCGGCGGGCTGACAATCAAGGTGTATAACTGACAATCAAGGTAGGTAACTGGAAATCTAAGTAGGCAACTGACAATGTATTAAAATTATTAGGTATCATTAGTTCAATTCTGAGGTCAACACATAATGTAGTGAAATTTCTCATTTGGAACCTAAGTGTAAGGCCTTTAACACGCGCCACCATGACCATTAACCACTTATTTTGACACACATGTGATAAATTTACAAATACCTTCGCTGGAAAGGCAAAAAGGCTTAAGCGACACTTTTGTCAAAAATGAGTTAAATATGCAGTTTTTTTTTCTCGTTTGATTCTGAAGACTTTTGTGACGCTTCAGCTATTTTTAAAATATATTTACCATTCAAGAGAAGGCTTGACTCAAGCGACACAAGTTTGGAACGTTTTGTCGCTTCAACTTTTTTTTTCAAAATCCATTCAGGTACTGAAGACTTTTAACTGTAAAAACAAAAATACTAGTGCTCTGGCGTAAACTTCCCGAAATGGCGCTTCAGCCCTTTTGCCTTTCCGGCGACGATTTGCAGTTGACAAATGTCTTTTTTATGTGAATTCCGCACAAGGGTCCCAAATGCTCGGTGCCAGTGGAAGTATGTTATCTCCATTTGAGAAATGTTGCCAGTCTAAAGAAAGTAGGGAGAGGAAGGATACGAGGAAGTGAAACGTTGGTAAGTACGAGGCTATTCAGATCACTGAACACAGTTACAGCCTTTAAAATAAACTAATACCTTTTTCGATTTTTTGTGATGATCTCATCAGGGCTATACTGAAATTACTCTGGAATGTGGTACAATTTCACTTTCCTTTTAATATTTAATACGCAACCCTTCAAAACGTCTATAAATAATTCCCTTTAATTTTTTAGTATTTTTTTTTTCTGCGTTTTGTTTAGATAACCAGAGAGCTTACACTCGGATATATAAATACCTACCAAAACACTTTTTTCTGGAAAGTCTAGAAATTCGAAAGAAAATTCTCGGCACTCCGCTGTGGTCTAGTCTATCCCCGTCTGGAATCATCGGAATTGTCGCAACATACAATTATTGTATCGCAAATCTGGAGGCGCCCACAATTGCGGAGTGCGAAACAGAAATTTATTCGGGGTGTCAATAATTTAATTGTTTTAATGGCGGCGTTTCTTAATCGGAATGATTCGTCTTAAATCCGAACTTTGCGTTAATTTATTGTGATATTGGATCAATTCATTCCGTTGTTTGACAATATGTAAGGATATAATAATTATTCTAACAGCCGTTGCCCGTAAAAAATCACGGGATGTAACTTGACTGGCCAAGAAAAAATATTAGTTGCTTTCATCCACCCATTTTAAATATAGAATAATGTCTGCTAAAATACATTATAGCTAGATACTTCATTAACTCTTTAATATATAAAGGTAAAATACTTACCACCAACAATTTTTGTCTTTATCTATGTAGCCCTGTTGTCTTTCATCAATCTAATTGTTACTTGCATTGAGAAATATCAAACGAATAAAAAACCAAAAATATTTTAACCCCCTTACATTGAAAAACAACTTTATTTATTATTATTAGTTTATTTTTATAAGAAGCAATCACTTTGTGGTTTGAAATTATAATAAAATAAAAGAACACTTATCATATGTGGCCTGACGAAGCTTGATCTAAACGAAACGGGTTGACGTTAAAACAATAAATTCGTGGTTTAAAACAAACTGTTATTTTATACTTATAGCTTATTTTACTATTTCTGATCGCCATATCCGTAAGGGTTAAATAAGACGGGATTTGAAAAGATATTTTTTACAAGTTGATAATTTCAATGAACACCTCCCCAAATTTGAAAAGTTCACGACGTACGTACTTACAAAGGAAACTATTTATACTTAATTACATTCCGTGAATATAGAATAGATTAGATACTCGTACATGGTAAAATGTATAACTTGTCCAGAGAGCCGGCGAAAAATTTAGATTATCACCCGATCAAAATAAATTATATTATTTATGTGATGTACCTACCGCATAAGAATCCGAACTACCCGGACCCAGTAGGACTATGGTATTCCCATTCAGGGTGTGAAGCTGAGAGTAGGGGGAAAGGAGAAGGGAAATAGGAAGCATTTGGCTCTTTATATAACGGTAAAAGCCATTTGAAGCAAGGTTTCGATTCTGAATTGTAGTATTTTACCAGGGCAATACTAAGAGTATTTACCAATTTGGAACGCGATGCAAATATATCGTTAATTTTGGTGATATTTCTTTTTTAATAAAAAATTTTTTAATTTAAAATTTAATAAAAACTGAAAAAACAGCCGCAATCGAAACATGAAAAACAAACTTAGGATTGTGTGTATTGGTGCATTTGCTTCCGAAAATGATGTTTTTGTCAAATTTAACTGAGAAACAGCCTTTTATCTTGTTAACGTCTGCTTTTTGTTTTAGGGAGAAAGGTGCAACAATAATTGTGTACGTTCGATTTAATTCCCCAGTGTGTTGATTTATTTTTTCAATTTCGCTTGAATTTTCGTTTAAAGTAAAATAACAAGTTTAAAACATACTATATGCAAGCAATGCATCTGTGTAAGTACTGTGTTTAGGTCAACTCTAGTTACGATATCTAAAACTGTAGATAGCCGATATTTTACTTGTCGTATTCCTTACACAATACTGAAAAAAACAAAAAACATTTTTTTAGTGCAATAATGCAGGCATTGAGTGGGAACCTTGTGGGAACCAATGCAGTAATAAAATTTGGTACTTATTATTTTACGAATTACTTTCTCCTCCATTCAAAAATATGCCACTAAATATTATATCTCTGATATACAGCATTAAAGTTGATCTGATCTAATTTACGTTGGAAATTTAAAAAGAGTTGGGTCTCGAGATAATGTACGTTTCACAAACTACTTAATGCATGAAATTCAATAAATAAATTGATGGAGGATGTCCTACGGCAAGGGATACTCAAACCAAATAGTCTTTTATAGTCATGTCAACCATTCCTTTGAACCCTTGTTTTATTTAATCATATTGCTTTGATCTTCGGGAAATTTGATTGTAGCTGGTAGCTACTCACGATTGGACAATATATCACATCCACATAGTGTGTAAAAAGAATATGAGAGTTCTTTAAGAATGTTACCTACAATTTTCTGTACTAGTGAAAAACAATATATTTTTTTCGATTCAATCCACCTTCAGGACTATATACTGAATCAGTTGTGAATTTTACGACCACCTTTACAGAGCGCTAATCCCAGACTCTTGGTTCAGATGGCAAGGGTTCAAAACCCGATGTATCGCAATTGGGCATTTCAATGATGTAGGTTTAGAACTTTCGGGTTCAAATACCAACGTGTGCATATAAATTTTATTTAATTAATTTGTGTTATTTAAAAATTAATTAATTAAAAATAATATATTTTATATTATATTTTCAGCTCGTGGAACATACTTTCGGTATCGCCCTGGTAAAAGAGCAAAAATTCAGAATCAAAACTTTGCTTTTAATAGCTTTAGCCGTGTTTGGTGACCAAATCTGAATAGCCAGATATTTCCCCGCCTTCCTTTTTCCCTTTTCCTTCCGTTCCCCACTACTTTCAGCCTCACAACATACCCCGATTGGGGATGTCATAGTCCGACCAGCTCCAGACGGTTGAAAGCAATTGAGACTTTTGTGCGGTATTAACATAAATTTATTATTTTATTTGTAAAATAGCAAATACAAAAAAATGATTATTATTTTTTAATTTAAATAAAAAAAATAATTTTGTTTTTAAGCCACTTTATTTATACATAACAATTCGACCGGTTTCGGTTAGACTTAACCTTCATCAGGAACGTATAAGTATATACTGTACGTATAAGTATATACTTATACGTTCCTGATAAGGTTAAGTCTAACCGAAAATTGTTATGTGTATAAATAAGTGGCTTAAAACTAAAATATTTTTTATTTAAATTATAATGTCCAACTACAAAGTGCTTGCTTCCTTCCATAAATGATTATTACATTGACCACAATATCAGTAGGCACCCGATCACCTTATGAATGGGAATAAAAATAGAGATTTACAAACGTATCAGTGCAGGCGTCCAAAATAAGAACTAATGCACGAGCAAACGGTTTTTGTTTTTTTTTTTGAAAATGAAATAATAACTTTGTATAAGACCACAGATTTTTTTTTTTAATTTGGTTTTGCTTAGCCTAAGCATCATCAGGGTACAAATTTAAACTAAACAAAAAATACATAGTGGGTGGTTATATATACTCATACATACAGAAGGAGAAAATAATATAAAAAAGAAAATACGAGAACAGTAAGAAAAAAAAAGAATAACATTTAAATTATAACAAAGAAACAGAAAGATAATATGAAATGAAAGGGGCAAAACGTCAACTGAGAACGTGATAAAAGAACAATAATGAGAAATTTTATGAGTTTACGGGAAATATACCCTAATATTGGACTACTGGACAAATTTAATTTGTCTTTTGTACCCACAATATCTGCAATGGTGACGCCCCCAACTGCAGAGATACGTTTGTGCATCCGTAGGAACTCATTGCAACAATCAACATTTCTCACAACTATTACACCATAATCACCTTTCATCGAATGTGGGTTATGTCCCACCGACCTGCCTGCGTTACTAATTCTCTATCGTATATTGTGTGACATTTTGACAATAAAATATTCAACAAATGATTGATTGGTGTGTCAACTACTTACGGTTTGGTGTTGCCGTCTAAAATAAACAATAAAACACTTCGATGGTAGAAGTACTTTAAATACAGGTACCTAACTTTAAGCAGATAATTTGGGTCAGGGAGCGACATTTTGCGAGGCGTGAAATCGATTCGTTTCATTCTCACGTAGGATTTACTATTAATTGGTGTTTCATTATTTATCGTCGATTTTCGCTTCATGTCAACGATGAGTACCTATGGCCTAAACGGAAATGTCAATTCTCAAAAAAAACAAGTCTCGAATGGTAAACGCGATTTTTTGCAGTTTAAATAAAAATTATGATAACCACACGTTTTTATGTTCAATTAAGATTTCTCCGAGTGTACAAAATCGTGAACGTTGGTGCTGAGTGAGAGATGATTTTAAAATTCAGCTGTTACAAAAGAGTAGGCATATTTGGTAGCAGAGTTTGTCACGGGTCTTTTTGCTAAACTGCTCCGTTAACCTCGCGCGAAGATCTGTTCAGTTTAATTTATTGATGATAAAAAGCTCCAAAGTTTGTGGGAGGAGACTTTAGAACTAAAAGCACGACATACTCTCATTTTTTAAAATGATCTGGGTTGCAAGAAGTTCATGTAATGTAAAAAAAATGCATAAAATCACCCTCGTTTTAACTCTTGTCCTTTTGAAATGGACATTTTTAAATTAAGTTTTATTTATTTGGGAGACTAACAGCTTTAATAAATAAATAACCAAAATTTAAACAGCTATAAGTTTACTCTTCGGTATTTTTTTGTTATAGAAAAGCGCCATTTAAAAGTGTGAAACTTTATGATAAATTTTACAAATCAGGGCCAGAGTATAAATATATAATAAGGGATAAGCAAAAAATGATGAACTCCGTGACTTGAACCCACAACTCTTTATACTTGTACATGTTTAATTATGTTTTTTTTTTAATTTTTAAAACAATAATCCAAACAATTGGTATGAAGGAGCATTCAAAAAGGTTAAAAAGTTACCTTAAGAACCCATATTTTTATATAAGTGATCGTCAGCGGCTTCTTCACAATTTAACAATGCTTTCGAGAGATGCAATAGCTATCACTCCAGGGGCGATTTTACCGATTTTACCTTCGCTGACAAGCAGAGGTCACCAAATTTAACAAAAAATCAAAGTTTTTTTGTACGAATACGAGTATGTAATATCGATTTCACTTGTTGTGTGATTGGTACATATGGTGCCCAAATACATTTATAGATTTCACTCTCCTATAGTTACCAATAAAAAACGAGGTTTTGTGTCCTTCGGGGTATTTACAACAATAAAAATCGAAGCCTTAAGTAATGTTTCTAAGCTTGATATTTTAAACACCAAGCAAATACGTATCCACGTTTTCAGTTCGAGCCCTGTAATAACAGCCAGCAGCCATATTGTTTTCTGAAAAATGCCACATATCATACATATGATAGTTAATTATAATAAGATTTCATTACCCAGCGTAATTTATTTTATGCCGGGAAAATAGTGAAATTTGGATAAAACATTTTTTATATAGATAGTTATTTTAATGAAAATTTGAACGCTATCGCAGTTTTTAACTTATTTTTAGTACCTATATAAATAATATGTAAAAAAATAAAGATCCTTGTATTTTATATAAAATATTTATTATGTTTTTTACTACATTTTGCATAATCTCATAAAAATCGTTTGAGTTTACACTAAACAGTATTCTATTAAAATAAAAGTCATTGATAAATTGATAATGCTTATTGACAAAAACCCAGACAACAAAAGTGTCCGGCTTACGACTACTTTAAGACAAACACTAGAACGTAATTACGCTACGATAAAGAGAATATAAATAAATAAATATGTACCTGTAATATAATGTTGATTTATACAAGGATTCGAGACAACTCAGTATTTATTGTAGTTAAACACTAAAGGGTTAATATCACTTCTTCTGTTGACGCCCCAGTCTTGTCTGGCTCGGGGGGGCTCGTAGTAGCTGTCGTAGCGCTGGTAGCGCCGGCCCCCCGGGCCGCACGTCCAGCCGCACGCGGTCCGACTCGACCGCCGGGCCCCGCAGGGCTCCGTTACCGCTGTAGGGGTCCTCTATCCGCGGGTCCTCGTAGATCGTGATGGTCTGGGAACGGTCGCGGTCTCGGCCCTCGCTGTAGTCGCTACGCCGCAGGGACTGGTGAGGCCTCGGCTCGTCGTAGTAACCGCCGTGGTGCCCCGAGGGACGGTACTCCGGCCCGTCGTAGTATGAAGAGCCGCCGTGGTACTGCGGCGCCTGCTCAGCGTGGGAGTACCCCCTGTTCTTTCCCGAATAGCTCTGCGCCTTCTGGTTTTGCAAAGCGTCGCGCCGGTCGTCTTGGTAGCGCTTCCTGTCGTAGTCTCTGTGCTCCGCATTCCGCGAGTCATGCCCGCCTCTTCTGTCGTAGTTCCCGTTCCTGGCGTTGTCCTGAATGTGCTTCCTGCCGTCTTCTTTCTTCGTGCTGTACTTGTTACCCGATTCGTTGCCGAACCTGCCGCGCCCGTTCTGGTAGTTGGATTCGTCGTTTTCGTCCGAAGCGTCGTCGAAGTAGCTGCTGTTGTTGGAAGTCTCGTCCTTGTGGTAGGAGTTGTGGAACCCCGCGTTGTGGTGTCCTTTCTTGTGACCTTTCTTCTGAGCTACTCCGCTAACTCGCTCTCCGGAATCGTGATTGAAGTTTTGACCTCCTTGGTATTTACTTTCGTCCAAAATCTTCTTATCGGAGTCTTGGTTGTTATAATGCCCACTATCCTTAGCACCTACAAATTGGTTGCTTTTTTTATCGGTCAAACTATTCTGGTTTTCATTGACTTTGTCTCCGTGATGATTCTGCTGGTCAAATGATTGCGCTTTAAGGTGGTTCGCGGCTTCCTTCTCCCGCAAGCTTTCCTCGTGTTCCCCGATGATGACTGCGGGCCCGAGGGCGTGAGGAGAGACCTCGCAGAGCAGAGCGCAAACTAACAATAGTACTTGTACGGTGAACATTTCACTGCCGCGCGCCATCCTCACTAAGTCATTTACACAATTCACAGAATAGTATTCAGTTTTCTCACTCGCAGCTGAAAGTTCATAACAACGTAAAGCCAGCAGTGGCTCGGCGCGATCACTCGTGAAATAAACTCGCTCGACGGATATCGAAGGAATATATAGCTATTTAAAGAGTGGGATTAATTTCACAGCGTGTTACGCGCACAATGATAGGATTCACACTCCGTCTCGAAGAATAATGGAATCGTGATTGCAAAGATCGGAACAATCAAAAACACCGTGAACGCTATTTTTTATTAGGGCTAGCGTGAATAATCGCGGTTTTTCTTAGCGTTTAGAGGTCAGAAGAGCCGACGCGCGCGACAAGTGGAATATTCTAACTAGATTCGGTCGTGCTCGCGTAACAGATAGAAATGCTTCAATAGGAGATCTACCACCGACCACCTTCCACCGAGATGTACAACCTTGGCTCGGGGTCCAGTGAACCGTGCGCACCATTCGCTAATCTGAGCCTTCGCGCCCAGTCACCAACCGACATCCTCCTGATAACGCAGAAGCACTACGTAAGTAGTAGCCCACCATCGTTAGTGTTGGTGTTGGTGTTGGTGGTACCTCCATCCTCTATAGCGGCAGAAAAGTGGAACAGGCTATTGGAAATATGCGTCATGAATAAGTTTCCAAAATATTCATACACTTAGTAGGTATAATTCCAAGGGAAACATTATAGCTAGGTCCCTACAAGTTGCCAACTTTTTTATGCGTTGATGCTTAAATTGGGTACTAGAGCGTTCACTTATTTACTTTTTGTGTGACTGGCCTAAAACAATAGTCGCCCAGCCAGCCTTGACGAATTTAAGTAAAATACCACTTTTTTGTTCCACGCGCAAAACTCTCAAATTATGATAATAAGCACCGTCTGCTAAGAATACGATTTTTATCTCCCGGTACGATTCGGAGAATTTTTAAAAAGCTATCAAATTTTACAATAATATTCACTAAGTGTGTAGATACTTAACTAATTTACAGTTAGAACCGATACATCCCTATTTCATGCTTTGTTACAGCCTGTTTTTTTCTTTTATTGTTTGTCATCAATCTGTAAGTGTTGATGGTTCGTGCTGAGCGTCTGAAAAAAGAGTTGATACAAAATAGCTGAATTTAGTTCCAAGTGGAGAAAAAACTGGCAAATTCAGCATAAAACATAAACACATTTTCGCCATCGCAAAAAATTACAGTAGACAAAGAGATGCTTTTAAACCGGATGAGATTCAAAATCGTGATCTTGCAAACTGAAAACAACAAAAAATTATGCAGAGCCAAATTTTAGAAGAATCTTTATTCAAACTCTTCCAGACATGAGAAGGATATTAGATTAGATATCAGAATTGACTGTAGAATTTTCTGGTCTTACTAAAACTCTTCTTACATGAGACAGGATAGATATTACTCAGAATTGACTATAGAATTTTCTGGTCTTTCTAAAACTCAAAACATGAGACAGGATATTTTCAACTGAATTGAAAGAATTTTCTGGTCTTACTAAAACTCTTCCTACATGAGACAGGATATTAGATATTAGATATCAGAATTGACTGTAGAATTTTCTGGTCTTACTAAAACTCTTCCTACATGAGACAGAATATTAGATATTAGATATCACAATAAACTGTAGAATTTTCTGGTCTTACTAAAACTCTTCCTACATGAGACAGGATATTAGAAATTAGATATCAGAATTGACTGTGGTGGTCTAGCTAAAAATACATAATGGATATTAGAGTTTAATTTTAGAATTGACTGTAGAATTTTCAGATCTTACTAAAACTCTTCCTACATGAGACAGGATATTAGACATCCTGCAAGTATTCTCAAAATACAGTTTTCAACTGTAAAAATTGGTTACCTACTATTGAAATTTTCTAGGAAAACTATTATTGCTTCTGTTTTGTTTTTTTGAACTGAACAACTGGGTTCTATATATTGCAGAAAATAAGGAATAAAATTAAAACCTGATGTTTTTAGTTCTATTTTGAGAAAAAAGTTTAATTTTATGTTAACGTGAAGTGTAAATTCAAATAACTCACTTCATTTAGAACACATCTTCATTGATAAGTAAACTTAAGGTAAATTTTTATTTATCACTTGATTGTGCACTATGCAATATGTTTTCATTTTTTAATCCTATACCTCTAAATATCAATAACGATTTGTACAGAACGGAGGCAAAAATTTCAAAGAATCATCCAACATTGAAATCACGAAGAACACATTCCTTATTTCCAATGAGGACCTGCGTATGATTCCAGTTAGATTGAAAAAGGTGGGCAATATAAGACTAGTCTGAATTAATTTCAATTTATCGTTGTTGGAAATAAAAATGACTTGTTAGTAAATCATTTTGTTTATACTGTAAAACCTCTTTGTCTACTCTCACAACGAACAAAAAATATCTATCATTATAAGAACATCTATTGTGGATTTCGGTAAAAACAATAACATCTTCTCTTTTTTAAATTACCCTCAAAGCCGTTGGAGTCGAGGCGTGCAAAAATGTTGGCATGACGCAAAAAAGGCAGGCTGGATGTTGATTTTCCAAGTATAATTTTGTTCCGACTATTTTTGTACTTTCAAAAACAAATTACTTGTCATTTCCAAATGCTGCAAATGTCGATGGGAAGTGTCAAAAACATGTTTTAATGAATCAGAAAAATTGGAATTACTTTTCAAGAAAACTGTGGTAAACAAGATAGTATTTCCGTATCAGCTAAGGAAATTGTTAATGAAATCATAAATCCACAAAATTTTAACACAATTTGTAATACAGTTTGACTTTCTTGGTAGGTATGCTGCTGGTATGGTATATTTATCGACCGCCACTGCCAGTATCCGTCATTTACTTGATTCATTACATATACGAGTATAAATTGCTTTTATAGTTGAATCAACATTGAAAAAAATCATACCTTTTTATTACAGTGAATGCCGCAACCAGAGTCCCAACTGCTCCCAACCAGTCGGGAGCCAGTGGGAGGGGAAGAAGATGGGGAAGATGAAGGTTGGGAAGTACCTGGCTATTCAGATATGGTCACCAAACACAGCTAAAATGGTGGTCTTTCACCTAGGCGATACCAATATATACCACTATATGTAATAGATACCAGTAGATACAAATATATACCACTCTAGAACGTGCCGCAAATGTACTATATATTATTATATATGATTTTTTTATGTGACAACACATATTAATTAAATTAAACTTATTTGCGCACGTCGGGACTCAAACCCGCGACTTCTGGATTCGCAGTCGAGCTTCTTAACCAAGGAAGCCGTCAAGAATTAAATAAAATTTTGTGATTTGTCGGAGATATTTCAAATCCTTTACGCCACTTATAACCTAAGACAAGTCCAGAATTTTAACAAAAAAACAATTGACACAAGAGACTTACTAAGTACCTCTGCTTACAAAACTAGTTGACCAATCGTTTTCATTAGAAACTTTAACAAATATTTTATTCTGGGTGAAGAAAACCTTGTTTACTTCTTCTCATTACTTCGCTTAATAAGAGGGATAAGTATTATTGTATGATAGTGTTATACAATAAACTCTTTATGGTGTTTTGTATTCATGATCGTCCTTCTGGGTCATCCATACAAATTAGTAAAGCAGCATTAGTAAAAAAAAAGGGGCATCGATTCATATATAGTGAAACTCTCTTATAAGGTTTTCCAAGGGACCGGAAAAAACTTCTTATGAATTAATAATAATAATTTAAATAAATATCAGCTAAGATTTTGCCAAAGTAAATAAATTATCTGAAGTGACCTGCCAGGTAAGTATGTTCCTGTATATTTTCACTGTACATAATTTAAATAAATATTTATATAAACTAGGAATTAAAATTTGTACAGCGCCCTTGAAGTGATTTTTCACAAATACGGCGCTATACCAATTATCCAAATATTATTATTATTATTAAAACATAATTTAATAAGAGTAGAATAGCAATCTATTTACCATGGCTTGAAATAATAAATTAAAAGGTGTTCTAAAATCATTTACTGGATAAGGTTTCATTAGGAAGTAATGAAAATGTAAATAAGTTTTGACAAAGCATTAATAAAAATAGAAATAAAGAAAAAACAAACATAAATAATATGCACTCACTTCTTACATGGGCAAACATAAAATACATTAATTTATGTTTCAACTACATTGTGAATAAAATGAACATCCCAGGTCTAATTTTTAAAATAAACTTTACTTGATTTATAATTTCATATCTTTACTCAAATTATCAATTGCATAGTTTTTTTGCTGGGAACAGCCCGTAATTTAAATTAAGGAACCTCTGCAGATCAGACCATTTATTTTACTTAAATTAATCAATCATTAATATAAAATGTTATTTTACCACAACCATTCTAATAAAAGAATATGGGAATACCATTATTTGGGCATTAATCTAAACTTGCAAGTACATATTATATGGAAAATGCACTTTTTTTTTTAAAAGAAAGACAAACTTTCCCGGGTTACAAATAACCTGACAATATTTGAAAAACTACTGCAATCATAAGAAGCAGAAGATGTTGCTTGTGCAATGATGGAGGACTTGGCCAGCAGAGGAATTGAATGCACGACGCCCAGGTGGGAATCCAATGCGTTTGTCCACTCAGCTACCGACCGGTCATCGGCACTGTATTGCCTTGTTCAGATTGGAAGTAAAAAAGCTTATGGCATTATTTTCAAGCCATGACAACTACCATAGCAACCATTGATGACACTTTCTTTAAACTGTCATTGGCTAGAAAAAGACGCTAGGGATTTTTTGACCCCCTATATGAAGAGCATTTATTTGTAAAAAACATAAAAAACATTTAATATAAAAATAAATTTAAGTAAATTCAAATTTGCTTTCAATTTGAATTACAAATAAACTATATTGTGTAAGCAAATATGTAATAAAAAAAAACACCTAAGCAAAATTAACATAAATATTAATGTAAAATACTGATAATGTTTCAGGATACATATATTTGGCATGATTTACATTTCAATTTCCACCTGTGAAAGGTAACAAGGATATTGACGTAAATATAGCGTAATTTTAGCATATGGCATAACATCGGTGTTGCATCTCCATTTAAACTGAATGACTTTTGCAAAATGAAAGATTCAATAATTAGAAATATTTTCTATGAAATTCTGGTTCTATAGATAGAACCATGAGCACGAAAATTCGTAAGTATTTCTGTCAAATAATCCATAGCTTTGGACTTTAATAAAAAGACAGGCCATCTATTTTCCATTAACCTTGTTCATTTTGTTTTTTATGCAATGCGAGTCTACAATAATAAGATAAACTAGTATCTCATTATCGTTATATTTATCTGCATAAATACTGTGGTTGGCGGTAAAGCTTTTGTCAGTTTGGTTGAAACCTTGAAGTAACAATATATGAAGGGAGAGCTAATTATTTTTACCCAACCTACACAAACTTGCGATAAATCACTTTCTCCGGGTTTTTACGTCGTACACCATGAGAGAGATAGAGACGACAAATTTCCTAGACCGCTTCTATATACTCTAAGGATGATCTTAAGGTCCTGGTTCACAGCGGGACTCCGCCCACATTTTTTTATTATGCCACTAAACTTGACACAACTAAACGGTTTTTTAGGTTATATGCTATATTTTTGTTGATAAAAATACTGTGAAAAAGTGGCTATGCGAATAAACAAAAACATTATGCCGATATGTGATATGAATGGATGTATAAATACCGTAGCCTTAGTCTTAGCCACGCCCAGGTACGCCGAGTCAGTTTAAAATCATCAAAAACAAGTCAAAAACTGACTTCACTGCCTTGGATAGATACTACTCTACCAACTCTATGGTTGAAACTGAGATATTGACACTTGAAAAATATTGTTGTTTTGAGAGTAGTCTGTTGTGCAAGTTTATTGATATTTTTTCGTTACTATTTTTTTACTACTTTAATTTACTTAAAATCTTGCTATAATATTTTAATGCAGGTTTTTGACTAATCTTGATTTAATAATAACTGAAAATCGTATTTTGGGTATAAATGATTATTTCCATTACACGTTTTGTTGTTGTTGGGTGTCATCATTTTAGGCAAATCTTGACAAAAGAAGTTTTACTCGCCAACCACAGAATAGTTAAAAGGAATGTGAAGGATAAATGAACCATTTATCAGAATGAAACAAAGTTATGTGAAAATAAATTAATATAATTACATAATTTAATTAGGAATAGCACAACAAAGTACTTATCTTTTAATGACGTGTAATCGTAACAAATTAAAAACATGCCGTTACACTGTCCACGTTTAGATGGAATTAAATAATGATTTCAGAGTCTTGAATATTTGATTCACTGGGTTTTATCAAAATGGTATTGAAAATAAGACGTTAACCTAACTATTTGTTTTCCCATCGCTTTAGTACAGAATTTGGTTTGGAAATGATAACAAAAGTGTGTCAAGTTGAACTCTTCAGTAGACCAATTGATAAGAATAGCGGGCATTAACATAATGTTATTGTTATGAATATGCTGGAAATCATTATCAATCAATGCTAACCACAAAACTTGAAGCAATACAGAATGAACAATTATTTTTATAACCTTTCACTGTGTTCCCGACTTATATAGAATAAGGGGCTGATGCAATATTCTTTGGACATTTTTCTTGTAAAATGAATGCATAATTATGAGCATAGCTCTGCAGCCACATATTATTTTTAAGCCAACAAGACTGTGTTTAGGAAAAAGGCGGTAACCCTCATGTTTTTTGAAAATTACTTTTTTACACAATTGTTATCTTGCCTACTATAAAACATCCCAGAGAAATGAATCAGGCCACCAAAAACTAATTATATGCAAAAATTCAGTAAAAAAATGTATTATTCATTTTCTAAATATCATTCATTCTTAAAAACTCTCTTAATTCTCCTGTAAAATGTTAATTTTAAGGAGTTACTTTTTTTCTAAACACAGTCAATATCATCCCTACTCTGGGAGAAAACATTAACTCTTACATAAACTCTTGTCACATTGACTCTTGACATGTTGACTCTTGACATGTTGACTCTTAACAAGTTGACTCTTACAAAAACTCTTAACAAGTTAACTCTTAATAAACTTGAATAATTTCATGATTCCTGCCAGAACGTAGACGATATGATGTGGTCAGCAGCGAATAGGTTAAGTACCCTCAAAAGAAAATGATTTTATGAAAACAAAAAAAATAATAAAATGAACTTAAGAAAATCAATCATGAATTAATGCATTAAAATATGTGCAATTTAATAAACAAGAAAATAATATGAATCTCAGGTGAATGAACGCCTAAGCATCTCCGTTGGTGAGTTGGACGCCTGAATTTAAGTGGGTTAGCTTGTTCCTTACGAGGTCCACCATTTGATCTAGGGAAACTTCTATCTCTTCTCGTGTCTTGATGACTCGAAGTTTGACCACATTTCGCAGCATCTCCGACTCTCCCAGGACGATAGCGATGGGAATGCCGTTGTCTTCACAGTGCTGCAGCTGCGTCAGCATCTTGGGGTTTTTTTTATAGGATTGTTCCGTCTGAAAATAATAAAAACAAATTAACAACTTATTTTGTTATTCAACATGGACAAGGAAAATTATTAATGTGGAAAACCCAAGATGACATATTTGTAAATACAGTCGAACTTGGTTATAACGAGCTCGAAGGGACCTAACCAAATTTGCACCTTATAGCCATTACTCATTATAAACGTAGGTAAGTAAAAAAAAGTACCTACCTCTTAGAGTAACAATATAAAGAGACCGTACTAATTTGTGACAAATCGTTGACAAACTCGCAAAATATAGCTCTCTCTTTATGCTCGGTTCTATACGCATATGAGAAAAAGAGACAAACAATTGTTGAAACCAATACACGATTTGGGGCGTGCTGAATACCATGTCCGCGGTTAATTGATCTGGACGAACTTCATTCACGTTTGGAGTGTCAAGTGAACGGACTGTCAAAAGTGCGTAAATAGTTAAAAACTTGAGTTATTTTTTGTCCGATATCTAGCAAAACATCATGGCCATATGTGCTATACTTGGTTGCTTCAATCGAAGTACAAAAGGACCAAAAACAAACAGTTTTCACACGTATGTACCATAAAAATCGTCTTTTTTAGTTAGATCTCAAATATTTAACATTCTAACCTACAAAACAACTAGTAACTTACACCAATATGTAATTAATCTTTGGACTATTCGTTCCAATATAATAAACTTCCGTTTGAAATGAGTTTTAGGGGCTATTTCACCACCTCTCAATAAACTACTATTCATTTGTTAACTCTAATCATCGGAATATTCGTTAGTTGTCTCTTTCCGCAAGTTTGGCTGGCAACGTCTCGCTTTTTTTCAAACCTTATCCCGCCTGCTGTCACGTCTGTCAATACAATGCCGTTATTTCTAACATAAACTAACTTTCACAACACAACATTCGCGCTGGCAAGCTCATTACATCCCTGTCACCAAATAGTTAAACGCTGCTCTCTATATTTAAATAAAACATATTTCTATTTTATAACTTTATTATTAAATTATATTAGTGAAGTGCATTGGGGAGTGTCTATTATTGCTTGGTGAAGGTTGATAGTTTGTAAGCATGAACATGTTGTATGTGGGTATATTGTACTGCCAAAGATTGTTGTTATTTCATAGTTTATTCCGTGATACATTGTGAAGGCGTATATTAGAATTACATACCGTGTGCTTCTTGGAGAGATTTTATCCTTGATTTTGTATCTCCTTTACGGCATTTTTGTCAAGCGAAATCTTGACCTAAACTCAATGTCATCTAAGACGTATAAAAAATTGACTCTTGGTTTGAAAAACACGCGGTCTCACGTCTTTCCGCCATGTCCTGTTCGTCTAAAATATTTAAATCTTCAACCACTTCCATAATTACTGTAAAAAATCAACTTCAACAGAAAACTCGCCTACTGTCAGCTGTCAAAACAGTACGCCCGCCATTTTAAATCAGAAGGTAGATACTAACTTGTGCACTTTACGTTGACAGCTTCTTGAGAAGTGGTGAAATAGCCCCTGAATAATACAATAAAGTTATAAAAAATAGAAATATGTTTTATTTAAATATGGAGACAGCGTTTAACTATTTGGTGAGAGGGATGTAATGAGCTTAGCGCGAATGTTGTGTTGTGAAAGTTAGTTTATGTTAGAAATAACGGCATTGTATTGACAGACGTGACAGCAGACGCGGGATAAGGTTTGAAAAAGCGACGTTGCCAGCCAAACTTGCGGAAAGAGACAACTAACGAATATTCCGATGATTAGAGTTAACAAATGAATAGTAGTTTATTGAGAGGTGGTGAAATAGCCCCTTAGTGGATTCGTAATATTTTTAACTTGGAGATATTTACTAGCTGTCACATAAGAAACCATTACATGGGGGAATCCCCATATTGTGTCGGCTTCTGAAAATATCCCGGTCTCTTTCTTTTCTCATGATACTAACGCTAAATTGTTGGCAAACAGATAAAGACAGAATAGTGTTTATCTCTTAGTTATATTTATAATTTCGGTTACGTCCTCAGATTCAGGGCTATGCCAAAATTGGAATATTATTATGTATTTATTTAATTATTTTAGATTTCCAAAAGGATGAAAAAAAAGACGAGAAAAATCTAATTTATTTTTCTTTGATTTAACAAATATGTTAATATGAATTCGCCACGTTTCATCTGGATTTTTTATACCCTTAGCTTCTAGTTAATTGTTTTTTTTATATCTATTGATGTGCACATGCACTATTGTACCCATTTCTGAACCTGTTCTCTGATGATTTATGATAACGATCATGCATTTAGATAGTTTTAATTTTGTATACATATTATATATTATTTTCTCCTTGTTAGTTAGAATTATTAGCTTAATTAATTAAGTATGAAGCGCACTTGACGTGAAATATCACAAAGTTCACTGTTATTATTATCTGCATTCGAAATTTCCTTACAAAATAACGCTGGACGGAAAAACATCCCTACAATACTTAAAAGCGGTTTCATGTTTTGTGAAATTTTTTGTGCCTCTTTCTCTCTCATGGTGTACGACGTGAAAACGCAGAGAAAGTGATTTATCGCAAATTTATATAGGTAAAAAAATGATCTCTCTCCATATATTCTTACTCCAAGGTTAAGAAAAATGATTTAACATCTGTTATCACTGTACATTTTTTTTATTTTACTTTTTGTTTGTAAACTATTTTGTTGATGGAACTGAAGTTCATTTTATAAGATGTATTATAAAATGTTCTGTACTAATAATTTAATTCGTTTATATTTTTATCTATAAATAAGATTTTAATAATCTTATTGATTAATGTATCTTTGAATAAACAAAAAAATATACAACATTCATTCTTTTTAATGATTTACAACTACCTACTCACAACAAAATACCTAATTTACTTAATTTGTGACAACCCTGTTAGTGATTTTACTCTGAGTTTAGGCCACACCCTTTGGTCATTGCTTGGTCAAAAAGTGCGGACAAAATTTCGCAAAGTTAGGTCTCTACGTTACTCTAAGACCTACCTACTAATATTGATATATGTATAAGCCAGGGTATGAAAGCTTGCATATTATTAAATTTATTGTTTTTAAGAAGTAGGGAAAACCAGATACAAATTAGACATAGAGTACAAACGAATTTGTAAAAAGGGAACAGAATTGCAAAGAAAAAATTTCGTATGACTTTGATTTTAAACGACAATTTTAAATAGTGTCTGATAGTACTGGATAGAAATGTTTTTTAGAGCGACAACCATCAGGGATTATAAACCCTTCTTAACGAGAGTTACGGAAAGTCCACCGCCTTGCCGGACGGGCGGCTTTCTGTGTCTTGTTTATGACATTATTCAACTGTTTCGAGAATTGGGTTTTTTTTCTCATACCTGGGCGCATTGAGTTGACAATATTATTTGGACATTATATCAGCGAAGCAACCTCGTTATAATCCTGCACGATTGTATGAAAATAAGCCCGAACTAACATATCAGTAGTATAATAGTCTTGACCTCGCTATTACCGTGATCGTTATAACCAAGTTCAACTGTATTATTGTGAAGCATATATTTTGTAGACTTCACTTAACAACAATGACGCAAAACTTAATTTTGTACGAACCACTTATCTAAAAAAAATATATACAGTCAAACCCGCTTAAGAAGTTCCCGTTTAATATGTTTTCCCGCCTAAGAAGGCCTGTTTCATTATCCCCGAAAAATTCCCATACAAATTACGCATTTTTTTCCCGTTTAATATGTTTCCCGTGTAAGAAGATTTCCCGCATAAGAAGATCGAAAATATGTTCCCCCCACAAAATTATTACCCTCTTAAAAGGATTTGCAGGATAAATTCTAAGATTTATTGCCGGTATTCTTTGATATTTCGGCCGGCCGGCCGGCCGCCCAACCGGTTATAATGGGTCCAATAAAACCCTAAAATTGAGCTATTGTTATTACCCATCGGCTGGGATTAACCAAATGCTATGAATACTCGACTATTACAGTAATGTTATGAGATAATGGGCTCTAAAGTAACGTACTCTAGAGTTCATTATCGCATAACTAGGCTTGTGTCGTATTCTAAGGATTTGAAATTCTAATTCTAAAATCGGAACACCTACTCAGATCACCTAAGACACCATGAGTGCGACAAAGATAGACAGTTATTGCTAAACTGCCGCTAATACGGGCGCCAGGTGGTTAGGTACACTATCTGCTTAAAAGAAAAAGGTGGCATCTACTCAAATCAAATACAAAATTTATTTTTAATAATTAAATTGGCAGCCGCGTAATATCAAATTCCGCGTGAAAATGTCGTATAATCTTGAATAATTACTTCGTAAACTGCATCTGAGAGGCCGTCCGTGGCAATAATGATGCCGTGAAAGTTCAAATTCCGCGGGAAAATGTCGTATAACCGAATAATAACTTCTCAAATCTGCATTTGAGAGGCAGTCCGTTGCGATAACGAAGCCGCGAAATATCAAATTCCGTCAGAAAATGTCATACAACCGAATAATAACTTCTAAAATCTGCATTTGAGAGGCCGTCCGTTGCGATAACGATGCCGCGAAATATCAAATTCCGTGAGAAATTGTCGTATAACCGAATAATAACTTCTCAAATCTGCATTTGAGAGGCCGTCCGTTGCGATAACGATGCCGCGAAATATCAAATTCCGTCAGAAAATGTCGTACAACCGAATAATAACTTCTCAAATCTGCATTTGAGAGACCGTCCGTTGCGATAACGATGCCGCGAAATATCAAATTCCGTGAGAAAATGTCGTATAACCGAATAATAACTACTCAAATCTGCATCTGAGAGGCCGTCCGGCGCGATAACGATGCCGCGAAATTTCAAATTCCGCGAGAAAACGTCGTGTAATCGAATAATTACTCGAATCAATACTCCGTAAATCTGCATGTCCAGATCGTCCATGACGGTAACCCCGCCGCGTAATTTAAATTTTCGCGGTAAATGTATTCTCTAAAACCATTACTTGGTGAATCTTTCGGCCGTTGGGGGAAACGTCTGCGATTTAATTTACGCAACTTTTTAGCGAAAACACTGAATTTGACTTAGATTAAAACGAGTTTTAAAAGTAAAATCGTATAATTGTTTAGTTTTTTGTTTGTTTATTCGCAACATAAGATTTTTTGTAGATACTACCTTTTTATGCAACGACGCTTACCCGGCCTGCCTGAGAATATGGGATCGTATTTTTACTAGACTTGTTTGTAAATTTGTAACACTTTGTAAAAAATGACTAAACCTTAGACTCTTACATTAAAAATAATACTTGGCATTTGGATGACACATTTTATTTTTGTCATCTTTTCCCACCCTTTTTGTTGTGTTTTATTCTGTGCATCCCCCAGGCATTGTTATTATTAAAATGAAAATAAACAAATGGTTTCCTTGAGTTTCGCAGTCGCTTAGTATTATTCTTTCCGCAGGGATAAAAGATTGAGTTGTTTTTCTTTATTATTTGGTATGAGTAACTTTATAGTTTAGTTTTTTTTTGTATTTTGGAACATACATAGTTAAGTTCAACTAAGCAAATAAAAAGTTTCTGAACAAAATGTTTTGATGAAATATTTTCTAGTTGCTGTAAAACACCCGAAACCAAGTAGGTATATATTATTATTTTAAATTCTACTAGAGTAAAGTAATTTTTGTCTTCTCATAATAACATATATATTTATTTTATCTACTTATCCATCATATTGCAATGTTATAAAAACCTGGATTTAGATGTCAAATTTAATCCAAAATTTTGTGAAATTTGAAAACCCTCTTAAGATGTTTTCCCGCTTAAGAAGTTTTTTTCGGCTGGTCCCTTGAAAAACTTCTTAACAGGGTTTGACTGTATATCAAAATGTTGTAATGATTTGTTGTTAGTCTATACCCCCGTGTCTTAAACACTTTTTCAAGTAGTGTTCGTAGTGCTAAAAGCCACATGTTGATGGTTGTCAAAAGACTGTCAATGAGAAGGCTTGTATTTAAATGCATGGGAATTATATTTTCAGTGTTACACAGACTCATTCTTAATATTTAGAGTATGCAGGCCTTTATTATACAGGTAAAACCAATTTTGTATTAGTTTGAGAGAAATAATTATTCATAAGAATATTGATAGATCTGAGGGAATTTCGAAAAAGACATTTGAGAAGAAGCTAATATGTATACCAATATGGAAGAGCCGAATGTTAGAAAATCTTTCGAGTATTATTAAACCTGACATGAACCCACCTTGATGCCAGCATCCCATAGCAGTTTACAAATCTTCATTCTGTGTTCCAGGAAGTTCTTCTGGGCGGACGCCACATAGACTTCCACCTCCAGCGTCCTGACAGCCATGGCGTTGGCAGCCAACTTAGCTTCAATCACGGAGAATATCCTCTCCACGCCGATGCTGACGCCAACACAGGGCACCTATGAAATAAGGTTATTTTATCTTATTATAGAAAAGTGGTAAAACCATATATTAGAATGTGAAAATCCAGTGAAGGAACGCTTAGTCATTTCAAGCAACGTTTCAATTCTGATGGAAATTAATTGAATTTTGAATGGTGGTCTTTCACCAGGGTGATACTTAAAGTATCTACCACTCTGTAATGTGCCGCAAATATACTATATATTAATTAAATGTGAAGTAACACATATTAATTAAATTAAATTTATTTGCGCACACCAGAATTTGAACCCGCAACCTCTAGATTTGTCGTCAAGCGCCTTAACCACTCGATCACGGAGGCGAAAGGAGAAGAAAGATATTGCCTATTCATTTCAAAATACTTATTAAAAAATCATAATTATTACTAAATTAAAATGTAATATGGGAAGCTTAGTAAGTTTAATAATCATAAGGTTTAAAATATTAACCTTTTATCTCTATTTTGGAATACAGTTAAAGTCATAAATGGGCATCAAAAAAAACCCTTATATTTTTTCTGGGTACAATAACCACATGGTATTATTTCCGAGCTTCTATCATTGACCTTGTTGAAAGTAGTGGATACCAAACAAACAAAAAACTAAAATAAAATATTATGTATTAATTTCGACATGCTGAATACATTACTCATAGGAATGAGAGGTGAATATAAAAACCTGTTTCAACTGTAAAGATAACATCTAACTTAAATGAAATAGAGTGGCACAAGTCAATCATTGGCATACCAAAACATTTTTTGTATAATAGTTTCACACTTTAAGAAACAAAATTTTACAGTGGAAACATTACATATACAAATCGCCTTTCATTATTCAATCATTAAGACTGAGACATTTTTACTAACTAACCATCACGCCGTTTCTCCGCAGAGATAAACAGACCACCAAACAACTGCGTCTTGACATACAATCCTTGCTTCATTCACATTCATACATGTTCTTCTGTTATTTCGAGTCTTGACATGCCAAGACTTAAGGCAACATTGAAAACAATATCCCTCGCTTGCCCGTGTAACGGCCTTCCAGAATTACCAGAACGAGTAGTGATCGGTAAATCCAATTTTTTTTTTAAATTGCATACGTGTTAAACAAGCTTTTTCATGTTTATTGCTTGTGGTCTAGCTTTAACCCCGTAGTGACTGAATATTTAAAAAAAATTACTACAAGAATAATGCCTTAAATCCAGTTTTTTCGTTGTTTTCTTTTGAAATAATATTAAATAGTTCATTATTTTGAAAATTAGAAATAATTATAAGAATCTGATTTACTCGAAAACAAAGGGTCAAATCAAAAGAAAAAAATTATACCACAAAATCGATTCCAAATATGATGTAGATTCACCGGTTTCCCACTTTTACCACGAGTTTCCGGACACCGTGTATATATTTACCACGGTTAGGAAGAAAGCATCGAAATTGATTTCAATATAATGTATAAATACTTGTTTTTGGTGATATTTAGATAATAATTTTGTTGGTTGGATGCTTTTTACTCACTAAATTCTATTAAAATTATCAATATCATACCTGTTTGTTCTTGGAATCGAACATGCCCACGAGATTATCGTAGCGCCCGCCTCCCGCCACCGACCCCACTGATAACTCCTCACCTTTGGGAGTCACTTCACCTTTCAAAATAAAAAAAAACAATATCAGAAAACTGTTGACCAATCTGTTGATTATACGAAACTTGCATCAATCACATATTCTTTTATTAAAGTTTGATATTTTGCTCAACCTAACAGGTTTGGAATTAGTAATTTTTTGAAAAAGGATTTTTTTTTAAGATTAAACAATTCAAAAATGGAATTATCGAGTAAAAGCAAGCATAAACATTTGGATCTATGGTTTTTTAACTTAGACCTTGGTTATTTGAAAATACATAGTAAGTTCACACACTAAAATTCAGTTATTATTTTTCATCATAAGACACAAAATCGAAAGAGAAATTCAATTAAAAAAAAAACACACACTTATAATTTACTTGCAATTTAAAAATTATTGATGTAAGTTGCCAATTATTATGCACAAGAGCAATGCAAAGCCAAATCCACAATCACAAATTGTGCGCACAAATCAATAAAATTATTAACCTCATAAGAAAGTGTGTAGGAGAAGCAAAACATAAATGTTTGTGCCACGTGCAGTGATTTCAAGCAATTAATAAATAAATATGAATACTTTCTCTATATTATTGAACACCAATCCAATGTAACCATTCATATAATTTAATGTATACTGTGACTAAAAAAACTAATAAGCCACATAACTTTGGGAGAATGTCAAAATTCAAGGTCTCTCAAGCTGTAGACTTATAATGTGTGTGCCAAATTTGATTACAGTATTGGTTTCAGGTGAATACACATAATAATGAAGTATCATGCAAAATGAAAACATTTGCCCACAAAAAACCATAGCGAATTAGATGTATTCAGTACACGCGGGTTATATAGTGTCAAGCAACTCTTATCAAAACATAAATATGTAGTAAAATTGTTTATGTATACCTTCTAAATCTCCACGGATTGCAAAATAAAATAAAAATGTTAGAAAGTACACAGACAAAAAATAACTAAGAAAGTAAAATAGATTTAGACCTAGACCTTGGAATAAGGTTAATTATTATTGTAAACCTGCTGCCAAGTGCAGGGTCTTTTTTAACATTTCATTTATCTTAATGCATACATTAACAGTACACACTACATTTATTTTTAAATAAACAAATCCTTTTACTTCTATTAGAAGTTATTACTACTATAGGATATTTCAAGGAAATGTTTTAAATTACAGTAGCAACAAAAAATACATTTTTTAAATTCCTGATTTCAGGTTTTAGTCTGATATCTTAAAAGTAATACCAGAGGATAGATTTTAATTGAACCACTCTTAAAAGATGGTTTTCATTAATTTGTCTATAATTTTACTTGTTATGTTAAATAATGCCTTCCGTAAAAAATAAAATATCAATATTTCTTGGGAAAAATCAACTTCCGAGTCTTCACAAATTGTAAAAATGTTCTAATGGACTGATTTCGATCATAAAAATACAGAATTTACTATCTTTCCTTCAATAAGTGAAAAAATTTTAACACCATCGGTGGCGGCTTGTGACTTTTAAGTGTTTTAAAGTGCATAGATTGAAAAAAAAAGACCTAAGTAGCCAAAAAAATTTATTTTGTCATGAATATTTTTCAGAAATATGAGTTAGTACAGCAACTTAATGAAAATTTTCTGAAACTCTTCATACAAAAAACGTTTTTTTGTTTTCTTCATTTTCGGCTACAACGTTCAATATTTTTCAACCTTCGCACTCTAGCACACTAAGGAGTCACGAGCCGCTACTATTAGCATGATTTATTAATAGTGAGATATTTACCTTTGAGAACTGCTTCATAGATAACTCCTGTGTAGTAATCCAAGCCTCTAGCAAGACTCAGATCAAATAATACTTTGTCCGTGAGGCCGTGAATTTCACAATAGGTAAGGAGCAGTTTGATTGCTTCCAGGCCCTCAACGGCCGCTTTCGATTTTTTTAATTTTTCATCAGTGAGTAATTTGTCCACCAGCTCTGATTTTCCGTGCAGACGGACAAATTCTCCGATATTGTCTGTCGCTTCCGGAGAAAGTCCTTTTTCATCTATCATCTCTTTGCGAATGTCTTCCCAAGGGGACTAAAATCAAAATAAAAAGTGTTAAAAATCACGTAAATACATATGAATGAAAAAAAGAATGAAACTCAAGCATTCATCTTTGGCTGGGACTTATTTTTTACATATTAATATCCATTTCAGTACATTCCTAGCGTATATAGGATAGCGAGCACATGCGGCAACTCTTTTTGACAAATCAGCAATTAATGGGTCAATCTATTGAATTTATCATTAGTTCTACAAATATGAATAAGATTATTGAGAAGTTGCATGTATAAATTAACAATGAATAGAGTTTACTAAAATAAGCAAAATTCACAATTCAGAAGAGAGAAAAGTTAAATCATTTAATTAGATTATAAAAGGATTTAGCCAGCAGTATCAATTACCTTATCTAATTTATCTATAGAAGAACAGGCAGTTCTGAAGTTCTCTGCGGGAACTCCACACGCTTCAAATATTCCATCGAGCAATCTTCGGTGATTTAGTTTAATAACGTAGGAGCCAATATCAAGGGCATCCATTATTTCAGCAACCACTCTCACGCACTCCGCATCAGGAATCATTGCATCATACGATCCGGCTATGTCAAAATCCTGAAAAACAATAGTCTTTATAATACATACCCAATAAGAAAAAAATTGTTGATTTTTAAAAATTCTTACACCATAAAGGGGTTTCTAAAATTAACAATTTAACTGTTGATACATTCAATATTGCTTGTAAAATCAACATGCCTCTATTTGTAAATTAGTAAAAAAAAAACATAACTGAAAAATTGACATTTAAAACTAAATAGTGTATGACACAACTATGAAAAAAAAACTAATTAAAATTGCTCCAGGGAAGAAAATACAGCATATACTAGTACTTTATTTATCTTAATATTTTGAGATTGACACAACATCAAAATGTATCACATCAGAATGCTGGTAAGTAACCAATGGAGAGCCTCCTCATGCGATAATAAATCAAGAATTTATTTATTTAAATACTAGGGAACTTACACATTGATAGAATTCCCGGTACCTCCCTCTCGTCATGGCAGGATTGTCCCTTCTGTAAACCTTAGCAATGTGGTAGCGCTTGATAGAGCTAACTTTGTTCATAGCGAGGTATCGGGCCAAAGGTACTGTCAGGTCGTATCTCAAAGAGAGGATCTCCCCTCCCTGGTCTTTCAGATCATAAATCAATTTCGAGTCTTCGCCATATTTTCCAGTCAACACTTCCTGTAAAATAAAACATCTTTATTACAGTAATGAAATTTATTTAAATGCGCAATATTTACGAAAATTACAGTCAAAACGCTGTAATTTTATTGCTAAAAAGACACTAAAGAATGATAGTAAAAGTGACTACATATTAAAATAAATTGCTTGTGCAACGTTTGATGCAATTTCTTATTGAAAATACATAGCGATTATGAAACCACTGCATAATTGGAAATGGACAAGCTTCGTTGCTTCTAGCTAAACGAAATGAAATACAAAATCAAGTACAATTTGTAAAATAATTTTGCAGAACATTGTCATTTTTTTCTAGTTTTACTATGGTAGACAAAAATTATTTTAACCTTCAGCTCAAAAACTGGTGTGTCGATAGTCTCAGCACCGTGGCGTTTGAAGACGGTGATGATCTTGTCCAGGACTCCCATTCGCAGGGCCATCTGCTGCGGAGAGTAGTCCCTCGTGCCCTTCGGGGTCTTGAGAGTGAACTTCTGGTTACTGACATCTTCAGTTCCTCCCAGAGACGCCTTCAACTCAAGTAATTTGGCTACTTCTTCTGCTATCTACAAACAAAAATACAAGTCAGTACTGAATGACTAAAAGACAGCTTTCGAAATAATCACACTTTCAATCAAAAATCAAAATAATCACAATTTCTTCAAACTTAACATTTTTACTAGTGCAATATTATTGTGACTTTATAACGACCGAGAAAGAAAAGTATGTACTATACAATGACTGTTCTTAGTGTCAAAACATTTGTTATGACTCTTTAAGTGTGTTGAACTCATTAAAAGGCAGTGTTAGTACTTGTATATTATATTCCCCGACAGAAATAGGAACAGAGAATGAGGGTCCGCCTTCTTGACAGCCCTTATCAAAATTATTTTTAAAAATGCTTTTTTCTTTTTAGAAAACTTTCAAAAATACAGGGAGCGTAACATACAAGAACCTCTTCTTTAAATAACAGCATGAATGTAAAAAAATATATATTATTGTCTAAATAATTGACAGAATTATACAAAATATTAACCTTATTGTGCAACACAGAAGATGTTGAGAGGTGGTGTCTATTAACAATGCCATTAGCAAAGGATTTGTTTAAATATACCAGCGAGTTAAGTGTCCATAATCCAAACAATGTGCGAGACATCACCAAGCCGTGTAAACCACCCATGAAGGTGCAAAAGAAGTGACAACCTCTCAGTTCTGGACCCACAATTACACATTTGAACCGAAAAAGACCACAAAAGGCGAAAATTAGAACTAGCGAAATGGCATGCTGTAAGTTTGTAATCTCACCTGCTCATCAATAGTTTTACATCTAAAAAGGTGTTCAACTGCTTGGGGTAGTTTACTCTCAACACAAGGAAACTTTTTCCTCTCATCACTCGGAAACCATCCAATATGATTGAACCATCGATAAACATAGATATATTTTTTGTCAAAAATTTTGTCATCAGTGCTTTCTAACAATGTATGAACAGTATTGTCTAGTTTGGTAGGAATGTGTCCACAGAGATAACTATGGTCAGAGAGGTATTCATTTAGCCGATCTAGATGCTGTGAGGACAATTCAACCTCGGAATTTGACTTTCTCTAAAACAATTACAATATCCCATTACATATTATTTTGAAAGGTAATTACACAGAAGTACCAACGATGCTGTATGTATAATTATCTATCAAGGATGTGAATTTACTAGGAATTGGAATGCAATGACGTAGTTCAGCCTTGACTTTTTTTAGGTTGCAGGCTGCAGGCTTTCTATATTAAAAACGTAGTCATTTTTACTTACTGATTTTAAGTCTAGTTAAGGAAAATATAATTCCTCGTTACAAAAACATAAAACATATTGATTTGAATAGTATAGATCATGTGCAACTGATCAAGCTATCACGTTGCATCAGTATATTGTTATAAGAAATTATCAATGAAATACTCACTGTATCCTTCGAAGCTTTAGCGGATTTCAATTTTCGCACGACTTCACCCTGTGCTTTAATTTGGTCTTGCAATAAATCACGATTTTCATTCATTGTGCAAAAATAATACTGTCACTGAGAATACGCCACATAACCAACACGATCTGCGCGAGTAAACACAACCACAGAAATGAAGGGAAAATTGCGATGGTTGATATTCGTGTCCTGGTTACTTTGTCCCCGTGACTTTTCCATCACCGGAATAGCAAGTATAATGTCATTATTTTTCAGAGAAACCGGCTATTTTTGGAACCGGTTCTATTTAGAATTTCTATCAAAAATATTCCCAAAATTGAATTGAATATCTGAAAATTTTAGGGAACCGGTTTCCTTTCTAAATATTTCCCCTCCCGAAAAAAAAGCCGGTTCCTATCCTTATATTTGTAAAAACGTAAAAATGTTATTTCGTAAAAATCATTAGAATGTTGCGAAATATAATTCAAATCGAGTTGATTCGCGTTTTTTTGGAATTATTAATTTTGTGGAGGGGGATTTTTAAATCTAGACTTCTTGTATTTATACAAAAATCCCCTTCTGTACTTGGAACTCTTTGTTTCTCCATAGATCTAAGAATAACTCTCTTTAGATGGCAAAACTGATGAGTAGTGTTTTTTTTTTTTTTTAAAGACAAACAATCCCAAGTGAAGAATAACCTGACTTCGCAAATTTTGAAAAATTTCTACTGCCCTTATAATAAGAAGGAAGGAAGATGTTGTTTTTGCAATGATGGAGAACTTAGCTAACAGAGGAATTGAACCCACGACACCCGGATGGGAATCTGACCCGTGTGTCCACTCAGTTACTATCTGCTATCTGGTCAAATATGTATATTGTCGGCATAAAATAAAAATGGTAAATATTTTTTTTTTGGTAATTTTATTTTGCTGACTTTGGTGTCACGACCCATATTTTTTTGGGAACTAGTTTTTTTGAGATTTTTTAATACAACATAATATGCAAAAATAAAAATATTTGAAAATGTTAAATGACATTGATTCAAGAAAATATTGAGCCGGTTCCAAAATATGGATGAACTACCAGTTTCACGTCGATCTCTGGTAGATTCTGATATATATTCCTGCCCCAGTTACCTTGCTGTAAGTGTGTATAAAACAAATTCGAAGTAATAAAGAACCGGCTTCACAGCAGTTTTCGGTTGCTGGAGCGGCAGTGACAGCCCATTTAAACCATCCCATCTCTAGAAAACTGACAAGTAGAAAATGAAAGCATGGCTTTTCGATGTAGCCAGACTTAATAAATGTATGTAGTATTATTTTAGGTTACTTCTTTTTTAAAATTAAAACTACTCAAAATCAACATCAATGCGTAATGAAAACGGACACAAGTCCAAATCATCTAATTGAATATTTATTGTTGTATTTCTGCAGATAGTGCCTTTATTACGCTAAAGATTCAAAAAGATTTTAGTTCCTACCTTTTAATTTAGAAAAATCTCAATTTTATTGGACGAAACATGGTTTTCTCACTAAACAAAAAATAAAAATTAACGCTTTTATAGCAAGTGCCTGGCAACTATCAAAAGATGGTTTTCGATTTGAAAAAGCTTTATACCACCAACCCATGATTTGTAATAATTTCAATTTTTTTAAATAAGTAGCAATTTTTTTTTTTTAATTGTTGATCTTTTCAATGTATTTTTTATACTTCCAATTAAAAATAAATTATCCCAAAAATATTCATGATACATAAAATGTGTATTATTCTTTAAAGTTTGTTACGCAATACGTAATTATTTTGCTCCTTTAAGTTTTTACCAAACATTGACACGACATGTTGTGTAAAATTATTTTTGTTTTGCTTTTAGAGTTTATAAATTATAGCAAATAAACATAATCCCCCTTACTTATAAATGTGACGCGTGTTATAAGGTCGGAATAGTGATAAACTTGCTTTAAAACCACGGCTTATCTGTCTAATTTAATGGCCTACGTCCGGTGTAACTAAACCAACACAAAGTCGACGCGTAAAAATCTAATAAGTAAGACGGAATACCTATTGTGCCTTTTTCACAACACAAGCAACCATTTATTTCTGTTGTGGTTTCCGTACAATAGTTGTAAATTATGGCAATACCTAAGTAAGCTTAAAATAAATTAGAAGAAGAAAAGTGTAGTCGTCTTATGTCGCCCTACGTGTCAGAATTTTAGGTTATCTTCAATCAAAAATTGTGCAAAAGCGAGTGGGTTTTCATCATTGTTGACGTACATGTGAAAATAGTGAATAGGTATTCGCATATTTTTTTAATCAATTTTATTATCTTTATATCGGGTATTAATTTTGTGCAGGGCTGAGTGTTTACATGTAATATGTGGAATAACCGGCTATCACTTAGAGTATTTACAATAAGCCGAAACCTATCACAATAGTACTGTATAGAATTGCTGACGTCTAGGTTGTGTATTTAAATACATAATATATAATTTTCGTTAACAGTGATTTTATTTACTGGTAATATACAAAAAGTTGCCAACTCTTTCATTAGTTTTGAATGTTAATTTATGAACTGCTAGGATATTGACCTCAATTTATAAACGTAGGTATATCCGAGACTTCATTTCGGAACTTCATTATTAGCATTAATTCTTGCTCATTATTTATTTATCATAATCACTTTCGAGTGAATTCGGTAACTTGGTCATAGTTTCCTCCAAGCCGAGATCATTGTCTTGGAAGACACATCTCCCCATATCTTATCAATAATCCTCACACAAAAGAGAATATTGAAAAGACTTTTTCAAAATTCTCTCATTGTAAGTTCAGTCCAACGTCACCTCAAACAATCGACAACTGTATAAGGCTGACTGTGTTGACTGGCTGACCGGTCTAGCTGATTGGCGAGTGTTGCAGCACGGGTGGTGGGAAAGACGAATATGGAAAATACTACCGAATATGGAAACATTTTTTTGTCATCAAAATTAATGTTGAATCTGACAAATATAGAGTTTCTACTGTATTCCGATCAGTTTAAAAAGTGCCTAATATATATATATATATATATATATATATATATATAGGTATATAGTATGCACTCGATGACCACAATGCTGGAAAACCAAATAAAACAATATTTATTTATATACGGTGTAGTTAATTTTCAGCACAATATGGCGAAACGCTTGCAGCCAGCATGGTCAAGTCCCTCAGAGTCGGATAAACCTGTCTTGAAGTTATTCAACAGTCTGACGAGGAAGAAAGAGAAGTTCGTTCCACAGGATAATAATAATGTGACTTGGTACAGCTGTGGACCCACTGTATACGATGCCTCACATATGGGACATGCAAGGTAATATTGCTTTCACTAATAAATAATAGCTTATATGATAGTCACTGGCTTCCTCTTCGAAGACCTTGTGTAAAGATTGAAAAACAAAACAATGACTGTAAGAAGGTGAGTGACTCGCTAAGCGAATCGCATCTTTTTTTATTGGGATAAAATGTACAGTACTTGTGTTGTAACATGTGGGTAATTATTCTTATTTTTAAGAGTATGTGTGAACGCTGAACAAAGGACATTACTTAACATGGGTCAAAATATTAAATGCGTGAGTCTCATGGTTGTGAGCATAGAGTTGGTAGAGTAGTATCTATCTAATGCAGTGAAGTCAGTTTTTGACTTGTTTTTGATGATTTTAAACTGACTCGGCGCACCTGGGCGGGCTAAGACTAAGGCTACGGTATTTATACATCCATTCATATCACATATCGACATAATGTTTTTGTTTATTCGTATAGCCACTTTTTTGCAGTATTTTTATCAACAAAAATATAGCATATAACCTAAAAAACCGTTTAGTTGTGTCAAGTTTAGTGGCATCATAAAAAATGTGGGCGGAGTCCCACCGTGAACCAGGACCTTAAGATCATCCTTACAGTATATAGAAGCGGTCTATGAAATTTGCTGTCTCTCTTTTTCGGTTGTGAGAATAATTTAACCTTTGATAAGGCTATGGGACACGTGTACACAGTTTCGAGGGGATTTTATATAAACAAACAAATAATTATCTATGTGGGAATGCGTGTAAAATTTATGAATAAAGGACCTCATCTAAAGATGCTTCCTAGCGCCAATATTAAATTTGCATAAATATGTGTGAGAATATTTTAGCCTGAGTCATGTGAACCTATCAGTTATGAGATGATTTTATACAAACACAATTTTTTTTATATCAATTATATTTTAGATATGAATTCCTGCTGTCTGATACACTTGCTGTACTAATAAAACTTTTGATTCTATTTCACTTCATATCTACCACCTATATATTAATTTTGTAAAATGTAGAGCTTCACATAATACTCTTTTACTGACCCTTTGCACCAAACTACAGTATTGGAAAGAATGACGAAAAAATAAAACCTGTTTCATTTGAAAATATGTAAATACAATCCCAAAAGTTACTATTCTTGTGTGGATTATGGTAATTTATATTACAGCAGTATTTAGATATATTTTTTAAATTTCCAGATCATACATATCCTTCGATATTCTCCGTAGAGTGCTTTCGGATTACTTTGGATACAAGGTTCTCTACGTTATGAATATCACCGATATCGATGACAAAATCATCCGGAGAGCGAGACAGAACCATCTCTTCGATGAGTATGTTTCCAAACCCTTGAGCTTAGAAGAAATAATCGAAGATGCCAAAACGGTCATGGAATTATTTGAAAACAACGCTAAAAACACAACGGACCCCGATAAAAAGATTATGCTAACCAGAATGTTGACAAAGTAAGTAACTGATATTACAAGTATTAAATATCAAACATCCAAATAGCCCTTTAATTATAATTATTTTAGTTTATGTTATTTGTGTATCTGTTCACAAATTCTGTTTATAACACAAATATACATATTATTATTCACCTTCCGAATTTCATTGAAAGTGAAAACCCGTTTTATATGCAAATGGTTTTTTTTCTTCTTATGAACCATTTGGTTAATATTCAAGACCAATAAATTCATATTTGAATGTTTTTTTTTATTTTGCATATAATTGATTAGTCGGATAAAAATGGGGGTGTGTTTCTTTTCCTTATCATTATCATATTTAGGTAGTCAATAATGACTATCACATAGATCATAGGTTCTCAACCTTATTTTGCCCACCGTTCACTTTGAGAATATATTTTTTTCTAAACCTTCTCCCTTTTTTTTTACTTGCCATCTGTCGCGAATCTGAAAGAGATAGGATATGACTCCTATCCTATTTCTGAGTTTGAAGATGAATGTTTCAATGAGAACAATTAATACGCATACTTAATTATATAGAGAAGTATTATCTAGTATCTTCTACTGCTCCCCTGAAAGTCTCAAAAGCCCACAAGGGGGCGTTATCGCCCACATTCAGAACCTATGATATAGATAAACAAGCTGTTCATACAACACAGTATTGAACTAGCTTTTCACTGAACATTATATTACATGTTGAATTGTTGACTTGCTGCAAAAAGTCACTCAAATAACTTTTTTGCAGATTACTTTTGACCCTATGTTATTTTTTGATAATATGTACATATTCATTTATTATGAAAAGTCATCAATTACTTTAACCTCATCTAAACTTCAATCATTGGATTTCAATAAATATTAACACTTATGAATAATTTCTTTTAACCTTTACAAACAAAATGACTTTATGTAAATGATTCAAATATTTAGAGAAGAACACTTTAAGAGAGAAAATATTCAAAACGACGATTCCGCAGTCAGATGGTTAAAGTATTTTTAAATGCCAGCATCACCGTAAATATGTTTTCATGCTTAGTCAATTATTGTAGGAAACCAACAATTCATATTATCATTAAATAATTGTACATATAAAGGCATACCGCTGATAGATCCATTGTAACCCCTTCCTCTTTTCATAAACGACACCTACAGTGGCAGGAAAATAAACACTATGAAAGTCGTATTATTAAGAAAAAATACTCAATTCTAACCAATAAATTTAAAGGTGAACCTTACAATTAATATTTTTGATTGCAGCATGACAGCTGCCGTTGACTCTCTCAAAGAAGCCATTTTATCAAATGATGACTCAAAAATTCAGTCAAGTAAATCCACGTTCTTGTTGGCTGCACAGGATCCCGTTTCCCAGTGGCTTGATAGAGAGAAAGGTTCAACTGTAAAGGACAATCACATTTTCACATCCCTCCCAAGGTTCTGGGAAAAGGAATTCCAAAATGACATGAAGGCACTCAATGTAAGGGAAAATTATTACAGTATTTATTCAGTGTATTGTTGGTGTATTAATGAAAAAATATTATGGCTTCTGACTCATCCTGCGATGTTGCAATTCAATAATTGTATTAGCTCTTCTCTGTGTACATAAAAGAAATGACTCAAAGAACCTGTACGTGTGTATGGTGCAATACCCATCTACCATATTTAACTAGAATCACTTGCATAACTATACTGTACAATGAAAATAAATAGTGTGAGCAAATTAAAACTCTTGTGTGACACCACACAAAAGGAGTCAGTGTGACTGTTTGACTTCACTCTGGAAGGTTAGAAAGTAACTAACTATTCATATCTACTCAACTGACCTAAAGCTATCTTCAGCAAGTTTTAGATTCTGAAGGGTATTCTCTCACTAGGGCGATGCTGAGAGTATCTTACACTCTACAAGTGGAATTTCTAAATACGTATAATATATGTATGTATATAAATATATATAAGAAAACCCACATCAATTTTTTGTCGATTTTGTCTGATTTTAATATGCACTAATGATAGACAGTCAAGATTCTTTTGGCATTGAAGAGTAAATTTATTGTTTAGTTTTAAAAAATGATCTTAAAATAAACATAAAACTGTTATAATTTTTTTCTAGGTTTTACCGCCAGACGTATTAACCAGAGTTAGTGAATATATTCCCGAAATCATTAAATTCATCCAACGCATTGTGAGCAACGGATTAGCGTATGCAGCAAATGGCTCAGTCTACTTTAATGTCGGTGAATTCGACAAAAGAGACAAGCATCATTATGCCAAACTAGTTCCTGAAGCATACGGCGACACAAACTCGTTACAGGAGGGAGAAGGTAAATGTTGTTTATTGTATTTTATTTCTAACACTATATAAATTATTGAGTTTGACAGTAAAAGCACATCTGTTTATAGACCTTTTATAATTCTCTGAATTTTAAGTACATAATTAAGAATTATTTATTGCCTTCCAATAAAAAATGCATAAAAGACTGGTGATAAACAGTATGTTATAATTCTATGAAGCAAATTTCGGAATAAGAAACATTTACACCTGGTGTTAAAAGACCAACATAACCTAATGATTTACACATTTGACATCTTTATGCTTTGGGTTTATCACCCCAGTTCAAAATTACATTCACATTGGCTTTTCTTTTCATATATTATTAATCTGCGAAGAGACCCTAACCACTTAATACCATGTTTTTAATGATACATACTGGCATTTAAATACTCTAGCAATTTATGATTGGCTTCTGTTGGATGTTTTGTTAGGGCCTGTGGTTGGCTCATGAGGTTTTCTCCTGAAAATAAGCCTCTCTGGGCCTCACCACGCTCATACGATATACATATGTTTAAATAAACTGCATAAACTTGCAAAATTATAACCAACCTGAATGTTAATATATTTTATTTAATATTCGCCATAAACATCAGTTTTATCAAAATGGATTGAGCGTACTTTGGATGCAAAACGTCCAAACTTTTATTGTGCGGGCTCGATGCTCCTATGACGGAGCCAGATTTTGTATTAATAATACTGATTTTTATGGTTGTGCTTAGAGTAATTGTTCACTCATCTTCAAATATATTCAACCAAATGTCATGTCTTTTCACAGTTTCCTGTGTAGATTGTGTCGAGTTTGATGGACCTCATATTAAAATAATATATTTATGCGAATATATTTCTATGTATACCGATTATTATTTTATAATAAGTTAATTAAATTCTCATACTTCAGGTGATTTATCTGAGGAGAATGGCGAGAAGCGCTCACCCAATGACTTTGCCCTCTGGAAGAACTCCAAGAGCGGCGAGCCCTCCTGGGAGTCCCCCTGGGGCCTAGGCAGGCCCGGCTGGCACATTGAATGCTCCGCCATGGCATCTGAGGTCTGCGGAAAGTCCCTGGATATCCACACGGGAGGGGTGGACCTAAAATTTCCTCATCACGACAACGAACTGGCGCAGAGTGAGGTATGTATGTCTTTTATGTGTGAGGTTTGTGACTCTTGACAATTCCCTTGGTGAACCAGGTGCCTCCGGTTATTATCACAGTTTTGGACTGTATGAACCACTATGAACACAATCTACACAACCTTAGTGGTAGAATGGAAACAATGGTAAGATTGCATAAGTCGGGTTTCAATTTTTTTGCAAATTATAATATTATGTATCTTGTTAACGCATTAATTTGAGATATTTACACGCATCTTTTTAAACTTCTGAATATGTTTTGTGTGTGCCTAGTAAATAAATTGATTATTTATTTACCTTATTATTCAAAAACTAAAATATTGGTCAGACTGGAAAAAGTTTTGGACGAATCGGGTTGATGCTCTCAATGACTATTTTGCAGAGATTTTGACGAGATAATTTTTTTTTAACGGGTTGGAGAAACTGGAAAGTCGCGAAACCGAGTGTATGGCCTTCAAAGAAGACTAAAATATATTTTTTCAAATGTTTTACTTCAATTTTTCAAAGCAGCCCTCCTATTTTTTATCTAGCTGTTTCCACAACAATTTCTCATTCTTTGAAGATATGTCAGAAGCCTGGGTAACCTCTGTCATGTAACGTGACTTCTTATCATTGGAAATATAACTACTAATCATCATTATTGACAACATGTAAGCTAATAATAAATTCATAGTTATGTGAATTGCAATATTGTTAATAGGAGATATAATTATAACTGTGAAATACATTTTTAAGCTAGGATTTTTAAATTACTAGAATTTCTGAAATCCAGATAACACCACACACACATGGATTAACTCAATTATTTTTATTCTTTATCTTTTATTAATATCAATTCTCTAACCTTCCACATATTTTTTTGAAAGTCACTAGAAATTTATAATCATTCGACTAACCCATAAGTCACTATGTGATTACTATTATGGTAAATAATTCGTGCCTTCAAAATATGACATTTGTCATTTACAAAATTCATCAACTTTATTTAAAATTATTGAAAAATGTAATGATTTTTTGTCAATCATAATTTTTTTCTAAAAACATGCCTCTCAATACATAGGAGATTCTCTTGTTTTAATTTAATAAATTGTATTGAACATCTAAAATTATGGCCATTCAAGTGTTTTTAGTATCACCTTCTTTCTCAGAAATTCTTAAAGTAAAAAATATTTAAATATAAAAACAAATGGACAAAGAAATAATCTTTCTGAAAGATGTGCATCCGCACACTGCAGACTGTTTAAGCATTAAATGTGTCTTCGCTTATTGTTGCTACATAAATCACACACCCAAGCGTTTTTTAATATAAATATTCTAGATATTTGTGTGTTTTGCATAGATTTAAAAGTGGGCACATAAGCAGAAGTGTCATATGTCAGGGTTCTACTGAATGCTTAAAATCAACAACTACATATTGAATAATCACATTACTCCTATCCTAAAACTTTATTCATGTTTCAGGCGTACTTCGACTGTGCCAACTGGGTATCATACTTTTTGCACACGGGACATCTCACAATAGCCGGCTGCAAAATGTCCAAATCCCTGAAGAACTTCATCACAATTCAGGACGCCCTCAAGAACAACACCTCCACCCAGTTGAGATTCGCCTTCTTGCTGCACTCCTGGAAAGATACTCTGGACTATTCACCCAACACCATGGAGATGGCGGTCCAATACGAGAGAATGCTCAATGTAAGTTTCTTACCACTGTGTGTGAAGAATGAGATCACTCAAAATGCAATGAAATGAGTTCACTAAACCTTTTGTCCTTGCCGCGCTTTTCAAATACTGAATCGTATCATATATTTGGCTTCAGTAATACTCCATATTAATAATATTATAATCTTTAATGAAAATGAAATAATAACTTTGTATAAGACCAAAGACTTTATTTTAATTTTTATGACTGACCGGTTTCACTTAGCCTGAGCATCATCAGGGTACAAAATTAAACTAAACAAAAAATACAAAGTGTGCGGTTTTATATACTCATACATACAGAGGGAGAACACAATATAAAATAAAAAAGAGAACACTAAGAAAATAAAATTATAACAAAGGAACAGAGAGAAAGAGACAGATCATATGAATACAGTTATATAATAGTAGATTAAATAGGTACATCTTTATCTAGGTAGATACATAGATTTGTGATTTTCAATTTAATATTACTGTAACTCTGCATTCATAGTAGGTAATTAGTAATTACTATTCATACGAAGTTAAAAACAATTCGATGTTATTTAGTTTTAATTCAGTGTTAATTAGTAATAGTGATAAATTATGTTTAATGGAATGTAAATAGACCTAGGCATATCAGCAGTTATTGCAATATCAATTAAAGATTAGTCATGCATTTTATTTTAATTGCCTTCCACTTTTGACCCTAGTGCTGACTCTGTATACAAGCTCTACTAAGACTTAATTAGCATTAAACAAGTCAGTACAACTAGGTATATCTACAAAAAAGATATTTTAATTGACTTTAAATCTTTTTTTTCCCAGGAATTCTTCCTCAGTATCAAGGATGCTATAAGGTGCGGCAATGGGGCCGGACAAGGTGGATGCTGGTTTGGAGCTGAGTCATTGCTTTTCTCCAAGTTAAAGTCTACACAGGATCTCGTACATAACGCTCTCTGCGGTAGGTAGCTATGAAAATCTTTAAAAAAAATTATAAATCTATGGTAAAGTTATTCATTAATAATATGTAATAATAACCAAATAATTTTATATAGGACTGTTTAAAAATAGCATCTCCTCTTGGGCACTTTTTTAGGTAATATGTATTTATTAATTTGACACATTCAGTTATATATTTACAAACTGATCTGTACCAGGAGCCAAAAGAGGTTTTTTTTAAATAAAATACTATTTTTTTATATCCACATACAATGGTAATGCCATCAATTGCATCATGAAGTTACATATGTACTCTTGGTGTTGAAAATTTGATGTATTTTTAATTACCGACAACTATATGTCATGATAACATTATGTTTGTTTTGTAAGCACGCAGTAATGTATGTATTTGAATATATATATTTAATATTGTTGAGATTAAATTGAGGATAAATATAAGTACCTGAAAATATGTCATTGTATTCGATGAACCAACTTCAATTGAATTTAATAATCAAAGTAAGTATTGACCATTAAATAATTTTAATTTTCACAGACAACATTGACACTCGCTCGGCCCTTGACAGCATAAGAGACCTAGTCGGTGCCACAAACGTGTATTTGAAGACCAAGAACGGCCCCCCCAACTCTGTGGAGGCGCCCAGCGTCCCCCTGCTGGAGAGGGTGGGGACTTACGTCACGGACCTGATCCACATCTTCGGAGCTATACAGGGACCCAGAGGAGGAATCGGCTTCCCCATCTATAAAGATGACTGTGGAAACGTGAGTTGCATTTTTAAGTATTTTAATTGCACAAAACTTATTTAATGAGAATGATTTCTATGGTATCCTAAGATTGCTCAGAATGTCATGGACAACCAGGTGCACCATCTGTCCATTCTGAAAGAGCAAGGCATTAAAAATAGGCTGTCTGCCTATAACAAATTCTAACACCCATCTGTTTTGATTGCACCGCTCAGGGGGAAGCGCTAACTAAAATTCTGAGGAATCCATTCACCTCCCCACGAAAATCAAGCAATCCCTAGGACGTAGTACTTTTGTTATTTGTCATTTCGTAGATTCTTATCTAGATTTTGCAATCCCCCTCCAGTGAATTTGCGATAATTTTGAACCCAGAAGATGCAAACGTAAATCTCTGAATTTCGCCATTGTCCTCAAGGAAAGCTTCGGAACACCAAAAATGGACTCACACAACATAAAATTGAGAGCAAAAGATTGTCTTGAGTATTAGTTAGGTTGTGACTATGCGGAATTATGTCCCGTGTTAGGGCAGAAAATATCTAATCATATTAGAGCACTAAATAGTATGAAAATATTGTGAATTTTATTATATACTCCTTTTTCAAATTTCACAGTGTTGGTTTTTAAAAAAAAAAATTTTCTTTAATTACCATTCGTTTTGCAGTTTGAAGAAATGGTGATGCCCTATTTGGACGTGATTGCATCCTTCCGCCAGGCTGTTAGAGATTCAGCCAGGACTCTGAAAGCCACTGAGATCCTGGGGCTCTGTGATGCCTTGAGAGATGATATCCTGCCCAATCTGGGAGTCAGGCTTGAAGACAAAGAAGGTAAAATTAGATATCTAAAATAATCATTGATTTTTTTTTTAAATTTTACAAAAAAGTAACTTACATTTCTGATTATCCATGTCAACAAAAAAGACAGAATTGATGAATTGTTTCCAGTATCGTGTAAATTGATTTCAAACATTTTACGGAATCAATTAATTGCATCCCTAAAGCCAGTACGAGTCAGAACAGGTTCTGACTTGTTTTTATATATCGTAGCAAAAATGTACCAATCTTTTTTCAAATTTATGGTTTCTAATTTGGAATAGTAATAAAAAATGTATTTTAATCAGTTAAACAAATAAACTGTTAAAAATCTGATCTTTCTCAATTACAAAATTTACAATGAGATTTATGCCAGCATCCACAAGTTGGATTACTAAATCAAATGAATTAATTCACTTGACGATCAGCCTGAATTGGTTCTCTAACATATTTACCTTCTGATATCTGAATGGATAAATATACTGTGTTTAATTTTTATTTTATAAATTAATGAATAATTTTTTTTTTTTCTAATGTAGATCGAAGTGTAGTAAAACTAGTGTGCAAAGAACAGTTATTAAAAGAGAAGGAGGACAAGATCAGGATGGAGGCGGAGAAGTTAGCCGAGAAGGAAAAAAGAAGAAGCAGGAGCAGTTGGCGCAGCAGCAGGCCAAAGAGGAGCAGAAGAAAAATGCCCCCACGGAAATGTTCAAAAAGGAAACGGACAAGTATTCAAAGTTTGATGACAAGGTAATACATACATATGTGTTTTTATTTTTAATCTTTATATTTATTACTATCACCATTAAATCACAAAGGTTAAGCAACATACATAGAAGTTGAGTCTTGGATAGGCTACAAATTAAATGAAGTGTGCATTTACATGCCCATCGTTCAAAATGGAAGATTCAGAATAAGCATAGTGACTAGATTTGAATAGTGCTTTCAACCTTCCCTGAATTTATTTGCTTATTTTTATACCCAGTGGAAGCTGGTGACTTTTTTGTCCTAGAGCTCTAAGATTAGAAAAAGTATCACCACTTATAATATTTTTGTAGCTGAATTTTTCTCTTTTGACAGAGTTAAAAATTTGGGATATAAGAGCCACTCTTATTACAAAAATGCAAAGTTTGAAAACATGATAACACCAATATAAATAGTGAGTTTTTTAATCATAGCCAATACCTCTATCGCCCCCTCAAAAAATCTCCAATATTGGATGTGCCATATTCCCACTGCTTCTGGGCAATTGGAACACCAATGTGATCCCTCGCATTAAAAAAAAATCGAATGTTTACTTAAGTCATTACGACTTGGATTCTTGTCCCAATAAAATGCCTCACTCTTAAAAAAAAAATTTTGTACATGAATACCGCACAAGAGTCAACTGCTCCCAACCGTCTAGAGCCAGTGAGACTATGGCATCCCCAAATTGGGTATATTGTGAGGCTGAAGGTAGTGGGGAGGGGAAGGAGATCAGGAAGAGGAAGGTTGGGAAGTACCTGGCTATTCAGATCTGGTCACCAAACACGGCTTAAGCCATTTCAAGCAATGTTTCGATTCTGAATGGTGGTCTTTCACCAGGTCGAATACTTAGAGTATCTACCACTCTGGAACGTGCCGCAAATATACTTGTTATTATTTTTATATGAATTAAATGTGTTATGACACATATTAATTAAATAAAAGTTATTGGCGCACGCCGGGTTTGAACCCGCGACCTTTGGATTCGTAGTCGAGCGTCTTACCACTCGACCATGGAGGCCGTCATTATGTAAAAATATGATTATGTAAATTATGTAAAAATAATACATTTATTTTAGATTAGTATATCATGTCTGAAATAAGGGCTAAACCTATAAGAGATTTGAATTATTTTAATGTTAAGTTAAGCTTAGAAAAGGTCTATACTAGCGTTGTGACCCCTCTGAAAGAACTACTTCTTTTGGCAACAGTTCCTACTTCATTCATTGTTCATTGAACAAATACTTCAATTGAAGTTGGTAGTTCATTTTAGCCTTCATTCATTTCATTAACTTCATTCCATTGAAAGAACTACTTCAATTTGCAGCAGTACAGTTGCGAAGGTGAATTTTATTTTGGCGAGGAACCGGTTCCACAGTTCTTTTCACTTTGAAATCTCTACCGACTAGTAGGTGTTTTTTTCGGCGAGGAACCAGTTCCAGTTCTTTTTGTTTTCAAATCCCTACCGACTAGTACTTTTTATTTTGGCAAGGAAATGTTTCCAGTTCTTTCCACTTTCAAAGGTTCCAAAAAGAACTGAATAAATAACCAGATAAATTCTATATAAAGTTCTCTTCTAATAAAGATCTCCTTTTTTGCGAGTTCGACTTCAATTGAAGTGTTCATTTTAAAGAACTAACAATTCGTGAAGCATTCACAAAACATTGAAGTTTTTCCCAACGCTAGTCTATACTGTAAATCTTTGAGTTTATAGCTTATTTTTTAGAGGTTTAGTCTTTCTCAAACACCATGCATTAATCTAAAAAAATGTTTGATGTGAATTTTTTTGTTATTAAAAAAATATGGTGAGCCCCTTATTTTGCGACGAGGATCCGGGTCCTACCTATCATTTTAACCACTTTGGGAGATTTGGTTCTATCTCTCTGCAAAGCAAAAGTTAGATTATTGAAACTGTATTTTAAAATGTCATTATCTTCCAGGGTCTTCCAACACATGATCAGCTGGGCGCAGAAATAAGCAAAGGACTGGTAAAGAAGTTACAGAAGCTCCAAATCGCCCAGGAAAAGAAATACAATGAATATCTAAGTTCAATTGAGACAAAATAACTAAATTAATTTAATTGCTTCCTCCTGCTTTGAGGATAGTCTTATTTTTTTATACTTAAGAATCATGGCCGTACATAACATGAAAGACTTATCTACAGTTATAATAAGTTTAGTCAAAATTATTTTCTTACGAGAAATGTTTAATAAAATAATTCCCCACAAACGATAAAAAACATAATAATTCCATCTTTTCTTTGGCTTTTAAAATTTTTGATTTGTTTTATGTGTGTGCATAATATTTATTTTGTTCAATAAGTGTTTTGAAAGTCAAATGCATTATTTTTTCTAATCCGAACGGTATTTAAATGAAAAACCTTACTGGCTTTATTTTTAACACGTTTTTTATCAATAATCTCTCCTTATGTAATTTAATTACATGTCAATGATTCCAGTTACAACATAGGTGCTATTAAATATCCCACTGCAGAAGTTTGAATGTTATTTTGTGGTTTATCAACCGATTTGTGTTTTTAAATAAATTATTTCTTTTTAAGGCTGAAAATTATTATTCATTGAGTTTCAGAAGATGTGAAATTTTTATAACACGCTTTTTGTGTTGTGTATCAAAATTTTGGTTACAAATAACTTACAACTAGCAATGCATAATATCTTATTTGTACGAATGCAGTAGATGCCGGTTAATGTGTTCATATTTCTCCCAACTGATTTTTGAGTAGATATAGTTTTACTCATTGCGTTTTAATACGTCAAAACATGCAGTTAATAATTGATCATGGAAACACTTGTCAAAAGAGTTAATAGACAGAGACATAGATAGAACAGAGCAGTTACTCTTTTATGTAAAATCAGAATTTTGCTGTACTACATAACAAATAAGAAGTCCTCAAAAAGAGTGAGACTGACGGTCCACAATAAAGTTCTGATACCCACCCTAATGTATGACGGAGAGACATGAAATTGATATAAGGATGAAATTAGACTGAATGCAGTGGAAATGAGACCTCTAAGTGATTAAATCTTGAATGACCAAATTACAAACAAGAAGATGAGAATGATATTACATATATATAGATAGAGGTGAAGAATTCCTTAGAGCAAATATTTATTAATCAGTAAAATTTACTAAGCATATTTGCAGGATGGCTGATTCTAGAATTAAATGAAATGTTAATTTTAATATGAATTGATTAGATTATGGGGTTGACTATAAGCTTGTGAAAACATTAACCAATGAAAACTAAAATTGCACCAATATTCACTCACAAATTGTGTTAAAATATAATGTCCATCTTCTGAATTAAATTGAATGCCCATGTCAGTATTAAGGGTACACATTTATCATTAAATTTTTATTTATGCTTTGTATTAAATTTTTGGTTCAAATTGTATTTTATTAAATATAACTATGCTTTTATTTAATCTTTTTTTTCGCTTTTGTATTTTTTGTATGGGCACACCGATGCAATGATTAATTAAATAAACAATTATTTGATATTATTTTTGTGATTTTATTCCACCCATTTAATTTCTTTTTTTCCATACGCACATCACCAGTCCAGATTGACTCTTTAAAAAAAATAGGTATATGATCACAAACAAGAATCCCAACTGTTGAAGCCAATGAGACTATGGCATCGCCTATTAAGGAAAGGAGATGGGCCCCTAGGCAACGTTTCACTGCTGTTTTTCTTCACCTCCAGCTCCTTAAAAAAATTTATAACCTAAGAATGCACTGAAAAATTATATTATAAAGATGTTCATAGTTTTGGGCATTTTTCTTGCTTTGGTCATTGTAAATTCAAAATTATGATTCAAATTAAATAGGAAAATATTATTTTCCTGCTATATATTTATAATGTCAGTCAGTCTGCATTTTCGTGTATTTTTTTTTCAATTTTTCAAGCAATTACCATATACAACTCCATTATTGCTCCACATTTTTATTACTGTTCAACGATTCTTTTCTTGTGTAACGACAAAGAACAAAACAGGTTTCAAATTCTCCAAAATAGAGCAATGAGAATTATACTTGGGCGAAATAGATACTCAAAAGTAACTAAATGGGCTGACAGTTAAACAGATGCTGACATTGAACACATTGATGTTTATACATAAAATGAAGAACAACTTGTTACCAGAGTATTTTTCTGACAAAATTATCTACAATGTTGATATTCACAAGTATAATACAAGGGCATGCAAAGAAATTAGACTACCAGAAAAGAATAAAGCCAACACCCAAAACAGCTTACTATATAAAGGAATGAAATCTTATAATGCGCTGCCGGAAACCATCAAAATTATGCCTATCAATAAATTTAAAAAACCCTGTAAAAATTATTTAAAATGCATATAAACCAAAATAATAAGTAGTGTTTAAGTTAAAATATTATTAGTCAAAAAGAAAATGAAATAATTAGATACTTGTAAACTTAAATGTACAAAGTAACTAATATAAAAAAATAAAAATATCAAACTATGGTCTTTCAAAAATCTTACGTTCAAAAAAAACTTTTATATTGTCTTTCCTTTATGACGGAATTATGAAAAAAATATTTTTAGCCTTATAGTTTAGTAATCTCCAGACACTTTTTATAATAAAGGTAGATTACTTTTTCAAAAAGCGTATCAATTTTTTAGGTACCCACCCATAAAATTTATTTACCTACCGACTCAATTTTCCGAAAAAATCTTAAAAAATATATGACACAGATTGGATATTTTATAATAATTAAGTTACAATTTTATTTTTTTAAATATATATATTTATATTGGAAAGGTGTACAAAATCGCTATCGCGTTCACAAATGTAGATAAAATAGTCGGTGGAAAAATTGTAGTTCAAAAGTAAATGACACTGGAAACGAAAATTAAGAATTTTGAAAAATTAGATATAAATTATCTACCTGCATTTTTGAAATTCAATTGAAATGCTATTTTACCATGATTTTTTACAAGTAGGTAGCTAGTAAAAATTATGATTATTATATATCGGATATATATGCAATTGAATTTTCGCATATTATGCCTAATGCATTTTTGAGCCGTTTTATTCGTAGAGCATATTTTTTTGGAGGTCCTGCGTTTTACTAGCTTACTAAAGTTATTCAGGGGGAGGTAAGCACATAAACCCTGTGCCTGCGGTCATGGGAACGCCTTATATGTTTTTTTTTTGTGAGAACCCCCTCACCACGAAATAAAAAAAAATTACAGAATTGTGAAAAACTACCCTGCTTCTAATTGTTATACTTTTTGTATATTTTGATGTTTTAATGCATATAATCCGATGTCTAATATTAACAGCATATCAATATAAATTCGTAATACTCATGTTACTGGGAAAACATTGAAATTGAAACAAAATGCATATTTTAATTTATTTTTTTATCGAAATTCATTTGGATACCTACCAAATAAATAAAAGGTTTACTGGAACTTATAAGAATTTCACATATTCACACTTTCCATTTTGAGATTATGCAGGACTATTTTGGAGATATTTCCGAGGTTCAGAGATTAATTGAATTTGCACCAAGTGCGTAATTTCATGACCGCTTTATGTACCGTGCCTAGTTTTAGAACTCATAACATCTACCCAAGGACTTACGTAGTCTGGTTAGGTTACACTAATTAGTTTGCTATGAAAGCAAACACCTGGCACGATAATCTATCAAATTAGAGTCAACAAAATTATTTCTAGACTTAAAAAGGTTTTTGGTAATATTTTGAAGCTTGTTTGAAAAGTATTATGTTTCTGCAGAATAAGTGTATCAGACATTTTTACACCGGGCCACTACCTGGGTAGGTTTTTAAAAAGGAAGCATAACGTTACGATTTATATAAATATTTTGTGGAAATCAATACTTACTTAATACGTGGCAAAGTTAAATAGTATTTTGAATTTTGTAAAATGGATGTTCGGAATTTGAAATGCGAACTTAATGCGGGCCAAAATAATGTTTTTTACTTCAATAATAATAAAGTTTTATTCCAGAAGGTATGCAGGAGTAGTGCAATGCAATATATTCCATAATTGATAATAATACATAAAATAAAGTTGTAATACAAATATACACAATAATTTAAAGTCAGAAAAAGAATTTAAGTCAGAAATTACAGAATTTAAAGTCAGAAAATTAAACACCCTTTATTTGTACCACGCCACATTACAAATATATAAAGAAGACATTTGAAATAAAACCGAACCATTCAATAATACAAAAAATCTTAGACAAAAATGCACATTACCAATCCCGATATGTAAAAAAACAATAGGCCAGCAAAGTTATAAATATCTAGGAATAAAATTCTTTAACAGTTTACCAGAAAAAATAAGATTAATTAATGATGATCTTAAAGAATTCAAAACACAATTAAAAAACTACACTGAAAACTTAAATTAAATATCTTTGAAAAATCATTACAGCAAATTATTAGTAACTAAATAAATAACACCCCCTCATACACACAAGCATTGCTTTTTTATGAGGGTAATTTATAATTTATAATGAAATGTTTAGATTTAAAAATATATATATTGATATAACACTTGTATAACACTACTATGTATTATGTTTGATAATAAAAAATAGTAAAAAAAAAAAAATAAAAATAAAATTTTAAAAATAAAGAAAAAAACATAAATTCATAGGAAAAAATAAAAATATTTAATCTAAAAATTATTGATGGAGGATATTAGGTCTCATGTCTACAGAAGGCCATCAAGAGGAAGTCTATCCAGGCAGCATTAAGATTGATAAGGTCAATATCTTACTCCAATGAGCTTCTATGCTAGAATTCTAGATCTGACAGGATTCCATGATGAGGTCATTTCCAATTATTTTTCTTTGTTTCTTGTAGTAGCATTACGTCATAATTACGTACAACGATCGTAACAAGTGATTTTTGTTGAACCTTTCTAATTAAAAGTATCATTTGGTAATGACTGTATTTTCTCGTGAATACGTCACTGAACAAAGCCATTACTTCATTGTTTCGCCTAGGATTTTCAGAAACATGAACGTGTAGGAAGCCAAATATCAAATTACACGAATATAGATGCGAAAATAATGATATCAAAAGGAAAATCGTGATATTGCTTTTGCAAGTTATTCGATTATGTGAGCCTTAGTTTTAATTAGTAGGTAGGTACCTCTGGGAAGTTGTTTTCCTCGCGGGGAGCAAGCAGCCTATTAAAAGTTCGCCAACAAATTCGTCACTCACTTTAATGAAAGGCAATACCGCTCTGACCGCCGAAATGACATTTTAATATTTAGATATCGTTTGTATTAAAAAAATCCCTGGAAAATCATCAAACATAAAGTTTCCCGGGCAATCTGTCTTAAAGACACGCCGGGACCTTCTCATAACAAGTTTAAAATATATTTTACATGGAGCGGAGTAATTACTTACAAAATTTATATAAGCTGGTTTATATTTTGATATCAGGGGCAGAAAAAATCCAATCTCGCTTTTCCATTAATTATTTAAATCTCATTAAACTCCGGCAAACTTGTGGGTACTGCCAGGCCCGTCAAAGCAACTTTTTTTATTTTAATGGGACACACGGCAGGGCCGGATATATCGCTTTTTTATTCCTTTTATGAACCCTGTATAACTTTATATGTTAATTAGTATTATTATTAGTAAGTAACAACACTTTTCTTACTTACAACACACTTGTGTGAAAGCTCATTGTCCGCTCTCGTTTATCTTTTAAATCGCATAGGAATTCTTCTAAAAATGTACCTACCGTCAGAAGTTAGAATACAACTTTCTGCCCCCGTGGTAAAACCTCGTAGACCGAATGATGAATGTAATGTAAGCGTAATTAACAAATCTAAGAGAATGATGCTGAGATGGCGGGTATAATGATGAGCAAGTAGATGGAAGAAGTCCGGGATGCCCTTGAAAGATATGATACCATTGAGTGAATTAATTCTTGAGTCGGGTCATATCAAGAGTTGGTCTAACAGAAGAAGTATGTCAAACCTAATATGGTGTATGAATGTGAATTAAGCAAGGAGTGTGTACCAATACAGAGATATTAAAGGCATAGAGTTATTCATTATATCATAGCCTGTATTCAACTGCGGAGGATTGGTGTGATAGTTAGTTACTTAGATTTTTAAAAATCACCTACATTCGTAATTCTCTGAGAAAAATGCCAAAGGATATTGGATATTTTTTAGAAGATCCTAAGGTAAGGGGGAAGTTTGGGCAGGACATCACAGGTGAAGGAGATTGGTGGGGGTCAAAGCGGAATCCAAATATGACTCCATCCAACTGTATCTGTTTCGACCGAGGAGGTCTATTTATAATAGACATTCGGTCCCTCATGTTGTGGCATTTATAGAAGTTGTTGACCACTTCACTCAAATGTTACCCACACACATGGCAACAATACTACCTACGCTCACATTGCATACGGCGGACACATTCACTCTGTGCGGCCGTTAGCGAACTACTGGATGGAAGGTAACCGTTTACCGAATAGATATCACCATATAATAAACCCCCTGGGTAAAGGAGTATTGGGAGACTTAACTAATTTATTGTAGGGGGCATTCTGGAAATATAATCACCCACTAAACCAAGTCAGTCAAGGCTACCTAGCCCAAGGCCGTCAAAAGCTACCATCATATCGGAAATACTCACGTAGGATAAATACATATCTAAGCTGGCGAACCTTTTGAACCTCAAAGTGGGATAAAAGATATTCCAAATTCAAATATATATTCGTATTAATATTGAAAATTAATAATGACACAAAAGCAAGATTTTCAATAAATCTTAACATATCAATAATAAAATGTATAAACATGATGAAATTAAAATAATTTTTTGTTAAACACATGTAATATTAATACATTTAACTATCAATATATTAAAAGAGATGAATATATTTCAGTTAAATTTTTGTTGCCTGATACTAATTTATACATGGGTATATTTTATAATTTAGTTAAACTTATTCCTAAACATGCTGTCGTCAAATCTTTGCTTAAGATATATTTTTAATTTTTTTTAAATAAAATTCTAAAGTTCACTAAAATATTATACCCGTATAAATACTTTTTTTTTGTTGAATCGAATATAAATTCTCCAATAAGGTTACTTAATAGCTCTATAAAAAATTCGAATTAGGATAACTTTTTTTTTCTTTTATGTGAATACCGTACAAGAGTCCCAACTGTTCGAAGCCAGTGAGACTATAGCATCCCCAATTGGGGTATGTTGTGAGGTTGAAGATAGTGGGGAAAGGAAGGATATGTGGAAGAGGAAGTTTAAGAGGCACCTGATTAATCAGATCTGATCACCAAATGGGCTAAAATCATATAAAGCAACGTGATTGTGAATGGTGGTCTTTCACCAGGGCGATACTGAGAGTGTATATACACTCTGGAAAATACTAAATATATATTTGTAATATTAATTAAATGTGAAATAACACAAATTAACTAAATTAAATTTATTTGTGCACGCCGGCATTTGACTCTTGGATTTGTTCTTAACCGCTCGACCACTAAGGTCAACACGTGTAAATAATATATATTCTTAATTTAATTGCTTAAAATATTTGTCGCCTATTTATCTGACCTTCGCTTTAGATATCATCTACAAATAAAAAAAAACCTTTGGCAACAATAATTTACAAACCATTTGTAACAATAAACAATTGTTAAAATAATTGACAACCACACCTGTCCACGCGATGATGAATCCTAGCAAAATTTTCACCACCTCCTGATGTCCTTTCCAGCATAGACACATGAACTAGATGCAGAACGCATACGACGCGTTAGGACATTGGACGGTGTCAGTATAGTGATAGGTCACAAGGATTTTACCACTTCTAGTGGACTTCATATTCAAAATTATAAGGGCAATCAAGGTTTTCAATTAGTCATCGAATCAGTCTATTGCAAAGCTTTGTACTTGACAAGCAAGGCGTATCACTCAAGATCAATACAGAAAACAACTTTGAATTTATTTTATTGCTTTTATATTACGATAGTTTTCCTTTACGAATGTGAAGCTTCTCGAATTTTCGTAATAATGAATTAATTTAAAAATTTGCAGCGTTTTAGGTTTCCAAGGCAATAGGGCTTTGAAGATATTCAATTGTTGAATAGTTTAATATAATTTGAACGTATCGATCCATTAAAGCTATCTGAATAAAAACGTTTAATGTTTGTCCCTCGTTATGTTTTACAAAATTGTTGTTGCCAAAATATTTTTCTAACAAAATTATCTGCCATGTGGATATTAACAAATATTAATACAAGACATGCAAAGAAATCAGACTTCCAAAAAAAATAAAACCGAGACACAAAATAACTTACTTCATAAAGGGATGAAATGTTATAATGCGCTGCCGAAAACCATCAAAATTATGCCAATCAATAAATTCAAAATAGCCTGTAAGAACCATTTAAAATACATATAAATCAAAATAATAAGTTGTGAACAAGTTATAATATTATTATGCAGTCAAAAATAAAAATAAATAATTAGATACTTTGTAAACTTTGATGTAAAAGTAACTAATATAAAATTAATAAAACTAAAAAAATACAATGGTACAAAATAGTACCATCACAAGTATCATTTTTTTAAATGGACCGTCTTACTAATAACTAAAAGCAATTTAATAAAAAAGTCGCCGTATAAATTATTCAAGGATTATTATTGCTATTTATTTAGTTATATACGCCCTCATGGTATTTTACATAACTGTGTAATACATAATATAAAATAATAGTGATTTAAAAATAACATGGAGTAAGTGATTGAGTGAAAAGATTACGAGTGAGTTATCGCTCCGCTCCGGCCCTGCAGTTCTCTCACGCGCTTCATCTCGCGGGTTTTGCCCACAAGGGCGCTTCGCTAATCGCAAAGTTTTTAATCGCTTCAAACTTAGACCAAATTCTGTAAACAATATGCCCAACACAAAGCCTCCCACAGCGAGGGGGTGATGGTGGGGGGCGGTCGGGATACCCGGGTAAGTGATATTCTCGAACGGTATCGCGGATATAATTTTATACTAGATGACTTAACGTTTATGCATAATGTCATATTGAATATCACCCAAATATTTCCACAAAAATTGCTTCTTGGTTTAATTTTAGTTATCATTAAATATTTTTATGATACTTTCTTCAAATCCGATTATTTCTCTTAACCCTTGGCTTGCCGCATTGTATCTGTCATATAGAAGGGGATTTTTGTTCATAAATTTAATCGACGAGGAATATTCTGGATCAGCTGCCGCCCTTCCTAATATAATTAAAATATACAGAATATCGATGTGTTGTTATTTAAAACTGATATTTGTGTTGAAATTTGTTAATTATTCTTAAACTTAACAGATTTGTCAGATACATTGCGAAAAATCACAACTCTATTTACATACATTGCGACAATCGAAGGTTTAATTTGACGTTTTTCTTCATAATGGAATGATTTTATTATTGAGCACACATTCAATTAAATTGTATTTTACTCAACTTAAAAAATACTAATGTAGGTAAGTACAACATTAAAAAAAGGGTTTAAGCCGGAGATAACCTTTTGTTCATATTTATTTAAGTGATTTATAGGAATCGTAACGTCCTTGTCACAGTGACTTACATAACAAAGGTTAACGCAAAGTCAACGTGATTAAAACATCTTGATTAGATTGACTCTCTTCAAAGTGTCTCAAACGTTTGCAATAAACTCGTTTCACTTTCAATCCTCGGTTTACAACTCCATTCCCCAAGACGCGGCGGTACGTACACGGAACGAACAATAAAACGCAAATCGCCCCTCCAAAGGTGGCCATAATTATTTCACTGCAAGACGATATCCCCAACGATCGTCGAAGAATTGGGAAAACTCATTACGAATTTCCCTACCGTACAAAATAAACGTATAATTGCGAAACCGATCGTCTTACATTCCCGGTATTTCCCCACCCTATTTTCTCTGTTTTGCCGCTTTTCTCGGGGGGTCGGTGGGGGGGAGAGGGCGCCCGGGGGAAAGAAAGAATGGGGGTGGCTGCCTAAGTAATTTCGCTTAAGAACTCTAAACGTAATTAGTCTGGGGCGGGCGATGGGAAGGGCTTGAAAGTTTGAGAGGGTTGTATTCGCGCTCAGTATATTTACCAACCTATTACTGGGCGCGTTGTTAAGGGAGCGGTGTTTGCGTCTGGCCTGGCAACAGGGCCCACGCCTCTTCCAACTCTGGACAAGTTCAACTTTCTTCACAAATTGTGGGTGGGTTTTATTACGCGCTTTCCAACTGAAGCGCTACAGGTTTAATATTTTAATGTAAACCATAATACAGTGTAAGGGCGTACCGGAATTTTAGTATAAATCTATGTTTTCATTAAAATTCCGTCTTTCGCCTTTTCAGCGCTGTTAATGCTAGCTTGAACTCTACGATATTACGAAATCTTTTTTAATCGCTCACGCTGTAAATCTAAGAGATAATTCATTATAAAAATAAAAAATGGCTTTTCAGAAATTTCACATTCTTCTGTTGAACTAATGACACGACAATTTTATGAAGACAATAAAAAATATTTCACCTGAAATAATGCAAACAAAGCATCATCCTCAGTCATAATGTCAAATGGGGTTGACATTATACCATAGCCACCAACATGGAATTGAACCCTAGACTAAATGCGCTCTCTAACTAACCATAAAAACTTTCTGGTATAGAGATGAACAAACTTATCTCTTCACTGTAGGCAACCAGTTAAAAAAAGTTCGTTTTTTTCTTGGGTACATGCAAATGTTTTTAAAAAACTTATTTTATGGGCACTATGGGCTAATGTTTTCAAACAAATACTGTTTTTCGTTTAAAAAAACTTATTTCCTACCAATATAAGAGTACTGAAAAATTGTCAAAAATAATCAACTAACAAAATGAAGAATATATTTTTTTAATTTCTATGCCTTTCATACATTTCAAAAGTGGCCTTATGAAGAATTCTTTAAAAGAATGAAATGATTAACGAGTTTCTCTCATTGTGGCCAATAACAAAAATCTTTCTTCGCACTAATTTGTCACCGATGAAACAAAGAATTCCTTCTCTTGACTTGCCACCTCTATGAAGGGTGAAGTAAAAGAGAGTGAAGATTCCGCCTTTTTCTACAAGTTTTTTTTTTTTGCAGGGGGAAAAGCTCCCCGAACCCCCCTCCCAAACAAGTACTTTGTGAAAAAAGCTTCCTTGTATTACTCCCAGAGCTTTTAAGGATTTATTCCTAATGTCACGACGCTTTTAAAATTCATAATGAACGTTAAGTGATAAAAATACGTCACTTTCAAACGAAATGCTTTTTTTTTAAATAAAACTATGCTAGGTGTGACTGTTTTTAATATTAAATTCTTAATGCGATAATTAATTATTTACAGAATTTTATTATCTACAAATAAATAATTAATTGAAATAATTACAAGCTTTGCGTAAACGAAGGTATCGGACAATTTGAGAACATATTTGTGAAGTACAATCTAATTTATATTGTTATTGCCTACAATAAATTACTAGGTAACATACATAAATGTAACTTTGAGTGTAACATGTCTAGTCAATTTGATTTATAAAAAGAGTAACAGTCGGATATATAAATAGAGTGCTTTAAAATTGTTTGCACAAGGACACTGAATTATAAACCGAATTTTAAAACAAAAAAAACTTTTAAAGTGCTCTGGTGTAAATTTTCAAAAATAGTATTTGGTTGATTTAATAAAACAAATTTGTAACTTTATTCCACTTTTATTATTTTGACTGGACCGGTTTCAGCCTATGACGGCCATCTTCAGACTAGTACAAGTTAAAATTCCTTGATACCGAGAAATTTATAATAATAGAAGTAATCTACTCTAACAGTGCATAATGAATAGAATCATAAAACTAATATACCATAATGCTGGGAGTAACCCAATAATTAGAAAATTATGTTGTACATCTGGACATCACAATTGGGATGGGAAAACCTAAAGTAAACTCATTAGCAATCAGTATTCACCAACCTTTCATTATATAAATACATTGTCAATTCATATTTATAGAAATGCAACTGTAACCCATCTTAAATATTAAATAAAATAAATAAATATTCCAGATAGATATATAAAATAGTAATACCAATAAATTAAAAGTAACTTTTACCCTGTAACTATTAAAATCATGCAACAATACTGATGAATATTAATTAAAAAGTAAAATCATTGTTTACTACCCTAACATCCCCAAAAATAGTATATAAGCCGTAGGTTAACAAACACTTGTACTAGTCTGAAGATGGCCGTCATAGGCTGAAACCAGTCCAGTCAAAATAATAAAAGTGGAATAAAGTTACAAATTTGTTTTATTAAATCATTAAAATGGAATTCCACCACGAATTAACAGTTTCAAAATTATAAAAAAAAAAAAAAAAAAGTATTTGGTTGTCAATGCATTTGTTTTCAGCTCGTGGTGATACTTCCATCGTGAATTGTAGAACTTCAAAATGTTCATTTAAATATCAAAAAATTAGACATGATATCGTAATATTGATTTTCTTTATTTTTCAACAGTTCAGTAAGAAGATATATTTCGAAGTAAAAAGTTTTGAATCACGGCCGAAACCGCGTAGATAATTAAACAAATCAGGATATAAAAATTACCTTCGAAGTTAAAGTCAATCACATCACAAGAAGTATTTCTAAAAATCTTTGTAAATTTGTTTTTTGCTCGCAACTGTTGGCTGAATTAATGTTTTAATAAATGCCACAAAATGAGGAGTCGACGATCGAGAGATCTCTCGACAATGTAAAGGTTGAATAATTAGCACATCAGATATTCCACCCATTATAATATAAGTAGAAAGATTCTAATAATGATATTGTGCACATTTGTACACGGTTGACATTCGATACATAAGAACGGGTCGCTTTTACGACTCGTTCTCATGTTCAACCCCTCGGCTGTGGAACGATTTGCCGGCCGCTGTATTTCCTCCCTCTTTCAACATGAGCTTTTTCAAGACCCATGTTCACTCCTTCCTCTTTTCAAAAAGACCCTTCACACAGCATCCTCAAAGATGACATAGGCCCTGAGGCAAATTATTACCCTCAAGGCTTCCTGTGTAGAGTTAATTAAAAAAATGCAATACAAATAAATATCATATTTATATTTTCGAAGAAAGCAATTACTTTGTGGTTTGACATATTTAGTGAAATTAAACAATAACTTTGTATGAAACCACATGTTTTTATTTATTTTTTATTACCGATCAGTTTCGCTTGGCCTAAGTATCATCAGGGTACAAATTTAAACTAAACAAAAAATACAGAGTGCGCGGTTATATATACATACAGAAGGAGAACACAATAAAAAATAAAATAAGAGAACAGTGAGAAAACAAAAGAATAACATTTCAATTATAACAAAGGAACAGTGAGAAAGAGACAGATAATATGAACTGAAAGAGGCAAAACGTCAACTGAGAAGGTGATTACAGATTTATTTTTATTTTTATAAGATCACAGTAAATATATTATTATCTTAAATCAGACTACTGGACAAATTTAATCTACTTATTTTATCTCCCTCTGTATGTATATATAACCGCACACTATGTATTTTTTGTTTAGTTTAATTTTGTACCCTGATGATGCTTAGGCTGAGCAAAACCGGTCGGTAATAAAACAAATTTAAAAAATCAGTGGTCTTATACAAAGTTAATGTTTCATTTCATTAAATATCTAATTGTTTTATTAGTGCCTACCTGCCTACTAGTCATATGCTAATTACCCTAAACTTTATAAAGCAAGCGAGCAGGCCTTATTTGGGTACGCATTGATTGCGCCCCTCGAGCAACTTAGATATTCTCCATGTGCCACGGATCACTCGATGCGCGTAATGATTCGCAACCTCCCGCGAGTGGCGGCCTGCACACCGCGGCGCGTAGCTCCTAGCAGGCCATAGAACGTGCGCCAAAATTAGAGAAAGGGGGCACCCGAGACCTCCCTGAGACTCAGCCCCCCTCGGCCATTGTTTGCCACCGCCTCAAAGAATTTCCTCGTACAATATAACGGGGGGGAGGGGCGGGGGCCGCCGGCTCTCGCCCGACGCCGCGGCATAAAGGGAAAGGAACCTCGCCACCCATAAAACTCTTTTCATTTCTTAATAATGAATAGCGGGTTTCCTATATGTATACCTAATGGGTGCCTAAGTATTTCAGCATCGGTTGAACTAAATTCAGACGGAGGAAACTTCTTTCCGATCAAATTTAAGATCCGCTCGCGGATTTTACTACCAAATTTTTGGGGTGAACATTCTTAGCTTGTTTTAAAGCCTTTAAAATAGGTATCTGTTTATTTCATTACTCAATAATTTACCCACGGTACCTACCTAGGTTAAGAAGTTGCTTTGAAATGAACGATATCTTAAATATAAAACAGTAAAATCTTATTATTTCTAATTTTGTAACTGTTAATTCATGGTGGAATTCCATTTTAATGATTTAATAAAAACAAATTTATAACTTTATTCCACTTTTTTATTTTTTGACTGGACCGGTTTCAGCCTATAACGGCCATCTTCAGACTAGTACAGGTTGTTCTTATTCTATTCGATAGTATATAAGCCATAGAATAAGAACAACCTGCACTAGTCTGAAGATGGCCGTTATAGGCTGAAACCGGTCCAGTCAAAAATTAAAAAGGTGGAATAAAGTTATAAATTTGTTTTTATTTAATTAGTAAAATTTTAAATAAGACTTTCCAATTGAGTGTTCAAGTATTATGTAATTTGCACAGATAGAATTTATAAATCAACGGAACTCTCTTTAATTTATTTTCTATCATGAGCTACCGAGCTTTCAATATATGTATTTTTATTTAAGATTTTTTTATTAAACGTAACAATATTAAATAACACAAAAACAGAGATAATACGTTATATTGTAAAGTTGTAAAACTAACTAACTAACTAACCATCACGCCGTTTCCCCGCAGAGAGGACGGACCGCCATATAACTCTGTATTGGCACACACTTCTTGCTTCATTTACATTCATACATCGTCTCATACATACTCTTCTGTTATTCTGACTCTTCACATGACCCGATTCAAGTATTGTACTTTTAAAGTTGTATATTTTTTTATATCAAAATTTTCATTGTAAAGATGTACCCCTATAAAAAAGCTCTGCTTGTGTATATGGTGGAGGGGGGGGGTGTTATTTATTTAGTTTTAAGAAACTGTTAAAATGTTTTTTTTTTTAAATATTTATTCAAAGTTTTCAGTGTGTTTTTTTTAATTGTGTTTTGAATTCTATCAAGTCTTGTTCATTCCATTTTTTCAATTGTGCGATCAGAGAAATGGTGTTTAATTCACTGAGGCTGTGGTGACTTGATGGGTTTGGGCTTTATCCTTTCTTGAAAGCATACGAATTGAACAGTTCTATGGGAATAAAAAATAATATTGACAATAATCCAAATCTAGACAAGAACCTGGTCTTAACTACTCGGCGAATCCATTTGATTTAAAAAGTAAAACTATGTAGGTATCAAATATATATATGTTTTCAAAAGATCTAGACTTTTTAACTGAAATGTCTTGTAATATAGTTTTCTTAGAAAGCAGCAAATACATTTTTAATCTAAATCTTTCGAATAAACTAACTGAGGGGCTGAGGAATAAAACGAGACTCAGTCCGTCGATATTCGCATATTGCCAGATTTTCAGAGGAGCTAATATACTAATTATTGATGAATCTCTCAAAAAGATGGACAGAATACGATGAAATTGAACAAAAATGTTTACCTAGAGAAGAGTTTTGATTGGTTGTGAACAAAGAACATTATTCCAACTCAAAAAAAGATAAACTATCTATCCTAACCCAAATAAAAACCTTTTAACTAATCATGACTTGGTTTTAAGGGGTGATGAAAATTCGATACAAACTAACTAACTAACCATCACGCCGTTTTCCGCAGGGGTAGGCAGAGAGGATGGGCCGCCATAGAGCTCTGTATTGGCATACACTCTCATCGTCTTGTGCACACTCTTCTGTTATTAAGACTCTTCAAATGGCCCGACTCAAGTTTTGTTGTTTTTTTTAAAGAAAAACAAACATTCCCGGGTTACGAATAACCTGACAATATTTGAAAAACTTCAATTGCCTTCATAATAAGCGAAAGATGTTGCTTGTGCAATGATGGAGGACTTAGCTAGCAGAGGAATTGAATCCACGACGCCCGGGTGGGAATCCGACGCGTTTCTCCACTCAGCTACTAGCCGGTCAACATTTGATTTACTTGATCGTGGCATGTCTTCCTCGGGCGTTCCCGACTTCTTCTACCATTCACTTTCACGTCATATATTCTCCGGTACTAGCTGTGTTGGGTCGGTAGCTGTGACAAGTCGGTACTGGCGGTGAGTATGGCAGAAAATTTGTTGATATGAATCTGCAATAACACTCGAATGGTAAGCTACGGCGTAATGCAGTTTGCACAGCTTTTTCATATCTGGAATTTCTAGATCGATGCATCTTTTTTCAGCTCGCAATGTAATTTTTATCACCACCATGAGTTACGGAGCTTTGAAATAAGGATTTAATTGTAGAAAAATAAAACAAGACGCCATACTTTTTTATCTATATTCTCAATTGTTCAATGGGAAAGTGTTACAAATCGGCGAAAGCCGCAAAATTAATACAAGCTATGTATACAAATTAAAATCTATAGATATTTGAGTCCTATGCGGTCGTAAATTACAAAATCTAAATTAATTAAAGAATTAAAGAATTCATTTTGCTTTATTTTTACATTTTTTCAAAAAGAAAGACAAACATTCCCGGATAGCGAATAATGTGACAATATTTGAAAAACTCCTACAGCGGAAGATGTTGCTCGTACAATGATGAAGGACTTAGCCAGCAGAGGATTTGAATCCACCACGCCCGGTTGGGAATCCGACGCGTTTGTCCGCTCAGCTACTAACCGATCATTTAATATTCTAATTGAACAAGGACTGTATAAATACCATTCTAAAGACAGGTAAGGCGAAACATTAGAACAAATTACTGTCAATAAAGGATTCTCGATTTTGATACTCCATAAACGAAAAACAAAGAATTTTAGTTTTATGTTCCGATTGTGGATATTAATATTTCAGAAATTGAGAGACAATGTTAATTAAGACAATAGTTTTTTCTAGCATTTGCCGCTGTGCACATTTTTCTAGATTATTTATTTATTTATTTTTCTAGATTATTTATTTATTTCTTTATTTATTTATTTATTTATTCATTTATTTATTTATTTATACACGCCCTCATGGGTTTTTACATAACATAGATATAAAATAAAATAACAGTGACAAAAAATAACAACGACATAAAAAATAACAATGCACCCAAAAACATGATGAAATTGATAGAAGATTAACACTAGTATTTTAGAAAGAGGTATGCTATTATAGCCTTCTTGAAACTAGATTCAGTGCAGTTGAATATATCTACTATTTCAGCGATGGAATTACTCACTGCATGCAATCTAGGTACAAGCGAGTATTTAAATGACTCAGTCCTGATATTGTTGTTACATTTTAAAAGAATTTTGGATCGAGTGGATCTGTTAGGTACATAGAAGGTAATTAAGCTAAGTAAATCAGGGCTGTCTATAATACCATTAACAATTTTAAAAATGAAATTCAAGTCGGAAACAAGCCTCCTGTCTGAAAGTGTTAGTAATTTTAATTCTTTCATTAAATAATTATAATATATGGTTTCAATAGGTAGACCGAGTTTGTAGTTAATGTATCTTAGAAATTTATGTTGCAATTTTTCAATGGAATCAGAGTGGATTTTAAAGTGAGGGGACCAGACAGAAGAATTATATTCGACTTGACTTCGAACTAGTGAATACTATTTATACTCAATTCAAAAGTCATACATAAATCAAAGCCAAATGTTATGTTGGTATGTTCCGTGAAAAATCACTTAATGTTGGTTGTAGGTACACAAAAAATCTATTTACGTAATTTAAGTAAATGTTTCTACGCAAAGTCTTGTGGATTTGTCGGATTTGTATTAACTTCAAAAGCACGGGAGCCTCTGCTTGGTGGAGGTGATTTTAACAGAGCTTTCTGGGCGTGTAAAACCGGGAGAGACGATTCGTGAAAAGGATTATATCAATTCTGGTTGACAGAATAATGGACATTTAACGCTTGGGTAACAGAGTGTTACTTGATAAAGATAATCTTTGATGTCCTCTTGTTTCTCTGTTGTACTATTTAGCTACTAATGTACTTTCGTTCGAGGTGCTGAACATGTAAGTCATTTTATAGCCCCCAAACGACGTTTTATAATTTAGTTTTTAAATTCTGTATACAGAATACCATATACTTCAAAGTTAACTTCAAGTTTAATATGAGGTCCAAAACAAAAGATACTTAATAGTGATGTCAATGTTAATGTTTTTTATGTAGATTAATTAAATAACATAATTATTTATAATAATGAATTAATCTTGAGAGATGTGTTACAACCGTGGTAATTGTATTGCACTATACCATCTATATTTTATTCTGTTTACAGAATTAAAAAAAAAAGTTTTGTTTGAGTTTAATAGAGTCGATTGCTTTATTTCGATAAACATATATGTGATCGATAATCCCACTTAGCTATTTATTATCTAGTTTGGTTAATCATTAGATTTTAGCTAAAAGTTTTTATTCTCTTCGAGATGAATTTCTTTCAATAGGTTTAACAGTATTGAAAATAGTAAAATACACGAGTCAAGCAACCGTTCAGATTGGTTACCGCGGCATGCGGCCTACAATCCGCAGTCCGCAGTCCGCAGTCCACAGTCCACAGTCCACAGTCCACAGTCGCAGCGGAGAGCGAGTGTTTAGGAAGGCTTACTCGTGCCGAGAGAAACTTCATCCAAAGAAAGGACTTCCATGACGCTCGATTTAACATAGCCCATTCATATTGGAATTTTTTAGGAATAACACAAAGCGGAGCCTTTGAAAACTTAATGCTCGGAAGGGATTGCGATGTGAGGAAAATACCCCAGGGCTGGACGGGCTTAGGGCGGCCGGCAGCCAGGGCGGATCAGGAGAGCGCCACCCATCACGTGTCACGCAGCATCTGCCGCGTGTGATATAATCCTGCGCGCTGGACTTCAAAGAGCGGCCGGCCACTCGGACAATCGGGCCACCGAGGTAAGCCTAACCGGTGACCCGAGAAGGTAAATAATATCTTTCTTCTTCCGTACGCGGAAACCAAATCGGGGATTTATTTGAATGTAAGGAAAATGGTTCGTAATGCTCTCGCTACAAACAATTTTCTTTTATCCGTCTTCACTGGGCTTTGGGGTCCTTGTCACTTCAAATACCCCTCCCTTTGATTTGGGACAAAACATCACATTTTATGTTTTTTTCTCAGATGAGTGTCATAGTACCGAGTAAAAGAAGGCCAGTACTTACATTATATTAAAATGTTAATTAGATTTTCAAAGCTTTTATTGTTTCGGTATTTTACATTCGAATGAAATGAAGTGGAATTATTATTTTCTGAACATGATTAATTTTTTTTTAAGATTACATAATTCTAAGGCCCTTTCTCGTTTTGTTTATTTACATGAAGTGCCTGCTTTGTTCTCACAAAGATTCGAGTTTCAAGACTTAATAATGTATTCGTACTATTTAAACTTGAAATATAATTATCGAAAAGAAAAATAGAATATTATTTATCGTCCCGAGGCTTACTTTTAGCTCTCCTTTGTGAGCTTTGTGAGAATTTCTTTAAGCCGAGGTAATTAATCTTGATCTTAAAAATTAATTATGAATTCCGCGAAGCTTTCTTTGGCGCTTAACAATTCATAAAAATCAACGAGCGCTTTAAATTATCAAAGGCAAATTGGATTCGTAAATTACTTGATACCGTAAAGCTATAGCGTTTAATTGTACACAGAGATGGCCATAACACAAAAGTCAAATGTGAATAGGAGATATTGCCGCTTTAGGACGACAAAAGACGAAGGAGAACGTGGAAGAGCGAGGAAAATATAAATTAATATAATTTACAAAATCTCCGTGTAATAATTTTCCCGTAAAATTTAGTCTTAATACCATTGTCAAATGCCGCCTTTTCTACAGCGAGATTCTTTTTCTTTTCCTCTCGCGTCATTTATAATCTCTCGTCGGTATTCCCGTACACTTTTAAATCACCTATTACGGTTTTAATGGCGGGATTCCTTCCTCACTCATAATTAGGGAAATATCTTGTTCCGTTTCGGAGGAAGACGAATGAAAGTCGATAGCTACCAAAATGCGATACGCAGATGATGAAGGTACCTGCTAGCATATTGTCTACATTTCGCCACCGCTGTTTCCAACAAAACACAATGTCATTTATATTCCTTATTCCTTCTAAAATCAATGAACCTACAGATTGAATTAGTGTAAATAATTAATAAAAATCGATTACATGTATGTACTTTGTAATAAATTGAAATGTGAAAAAGAGTAAAATAGTTAATTGTTTATTCTGTCTAAATCACTTTAATATGAATAATTTTAACGAATTATGCTCTAAAACAGAGGTTCCACTATACATATATAACTCCCAACTATTTATAAAGAAGTATTAAAAAAAAAAACTAATAATACTAGGTAAGAAAAACCAGGATTTATCTTATACAGTATTTATAGGTTCGTGATTTTTTGTGTAGGTATATTAATTTTTTAAAATATTTCTTCCTTTGCTTGTGTTGTGCAGACGATGAATTAGATTTGAGTATTGGAATGTAAATATAAGTCTAATGCTATTATCTTTTTTTTTGTCTTACTTGACGATTTTGTTATTGCCTTACTTAATAAAAGATTTATAACTTTTCGATTTGATTTCTTAGAACAAGAGATCCGTGAAGTAATCCTGAAGCTTAGGTAGTATAATTTTAATATTAAGTTTCTGAAATATTTCCATTAAAATGACAGTACATAGAATGTATTAAACTAACTAATATGTTTAACGTATGGTATGGAAAAGCTTAAATTCACTTGTTGATGGTTAAAAAATATATCAATTTAAAAGAGTTTGTATTTTTTTATTTTGTGTTATAGCGCACAGTTTCCCAACTGCCCGGAACCAGTGGAACTATTTCGTCTTTGTTTGGGGAATTTTGTGAGGCTGAATAAAGTGGGCGAGGGAACGAGGTTGGATAATACATTGATATCCAGGTTTCACCAGGACAATATTATTTGAATTTCCCAAGGTACCTAGTATATTCATCATAGTAGGGATTATGATCACCTATTGAAATGATTACCGACTTATGAATATCTCTATATATTTAACGATTTAAATAAAAAAATATTTATACAAAGTAGATTAACTTTTATTTTATGGTGCAGGGCTCGAACTCGCTACCTTTTGGTCCTGAGCATATGAGATTTCCACTCTGCCAAAGGTCGTAATATAATCGATTTCTATTAATTTTTTTTTAATGATTTTCATAATATTTTGTTTACAGTTAATACCACACAAGAGCTCAACCTCTCAAGAGCTCACAACTGCTCCCAACCGCCTGGAGCCAGTGAGACTATGACATCCCCAATCGGGGTATTTCGTGAGGTTGAAGGTAGTGGAGAGGTAAAGAAGATGGGAAGAGGAAGGTTAGGAAGTACCTGGCTATTAAGATCTGGTCACCAAACACGGCTAAAGCCATTTCAAGCAACGTTTTGATTCTGAATGTTGGTCTTTCACCAGGGCGATACTTAGAGTATATACTCTGGAACGTGCCACAAATGTATCATACATTATTTTATATGAATTAAATGTGTTTTGACACATAATAATTAAATAAAAGTTATTTACGCACGCTGGGTTTGATGCCGCAGCCTCTGGATTTGTAGTCGAGTGTCTTACCACTCGACCACGAAGGCCGTCTTGAAAATCATATAATTTTAATATACTGTTTTATATAATCATTCAATTTTTGACAGTGTACATACATAGCGACAAATAAAAGCATATCAAAGTATTAGACACAATAAAATAATGGCAAAAACCTCTGAATTGTTGATTGAGTTAATGGGATGACGACTGTTGGAGAGTCATCTAATTTAAGGCTAACAAAGCTCCGCCGATAATGGCCAAACAGCCCGGCAGCCTGGCAGCCTGGCAGCCCACGGCCCCACAGCCTCCCGCCATGGCTTGCTGAGGAGTATTTGCATATTTTCCTGCCCAATGATTACGGAGAGGCGCTCCGGAGAGCCTAATAAATCAGTATTATGATTGCCAAATGGCTTAAACACAAACATCTCATTTGGTGAAACACAATACTGAATATGAAGGGGAGTTGCGAATCCTAACGAACTTTAACCCGCCGTTGAAAATTTTAATATTTTCGAGTTTGAATTTAAATCAGCTATTAAAAAAATATTTTATTCATATAATCATATAGCGCCATCTGCATTGTTAATGGAATTACTTGTCTTTGTGGAGGCGTTTCATGACTTTTCTTCCTATTTTTTCAGGATCTAGTACAATAATTATGATCTCTTTACTTTGACATAGAAAAAGCCGGATATTGTGCTCACGGATGAACTACTGAAGATTACTATTTTCTTAAAATGTATTCAAAACATATGAAAATCAAAAATTGATGAGTATGCATATTTTTTTATGACTCTTTAAATATACTGTTTTTTTGTAGTCTTATGTTTTTGGCCATTATTTATTTTATTTTAGTTAGGAGATCAACAGTTTACATGTAAATTAGGTAGAATATTACATGGGTAGTATGAATATGACCATTTATAGGTTTCCACTTAGATAGTTATATATAAGTAAGTAAATATAATTTAAAAAATCAAACAATAAATTAAAATTGAATTTATAAGAAATACAAATCAAGTGGTAGTCAGTTCATATAAAATGTATTCATTAAAAAAAACATTCGTTTAGATATATTCAAGTACATTCAGAATACTGTTGCAAAAATGTACTTATGACTGTTTTTATGTTTATTTTTTAGGAGTAAATTTTAATATTTATTATTAAATTTTAAATCAATCGTTTTCAATTGGAGATTTCATCAATTCAAAATGTCATGATCGTGAATTCCAGAGTTTATTTTTACTGGATCTAATTATATCTAAGATGAAATTATTATAAAATAGTTATTCATAAAACGAAAATTTGTAATAATGTGAAAAGAGATGATCCACACAATCGTCCTTTGCTGAGAAGTTACCCCTAAAATCCTGCATACATTTCCCCGCGTACAAATAAGTACGCCCGGCGCTACATTATTTTTTGTTCTATGCAATTTAATTATAACGGAGAGCGGCTCGGGACGGCGCTTCACCCTTTTATAACATCACCCCAACACGAAAAAAACCCTCTCCCCGAGCGGAGCAGAGGCGAAAAAAGGAGCGTATGCAAATTCAGGATAAAATATAGCCCGTAAATGCCACCGTCTCTAAAAGAATATTAGAGACGTTTTTCAGTGGGTAGCTCGCCAACCGGGTTTACTTTGTATCTTTTTAAAAACAAGTACTCACAGCGTGTTCCGTAATTACCTGATGCCTGAGACTACGAATTGAACTTGACTTTGACTTAAGCAGTCCTCAAATTATCCCGTGTCTTCATTATAAATCGCAGTGATACGGTGCACTCTCCAATACTTTTCCGCAATCTTGGAAATTGGTAGGTACTAGTGGTGAAGTGTGATTACTGTTTGAGAGAATACAGTTCGCTTTATGATTTATGTATTTTAAATGTGTCAATATCAAAAATGATATAAAAAATACAACCAATACATACCTAGTATAAACAAAAGCTATAAATAAGGTTTACACAATCATGTGTAAATAAGAAAGAAGGGAAAAGTAAAGACTTGTAATTTTCTCTTATCAAATAGGTATTTGATTTTTCGGTGATTTTTTACGAAATCGTATCCGTTATAGGTGCCTTCTGTAATAATCTTTCAATTTCAAGAATATTTGAGAAGATTTATATTAAAGGAGGAAAAGGTACATTTCAATAATTAATTTGAGAGCCGATTTAAAACTAAGTGGCAGTAATTATTTTTCATCCGAATATCAGTCGGAGACCATCGAACGCTTAAATTTCTTTGAATTGCTTAAAAATGTTAACACAGGACAAAAAACGTTTAATCTCGGATCCGACTGTAGAAAGAGACGCCTCGCTTTTGTGTTCGCTAAGGAAGATAAATTAAAAAATATAATTACAATGCGTATCCCATAATTCTCGCGAGAGGGCCCGGAGGGGCTGAGTAGGCCGGGGAGGCCCGTGGGGTAAGACGGCCGGGTGGGGCTAGTGGGGCTCGGTGGGGCCGGGTGGCGCTGGGGGGAGGGGTGGAGTAGGGTGGGGTGGTTCGGCAGGGTGGCGTTTACCCCACGGATGCGGCGCTCCCAGGAATCGAAGGGGCCTAAAAGCTATGCTCCAAATTAAAAATTACTAACTGGTGAAAGTATCGGGTTCTGCCCCGCGCTCGCGTGACTAATGTAAGGATTTATATGTGATTACGTTCATATTATGTGTGAATAGGTGAACTATTATAAAATAATAGATGTTTATCTACATAATAGCAAGGTAGACAAACTTTAGCTTATTGTATAACATGTACGTACCCATTTATCACTTTGAATACTATATTTCAAATTCTGATCAATCTTTGCGTATCAAATTCTTAAAAAATGATAATTTCCTAATCAAAAAAGAAACCCTAAAAGTTTTACCTCAACACGCCTACGTAGGTATGTACTATAACTCGAAGAAAATATTTTAACAGTACATAAAATTGTTCGAATGTGTTGAAACTATATAATTTATAAAAGATCTTCAAAGCGATAACAAAACAACGAAAAATGCATCTATGAAGCTTGTCGTACATGCGTTTAATACATCGTAGTACGCACGCGCTCACTATCACCATTATAGGTTCATTCAGACCTACGTCACGCAAGTCCCACACATGTGATCCCATACTAGCGGCAGATACGTTGCCTCACGTATGTTTGTATATGCTCACACGTTCACGTCGTAGCAACAAGTGTTTGCCGTAGCACGCGGTCTACGGAAAAGCTGAAAATGTTGGAGCTAAATTCTACGCCATAGAGAGACAGTATTCTAAGGCTTTTCCAGAATCACTTGTGATCCTTATTTCTCGATTATATTATGAAATACATAACTAAAATTTATTTAGATTATAATGTTATTATTTTTTTTGTACGTTGTAATGAGAAAATCACTTTTAAGATCTAAAAAGCTTAGGAATTAGAATTTATGCATCACCCTTGAGGTGATTTTTCACAAAAATAGTGCCAAACATTTGTATCTAAATATTATTATTATTAACCCGTTCTTTGATTACATGTTTCTAATTTATTTTAGAGTATTTATGTTTGGTTTAATTGATTAAACTAAATGTTTTTTGCTATATCTAAGACTGATGTTTAATTGTATCGAAGATGCCAACCTAAAAGCTCCCATGTTTTATGTTTACCGAATCAACGATAGATAGAAGCTGATTAAGCAATAAATTTGGCAAAAGTCAACATCTCATTACAAATGCAACACTAAATCTTGATTGCGTGCTTAATAAAACAAAATAGCGGGGAAATGAATACGATCTACTGATAAACAAAAAAAACAACGGTCGCCATGTTTGTCTTCCTCTCACGATTTGTGGAGGAAGGCTAAGAACGTCTAATGAATATTAAAAACAAAAAAAAAACAATCCAATTCTTTCCTAGTTATCAAAATAAAGAAGCCACCCCACGCAGCCCGGGGATGGATAGGGGGGAAGGGGAGAGAGTCAGGGGTGAAATGAGCCCCCTTTAAACTCGTATAAAAAGCAGAACATAAAAATGCATGAGGAAAGCTCGCGAATACAACACGGTAGAGAAAGGGTGAAAGTAAAAATCTCCTCCGGAAGGAAGTTGGGGTAGGAGAAACCGAGAAGAAAGCGGTCCGTATGAAATTCACGGTAAACATTTTTATTTTCGATATGAATACGCGCGAGTGAAAGGGATGCCAGACAAAAGCTAGGGGGAGGCTGTGTAAAAACTCTTAAGTTTTGGCTCTCTGAAGCTTTTCTTCGTTTTCATAATTTTCTTTTGTTATAATTATTCATCTGATGTTTTTACCGCAAATGCGGAGGAGAAAGGGCCCGTTGATTTTTACGGTTAATTTGTTGAATGATTTGCAATTTTGTTTTTCACCGCCAAGTGGCGGCCTTAGTTCAGATCGATTGGTCTACCTACTTTTGAAGTTTAAACTTTTGCAGTATCCACAAATCATAAGTGAAATACTTTCAAAAATATTATTTGACAATTTTTCATGTACTTGGAAGAATAAAGAACGGTTTTTCCTTTAATATTACAATCAATCTGAAGTTAATAAAAATTTTTTACAAGACTTTGTAATTATTAAGCAGGGTATCTATGTGAACCAAGCAGTTAAAACTCTCGTACAGATTTTTCTGTCTGGATTTTGCATATCAACAAAACTATTTTCATCTTGAAACGTCATTTCCACCTCGAATTATGAGGCTTTAAAATACCCAAGCCCGATAGTTACTACTCATATGGAAAAACACCTAAAGTAAATAAATATTTTTGACAAATAAAGCAGGTATTAGATTTTTTCTACGCATTTTCACTGTAATTGGAATTTGGAATCCGCATTAAACTGAATCTATAATAAACATGAGGTACCATACCATTTATCAACGATTTGATAACACACCATAAAAAATATCTGTTTCGAGATGTCATCGTACAAAATAATGTAAACAGATGTCATGCGCCATCTTCGAGAAATTATAAAAAAACGTATAAACATACAATAATTCACTTCTCCTTGTTGTTTAGTGATTCTTGTTTTGATTGCTCCTGGCTATGTTTGCTTTCCGATACTCCCAATTAGCTACACGGGGTAATTTCTTATATCATCCCCAACCCTCGCTGAGTGAAATAAGGGTAGGTTTATTCATCACCTTCACGTTTTTTTTAATATCATTTGCGCCTTGGATTATTCGAAGTGTAACTTTTGTGTTTTGTTAGAACGAAAGGATCTTTGAAACTAAATGTGCAGTCTAAATAAGTTTTTGTAAACGGTTTTTGTATATAAGTTCTAAGCACTTCCTTAATAATATTAATATATATATATTGTAGGACATAGTATATATAATACATATATATATATATATGGATAATGGTTTCCCGAATGTCTATATATATATGATACATATATATTTGGGTGAAACATATTGTATCATCAGTTTACTTATATCAATTTGATATTTTATTTTCTTTGACTATACATTTGCAATGCGCGTGAAAGGAACCCGTAACATATTGACTAAAAGACAAATACGCAGACCGCTGTGATAAAAGAGACCGTTTTACTTCCAAAGTTTTCTTTGGTGCACAAAATGCTTTATGAATAAATGAATGACTCCAGATTTTGTTGCATTTTTGCTAAATCACTATGGTGACCACGTGCGTAAAATACATAAATATTTAAAATTCTTATAGCCGAGAAACGAGCCCGAGTCCGCCGCTCAAGAGTCAAGGCTCTCACACATTTAGTGCGATAGTTGAAAAAAGCACTTAATTACTGCAAAAACATATTTTAAGTCGTTGGTAGAATTTTACAAAAAATTGATGTTAACAATTTTTTTCTTAAAAAATAGTGTTATTTACGCATAAAAAGATAAATACGTAGAAAATTTTGAGACCAATTTACAAAACAGAATTGTATGAAAGTCGCGTTTCAAATCTATTTAGGACTTCGATACTTAATTATTTGTGATATGGAATAAGATCAGTGCCATTATCACTTTAGTCCTTGAACGCGCCGCCGATCACTTTCGATTGTGAACTCGCCTTAAGAAGGTGGAAGGCGAATTTTAAAATTTAAAACGAGTAATCCCCACCGCGAGCGAGTGGGAAGGGTAAACAATTATTCACTCGTTAGAGGGGGACGCACGATGATGGGCGGTGTTTTTACGGAGCGATGTACTCGCACGTAAAAAAATGAACGGAGGCAATTTTTTGAAACGACTTCCATTAGTGCGACGGGCGGCATTGTTTAGCGGGCCCGGCCAAATTAATTTAGCGTCTTCTCGCCGCGCTTAGGGTTGGCACTGTTGGCAGTGGCCGGGTGGCCTACTCCCACTGCACTCTGTCAGCGGTCACTACCTTCGCTGCAAGGTGCCCCGCAGGGGATGATTGTCTTGAAGCCTTTCAGAAGCGTAGAATCGAAGGAAATTATGTCAGCTCTAAGTAATTTTTTCACACCTATTTCCTCGTATTTATTTATGTTAGATTTTTTTAACTTGCTTAAATGTCTCATTGGAAGCGCCGGGGGTGCGTAACATTCCATGTATCCAAATCAGTTGTCATTTTAACAATCTGTAGTAAGTTGCGTAGGTTCTGTTAATGTCAGCACTCGTTCGGTTTGGTGAAGAGTGTTAAAATATTTCATATATTTTTAAGGAGTTTTTATCAATTCTCCGTACTTATCTATACTAGTTAAGCAATTCAATTCTCTGCCCAGCACCATCAGAAACATACAAACCAAAAGCCCTTTTAAAAGCAATATCATTACTCACCTTAAAAACCAAATTAAATATAGTTCTTAATATGTAGATTCTATATCTTCAAATTTGTCATTTACTTATATTATTTTTATTTTTATTATGTATATACTGTATCTTCGATATTACTATGTAGCTAAAAAATCACTTTTACAAATTGCCATCCCAACAACCTAGTGGGATGAGCAATTATACCAACCAACAAAAAAAAAATATTGTTAAGGAAAATAATTAAAATAAATAAATAAATAAAATAAATACTTTTATTAAAACGAAACAGACATATATTATTCCGATTCAAAATTTTCTGAACTGTGTAAGTACCCTTTTGTTGGTAAACAGCAAAAACGTTTTGGTTGAATCATGTTCATGATTGAGATTTAAATAAAACAAATTTTAAACCTTAACTTGATTACACAATATTTCAATTGTAAAACATAACTAAAATAGCTATGATTTGTACACATTTTAATGCAATGCTTGATTCATTCCTTTAGATATCAGGTTTTTATAATGGGCACTTTAATACAACATGGCATGGTTGTTTTTATTATGCACTAATTATTATTATTAGTGCATAATATTGTATTTCAAACTTTATTTTGTTATGAAACATGCACGTTTCGTCGTTCTGCTCAGTCCATTTAAAAGTTGCCAACTTTAGAATCACTATACTCGTATAAATTGCCTGGTTTGATTTAAATCTAATTGTGTAAAGTAAAATTGTTTGAATAATTACTTTGTTAAAAACATAACTTTATTTTGCGCATCTTAATTACAAGAACCTACAGATAACTAATTTCGCTTGACATTGCAGTATTTGTTTCTTTACGCGTACCTACATTATACATTATTATAATTTATCGCCCGGAAGACAGCTAATAATTGCTGTCACGCGGGTGTTCATTTTATTGTTCAATTAAACAAAAAATAATTATTCACTATCATTCATAAAAGAGCAATACTTTGCCATATTATTCGAATTAGGAACTTTTACGTGAAGGTAGGAACGTAATATTATGTTATAATAAAAACAGAGGTATAAAAAAAATCGCTGAAATCCTTAGAATAAGTACTGGATCATAATCTCATTTGGATGATTAATTTTCTGAGGGGGGTAAAATGTTTTAACGAATGTTGGCAACCATGCCTCCAAGTCTTTACCTCTCCATCTACATACCATGGTCCGTACGCCCTGGGCGGGAGCTTTGGGAGGTCGGGAGGGGGGGAGTCGGACTAATAGGGGGTGGGGAGGAGGGAGCTTAGAGGGGCGGGGAGGAAGCCTGGACCCGACAGCCGCACAACTCAAGGAGGAGATTGCGATCGGACTATTTAAAAATATTCAAATAATGGAACGGCTTATTCGAAATTTAAATTGAGGCAAGCGCCCGAGTCCCAGGTCGAAATTCGCGATAGGAATTTAAAACTGAGGCTAATGAGAATTATTTTTTTACCTGAATGGTAATGATCGAATTATATTTCATTCGAATTTTATGGTCGGACTTTTTTTACGAAAATGAAGTACCCACCGCCACATTACTCGTATTTTAATCGACACTGAATTTTCATCGACGATTCAATTGATCACCACATCATCTATAGTGTAACAATTTCACGCCAACATATACGAGTATAATGGCGCAAACAACACACTTTAAAAAATATTTTTTAAATATCTCCTAGAAATGGTGATTCTGTGGACATATCCTGACCTATAAATTCACAACCTTCATACGGGATTCATACTCCCGCAAAAACTGAAACGCAAGCTCACATTTTCACTTTTCTTGAACCTCTAAAAAGAGGATAATTCAAATATAAAATATTTATTAATTTGGAATATTTTTTTCAACCTGTGTATTTTTATTATTTAAAAAAAAATTTAAATTAACTCTTTTTAATTAGATTCATATTATGTTTCGTAAAAAAATATTTTCTAACAACTCTTATATAGGAAGCATTGTACATGGAATAGAAGTGTACATCAATACAATAATTTATAAACAGTGGAATACAATATGATCAGTAGTAAATACATTGCAGTTGATATTTTTTAAATTATCTGCGGTACCTACTAAATAAGGTATTTATATTAAATTACTAATACTTAGAGCAAGTAATGCATACTAATATAAATTATATAAAATATAACATACATAGATAAAAATATGCATACGGTATTGTTATGATATAATTAAAGCATGGTTATTATTTGGGCTAACTAACTAACTAACCATCACGTCGTTTCCCCACAGGGGTAGGCAGAGAGGACGGACCGCCATATAACTCTGTCTTGGCACACACTCCTTGCTTCATTCATATTCATACATCGTCTCATACATACTCTTCTCTTATTCTGACTCTTCACATGACCCGATTCAAGTATTTGATTGACTTGATGGTGCCATGTCTTTCTCGGGCGCCCTCGACTTCTCCTTCCATTCAATTTCGCATCATATATTCTTTTCACAATCCTTTCTTAGTTCATTTGCTCTACATGCCCAAACCATGTAAGCGTGCCTTTCTTGATCCTATTCATTACGCTCACATCAGCCTTGCATTCTTTCCGGATATCCACATTTTTTAAACGGTCATACATGGTTTTAGCGCACATACGTCTCAGGGATTTCATTTCCACAGCATTCAGTCTACTTTCATTCTTCCTCTGCCAGTTCCATGCCTCACTACCGTGCATTAGGGTTGGTATAAGCGCTCCATCGTGGACTGCTAGCTTAGCTTCTTTGGACAATTTCTTATTTGCGCCAACAGCGTTCAGTCCTCCGGTAATTATTGGGTATAAGCGAGAAACTAAAAGTTTATAATGACGTTGTTCAATATGGTGGTACCTAACTAATTGAAAAGATGGCTTATTCTTGTAGTAGTGATGTTCAAGGATAACAAATTTTGAGAATCGGTAGCCCGGTGGGTAAGACAGTCAGCTAACACTCCGATAGATTGAATATGATTCTCACACATACTTGTTTAATTAAGTAATTAACTATAAATAATTTCATAAGTGAGTACATATGAACCATACAAGAGTGAACTTTTTAAATTTGGAACCAATGTTAATTGAAATTACAAAAAAATAAAAATAACAATACTAAATACTCAACTAATAAAAAACCTACTTTCCGGCAATATATTTTAGCAGACATTATTTCATATTCGAAATAAGTGGATTACAGGAACTAATATCTTTTTTTGGCGAATCAAGTTTATTACTTGTGAAAAATCACGGGATGTAATAATTAGTTAATTAAATAAGATGTATCCCGACCTTCTTTTTGCGGAATGAAAGAGAGAAGCTACGCAATTTTGGATGCAATTTTAAGAGTTCCTCAGCTTGTATAATTATTGCTGTTTTCCTATTCGAAATTTTCCTTTAATCTTTCGTACCATAATAAATTGAGGGAGATGAGCAATTTTTACTTCTAAAATTTTTTTTTTAAAATTTAAAAACACATCCAAATATTGTACCTTTTCTTACTGAAGATTAGAAAATTTTAAAAAGTTTTCAATAGAACAGTCCGTTACTTAAATTAAAAATCAATTTTACAAAAATGTGTCCTTTTCATTGCAAATTTTCTTAAAATCTTTTTATTTTGAACTGTCTATGTAACTGTTCGACAAGATGGATCGCAAACATACATCACTGAAAAACTCTCGAATTCTAATCAAAATTTACTATTTAATTTTTTTTTAAATTTTTAAATTTACTATAATATTATTTTTCATTTTTTTAAATTTGCTATTTAATGTTTTTTTCAAAGAAAGACGAACATTTGTGTTGCGAATAACCAGAAAATATTTAAAAAAAAACCCAAATTATCTTCAGAATTGGCGAAAATTTTGACTTGTGCAATGACGGGGTACTGAGGAATTGGACCGACGATGCCTGGGTGGGAACCTGACGCATTTGTCAACTCGGCTACTAACTATCATAATTGTGGTGTCATTAGTAATGTATAATTTGTTATATTTTTGATAGGTATAAGCATCTAATTTTCAAACGTGTTTTTTTTAATTCTCGTTTATTCTGCGTTTAACGACAAAAATTACATTCAATTACTTGTTAAACAAAAAATTAACGATTTTAACATCAATCACGTTTCCTTCGAGAATAACTTTGTTATATCCAATAACGCGAATCGTGTTGAAAACCAGAACTAATGATGTCTAGAGTTAACCAACAGGCACTAACCCCACAACAGATTCGGGTAAAATATCGTAGAAACAAATAAGCGTTACCCATTTAGAATAGTTGAATAATTCACCGTTTCCAAAATGCAAAGGGTGGACCACACGGCCTTCATGAGACGTGAAAAACCATCGTATCAGCTTCAAATTATCGAGGTTAGAGTGCTACCATGGAGGTAGCACATATATACTATGCAGTTCCAAAAACAATTACGCATGCCAAAAATAGCATAATTTTTTTTCTCACAGAATAAATCCAGAATCTTTCCTGTGATTTTTTCCGTGCCAAGCGTAAATGATTTGATATCATTGCCGAGAATTTATTATATTAGTTATTCCACGTACATGTGCGTTACCCATCTCAAGACGGAAAACAATGAGCTTTAATTCATACAAAAAAAGATTTCGTATTATTTAGATTGAGTATTGTTACGCATGCAATAAATACAAAATGAAGGGCAAAATATCCATTTACAATAATAAATTAGGTATTTAAACCAACGTGTTAAACCAAATTTAAATTTTGTAAAAGACATCCAAATATAGATATGTATATATAAAAAATATATATATTTATATAAATAGAGTTTGCTGAAATAATATGACAATAGGCAAACATCGGAAAATTTATAATACAATTTAATAAAATCTGATTCAATAACGTAAATAATTACGAGGAAGACAAACAGGTTCGAGTGAACCAAATACTTAAGTCGGAAGAGTGTGTATGAGACTATGTATGCATGTGAATGAGGCAAGGACTGAGTGCCAAGATATAGTTGTGTGGAGTTCTCTGCCTATTGCCGCGGTGAAACGGCGTGATTTTTGTGTGTGTGTGTGTTTTTTTAAAATCTTAATTCTCAAAAATCACAGTTATGCTATTAATCATATAATTCACAGTATAGTAGAGTGTACAAAGATCATTTCACTTAAACATAAAAAAGGGTGTAATTTTTATCGATGACTTCCGTGGCTCGAGCGGTCGCGGGTTCGAATCCCGCTGTGCGCAAAAAATATATGTTGTTTCAAATTTAATTTGTATTACATGGTATAATTGGGGCACGTTCCAGAATGGCAGAAACTATCAATATCGCCTTGGTGAAAGATCACCATTCGGAATCTAAAAGCTGCTTAAAATAGCTTTATCCATGTTTGTTGACCAGAATATTATCCAAGATATAGAAATATTCAAGTACTTCACCACCTTTCTCTTCCCCATCTCCCTTTAATGGTCCCACTGGCATCGTGGTCGAACAGTCAATCTATCTAACTGCTAGTGAGCGTCTTAGCCACTGGGCTATTTGACACCTCGCTTTAATAAGCCGAAAAACGTCAAACATCCTTCACCTTTTTAGTGTAAAAAATATAAAACGATATCCATACATCCATAGTCCAAAATACGCGTTATCCTCCTATAATATATGCCACTATTGGCCACGGTGAAACATGTGTTTGTCTAATAATAAAAAATATACTTTTCACAGTTAAAAATCCACAAAGTAGTTAGCAGTAAAAAAGCTCGTGGGGTAGTTTATTAGAACAATCACCTGCGCGCGCACTACCACCCGCGGCACGATTAATCGATCACTGCGCCGAACAGCTGATTTTTTATTTCATTTTAAAGTCTCTCCGTACCCATACAATTTTTTTCTTAAATTATCCAACCCTTACGCACGCATACCGGCCGGGCACAGGGCCGGTGCGCACGGGCGGACCGGAAGTCGTGCACCCTAGTTTTTTTTTTTACGTAATTTACGTTTAGAGAGATTCTTATCTTGCGAATCAATGATGCTTACCTATTTTCTAAAAAAATTTGCATTTTAAATGCACCGTAGAAAATCAAAATTTAAAATCACATTTATGATAAAGAAAATAAAATATTACTATAACTTCAAACTATACATTACTGTTTAAAATCCATAAAAATACTAACTCACCATTTGTTACTATCAAACAGCCATAGAAAATTATGATATACACAATTTAGGTAGTTGATTAATTAATAAAGGGACCCTTAGATGGTTTGGGCATGTAGAGCAAATGCACGAAGAAAATAGTGAGAAAGGAATATATGATGCGAAAGGGAATGGAAGAAGAAGTCGAGGACGTCCGAGGTAGACATCGCACGATCAAGTGAATCAAATACTTAAATCGAGTCATGTGAAGAGTCAGAATAACAAAAGAGTATGTATGAGGCGATATATGAAAGTGAATGAAGCAAGGAGTGTGTGCCAAGACAGAGTTATATGGCGGTATGTCCTCTCTTCCTACCCCTTATGGAAAAGGCGTGATGGTTAGTTAGTTAGATTAATACATATACCTTGACACAATATTATTTAAATCATAGTAAGAAAACACATCAATTTTTTTTAATTCTAATTCTTCATTTGCCCTTCCACATCAAGGTAAACTTGGAATCTTTACACTAATCTTTTTCCAATTTTCGAAATCTTTTGAGTTGATGTTTGGTTTAGTGTCCAGGTTACCATACCACGCAGAAAAATCTTTTTTTTTTTTTAAATTACGTTTACAAAACCACAATGCGACATTAATTTGGAAATGCCGGACGAAATAGTGTGAGAATTAAAGCACGCCGTGTTAAAACAAATAAATTGACTATTAGATATCACAGATAGAGTTGGCTGGTTGGATGGATTGCTTACATACAGCATATTTCAAACTTTTTATTTGTGATAAACTGTAAAACTTTTCGAATGACTTTAAAAACTTCTCGAATATTATAATTCGAACAACACATACTTACACTTGCTGACTATTTTTCGCTAACACAAAAAATATGCGTATGGAAGAAAAAAAATCTACACATACGCACCAATCAACACAATCCTAAGTCTTTGCTGTTTGGGGCAACTCTATTTGTGTGACCTACAAAAGTCAAATAATCCGCTGGTTGAATAGAAATATGCTTTTTTTCATACCTTTTAAATTTCTCTCGTGCTTATAAAAAGATATAATATTAATTTTCATTTTGCCGCATTTTTAACGATTTAGTGCAAAAATGAAAGCATATTCAAGCTTTAAGGCTCCGAAAAAGAAATATCCCACCTTAGTATCAATATATACATGTATTTATTGTTGATAAAACTTCCTGAAAAGCCTTCGAGTGATTTAAAAAATACCTTATTGAAATAATTTTACTGTTTTTTCCCTTTACAGATGGTGGGTGCCAACCACTCTCTCTCTAAATCTCTCCCAAATTAATGCATTTTTAACATATCTCTATTTAATATATGTAAAAAAAGTTGAATACAATACGATTTATAGTAAAATAAAACATTTCTTAATCCGAGCACTTGTTACTAAAAAATGTTTATTACCTTTGTAATGTTACACTAACTTGTTTTGCTATACTATGTGCTCTTACTGTAAAAGTCCACAATGGGTGCTTTACCAAATGTATGGCAGTGAGGCAAATAGAGGATATACATATATGGAAATATTTTGAGACGGATGTGCGGTAAAATGACCGTATTTTAATTTTATCTTAGTAACTATGTATTATATGGAACTTATGGGATTGCACCACCCTCCCTGAGATCTGGAATAAACTATTAAAAAAAAAAAAAAAAAATGATGCAAGGCAGCGTAATGGATAGGATCAAGGGACAGCGATGGTTTGGGCATGAGCGTATGAACGAAGAAGATGAAAAGAATATATGATGCGAAAGTGAATGGAAGAAGAAGTCGAGGACGCCCGAGAAAGACATGGCGATCAAGTAAATCAAATGTGAATCGGGTCATGTGAAGAATCAGAATAACAGAAGAGTATGTATGAGACGATGTATGAATGTAAAGAAGTGTGTGCCAAGACAGAGTTGTATGGCGGTCCGTCCTCTCTGCCTACCTGCGAGAAACGGCGTGATGGTTAGTTATGTACTCTGTAAAAGCCCAATGGGCGTTTATCAAATAAATAAATAAATATATATAAATATTTTAATTTTATTAGAACAGTAGGTAAAATGTAATTAGTAAGTTGTGTTCTACAAATCAAATACCGCGACGCGACGCGAGACACGATAAATAATTCAGGCAGTAATTAGCGCCTCGCTGTATACGGCGATGCGGCCGGCGGAGTTGCCATAGTGACTACTCATCCTTGAGGGGACGGGGTAAAAAAAATACAGTCGAGGGTGGAAAAAATGCCGGGGGAGACTCAATAAGTACATAAATACTTTACCCCGCGGAACGGCGATCGATATTAACTCTTTTTCGGCGCGCGGGGTGAGCGCCCGGTAATTATTACTACGACTCTCTTTCCGGAATTAGACGGAGACGCGACGCGACGCGACACGACGCGACGCGACTGCAGCACAACGCCGCGAGTCGTACGTCGCACGCGAGGGGTTAAATACGCTTTATTTTTCTTGTAGACCATTTGCTTCAAATGCGTTAGACGCTCACTGCCTATAACCGTATTTCTTTTATTTATTTATTTTATTGAAGGAGAAAGCACAGATACAGACTGAAATTCGTAGAAAAATAATATAAATTCACTGGAGAATTCGCCTGTATCCCAACTATTTCTCACGGATTAACGATTGTTCTATGCGATTTCAGGTGATTGATTCAACGACTTACATTTACATATTTTTAAACAGATTTTTTTATACCGTATTCCGCACAAAAGTCCTATCTGCACGGACCCAGGGGAGCTATGGTATCCCCAATTTGGGCACGTTGTGAGGTTCGAGAGAATGGGAGAGGAAGGTTGGAAAGAAAAGTTGATAAGTTGACGGCCTCCGTGGTCGAGTGGTAAGACGCTCGACTACGAATCCAGAGGTCGCGGACTCAAACTCGGCGTGCGCAAATAAATTTTATTTAATTAATATGTGTTAAAAGATATTCAATTTATATAAAATAAGATTTATAATATTTACGGCACGTTCCAAAGTAGTAGATAGTCAAAGTATCGCTTAGGTGAAAGACCACCATTCGGAATCGAAACGTTGCTTGAAATGGCTCTAGCCGTGCTTGGTGACCAGATCTGAATAACCAGGTACTTTCCAACCTTCCTTTTCTCCATTTCCTTCCCCTCCTCACTACCTACGGCCTCATAACATACCATAATTGTGGTTGCAATAGTCTCACTGGCTCTAGACGGTTGGGAGCAGTTGGGACTCTTGTGCGGTATTCACTGTAAAAAACAAAAACATTAGATTTTCAAATCTGGTCACCAAATGCAGCTAAGTCATTTTAGAATGTTTCGGGTATGAATAGTTTTCTTTTACCAGGGCGATATTGACCATATCTACCGCTCTATATTATACTATATTTGACCATTGAATTGTGCACTTTTATTCTTTGGGAGACCAGTGCGCTGCACCATATGACTGACAGTTTAATTTAAAATCTCTCGTACTTCGCCTATTTGTTCCGCCATTTCACTACAATGCATGTAAATGATTACTTTTCATTTTAATGTAATGTATCATTTCCTATTTGAATTTGCCTACAAAGAAAGCTTTAGACCAAAACTGTATTTGTAACAACCGATTTAACGCCAATAAACGCCGGGTTGCCGGCAATCCAATGAAAAAAAGTTTATAATACTTGATTCGGGCCAAGTCAAGAGTCAGAATAACAGAAGAGAATGTGTGAGACAATGTATAAATGTGAATGAAGCAATTAGTGTGAGCCAAGACAGAATTTTATAGCGGTCTATTCTATCTGCCTACCTCTGTGGAGAAACGACCTGATGGTTAGTTTTGTTATATTCTTACAACGGCCTTCAACACAATTGTATTAATTCGTAACTCCCTCGCGGATTCCAATTTAAAAAAATTGACGATTCTTTAAAAACAAAATAGTGCTTTGTCTTATTTTCAATTATTTTTCCACCATACACCGATAACCTAAATGAGACATTTTTTGACTATTTTCGACGATGTTGTGGAATAGACGATTTATGACGTCTACCATATGACAGCTTAATGTGTAAAGAAAACTTATCGTACAAACTCTTTGGCTTCTAACCAAAATGTAACTCTCGGCCATCACAGGGAAATTACGCTTTTTCATTTTCAGTGATGGCAAACCTACTACAGGCTGGACTCTGTTCCATTACAGGCAGCTGTAATTATTACGTCTCCAACGTAATGCTTTATCGATAGTACAGTACTTACACACACATAAATAATTGTCAAATATGCCTACAGGGAAAGCGTTAGATACAAAGCTGCGTCTTACAAAAATAATACACAACAATTAAACTCTTTAATCTTTCAACGTATAATGAAACATCACACAAATGTACCGAAGTCACTGTTCATTGTAATTTCAAATGTTATCTAGCTACGTACCTTTCTTGCTTTTCGACTACTCGCGAAAAATCACCAGAGAAGTTTGCTTTATTTGATTTTTTGTTACATACATTTTCGAAAAAGAAAATATTACAAAACTAAGATTTTTTAAAACGTATTGTAGAGGAAAAAGAAATAAAAAACATTAGAAAAAACAATGTATAACAAAAAGTCTTTATATTTGTATATATATACTTAGGTATGTTTAATGAAGACAAAAAAGAATCCCACATGGGCAAAGCCAGTGCGTGGGTATACTTGTGATCTGTCAAATAGCAGTAAAAAACAACCTACCATGGATTGTACATAACTATATATTATTACTTCTACAAATCAACAGTAGGCTGTCTATAGCAATAAAACAAATAAGCAAACAGTTTATAATTATACTCAATAAAAAGTTTAATTTCAAATTAAGTCGAAAATAATATTTTTTCAATATCACATTACTGATAAGTTAGTTTAAAAAATTGATAATTTTAGCAGTTATAGTATGTAGAAGTATCAGTTATAGTAAGTAGAAGTACAGTATGTATAGTATGTAGGAGGTATCTTTTTGTTGTTTTTGTTTAACTTACATGGTGTGAAGGTTTAATATCCTTTCGCTGAAAACACTATTTTTTGTTGTAAAGAAGAAGAGAGAGGTTGTTACAATGAATCGATCGAACCTGTGTAGTTCGTTTTAATATCTATAATACTATTGTTCGACCATATTCAAAGTTTGTATTATTTTAGGATTTTTTTCGCCTGTTTTAGAGCATACTTAAACCACTATATTTCTATAAATAGAACATATATACTTTGTTTTTAACCACTTTTTTATTTAATATTTTGTCTACCGGTTTCGGAAGTACCATTTCATTTAATAAATTCTTTCTATAAAAATATACAATTTACTTTGGAAATAGGTAATAATTCATCAATTAATTTCTTAGATTTAACACTATCTTTAATAAATAATAAAATCGAATTTAACATTTATCGTAAACCAACATTCACGGATATTACCATTCATAATACTTCAAATCACCCGGTATCACATAAACATTCAGCCTATCACTCAATGATACACAGGTTAGTACAGATTCCCCTATCACCAATTAATTTCTCAATTGAATTAGAAAAAATTAAACAAATAGCTTTGAATAATGGTTATACCATAGACTAGATAAAAAAAATTTTGAATAAAAAACTTAAACTGCTTACTACTAATACATTTTTATATAAAAATAATAACAATATTTTAAATAATTCCAATGGCGTAGAATCTTATATATCTAACTTCTCTTCACTTAGTACCCGAAATTTCACTACCCACATTAAACCCGCGTTCTATACAAATAATAGCATAGGTATATTATTGAAAAATGCTAAAGATAGAGATAATAAATTAAGTCATTCTGGCATTTATAAAATTTCTTGTAATAATTAGCTTCATATTATATAGGTTATCTCGCAGTGTAAACATTAGAATAAGTGAACATCTAAGATGCTTAAAAACAATAATTTTTCAGAGTTCGCCAATCACCTCATTACTACTAATCATGATTTTAATAGAGATACAGGGGTTAAAATTCTTCACCGTTGCAATAAAGGGATAAAATTAGATAACTTAGAAGCACTAGAAATTAGAAAATCATTAAACAGTAAATGCAATATTTTAAACAATCAAATTAATTTATCTTATAGTCCTATCCTAAATATTTTTCCAATAAACCGCTCTGTTATTCCCATAATTTCATCAATTACTCCTTCTCCTTCCAACTCCTAAATATGTATATTTATCTCAGTATTTTGTATTTCAGATTAATTTAATATTGTCCTGATGATGGAAGGATTTTATGGTAGACAAAATATTAAATAAAAAAGTGGTTAAAAACAAAGTATATATGTTCTATTTATAAATATGGCAAGCCACAAAGTTAATGCTTTTTACGAATATACACTATATTTCTCTTTAACTGTATCTATTACTTACTATTCATCAATTAAAATGTGTCTACTTACTTCTGACAAATCCTATTATTAAATAATGTATATTCACTGGTTCACAGACTTTTATACTGCCCACAAAAACAAGCAACCATTTTTATCATGAAACTTATCGAATTGAAGAAATAAAAGAGGAATAAAATAAAAAGTTTGTTTTGTAGGCCTTAAAATATCTTAGTTGACAAATTTCAACAAAACATGAAACTGAGGTTAGAATTTATGGAGCTATAAGAAACCTTCTATTAAAATGAATTTTATTCTCATATACTTTCTTAACTACATAATAACTGTAAGTGCGTTAGTTTTCCGTAGTAAAGAAATATTCAAATGATCGAACTAACCAGCTACAGATTATTATATTTACAAACTTTAACAAAATTAATTCTAATTGGTTTTCAGACGTTCATTTCTATATCAAAACCCTTTAAATATTTACCTAAAATCATTTCCTCTGTGATACGTACCAGTGTGAACTTTTCGAAATCAGAAAATTATCTTTTCAAATCCCCACCTGCCTAAAATGTTTTTTAGCAGACATTATTCAAAATTTGAAATGAGTGAAATAAAATAAACATCCTTTTTCTTGACAAATCAAGTTACATCCCGTTATTTTTACGGGTAAAAACTAGTTAAATTAATATTTCAACCACAAAATATATTTTTTTGGGCCTATTCAGTTTTCAACAATAAAAATATTTTTAAAACAAAGACATCATATAAATATATATAAAATATGTATAATCCTGCAAATGATGTGATCCAACTTAATTAATAATAATGACCTAAGAACTAAAAAATGGTGCAAGAATCTTCGTTCATTATTATGTGTATTCTAGTTTGTAAGCACCAAAATATAGAAAACACGGACATTATCTCCACAATCATTAAAATGTAAGAACACATGTTTGACAAAAAACCTCACCTCTGTTCAGCATCAAGTGCGTTGTCCCACCAAAACAAGTGCGCGCGCACCGTTCCCAAAACCCTTTTCGCCGTCTCAAGTGACTCACCCCCTTTTTCACCATGTCATATGACTCGCATATATTTTTAAAAACATTTTCAAAACCCTTTTTCATCCCGAACACTGAGCGCTGCAGCCACCCTTCGAGACTGTCTGAAGTCTGTGGCCCCGCAACCCTTTTTTGCAAATCCCTTAGGGTAAGGGATGCGCGATTTGATATCATCCACGAGCGTGTGTCGGTGCATAGCAACCCTTTTGATGTTTTGAATTCTGAATGCATTTTTTATAACTCACGGAACTTGTTTTTTACGATCTAGCACGCAGTATAATAAAAAACACTTGATGAAAGTGAAATTGCTGGGTATGAATAATATGTAAGGCTACTCCACATTACGTTTACAAGAAAATCTACGGACCGCGAAATATGTAGCTTTGCATTTTTTTATAGGAGCTATAAACCCTAAGATTTATAGTACAGACCTTTTCACCAAGTCAAGTTTGTTTCTGAAACGAAAAGTCCGCACTCCTTATGGGAATCGAACTTAATCCACCCGACTGCCAGTCGAGCTTCCTACCCATTGAGTTGATCACAGTGCTTAATTTAGTAGCTACGTATTATTTATAATTTATTAATCTTAAGTTAGATCACATTATTGTGTGTTCTAATATAAAAGTTTAAATATTTATACAGACACGATTAGTTCACACATATTTTTCTAATGACATAATAATGATATATTTAAAAATATAAACATTAAAATATTGTACATATATAGTTAGTTTGACTGTCATAAGCTCTTTCAACAAATCTCTAATCCGTGTGTATGTGTTGCGCTCAAGTATTGATATCATTTGCTTTTTGCAGTATTTAACTACATGTATTTTTACGATTATAGTAAAACAACAATTAAGTAGTTAATAGTTGTAAGTTGTCAGTAGATGGCCATGTTTTAGAATAAATCGTTAGGTATGAATTGCTGGAAACAGTAGGTACTCGCTTATATTTTATATTACACAAGGTTATTCCACGAACCAAAATTTAGTTAATTTATTATGAATTATAATTACATATAAAAAAGATTATTTTAATGTTTTCCTCACTGGGATTTCCCGTGCTGGGGAATATATTATTTATATTACAATTTACATTCCTTAATACCCTGTATATTTTTTAGGATTTACAATATATGTACACGTACAAGCTAGCAGTGCTTGATGTTATTATAGGATATTACTCCGAAATTACGCAGGTTGTTACACTTCAATCAGTCTGTGTTCGGCTACAATTCTCTGTCAATTTCGTGTCTTCCTGTGCCCCAGTTCCATGTTTTATGGATGATTTGAATGTATTAATACTTGTGAGTTTTTGTGGGAGAGCGGCAATTTATTGCACAGTTTTATGTCGCAATAAATAAAATGTCCAAATGTAGTGTTCGGTTTTGCTTGTTGGATATGCCTTTGATTGAAAGACTTAGTGATTGTGTTGAGTGTGTGGGTTGGCAGTTACAATGTTTTGTTTTTGCGAGTGTAAGTAAGTGTTATTTGGAATAAAGTTTAAGTGTCATAGTATTTAGATTATTAAAGATTTGTTCAGCACAAGTTCTGGTGAGGACTTTGAGTAAAATTTACGTGATGGCTTTTTGTGTTATGTTTTGTAATATAGTATAAAGTAAGATTGTAAAATAGAAAGGTGTCCATTGTCTATGATGAACAACGCGACCCCTGATGCTATCGAATCGTTTAAGAATACAGAAAGTATTTCTATCTAACCACCATCAAGTCTAACCAAACGTAGAATAAATATGTCACGTTAATCAAAAAAATAAGTTATTACTTAAAATATAAATTTGCATTTGATATTAATTGAAATTATCACATTTAAAAATAATACTTTCAAATCCTTACCTTCCTAATGAAGTATGAAGTTGGTATTTTAGAAAACGTTATTCTAAATTTGAAATGGGTGGATTAAAGCAATTTTTTTTTTGCAAGGCAACTTATATTCCGTGATTTTTCACGGGTACAACAACTATTAGGTTAATAGTTACAATTGGTTATACAGGTTATGTTATCTTATAAAAATCATTAAGAGTTCAAATAAATAGGTTAAAAGGTTGTAAGATCGGTCAATGTAGTATTTAAATTTTTATTAAATAATTCAAAAGCGAATATGTAAAGAAAATTAAAAAAATGGTGCTATTTAAAGAAATTGAACAATAAGGCTTCCCTTTTCCACAAAAATACATTTGTTTCAACCCGTTCTACCTAATTAACTTCTCCTTTGTCTATAGCTTATTTGGTGCCAGCAAATCACTCTGCGAGTTGGCAGTGGTATCTGTGTCTGTCAGTGTGATTTTTATTTATTTTATGCATCCAACAATACATATTTTTTCCTTACGAGCCTTGCAAAGATATCATAAATCAGATTTACGATATTTCTTTTTTAACCTTTTAATATTTGAAGGTGAAGGGTGATATAGATTTGTGACTCAACTCAAAGAAACTAATGTATCAAATGTATATAAGAAAGTTAGGTAGTAACATACTGTTCTTCCTTGAAATGTTCCTCAGTAAAATCATTGTCTGACCGAAAATTAACACTTAACACCGAAACGACGATCCACTGTGGTACCTGGAGGGAGTGTTCCCCTTTACACCATCTCTATTCCCATCAACAGTTGGATTCTACTGTTATGTTGTGTCCGCTGTGGTTCATCATGACATCTCTATATTTATAAATGATATTTCAGAAGTTATTCTGCATTCAAGGTCTCTTCTTTTCGCGGATGACCTAAAAATATTCATTGAAATACAAACTTTAGAAGACTGCAATCGACTCCAGTCAGACATTAATAGAATTGTTGACTGGAGTAAAAGAAATCGGATTACGTTCAATATTTCTAAATGTTTCATTTTGTCTTTCACAAGGGCGTATCATACTTGGTTTTACCGGTATACTATGAACGACCAAAGTTTAAAACGTGTTTCCACTATGAAGGATCTTGGGATCATGTTTGATAGTAGGCTAACATTTCATGCTCATATCGAAATGACCTGTGGCACTTCATTGAAAATGCTGGGTTTCGTTATACGTACTGCGAAAAACTTTAGAGACAACCGGCTTCTCACAATATTATTTAATTCCTTGGTAAGAAGACGGCCTCCATGGTCGAGTGGTAAGACGCTCGACTACGAATCCAAAGGTCGCGGGTTCAAACCCGGCGTGCGCCAATAACTTTTATTTAATTAATATGTGACATAACACATTTAATTCATATAAAAATAAAAATAAAGTATATTTGCGGCACGTTCCAGAGTGGTAGATGCTCTAAGTATCGCCCTGGTGAAAGACCACCATTCAGAATCGAAACGTTGCTTGAAATGGCTTTAGCCGTGTTTGGTGACCAGATCTGAATAGCCAGGTTTCCCAACCTTCCTCTTCCCTAGCTCACAACATACCTATTTGGGGATGCCATAGTCTCACTGGCTCTAGACGGTTGGGATCAGTTGAGACTCTTGTGCGGTATTCATATAAAAAAAAAAAAAAAAAGGCTGGAGAGTGGATCAGTGATTTGGAGTCCGCACGAGGAGAAGTACTCCCTCATGTTGGAGAGGGTTCAGAAGAAATTTCTGAGATTTCTCTACTTGAGGAGTACGGTTACTACCCGTGGCTCTATCCGACTGAGTTTCTTACGGGAACAAACCATCTACGGGCAGAAGGGATGTGTACATCGTCACCCATTTAAAGGCATTCAAATTGATACGTGGATGTTTCGTAACTTTTATGTTCCCGATGGTTATCGCCGTCATCGACAGCATAGATTGTTTTATCTCCCGGCCTGCAGGACTAACTTGCCAATGGTCATGCCGGTGGGGAGGGCACTCTTGCTGTTGAATCGAATCGCTTCGGATATCGATATTTTTTGCATCAGCGAAACTGTATTTAAACAGCAAGTTTTATTGCTGCTTGCTTAACTTGTATTTACTATATATCTATTCTGTTTAGTTATAAAATCTTGTCTTATATTGTATATTATATGCAGTGTACTCTGTTTTTTGGTTTTTGTTTACTCCATATATTATTTTTTCTACATATCTTTAATAACGCCTTAAAATTTTATTTTGTAATGTTATTAAAATGAATAAAGAAATTGAATTGAATTGAATTGAAAAAATCCCCGGACTAACTAGAAAATGGTTATTTTTTATTATTATTGTCTTTGATCTTGCTATTGGGCAGTGCTACGTTTCATAGTATGATTATTTAGAATGCAGACCACCATGATACATATGCCTAGATTGGGAGATTGTAATATAAAAAAAAAAATAGAACTCTGTTATTAATATTTTTTGGAAAAAAAAATTTTTTATACTTACTGTATTGTCGATAAAAAAGGCATTCTGACCCAAAACAGATTGAATTTAGAGCGACTTTATTTACATGAATCGCACATCGCACATCTGAGACGAATTAACCCGCTACATCCTCACAAATCGGGGTTGAAAAAACGCGAAAAACTTTTTTTTAAACTAAAAAACTGTACCCCGAATATTCCTTTAATAAGGCCCCGTTACGACGGCACCATTAAAAAACAGCACTTCGTCAGAAGGAAACAAAAAAAAACACTTAAAAAACCGCAAGATGTTCCGCGCATGCGCTGCGCAACAATAAACACTGGCAACCCCTTTCCGCCATGTTTTTTTTCGGTGTTTTTTTCCCGCGCATCCTCCTCGGGAAATGAACGCGACTCGCGCGCGCCAGCTTTGTCTTGACGTGACGTCACTGGCTGTTCGTGGCTCGGCGCAATTAAATTTTGTAGATAAATAAATCAATGTGGCAACATTAAACATTTTCCGTGTTCTTTATGGTGAAAGGATTTGAATAAAGGCAAACACAACGGTAATAAAACTTATACGTGCAATTAAATATTGGCTTGAGACTGATGAAGATAAACGGGCTTAAGCGAGGCCCAGTGATTTTTTTATGATTATTGAAAATTATGGATTTCTTCATGGCTAGAAATCTTTATTGATGGCGTCAACGGTTTGTCGAAATCGTTTAGTTCTATATATGAGACATATTTCCAGGTTACGAATAACCTGAAAAAATTGTTATTTCTCCTACTCATTACGAGTGGAAATTGTTGCTTGTGCGATTATGAAAGACTAGCAGAGGATCGAACCTACGACGCCTGCGTGAGAACCCGACGCTTTGGACCACTCGTGTACTAACCAGTCTGAATTGTACACTCTTAGATAAAAGTAACGAAATATGATATATATAGGATATTAGTTATATATTTCCAAGTTTCTAATACTCAAAATTGGGCTAAACGTCACTTTGCAGCATTTTAATACGAGCAATACTACAAATGATATCTGTAAATTTTATGTATGTAGTTGGGAAAATGTCCAAGGTATCTAGTGAATAACAAATTTGATATTTTATCTTTAAATCATATGAAAAATATAACAAATTGTCACTAAAAGTTGTATTTTGAAAACCAGCGAAGCCATTTTTAAACGTTTTGCCTAAAATTCTAGTATGCATTTCATAAAGAATTTAAAAGATTACAGTAAAATAATTGTATTCACTGGAAACCTGAGATTTTTTTTATTACACGCATAGAATTGATACATCATTATTTGTAGTATTGTTTGTATTAGAAAGCCGACAAGTGTGTATTTTTGGGTGCTGACCCTTAAGAGATATTAAATCCTTCTTTCTATTAAACGTTATGTTTAAAAAAAAACACAACCATCTTAACTGAAGAAAATGATCACTCTCGTACATTAAGTTCAGGCAAAATGAAATTTGCACACATTTTTTTATCTGAACCTTTTAGAATAACACATATATTTTCAGTTTACAGTTTTATTTCCCTCGTGAGCTATGAACCTTTAATTGAAAAATGTATTTCAAAAAAATAATAATTTTAAAACAAGGGGAAATCGGATAGTAGATAACTACTCGTTTTATGTATATTTTGATTTACAAAGATGAGATATTTCATTTGTACGAGCCGCCCCTGAGATTATCGCACGGACTGTCTGGTGTCTATTGAAGATTTAAAAAAGCGATCAAATTCTCACATCAATTGTGTGTTTTAATAAACACACCCTATCTCTACTGGGGTAGGAAAGGCTGGTCCCTATCTTATCATTATTTAGCTATAAATTCTCATTTTTATTGAATTTTAATTAAACAGGATGCCAAACCTAAAAAAGTCGTCATTGAGAATTGAAGCTTAGTTTTAATAAAAACCACAAATATTCGTTTGTCTATTTGTAATTCATGATGTAAAACAGTCAATCTATAAACAGTTGTACAGGCTGTTAAAAATGCAAACATTGTCAAAAAATAATGTATTTTGATTTATAATAAGAGTAGGTAGGAAACTGTAAATAAATAAATTTATTCATACAATATGCTTTCCCATAAATTTTCTCGATCAAAATCTATGTTTTTTATTAATTTTGCACATGTAAATATTCCCTTGTTTTGGAGTATTTGACCTGTGATTAACTTACCTGCGTTGACCGTTTGAACATAATTCATCAAAGATTTGTTCAATAGCTACTAAAACCATGACCATTGAAGCACTATTCAATCCACAAACATACATAATATTGTAGCCGAGTGGTCCACAGCGTCGGGTTTCGCGTGTCGCACGCCGCGTGTTCAATTCTCTACAATCTAAGTGCTAATCATCAATGCAATCTAACTGTCTGGAGCCTGTAGGTCTATGGCATCCCCATTTGGGATATGTTGTGAGGCTAAAGATAGTAGAGGGAAGGAAATGGGGAAGAGGAAGGATGAGAAGTACCTGGCTATTAATATCTGATCACTTAACACGGCTATTGCCATTTCAAGCAATCTTTCAATTCTAAATTTTGATTCTTTACCCTAGAGCCAGTGTGACTATGGTATCCCCAAATAGGGTATCTTGTGAGGTTGAAGGTCGTGGGGAGAGTAAGAAGATTAGGGAAGACAAAGGTTGGGAAGGAAGTTGAATAGCCAGATTCAGATCTGGTCACCAAACACGGCTAAAGCCATTTCAAGCAACGTTTCGATTCTGAATGGTAGTCTTTCACCAGGGCGATACTTAAAGTATCTACCACTCTGGAACGTGTCGCAAATATACTTTTTTATTATTTTTATATGAATCAAATGTGTTATGACACATATTAATTAAATAAAAGCTATTGGCGCACGCCGGGCTGGAACCCGCGACTTTTGGATTCGATATTCGAGCGTCTTACCACTCGACCGTGGAGGCCGTCAACTTATATTAATACAAAACTAAAATGTATTTGCTTTCGCCGGGTTTTGAACCCGTGATCTCCGAATCTGTAGCCAAGGATCCTAACCGCTCGACAACGGAGGTCGTCAAATATTTTTTTAGAAAAATAAAATATATTTTAATAAATAATTCAATGCCATAAAAAGTTATTTACAAACGTAACTTTTATGAAATAAGATTCTCTTAGTACAGTTTCGGCGACCTACTTATACAGTGACCCATATCTTCGAGATGATATTAAACAGTTAGGTACCTTTTTAAATAACAGAGGACAATGGCTGGAGCAGTTATCCTTGCACACGTTTTATTATAACCCTAGCCCTTTTTTTATATCTACTCCACACGCATTCATTTGTTGAAAAGGTGTTCTTGTATTATTACCCCTTGGCCCAGTGACGGTTTGTAATACTAAACTTTAATATCAAAATTCGTACGGTTTTGGAATTACAAAAAAAGGCTTTTAAAGGAATATTTCGCAGGTTTTTTTAACTCGAAAGGTGGTGCAGTTAAAAACTTCGAAAGGTATAAGTGTAGGTTTTGGGTAGGTACCTGAAAACTTATTTCATTTTGTGATGTGTGATGGAGTGATGAATTTTGATGTTGTATATTATAAATGATGGAATCTAAGTCATAGATCAATAACTTTACTGCACGAACTCTTATGTATGCGAGGTCAAAATACTCTCAAAAATCATCACTAGGTTTTTATGTATGTGCAAAGATTCTTTACAATATCGTTTATGCGAATCTATCTTAGTTCTAGTCACATATTCTAATCATAGAATCATACTTCCCAGCCTTCATCTTCCCCATTTCCTTTCTCTCCTTACTTCCTTCAGCCTCACAACATACCCCGATTAGGGATTACATAGTCACACTCGCTCTAGACGGTTGGGATTAGTTACTCTTTTGACTCTCTTTTTAACAGGACTCTTTTACGGTATTCACTATTGAAAAAAAAAATTAAGAATTTCGGTGGATTGGAAAATCTGATTTTATTTGTGCTGCTGAATGACTATTACCAATATAAGACAAATTTCAGAAAGACTGATTATTCTATTGGTGATTTTATTTTTCTTATTGACGATACAATTGCACCTAACTCAAATTAAAGACGGCATTGTTTGCCGAAACGTAAAAAAATAATTTAATTTATTTTAAATTAATTATTTATAAAAAATATTATTTTATTTTACTATTCTCCCTCTTTCACCCCCGAACGTGTCCCATGAAGTTTGATCGATAGTGTTTTTTAGTAGACAGCCTTTGCGGTAAAGGCCCGCGCCACCTGACGCGCCATACCACTGCCTCTTCCTCTGCTCATCTCTACTTTCCACTGATAATTAGTGAAAGGGTTGCTTGGTACAATAACCGTAGAAAATTAGGTTTCAACCCTTTTACTTTCTTATTTTCGCTTTCCTTGGAAAATGCATTGTTAGTAAATATATATTTACAGCTGCAACAGGGAGTGAATAGAAGCTGTTTGATTTCGTAGTTAATGTATAGATTTTGAAGAGGGTAGTTTATCTCATCAGGACCATAATATAACCAAGTAATATAACAAACTAAAACACCATTTCTCTCCACAGAGAGACAGAGGGGATAAAATACCACACAAATTTGCCATGGCACCGATTCATTACTTCATCCACTTTCATTCATTCTCATGTTATTCACTTGATCGTGCCATATCTTCTTTGAGTTTGATACGCTTACATCGATAATTGTTTTGTCTCTTTCATTTGCCTCAGTTGTTTAGTACAAGTAAATTACGGCCTTGCATCATTTCAGAATCTTCTCCACTTTCCGTGTAATAGCAGATTTGGATGTAATGCACGCTGCCCAGGCGTTTGGTGTTTGAGGTAGGTAATCAATCAAGGTAGGTAGGTAAATTAGTTTTTTTTTTGTAATTTGATTATTTTTTTACACCCGAGATCACAAAGTTTTATAATATTATTTAGGTGAAGTAAAAATCAAAAATTGTATTCTGTTTAAAATGAGCTCATTCACGAGTATATCCTTTCTGATTGTAATTTTTACACTTCTGATTTATCTGACATTCTGTCATAAAAATCATTTTCACAGCATTCCAAGAAATCACAAGTGAAAGTATTTAGTCGTGCACTTATCATCCGAAATATTAAAAAATGTTAAGCGTATCAAACTAAACCATAAAAAATGTGTAATTTTGTAATATTTGCATACAAATCTGAGCTTTTATTGCTCTATAAAGCTTTTGACGAATATCTCAAAACACCCTGAAATCTCTGTACATTGTTAAACAGAACTGATCGTGAAAGGTTTATTTTGAAATCCTTCCGGAGTTTCATTGCTGTGCTGGAGGCTTTTTCAAAGTTCTGTAAATTTGTCAAGCTTTTCGGGATTTTTCGTAGATCTTTCTTAGGTGATTTGAATGGTCATGCGCCGCATTAACCCTGATCTCTCCTTCCGATATGTGAACTACAATAAGGCGGAGGTGAAAACGTATGCATTGTGAAGTAAAACGCATTTGTCCGTGAATAAATAAAGAATGTTGTAGATGCATATCGGAACTTGCGATTTTATAAATCTCATGTATTTATTATTTACATAATGTTATTTAATGCTTGTACAAAAGAGTTTTACCTTACGTCTGTGATATACTCGTACGTGAGGTAAGTAGTAAATCAACGTTCACGGATTTTTTTATATTTTTTTTGTAATTTTATAACCACATTCAGGGACATTTACCGCTGGCAGAGCTAGTGAGAAAATATTCAGTCCTACTGGGAATATTGAAATGAAATACGAGAAGGTAAGAGAAAGGAATGGAGACAGGCGCTTGGGAGAATGTAGGATTATACGCAAACTGCAAGGAACTTTCCACAAACAAACTTATTAGAAATTACATACTATTATAATTAAATACTTATACGATTACGAAAATTACAAGATGTTATTTTAGACCCAGTATTTTAAGAAATTATTGGTGATTCTAATAAGGTACTTGTCAAAAATGTTTAAAAAAAACACTATAGACATAGATTGTAAGGTCCAATACAAAGCATTTACAAAAAGGGGAATGATCTTTATTATATTCATAATTCATCTTTTTATTATTATTTATTTACCTTTTTTAAATCATGTAGGTAAAGTTGTTTAGAAATCCCAATATTATTTTTCATATAGGTAAAATCACAATTTTGTTCATCTTACAAAAGCAGAGTAGGTTTACGATATTGCCCAAAATCAACTTTATATCGCATATTATACACAGTAAAGCCTATTTTTTATATGCAGTACTTCATAATTTATACATATATTTAATAAATCACCTTGCCCAGAGCTCAAACACATATTTAAAAAAATTAAATAAATTAAACACCGAGCATCGATCGTACTTGAAAAGTACCCCTCATCTTCTCATAACACCCACCGCCAAAGATACCGACGAAATAGCTAACCAGTCGTACGTATTTCCATGGGGAAGCGCATGCATAATTGCAAAAAAAATCCATACAAATTCCACCCCCAACTCATTGCACCCTGCGAATAAATCCGTACCCTCCGCGAATTTGAATTCTCCATGCCTGATTTTGTCTTACCTGCCAATCGAAGACGAACTGTTGCAAATATCCTGAATCTTAGAAAATAATCGAAAATCATCATTCACGAAATTCTGCCCCCAAAACGAAGTGTGAATTTTATAATATAGAATCTGTTAAATTCATCTTATGGATGTTTAGATTTTTTCATTCATTCTCGCATAGCTTGCATGGGTTTAGTTTAGGTTCGGGCTGCAACATCAATCTTTGCACGTGTAAGATGTTTATTCTTTTACTTGAGTGCACTTTCGATGGAGAGGTAGGTAGGTAGATACCCACAGACCCAATCACAATGGAGATCTATTCTTGACATTGTGCACGCTTTGCCACGGAATGCAATAATAAGAACATCGGCTCTATGCCGATAGCACGCGTTTTATAAAATGAATCTGGAATTAAATCAATATTTTTTAAATAAATATCTCGCAACAATTGATTGGTACATAATAATTTCTGAGGTACTAAATAAATCAAAATAAAAAAAATAAAAAAATAAAAAATAAAAAAAAAGTGGTTAAAAACAAAGTATATATGTTCTATTTACAAAATAATAGATGCTGAAGCTTTTATTTGATTGGAAATTTATTTTTATAGTTTTTGCGTTAAATGTGTAAAACTCAATATTATTTATTTTAATAAAATTTTAGGTTGTGATAGTTTTATTTTTCAATTATGACAGCTGTTTTAGCGTTCGATGTTTGTATGTAAATTGTATGTCGATGTTTGATAAAAGGTTTATAATATGAATCATGCTGTTCATTTTTCAAAACTCACGATCGATATCGAACCTAAAAATACTCATGTTGATCTAAAAATTCAAGACAGAAATTGTAAAAAAATCATGACTTCAGTGCACACCTTTCGAAAAAAAATTGTTTTACATGCCTGTTTTAGAGAATCAAATTAATTCAAAAATGTGCTTTAATTTCTTTTGAACGGGAAATTATTTTTATTTTCACGTTTTTTATTAACCCTGGGGCGTAACTTTTAGTATGTTTTACTACTCTGCCATGCAATCATAAAAACAATTGATTTTATCGCGGTATAAAGAAAAATAATTTGTCGTAAATAAGGCATTGCGTTCTGAAGTGCAAGCCGAATTCCTTTTTTTATGTATAACCAATTTGAGGGTTGTGGATTGCGCTTTCCATTGCAGATTTTCTCGGATGTAGGTATGTGGAATTTTTCATGAACCAAGTAACATGGTTTTGTTTTGTTAATGAGATACTACATAAATATATATATGTACTAGCAGGAACAACACTAAAATAAATGTATATAAACACCTTTACCATAAAGAAGAAAATCTAATTGTATATCGCATTAAAAACTCACCAGCAGCTATAGAGTTCAGATTTATATCGCTTTTTGTCTATAGTAGATAGGTAAATACAACCATTTTCGGCTTTCCTCGTCATTTCCATCGTGACCTTTGGAACTATGAATTATGTTTCAACCTAACCTAAAAATATTTTAAAGAAATTAAAAAATAACTTTTTATAAGACAGCGGATATTATTTTATTTTTTTATGACCGACTGGTTTAGCCTAACCTAAGCATCAAAAGGGTACAAAATTAAACTAAACAAAAAATACAAAGTGTGCGGTTATATATACATACAATACAGAGGGAGAACAAAATATAAAATAAAATAACAGGAGAATGAGAAAACAATAGAATAAAAATTAAATTATAACAAAGAGAAAGAGACAGATAAAATGAATTGAAAGAGACAAAACGTCAACTGAGAATGGGATTGAAGAGTATTGATAATTTTTTTGAGTTTATAGGAATTATACTCAATGTTGGACTACTGGACAAATTTACCTGATTATCAAGAATATGACTATATATTTTTTAATTCCTTTAAATATGTCGAATAACAATGTGATCGCTTTCTACGAAAATATAAAAATATTTTAATTCTGTCATGGTAGTTTATGCCACGATCGAGGGTTTGAGCTTTGAATCTCCGATAGTTGTAAGCCATGTACTTTTCGACAACTCAGCTACGAACCGTTTGCTTTATTTGCCATCAAATAAAAGAGAGATCTTTCCATGAGTATTTGTAATTTAACTACTTACGATTATTCTTATTTTATAAAAGAAAATTGAGCAAGAAATCTTTCTGAGCTTTTATAAAACAATAAACTGCAGCGTAGTTGTGTAAGGTGTGCAATACGAGATATATTCTCGAAAAGATTCCTTAAAACCATATTAAAGAGAATACAAAGTACATGCATATGTACGTAATTCATATAACATAACGCAAATAAAAACACGATTGATTTTGAAGGTTTTCACGAAGGTTTTGGTTGTTTTCACGCCATGTAGTCGTGTTTTTGCCGTTGCATGTATGTATCATTCAAAGCACAAAAGCAAATACCACAATACGCGAAAACTGGAACCTCTTCGTACGTTGTGCTACCGAAGATTCTTAAAAAGGCATAAATAACGCCACAAAAAACACATCCCTAAACCCCGTTATTAGGCCAAAAGTGGTAGTTTCGCGTAAAAAACGTCAGATGTTCCTGATAACATCTGCGCCTTGACTGTCCTTACTCTACAAACACTTCGAAGTGTGCACTTTCTTACGGAATCCAATGATTGCTCGATCCCATTGAATGGCTGAACTCAAATGTCTTTAACACATATGCTTCGACGCATTTCTCAATGCCCAATAATTGGTGATGGCATCAACAACGTTTTTTTTTATAATGCACCCGTTAATATGGTAGACAGAAAATATAATCTTTAAGCCTTCTGCAACTGAAGCTAGAAATATATCATAGGTTTATTGGTTACACGTTATTAAGTGGTTAGTTTTTACCACCCGGTTTCGTTCGAGATTTATTTCGTCGCGTGGTCAAAGCGAGTCTTGACACATTTAAGTAAATTTTCTGCATGTGTTCTTTAGAAATCAAATACGTTTTTTTAATAGATTTCAACTTTGGAGGAATTTCAGACGCTCGAGGAAGACATGGCACGATCAAGTGAATCAAATACTTGAGTCGAGCCATGTGAAAAGTCAGAATAACAGAAGAGTATGTATGAGACGATGTATGAATGCGAATGAAGTAAGGAGTGTGTGCCAAGATAGAGTTGTATGCCGGTCTGTCCTCTCAGCCTACCCCTGCGGGGAAACGGCATGGTAATTAGTTAGTTTTAAAAAAACTTTAATCTCGTTGAAAAAAAAATTGGTCGAACAATATGGTACCTACATTTTAGATCGTTTCGGAACATTTAAAGCTTAAAACTGTTGCGTTAGTGAGTTATATAGGCATTCAATACCGACAGCTGTGCACATTTCATGACAGCAGAGTTACGAGTAAAGAGTACCTATTGAGTTTTCACTAAATAATTTTTTCTACTTTATAGTGAAACTTAATTATCGGTACTTTCTGTTTTTTTATAATACAAACCATGTGTTCAAGTATAATATAGGAACTGAATAAATAAACACAACAGCTGGGAAAATCCTTGTAAATCGGTAACAAATATTTCGAAATGCCGAGTGGTAGGGCGCTCGACTACGAATCAAGAGGTCGCGGGTTCGAACCCGGCGTGCGCAAATAAATTTTATTTAAGTAGTATGTGTCATAACACATTTAATTGATATAAAATAAAATATACCATATTGCGGCACGTTCCGAGTGGTAGATACTTTCTCGTATCGCCTGGTCGAAACCACCATTCAGAATTGAAACGTTGCTTGAAATGGCTTTAGCCGTGTTTGGTGACCAGATCTGAATAGCCAGGTACTTCTTAATCTTCCCCTTCCTCATCTCCATACCCTCCCCACTACCTTCAGCCTCACAACATACCCCAATTGGGGATGCCATAGTCTCAAAAAAAAAAATATATATATATATATTTATATATATATGGTATTCTTTTTGCCAATAACCACATCAATCTCAATTATTATGACATAATAAATAACACGCTTACCTTAAATCGTGTACATGGAAGTGTTAATGAAAAGCGTGTTATCTGCAGATCAGTGTAGATGTCGTCTGAATGCTGCACAATGAATAATGTGCTTTTAGTTGGCATTACTGAAGTGTGCCGACTGCTACCAGATATTTTAAGTTCGTCTAAAATACCACAAAAGCATAAAAAGTGTTAACTCTATCCACCTTTATTTCGGGGTTTCTAAAATGGGGGAATAATAGGGTGGCGTGACGCCCGAGAGCAAATACGTCCACGAGTCCTGCGTCTGTGTTTGTTAGACTTTTTTAGTTGAATTGTGTGTGTTTTAGGGGTAAATTTAAGCAATTTTAAACTAAGCTCGTGCTACGTGAATACGAGTCGAGGGTTATTAGCGATTTTTTGTGTCAGCCTCATTTTTGTAAAACGAATATATTGGCCACGTGGAAGGAGTTGGTTCATTTGTGTTTTGTGCTGTAAAATATTGTGCGTTTGAAATTTTGATGATTGATTGTTGCACGTCTACTAAGTCCTTCAGTTTCAAATAGTAGGAAGGTTCGTCTGATAAATCTTTTTAATCAAACGTTTTGAATATGAGATATTTCATACATATTTTAGTTCGATAAAGCGGCCAATAAATTAGTTAACTACTGAAAAACCTATCTTAAATGATACTCTTAAGTATAATTTAAAAAATGAGTTTTTTTCTGAAAGATATCTAAGAAAAATTAAAATGTATGAGTAATTACTACGGTTCATTTGAATTAGAAATTTGATGATAATTAATTTCATTATCTTAAGCACAAAGCGAGAGTATTCATTAGCATTACTCGGTTTTTTCTCCTTGAGAATTAATTATACATGGCCCGCACTCGTAAAGTCAACTTCTGCAAGGGAATAAAATATCGCTTCTTCAAATGTCGCCTGGCGGATGGTGGATGGCGGATGGTGGATGGCGGATGGCGGATGGTGGACGGTGAATGGTATCTCTAACTGAGAACAATCAGAGTGACATGAAAGCTTTCATTAACAGCATCTCAGCTGGAGGGCGGCGAGGATAAGAGATTTTATCATAGTTAAATTTTAATTGATCAAATAAATAAAACTCAAAACGGTGGGCTCTCAAAGTTCCGTATAAAAGACCAACGCCCATTCCCAAGATTATGTACGGATCCTGGCTTCCGAGACTTTTACATAAGAACTTTATACTTGTAAATGCCCTATATAGTACATGTTGTATATAGAGGAACAAAATTAATTGGTTAAAACTCCTCTGTGAGTCCTTCCCCCCGCCCCCTCCCCGGCACTTTTCCCTTTGAAGACGTTGAAACGGAGGGAAATAAAAGGAAAAGCGATAGAAGGAGTGAGGGTGGAAAGAGAAAGACTCTCCGCCACTTCGTCTTGGAGAGCAAAAATAAATTATAATTCTTTTCATCATCAGGGTTGCCTGCCATCTGCATACCATGGGCGGCGCGTGGTTAACATTATTTCCTCTATACTTGCTTTCCTGGTTCAGTTTCATACCAAAAATAAACACACTTTAGAAAAAGCGTCTTTGTTAGACTACTCAGTTTAAAGACAAATTATTATGAGTCCTTTTTCATTTCAAGAAATATCAATAAGTACGATTTACTTACATTTCCGTTTCCATTTCAAGAAAGAAAAAAACACCCTTTATATTTTACTAAATGGGCAGTCTAGCATTTAAGTATATAATTTGAGTAATTAAATTATCGCAATCTTCTTCTTGCTTTAAAAATTACCATTTACGTATTTTCTTTTTCGTTTTTTTGTAATACCAAAAATAAAAACACTTTTGAGTTAGCCTCTTTTTGGGGATTACTAATCATCTTTACTTTCTTCTGTCAGACTCATACAAAAACTAAACTTCCTTTAGTAATTTTAACATGTAAAATGGGAGTTACAATTATTTAATTTGAAATTTTAGAAATACCAATCCTCTCTACTTACTTTACCAGTTTCATGTAAATAACAAACACCGTTTAAAAAAGCCTTTTTGTTAGAATGCTCTGATTAGTTTATAATCAGAGCTATGAAATGAACACAATTATGCTCTATCCACATTTTTTTAAATTACCAAGCTTTGACAGTATTCTCAGAGGTTTGTTCTATTATTTGTAAATTCAGTATTAATACTTTCTATAGCCTGTGGGATATTGATTGGGCGTATTTCTATCGGTGGGAGATTATGTAAATGCAATTGACGCACATGGGTATTATTTTGATACGCTAAGGGACCTATATATATTTTCGGAGGCGGATAGGTATTTCAGTTCAATTGCTCAGTGTTGCGTATTTTTTAGAGACTCATCCAGGTGAAAATTATTGAAGGTCTGTCAGATATATATTTATATCGTTAAAACTGCATTTACCTACGTGGGAAAAACTAAATCAGTAGAAATTAGAAGGTAAAATATTTCGTCTACTCGCCGTAATGCTTATTTGCTCAATGTGATTTAATGTTGAACACAACAAAATTAATCAATAGGTGTCTAATTTTTTTTTATCAATATTGCTTGGCGGAAGGAAAATTGGTAGGGAAAAGGAAAATTTTAAAGCAAGATTGTGAGATTCCTAATATGACAAACAACAGCCATTTACATTTTCAGGACATTGTTTAATGAAACGTGACATCAACATTACCGCCATGTTGCGAAGCAACTACATCACCATTCATATTATTCATAAATAATGAATATTATTGGGATCGGCCGTAAAAAAACAGTAAACTACCTACTGAGATCAACAAGATATGAAAGGCAATAGTTTTTACCTTTTTAAGCAGAATCCAGGTAAGTTGTACCACGGTTCATACATCTCCATTCCCTGATGAGCAGATAATACCCTTCCTATTCAGTAATGCCTTTAATGAGCGCCCACCACGCGCCACCTGTGGCTGGGGGTGGGGGGAGAGGGTGGGAGGCTGCACGAATTTAAGCATGAGATGAAAAAAAGACGGAAAGAAAAGTACATACCCCTGGTTCCTTTAGAACATGCCCGTCGTCTTGGCAATGAGCCCCCCTCCCCTTGGCCGCCCCTGCCCAAACCCTTACAACACCGCGGGGTAAAGAAAGAGTTAATATTGATCGCGTTTTTTATATTTCATTCAACCCCACGCCGCGAGTACTTGCAGCGCTATTTTTTTACCCCATCCATTTGGTTGGGGTGGTTTCCCTACCCCCTCCCCCTCCCCTCTAGAGTCACCCCACGCAGGGGTGGAACTGGGCCCAGGACTGATCATATTCCCAATCAAGGGATGCGTATTGTCTTTATAATCTCAGTTAGTCTCATGGTAACGTTTAAGTATCCGTTACTATTAAAGTTAAGCCATTTGGTATGTTTTCATAGAATTTAAAGGATTACAGTTAAAATATTGTATTCACTTGAAACCTCAGACTTTTTTCTAACTACCCATAAAAACTTTATAGATAAATCATTTGTAGTATTGCTTGCATTATAATGCTACAAATTAACGTTTAGCGTTATCCTTGAGTGACTGACCCTCAATGGCGATATTCACTTGCATTTTAAATCGACACTCTTCAACTAAAAAAATATAATAATCACGTAAATAAATTACATTAGGAATGATATACCATTTGAATATAAAGTGCATTTTATTGTAAAAAAAATACGATCATCTATAGTGCAGTAATGATGGCTTTTCAATTCATATACTAGAATCGGAAAGGTCGAATCAATCTCAGTACAATACCTAATGCGCAGATTTACAGGTAGTTACTTTCCTGATGAATTATAGCGCTTAAATTATTATATTTCCTTTCCCCTTTCAACATTGCAACTAATAATATTGCACCTTTCAAGATATAATGACTTACTTAAATATCAATTCTTATTCATCTATAATTACAACACCTACAATTAATATCACTAAAACACAATACAAATTCGACACTTCAAGTAGGTAGTCCATTGGCTAAAAAGGGGTTGGTCTATTTAATTCCCTCCCAGAAAATATTAAAAATAGAAAGAACGGTGGGTGTTTAAAAAAAATTATTGCTACCTAGCAAAATAATATTGGTAACTAATTTACTAACCAACGCTTTTAGTAACTAACTCTGTCTTTTACTCTTTACTTCATTCACATTCATACACCGTCTCTTACATACTTCCCTGTTATTCTGACTCTTCACATGGCCAACAACTCTGGCATACAACTACAATCATGGCATACAACTCTGTCTTGGCACACACTCTTTACTTCATTCACATTCATACACCGTCTCATACATACTCCCCTGTTATTCTGACTCTTCACATGGCCCGACTCAAGTATTTGATTCACTTGATCGTGCCATGTCTTCCTCAGGCGTTCTCGACTTCTTCGTCCATTCATTTTCGCGTCATATATTATTTTCACACTTCTTTCTTCGTTCATTCGCTCTGCATACACAAACCATCTAAGCGTCCTTTTCCTGATCCTATTTATTACGCTTAAATCAGCCTTGCATTCTTTTCGTATATTCACCTTTTTAACACGGTCATACATGGTTTTACCACATACGCATTTCTCTGGGATCAGAGGATCTCATTTCTACATCATTCAGTCTACTTTCATCCTTCTTCTGCCAGTTCCACGCCTCACTGCCATACATCAGGGTTAGTATAAGCACTCCACTGTGGACTGCTAAATCCGCTTCTTTGTAGTACCCACTAGTAAATTATAATTTATTGTTACGGAAATCGTTTTTCATTCATCCGTAATTAAATAATTAAAAAGGAATAGTTTATTATCATTTTAGCAATATTCCTGCTATTTCCACCCTGAACCTCCCCTCCGTCATAAGTGAACCCCGCTGTACTGTACGGGGTAGGTACTGAAAAATGTTTCTCCGTGTCGCTTTGCATACACATCGCTGCGCCTACTTATGTATATTTCATTGCATCGTCTGCTTGACGGCTGTGTATTTCATTGCATCGTCTGCTTGACGGCTGTGTATTTCATTGCATCGTCTGCTTGACGGCTGTGCATTTTGTCGTCTCCTTTAGATGACTTTTATTCTTTTCATGCTATTAAATTAATACAAAGTATTTTTGTACCTATGTAGTTCATACCCTATTTTATTACTTGCTGGGAATTAGTTTCCCGTATTACGTGAACTAAGTACTAAATTTTAATATGAAACAAAACCGTTACACATTCATTTGGAGATTCATCTGATAATCAATATTTCATTGCTCGTTAGCTGGAAAGGCATTTTGATTTGTATATTATTTAAAAAAATCCAGTCAAAAGCGTAAATGTCAACGGACTCTAAAAAAAACACTTGACACCGATACGTAACTTAGATATTGTAGTATTAATTACTACTATTATATTTTTACAATAAAAATATAACATTGCAATATTGTAATAACGGGAAATATATTTTTAAATCTTCTTTCCCTGCTGCAATTTACTTGATATAGATTTTATCTTCGTTTTCTGATTATATGCTCGAAAAATTGTAATAGAATGTTACGTAGGTAGAGCTTTTGAGGTGATTTTTTACAAAAATGGGGCTATATAAATTATTAAAATAGTATTATTATTATTAACTATAAATAATTTTCTCTGTAAGTACGCACGCACAAACATATGAGCTTTTCAAAATTCGAACTAGTGTTAATTGAAATTTTGTTCAGAATCTTTTCTTAAGTGAATGGAAGAAGAAGTCGAGGACGCCCGAGAAAGACATGGCACGATCAAGTAAATCAAATACTTTAATCGGGTCATGTGAAGAGTCAGAATAACAGAAGAGTATGTATGAGACGATGTATGAATGTAAATGAAGCAAGGAGTGTGTGCCAAGACAGAGTTATATGGCGGTCCGTCTTCTCTACCTACCCCCGCGGGGAAACGGCGTGATGGTTAGTTAGTTAGTTTAACCTTTTCAAATACTTACCTACCTAATAAAGTACCAAACTATCATGCATTTTAGCAGACATTATTGTTTATTTAAAATGGGTGGATTAAAGCAACTAATGTTTTTTTCTTGGCAAATCAAGTTACATCCCGTGATTTTTCAGGGGTAACAACTAGTAGATTAATAGTTACAATTTTTTTAGATATGTAATAGTCCAAGAGTCTTTTTAGACTCAACAATAGTTCAAAGATATATGTAAAATGTTCTAAGATATGTCAAATTTGTATTTGATTTCTTAGCTTAACGTTTCCTCAGGTCACTTGAATTGTTTCACTAATTGTTAAAATAATTTTACAATGTAAAACACGTTATTTCGGTAAAGTTTACACGCGTTTTTCGAATCCGTCTTGTGATGGGGTTTAAACTGAAGTTTGTATTTTTTCTCCAATTTGTAACAGATGAAGTGTATTTTGGGATTAGTGGTGGTGGAGATTAATAATAATAACAAATGTAAAGAAAAACAAACATTTTAATAGATAATATACCAGACAATGATTTAATGGTACAATAATTTGTTAATAAAAGGTGTGAACATTTGTTATAATAATATTACATCCATTCATTTCATAGAGACTTACACGAATTAATCTGAGATAAAATTCACATATTATTTATCTCTTCGTATTTCATTAATAACCGGGAACGTTCATCACATGTTAAATATAAATGCCACAATATTGACATCACTCTATACACATTCCATTTAAAGGAAAATAATAAATAAATATCAACAACAATTCTGTACGACCTTCGAGAATAAATTATCTGTATTTACTATTAGAGCAGAAATGGCTTAAGACGAGTAAAAAAATGATAGTAGATTATTTCATATTGGTTTTTGTAGGTATTTGTTTATAATGGGCCTGTTGTTTTACAAGTGGATAAAATCTATTTGACTTGATTCAGTAAAGTTTCCAGAAGGAGTTGTTTGATGGAGTTATAGGTCGCACAAACAGAGTTGAGGTGACCAACACATATTTAGCATTGTGTGTATTGATGCATGTACACACTTCCCACAGGGATATCCTTGAGAGATGTCAGCGAGAAATAGCCTTTCGTCTTGCTTATGCTTACTTAACGAAAGAAGACAACTGCATACTCTGACCGAATGTGAATATTTAAATTTTTTTAGTGTGTTATTTTTGTAACATTAAAAATCCTATGGAATTTTCTTTTCTGATGTCAAATAACAAGTTTCAAACATGAAAAATGCAAGCGAAGTATCTGTGTAAGTACTTTGTTCGTATCAACTCTCGATGCGATACCTATAACATCGCCCATCACGATGTAAATGATTAAAATAGATGTTCTAAACCGTTAGATGATCAAGTATTTGCAACTTTGCTGAATTACCAAATACTTTAACCACCGCCTTAATAATACCGCATATGAAACAACCAGCCTTTACCAGTGTCAAATGTAAGATTGAAATTAGAAAATGAAGAGGATTTTCAAATATGTTGACAAATTTATAACAAAATCGTACAGAAGCGTGAACTTCAACGATAATAATGATTGTACCCCAAAATGAGGTTAAATTGTACAATATTACAGATCATTGAAGTTATTTATAGCTTTGTTTAGGAAAATATACAATACACCGTGCTGCAAACATTAAATTATTAAAACAAATATAACAAAGAACCTTATCAAGAAGAAAAAAATACTTTGATTAGAAAACTATCTAACAGAGATCTCAAGAATGAAATGATATCAACTATGAACACCATCGCAGTGTCTCCATGGCAACGTGAATTCATGTCTAGGCTGTATCGCGGAATGCTACCCTCATTATTTCTCATATAATGCATTTAAGATAGTTTCTATTTAAAATCAGTCTTGTTAGTTTGCAAATGTCGTTAAATTAATCATTTTAATTCTAGATTGTACAATAACATTGACTCTATATTTCCATTGGAATGTATAGCAATAGAAACGCTTCTGAATTAAATTAAATTCATATTAACTCATCCAAATACCCGACTTGAGGTAGATTAGGGGCTCGTAGGTAGTTAAAAACAAACTTAAATATTATTTTAATAATAATTCAAATGTATTATCGATTTTTGTACCATGAGTTTCAATTTGTATATTGGATTTAAAGGTATTTAGGATTTGGGTTACAAAAATATATCAGATGGAAACGTACAACATTTTTGACAGAGCCAGGTAGGTAACATCAATATTTAATGACTTAATGCAAGGTACAGATTATTAATTAATTTACATATATATCTTTTCCTATTCAATCAAATTTTCATATTATTATATATAATAGAACATATTTTACAAAATCAATCATTTTGATTGCAATTATAATATCTTTGGAAATGTAATCTGTCCATTCATTAACATCGTACAATATTGAAAGTTTATGAAATTTGGCATCGAATGATATAGACTTATCCCTAATTATGCTAAATATTTTCCAAAATAATATTATAAAATCGTTTTAATTTGTTACAATATGTACTGATGAAATTTTAATTAAATTAAACAGAAGATACTGACAATAAAACATAAGGTATCCCTGTGAAAACGTTAATAACATGATTTAAAATTAATACCCGTAATTGAAATCAAATAATTTAACAGCTACATTTAACCTACTGCACAGCAAATTAAGGTAACCATAAATCTCCTATTATTCATATTTCATGAATATATCTATTTACAACAACGAAAATTCTATAAATAATATGTCAGCACAACGCGTGGAATGTAAAATTACCAAATCATTTTTTAAATTATCAAATTATACTAGAATCCTTGACGAAAAAAATTCTTACTTGGCGGTGAAGTCTAAGCTGAAATGTTTACTAGAGTAAATGGCACATTTGTTGGAAAATACAATTTGAATATAATCCTAAATATATATCCAATTACTATTATTATTTACTTGTACATGCCCGTGTACAGGTTCAATACACGCATTGGTTCACACATACTCGTACACGTCTCGTATTATCTATATCTATAGAATATAATATGTTTCGTATTTACAAATTGGTCAGAGGAGCACTGATTGAATCCAAAAATTATGTCTAGTTTTTGTTTCTAAACAGCAAAATAAAATCTTTGGAAATTTACATTTCATGGCATGCGATACAAGAATATCTTCTTAGGTCCTAAAGTATTTACAAACACAGGTACAGCAATCGAATATATACGCACACTTCGATACACCTAGGGAAAGAGATTTAAAAAAAAAATGGTTTGCAATTTTGTCATTGCGGTTATGTACTAAACATGTCATTTATGGTAAAATATATGAACATTTGGCTGTCTAATGATAGTATTTTTTTCAAGTTTTGTTGTTTTTATTCGGGTAAAATGAAGTGAAAACCTAAAAATCTTTTGTTTCGTAATAAACTTATTAGAAAATGAAATCGACCGTCAATACAATACAATAATTACAGCACAACAACATTTTATACGAAACATGAACCCATTCTCATCCCCCGGGTGCAAGTAATTATACGCCATTTATATATTCTTTGAGTAATTCTCCCTAAAAGACATATATTTACGGTCTACATCGAGTGAGGTAATAAAGGTCGAGTATAGATTTTCACTTTTATTCGATCAAACAATAGCTTCATAGTTTTATAAAGCCAGCTAATGGGAAACTGGTTTCAATTCGTCAACAATACAGCAGCGATTGGATGACTCCCTAAGGCAATCTGGACCATTATATCCGTCTCCTGCAAGATCAACTCCCCACAATGGAATGCAACACGACTTCAACAATAGCTTCTTAATCGGCATTGTTTAATTTGGACAAAATAAGCCGTTATTATGTGCGATCGGGAATTGGAGGAAGCAAACATTTTGTCGTGACTCGGGCGTTCAGCTGGGGTCATGACTGTATTCAATATTCACAATTCAAGGAAACATTATACGGAAAATTACCGGTGTCGCTTTCCATTGTTTGTTGATCGACGTCTGAGCCGCGGAAACCTGATTCGACCGTTCGCACACCAATATGTTCCTACTTTCTGCCAAAAAGTCAACTAACCGGATTGTTCGTTACGTTCTATTTAAACTCGAATTGAGGATTTTATGTGAGAACCAGGGATAACCGTGTCTACAGTTTATCTTGGAAATAAGGCGATCGCCAATGTCCTTGAGTAATATAACTCGCATAATAAGCATTATGGCAAGGAAAGATTTACCCCAGAAAACAAAAAAAGCTCAGCTCTCTTTCGGTAGAATTCCAACATTAAACAATAAAATGTTTATAGGCAAAAACATGCAAATACTATTATGTAAATGACAGGCATTTTGCATAGTTGCATATTTATTGGCGTATCCCAAAATTGCAACATCTTTTGACAGACTGTCGTAAAAGCCATCATAAAAATTTATTGACTTTCAGACATCGCTTTCAGTTTGAGTTTGTTCTTTTATAATGATCCTATACCTTAACTACCGAAGTAAAGCACAATTTTGGCAAATGTCTGGCATTTTATGGGTAAAAACAGCAGGCAAAAAAACAGGAAGAGAATTAGGGTTCGGTGCCCGGAGACGGCTCAGGATCGCCAGTCGGTCACTTATGAACACGGGATACACTTATTTCGGTTGGGAAACATTTGCTTGCATTTTGTTTGACCCGGTCGGCCGCAGTGATCCAGATGAAACGAATATTGCCTAAATTTGCAACGGGCAAGTTCCAGACGCAGGTACGCGGATTCCGATACCCGCAAGCTCGGTGATTTAATCCCCTTTATTTTCAGCATTTCACAATGGAAAGACTAGGAAACAATGTACAATGGCCTTTCTGTTTTTTTTCTCTTGTTGCTAAATGATTTATTTCCACGTATTTTCGAAACGTTTTGTTAAAAGACTTTTTTCCCGATTTCTAAACATATTCTCTGTGCCAGCAGTCGATTGTTTTTAAAATACAACATTGAAATAAAATAAAATTCCTAACCTAAGTACGGAGGAGATGAAGAATAAAGGCCCAGATTTGCAGTAAACAGTAAACACATAGAGAGGGGTGCTGCCGAGGGGAGCGCATGCTAAGCGGGAGTTGTATTCTCGCGCGGACTAGCGCAGGCGAGCAATACTCTATTCGAGAGGAACTTGTATACCAGAATAAAAACTTCCACGTTTTTGTACAAGGGAACAACATAAAATTAAAAACACAAATACCCCTTTAGTTAAATATGTACAGAGATGTGGGCGAGTTACTAATAGGACTAATAGTAAAACTAAACTTAATATCTTAACACTTAACATATCGTATTCTAGTGACTGTGTGGGGAAAGGGGGTGCTGGCGCTAGGACAGGTAGTAGCGGCGGCCAAGGGACAAGTCCTCGGGCTCCGTCTGCTCGGGCGCCAGCGGGCACAGCGCGCCCTCCGAGGAGTCGCTGCAGGACAGCGGCGAGGGGGGCGCGGAGTCGGCCTGCGAGTGCGGGTGCGAGTGCGAGTAGGGCGTGTGCGCGGCGCACTTGTGGTGCAGCAGGTGGTGCCTCCTGCGGAAGCTGCTGCCGCAGCGCTCGCAGGCGAAGGGCTTCTCCCCGTTGTGGAGCAGGGCGTGCGCCTTGAGCTGGTTGGAGTCGGAGAAGCGCGCCTGGCAGAGCGCGCAGCGGTAGGGGCCGCTCCCCCGTGTGCACGCGGAGGTGGCGCCGCAGGTTGGCCACCTGCACGAAGTGGCGCGGGCAGTGCGGGCAGCTGTAGGGCTTCTCGCCGGTGTGCAGGCGCAGGTGCGTCTTGAGGTGGTGGTCCCGCGTGAACCTCTTGTGGCACTCTCCGCACTCGAAGGGCTTCTCGCCCGTGTGGGTGCGCTCGTGGTTCTGCAGAACGTGCTTGTAGCCGAAAGAGCGCGAGCACACCTTGCACGTGAACAGCTTGTCCCGCGGGGGCTCGCGGGTCATCTGGGCGGGTGGAGAGCCGGCCGAGGAGGGCAGGGACAGAGGGGCGGGGGGGCTGAGGTGCGCCGGAGGCTCTTTCTTCACGGCGGGCCTCCTTTTCCTCGGCTTCTTGTCGGAATCTATTTCCCCGCTGCTACTAGTGACGATGTGGTTATTGTTGTTGTGCATCTTCCTGGGCGGCGGGGAGGGGGAGGGTGGGCAGGGCGGCCAGGCCAGCAGCGCGCGGTGGTAGAGCGAAGGCGGCAGGCCCGGCAGACCTAGTAGGGCGGCCGTGTGGCTGGCTAGAAGCTGCCAGGCGCTCAGAAGGGGCGGGTAAGTGGGGTCCCCGCCCATGCCTAGGCTTCCCATGTTTCCTTCTTGCTTCATACTACTCAGTGACCTTACGCACACCACACCTGCGGACAAATAATTTTTTTTAAATGAGAGAATAATTTGTAATCTAGATACCTAAATGCATAAGTTTAAAGAATCGTCAGTAAAATATTCTACGTTTTAGTTATCTGCAGTGTCACCATGGCTAAAGCTCAACCAACAAAATGATGGCGCATGGCTTTTATAGTACGCATTATGATTATTCAGTCGGGCATCGGGACAATAGCCACAAGCCCCAGGAGATGATCATTCATTTAAAAAAAAACTTCAATGATATCGAAAAATAACGAATTATTGTGAGGTATGATTGCGGAACCGAAATTCATTGTCATTTATCATTTACCGAGTCCACGTGTCCCTCAATCTATTATGCCGATGAATTCAGCGTCCCCACTCGATCTATTGATACCCGGGACGTTCAAGATTCGCCTAAAGTGCATGCACCCCCTCCTCGACTGGCGTGGCAACAATAATAACTCTGCATTCTTCTAGACAAAGTAACGAGAATGTTTATCTTTCTCAATGACATCCAGGTGGATAAGAAACCGATTACGTTTTGAACAGTCGTTATAAAAAATCCAAAGGGGTTCGATTTTGAACGGGTCCAAATTGTGCAACAGATTTTTTTAACATAATTTTTTTTTCTGTCAGGAAGCGTCAGAATTTTTGAATGAACGTTCTAGTGCACATGTCTCATAAGACTTCCTTGTGCCATTTGCATTTTAAGGAAAGCATTTATTTGACATCCTGGAAAAAAATGTCAGTTAATCATCAAAAGTATTTCACGACACGATGTCCCAAACCTTTTGGGTTGAAACAGGAAACGATCCTGAGTATGTCCGTCCGATGCGATGGGGAAACCAATATGTTCATTCTAATGCACTCCAAACTGCAGCCAGCTTCAGACTGGATCAAGCTGACATCTGGTGACACTCTTCCTCAACCCACATGCACTCACGTTCTCATAAATCCCCATTATCATTAAGGACTAACGAAGATTGGTTAATATATCAGATCAAATAAAACCATCGAGATTAAATCTCAGCATTGACGTCATTTTTATAATATACTAGATAATATGTATTAAATTGGAACAGAATGAATATGATGTGCCATAAGTCTTAGATAATTCATTTGGTATTTTTCATTTAAATGTATCAAAATGAAATCTGTAAATAATCCGTACAAGAGTTTGTCGGAGATAAAAGCAATAGTTGGCGAACTAATTTGACGAAATCAACAATGCTTCACAGCACAGATTCGGGAATTACGATTTTAATCACTGTAGAAGCTTTGCTGAAACCGAATAAAACTAGGACTCTGCCAGATTAAACGGAGGCTGTATTTGGAAATTCGATTCATTAAAACGTATTCCTTTGTGCAAACTAGAAGACCCGGATGGTGATCCGACCCTTTGTCGGCAGTTGGGAGGACTCCTATTGGGCCGCTAATTGATATGGAAAGAAAAGTTACCCCTGCCCTCACAGATTGATGCCGAAATCTTACTTTATCATTGATTTCTCAAATATCTACAATTTCCGAATATGTACTTTGGCAGTCTTTATTTTCTTCCAGAAAATGAAAATTACCAATTTACGACAAAATTAGAAATGTAACCATAAATTAGTGTAGGTTGGTAGGCACTTTATAAAATGGGGTAGATTTTTTCGATTGCCATTAAGATAATAATGTGAACTCTCGCCCAAACGCTTTCAACATATTATCAGAAATGTAAAGATCTTGCAAAATCACTCCTTTCTTCGCATTCAATTAGCCATAAGTTTTACCTTATCAATCACTTGCCCCCTCGCCCGATGTTTGTTCAGTCACCGCCGCCCCCGCGCACCCCTTTCCATCCCCCGCAGGAGGGGGTGGGGGTACAATTCATCAATATTAGAGTTCGTTAAGATGGCCGCCGGGGTGAGCGCGCGTTCACAATCTCCCGCGCCTCGAACTTTCCACTTAAGTGAAAGTAAAGCCGCCCGCTTTGTTTTTAGGCATAGGTAATAATAATGAAGAAAGAACCTACTTCATTATTCCCGCATTATTATTATTATTTACCCCATGAGCCTTTTTACAGCATTGAGAGGAGATGCGGGCACAGGTGGACGGAGACTTGAAAGGACAACCCCTAATGGGTTTCGCGTAAGATAAGTAAACATGAATAATTTAGCCATATTTCAGACAACTTTTTAATGCGCCTAAATCCTTTACGTGAAGTTCCTAGTACCCATTTTAACAAAGTAGGGGATATAATATCCAATACAATATAGAAAATCCTGAACGTCGTAGAATTAAAAGGTTGTTATGATAAAGTGATTTAATTAAAGGATGTAGTTGCCTACCTTTGTACTACCCACCAACAAAGTAGGTACAGATCTACATACTTAACTTTGCAGACAGTTGCTTTACTTATGTAGACTGTATTTCCAACCAAATCAACGGATTTCAAGAAAAGAGTTCAGCGTTTCTTTAGTTCTTCATTTGACCACCTGCAAAGATAAATGTGTCAAGCTGTACCTGGTTTTTCCAGGCGTACCTAACCAGCCACTTAATGTAGTACCTATCTAGATAATATCATATGTAGGTACCTACTTAAAAATGTTCTCCTAGCCACAGCACTTAGCACGATGTGTGTAAAGTGGAGCAAGATAACCTATGTATGTAAAAAATAGATCAGTGTTTCGTTAGTTCCTCCTTTGACCTCCTGCAAAGATAAGTGTGTCAAGCTGTACCTAGTTTTTCCAGACGAATCTGCCCGGCCACTTAATGAAGTACTCACCTATCTCATATTATACCTACTCTAGAATGTTCCCCTAGCCATAGCACTCGGCACTTAGCACGTACTCGTATGTATGTAAAACGCTGGGAAATTGAACGCTCTCGCTGAAATTGCGGCAACCTGTAGAACGAATCTAAGTACCCGCGGGTTCGAGCCGCGCCTCATTATCCAGCCACTCTGGATTTTACTTTAATTTTAATTTCGGTCCGGAGAAAATTCGCGATATTAAATTGAAAACAAACTACGTTTTAATTAATGCGAAATCCATCCCGGTCGCCAAACAAGGGCGGCGCTTGAGGCCTCTTGTCCGGGCAGGCGTTATTAATTGAGAACTCTTAATTAAATTTCGGAATAATTATAAATTTAATAAGAAAACGAGGCCGTAATTGAAAAACGTGATAACTTTTCCGAGTGTAGGAAACTTGAAGATTTCGTGAGTGGCGCCCTCTCGCCGGCCGTAGGAAGCGAAATGGGAACTAAAGATGTTTGAATTTAATTTTTTATTAATAAATTTTTCGAGCAAATTAATATCTCTTGAATGGCAAGGAAGATTTTCAAATTTATCTGGGCTAATCAGGTTCTAATTCAATATAAACACTACCTACACAAAAAAAATCGAGTGTGAAGGTAATTTGTAGGTACGTATCTACATAGTACCTACTTAATAACAATAACGATACGGACATGAGAATTTGTGTTAAATAATTAATATAACATTTCTTTTCAGTGTAACTTGCATTAATAGCTGAAATGTGTAGTTTTAACATTTATCATCATATTGAAAACTGTATTGTTAGCAATTAACTATAACTAAGTCATTTTGTTTGCCTTTGAGTGGCGCCCTTTTACGGAAAATTACGATGTCGAAATAGCAAAGCTTTTTCATTAAATCTTGATATCCATCATTGGTAGCGTATATTACAATTAGGTACCTACTTATTTGTAATAAGTACCTACTTTCATCACACATTATTATAAGATACCTTCTAGTATTACTTCTAAAATGTATAAGTTGCGTTTTTACGGTTGCATTGAACAATTATGGGGTTGTAAAAGTTAAAAGGGCTTTAGGCACAACTAGGAACAATGCTTGTATTGCGTAACCCTCTCGACAAAGGAGTTGTTAAATCATCAGTGCAACATTAAGCGAGGGTTTAAACATTGAGAAATGCGATAAACCCTTTTCAATGAGTTTTCGTTTGCGTCATTATGAACCTAATCATCACTTTTACTATGTGCTTCTGTAAAGAGATATGAATGAATGAAGAATAAAAGAAATTGAAAGTAAGAATATATAAAAGGTTTTTTGGTGTTGGAAAAATATTGCGCTTTAGTTTTTGTTATTGCATGATATTCAGTGGTTGACTGTCTTTTTTATCATTAATTATATTGCAGGTTACATCTAACTAGCTAGATAGGTAAAGTGAAGCAAAACAAATTTGTAGAAAACCTGTATTATTTAAGCTTAATTTTCAATATGTATTTAAACGCGTAGTTTCAAATTATTATGTTTCTACCGTATATTTAAATGATACCTTTTTTGTTTATACAATTTTAACTAAAAGCGAACACCACGTTATTGAGTAACAATGTAATTGATTAATAGAGATCAATATTTGATTATAATCTGGCTATGAATTGGGCTGAATTGTTATTTAACAGAGTAGATGTTATATTAAAAAGAGCTCGCGCTGAAATACCGCCATCAGAAGAGATAATGTCGCAAAATCAAGATATGCTTTCTAATGCCACAAAGGCCCACGTCCGTCATTATATTTTCATGGATATTTTTAACGATCCAACAATTATTTTATTGTCCCCAGGATGACTCTCGAACTTGCCCAAATAAGTTTTTAAGCACTTTCCCCCATGGCGTCCAAATGGACGGACCGGAGAAATATTATGTATTATTTGGAAAGTGGGTTAGGAAACCTAAGCAAAAATTTGTGATGCGTGTGTTTTAATTGGATTAAAGCGGTTAAGGCTTCCTTACGTCGATGTAAGCAGAGTGGGTGGGATACTTGCTTTGGGGTTGGCGTGCAACGTATGCAAGATACCCCGAATAAGCGTACTTATAGTCAGAGCGCTGGGAAGGTTAAATTAGGACGCCCTCAGTCTAATTTACAACGTTCTCAAAAATAAAATGTACGCTTTCAATGTGAAACCAATGAAAGAAGAAATGTTACACATTAAAAAAAAAGTATTTCACTCTTACTTTCCATGGACAAATTAAACTAAATGAAATTAAAATTGACTTATTAATGAAGCTTTACGTTTCATTGTCATATTAATTATTCAAATAAAATCAACAATATTTAAAATGTAATATAATATTTACATTTTAAAAAAAAATAATATCGACAATCTTCAACATAAATATGAAACAGAAAAAATAACGGTCGCGACCGAGACTCGAAATCGGAACCTCAACTTTATCCGGGAGTAACGCTTCTGCCAATCGAGCCACCGATACCTTATAAGAAACCGGCATTTTTAATCGATCTCATTTTGATTTCATTTTTTCAATTTTACTTCTTATTATTATTTTTTCTCTTTCATATTTACATTAGAGATTATTGACGTTATTTAAATAATAAACATAAAAATAATAAACATAAAACTTTAAAGTTAATTCTAATTTAATATAATATATTAATTAGAAAAATAAAACAGTTAGGTTGTGACCGAAACATATTTAACTATCGGTACCTAGAGTCTTGAAATGACTGTGTTCTACGTTTCTCAAACTGTGGCCTTACCACAAGAGGAAATATTTAATTTATTACATAATTTGACCGGTTAGTAGCTGAGTGGACAAATGCGTCGGATTACCATCCGGGCGTCGTTAGTTCAATTCCTCTGCTAGCCAAGCCCTCCATAATTGTACGGGCAACATTTTCAGCTTATTATGATCGTAGTAGTTTTTTTTTATATTGTCAGGTTGTTCGTAATCCGGGAATGTTTGTCTTTCTTTTAAAAAAAAATAATGATTTTTTTATTAAATTATTCGATTTTTTTATATCCCATTGCAATATAATCCCCTCCTAATCATTATTCTTATTGGATATCAAACGGTAGTCTAATTAGATATTAATGTAAGAATTTTTTCTCTTTAGCAACTACCATTTTTAGTTACTTAGTGGTTCTAAAACTTTTATCAATTAGAGACTCTTGGCCTATTCCACTTTTTGGGCAAGTATTGATAGGAAAGATTTATTTTTAGTTTCTACACTTAATGCTGTTTTCTTATTACGATTTAATAGAACAATTTTTTTAACTTTTTATTAATTTCAATTAAAAAAATTTTTATGGAAATTATGTTTTTTCCACTAAGCGAGAAATCATTGATATTTATCCGTTGAGAAATTCTAACTCGAAAATAATAATGGCGGGAGAGGGCTACTAAAGTTTTACACAATTTAATAAATTAAGATAATTATTTAGACAAACGAAAGTGTTCAAAATTAATTCATTTATATTGTGTGCCGTTAATTTGATCGAGAACATGTTCCAAGAAGTCATTTTATATTATTAGGTCATTGAGTACTTGTTACCCGTCGCATATCGGCACAATGTTTGGCACGCAAGCGCAATAACAAAGTTCAAATACCTAATCTAATTAGCATAGTCAGAGTAGGTAAATACTTTAATCACCAGTTTAGTAACCAAATATTTAACATGTATCTTCAAAAGAATTATTGCGTCTTTGTGAACCAAATAATAATGCACCGAATTCACATACTAAAATACCAAATTTTAATTTGTACCTACCTTATCTCATTTTAATGTTTTAATTTATTAATTCAATTTATTTATATTGTACAATTAACTTTAACGATATCACGTGAAGCATTATTATGATAAACAGCATATATTTATATAATGGTTCAACCTTTTCTTTGCAAATAATTAGACTTGGGATTTAGAAATATTTTAGGTGATAAGTTGGTAATAGGTGCTTTACATTAATTAAATCTAATTTCAAGGTGTTGTCTGTTTTGACGAAAGTTCAATTCATTATAAATTAAAAACCAATTGTAGTGTTAATAACAAATTACGGTAATAAATATTATTAATATTGCATTTACAAAAGAGTACGATGTGCCGACGCGCAACAATCTGTAGGTTTAAAAGCAAGCAAGTTACCAACTTAGCCACGAAGATCAATAATATTCATAATTTACCAATACAACAGAATATTTAACGAAATTTATTGCACACATTAATACAAACGATGAATGTAATTATTTTCCCTATAGTAATTAGCGCGAAACTTTAGCGAACGAATCTAATATAATATATTGTTTATCCTTAAATTGCTTAAAACAGTAGGATTAGTAAGCAGTTTGGCACTTGTTACTTGTTTATTTTGTTAATCTTTCGGATAAACTTATTTACTAATCCTTAACCAAAGCTTCTTGTTTCATGAGATAGCGGTTACAAAGCTTTGGTTATACACAGGTACTCAATTAACATCATTATGATGAAATACAAATTATTGAGGAGCTTAATAATGCAATTAAAACAAAGCACAGAATTGCGTATTCACTGTCTGTTTTAATGAGAAATCAAATCAAATGTGGTTTATGAGTAATTAAAAAAGTATTGAAGATGAGTTTTAGTTTTTAGTAGGTATTTCAACTTAGTTTTTAAGTGTCAAAAATAAAATACAAGCCTTGTATTGCAGAAAAATATCTTCATATTTTTTTAATATATTCACTTGTAGCTTTAAGCTAATGCCTTATTTTTTATTTAAAGTGGTTGATAGTGTAAACAAATCGTGTAAACTAATGTTTTACTATTTCCACAGGTGTTGATTGAGATTCTTGTTCAGCCTGAAGAATATTTTAATATTTACAATCTATCAATATAAATTAATTATGATCAATATCTTACCTCTGCCACTTTGGTTGGGTTGCAACGATAAAGCCATTCCTTCTCAGCAGTGGAAAAAAGTTCGTCATAATAGATTAACAATCACCAAAGTCGTTTTTAAAGAATCACTTCCAACAATAATAATAATCAAAACTTCTCAACTGGAAATTTTCAATATTAAATGTCACTCGATGTCTAAATCTTAAACAAAACACAAAATAAAGATAATACAGATCTGTTCGAATATTTAAATAAAATGGTTCGGTTGTTTCGAAAACAAAATAGGAATTCAGCGTGTGTTACGCGTTCCGCTCGGAGCGAGTTTATTTGACGTCTGTCTACGCGCCGTGCTGCAGACGTTATGAGTTCGGCCGGCCGGCGATTGACCTACCGCAATACTGGAAGGCTCCGTAGTCCGTACGATAGGGGCAGATCCCATCTGCCCCCACTCCCGCGATACGCCCCCCTCCACACGTAGTAAAGAAAACATTCCCCCACCCCTGGTAGGTGTAATTTAATTATAAATACATTGAGGTCAATGTATAAATATGATGAATTTGATAATTTCGCATATTCTCTTAGCGATTACGATTTTCATAAATTACAACGGTTTACGCCGAGCAATGTTTCCCCAAAACCACCTTAATAATTAATTCAAACGCCGATATTTTAGACAAATTGTAAAAATCTATCATTCTTAACAGGGTTCTCAGTTCGCATGTAATGAAAAGTGCCATTGAGGTGATATTTCACAAAACTAGTGCTATAAAAAAAATCCAAGGAATATTATTACTAGTAAAAGAAACGAAAGGCAAAATAATTTACAACAGCAAATTTAAATTTCACAATTGAATCGTGCAACTGTCCACGCATACCAAAGATATGTACGTTCTAAACCAATAACGTTATGTACGTATATTTGAAACGTCATTGTTTTAACCTAAATAAATGTAACTTAATTTTGTAAGTTAAATTTATATTGCATCTACATTTTATGTTTATTTTTTGAAATGTATTGCGCCGTTTTATGGAAAAAAAAACAAACCAACGGCTTTTTTTAAATGTTTTTTTGATAAACTTTAAAATATCGTATTAATACAATCTTAATAAAAAATATATACACAATGTTGTACTTACACATGACTATAGAAAACCAATAACTTTTTTGAGAACAATTTATGTTTAACTAACAAATTGCATCCAACCCAATCAAATACAAAACAGCAGAAAATAATTGATTGGTGGCTTCTAATATTTCAATTTTTGAAATAATTGTTAATTCATGGTGAAATTCCATTTAAATGGTTAGGTTTAAAATATTTTAAAAAAAAACTGGAAAAAAATTATAATTTCTTTTATTAAATTATTGAAATTGATTTCTACCTCGAATTAACAGTTTCAAAAATAGGTTATTTTTCCTTAATAACCAGTTTTCCGTAAGTTTTTTGTTATAAAATAAATGTAGAATTTTTTTCTACTTTGTTAGCAGCTTGGTGGCAGCGTTATTACCTTTTTGTTGTATCTACGGCGCACTTAGGGTGATTTTTTATGAAATCAAACCCAGTCATACAGTCCTATAATATTTCAACAAAAACAATCTACTTCCTTATTTTCCAGCCGAGTTGTAAATTTTCTCTGTGAATCGCACAATCCGCAATGTCTTGTATACCAAAGTTTGTCTTCTTATTTTAAATAACAACATTAATAACAATGTAATTTATAGCATCCGTTTTACTAATTATGTTTGCAATTTAACGGCACTCTAATAGGCTTAATTAGAAATTGATGTTAATCGCACTGCCAATCTACTCTGCAGAAAATATCGATTAGTCAAACCTGAAATATAATGTGTTTGTCTGAACAGTAGAATTATTGACAAAATAAATACTGTGCTATATTGGCGAATATTCATATTGTTTTTATTTATTTTAAAAACAAAATGTTCACTAAAATTACTGAAATTTCAATTGCCTTTGAATGATTACAGTTAAGTATACCTAATTATCACCTACTGGTATCATAAGTCAGCAGAAACATCTGTATCTCCATAAATAATTTTGTTTTTAATTATCCTAGTTTTCCAGAACAAGAATTTATAAAAGATTTCACGGAAAACGTTTTTTTCCAAATATTTTTTTTACATGCATGCTTTTTCTCAAAGACTTTTGTAAATCCCCTTACAATCATTTTCTATTCAAAATATCTATAAAAAAATGCTTAACGAAATCTGAAAAGCCAACAGGTTTAATATTCGTAGTCGTAATTAATAATATTTGCATAATTTGTATAGCGCCGTTTTTGTGAAAAATCACCTCAAGGGCCCTGCATAAATTTTAATTTCTAGTTAATATCAATATTTATTCAAATTAAGTACAGTAAAAATATACAGGAAGTTAGTTACCTGGCAGGTCACATCAAATAGATACAATCTTTCTATTGACTTAAAATTATAGCTGATATGTATTTAAAAAAATATTTTGATTTATTTTTTTACGTTACGTTATATTTTTGCGAATCTTTGAAAAAAAGTCACAGCCAGTTAATACTTCTATTGCTATATACATAAGGACTTCATTTATTTTATACACAGAAAGAGTAATCAAAATATAAATAGTATTTTTCATCATTATTTAGCACCGTGTTCGTGTAAAAGCCATATACGGCGAATCAAATAATAAATAACCTTTAAAAAACTAGAAGAAAAAAATAATCCCGCTTGCAAAAAAAAAACGTTTCTTTTAATTTAAACGTACTAGACTGACATACATCTAATAATGACACTTATTTACCATAAACATTAAAATAAATAAATATCTGTACAATTTGTTTTATTTGGATGTGAAGTTGTATGATAATAAATGTTTGACAAATGAATATCCAAAGTAATTTTAAAACGTATTTCTTATAAATCAGCATGCTTAACTCCTTACTAAATATACGTTTTCAAAAACAACCCATAGACTTAGAACTCACCTACTTATCAGTTATAGTTTAAAAATAGTAGATTGTATTTGCACAGTCAAATCACACCATATTCACTCTCTCACAAAAGTTATTGTTATTTATGTATACTAGCGGCGAATCAATCACACTTTTAATTCATGATGCACCATTCTCTATGCATTCGCTCTAAACCAATTTGTTCATTGATAGCAAATGTTTATAATAATTAGAAATTCTTTGAAATTTGCTGTTTGTTCACGATGTGGGTTTTATTAACTGAGTTGACAAATCTGAGTAAAGTCTGAAGCATCCAGATGTTTTGATATGTATCCAGCACCGATCCTGAAAAAATAAGAAGGTTCATTCAAAATATGCCCTTTATTTATTTTGTAGTAAGAAGGTACCTACCAACCTAGTAACTAAATTAATTTGAGAAATGGGTGTAAGCTCTTTTTTATATTTTCAAACTCAGGTAAAATTTAGATTTTTAACTCTTATTTCCAAAGTAGAAATGAAAAACAATTTTAAAATGCACCGCTTCATTTTTATATCAACTAAATTACCTTTGGACTAACTACTATTTAAAAAAAAGAGTTCCAACTGTTCGGAGCAAGTGGGACTCAATTGAGATATGTTGTGAGACTGAAGGAGTGGAAAGGGAAAAGAGATGAGGAAGAGGAAAGTGGAGTAGTACACGACTTTTCTGATCTGGTCACCAAACACGGCTAAAGCCATTTCAAGCATCATTTCGTTTTTTTTTACTAAGATTAAGTATTTATCACTCTGGAACGTACCTTAAATATATAATAAATTATTTTATGCTCATGACATGTGAAATAACACATAAATAACGTGAAAACAATATTCCCGCACCGAAATTCGAACCCGCGACTTCAGAATTTGAGGCTTAGAATCTTAACCGTTTTCCACAGAGGTCGTCGTAGGTAGTTTTTTATTCACAGTAGTTTTCTACATATCTCCATAGTAATAATTTTGTTTATACTAGTACAGTAATAACCTAATCGAATTTCCTTTTTATAACGACAAAATCTATAAAATGTAATCAACCATCAACTGCCGGTCGTTGAACATTTTAATGTAAAATGTCAATGGCTTTGATAGTTGACAGCGCCTTAAAATTACAAAATATTATCGATTTATTCTAGCCATGTAAATATTTAAAATTTTGTTGGATGATGTTCTACGTATTAAATACATTTCCACGAATTTCATCAAAAATTGAACTGGTGAAACGTGTTGGAAATTTTAATCGATATTTGATTTGAGGTGTAGTGAACCTTTGGACAGTTCAGTCTACGTTGACTATCAAGGACTTTCAGGGGAAAATTCACGACGAAATTTAGGAATAGATAATTATGTTTACTTTAATATCTTGAAAAAACTGAAGAAAAATTCGTAAAATACTTAAACTTATGAAAGTTTATTTGAATATTATAAAAAGTTTCCTGCAGTGAAAATTTGTTTGAATAAATTTTAAGAGTAATAATATAAAATATAGAATAATGAATAATAATAATATAGAATTATAAAAAATAAAAATAAATAAAAAATGTATTAAAATAACAATTTTAAGTTAATAATTGTGTCGAGGTGATTTTTCACAAAAACGGCGCTATACAAATCGTCCAAATATTATTATTATTTATCTGATGGGACCTGCCAGGTAAGTATGTTCCTGTATATTTTCTTATTTAAACTAGGAATTAGTATGTCATGATAGAAAGTAAGATCTGTATAGCGCCCTTGAGGTGATTTTCCACAAAAACGGCGCTATACAAATTGTCAAAATATTATTATTATTATTAATGTCTGATATACTGTGTTATGCTGTCCGCTGTGGTCCATCGTGACATCCGCGAAGTAACTAGAAAATTGTTGTTTTTTAATAATCGTCTTTGATATTCTTATTAAGCAGTGCTATATTTCATATTATAATTATTTCGAATGCAGAGAACCATGATACGGGCGTATGCCTAGTTTGGGAGAGCGAAATATTTAATATATTTTTGAATCTGTATATTTAATATTTTTGTAAAAATATAAATGAAATAATGATAGAAGTCGAGGACGCCCAAGAAAGACATGGTACGATCAAGGAAATCAAATACTTGAATCGGGTAATGTGAAAAGTCATAATAACAGAAGAGTATGTTTGAGACGATGTATCGACTTATTTCATGTCAGTGAGGAGAGATTCAGAAGTGAAATCCTATTGATTCTTGAAAGAGTTTCTCTTTATTGACCTGATCATCACCACTGCCTGAGATTTTTTTTCTTGCGTATCTGTATAATACTTTAATTTGTATTTATTTTATAAAAAAAGCTTATTTCTTATGTGCACTAAATTTAAAAGTTTATCATGTATAAGGAATTTAATAAAGAAATTATTATTATGTATGAATGTGAATGAAGCAAGGAGTGTGTGCCAAGACAGAGTTATATGGGAAACGGCGTGATGGTTAGTTAGTTAAATAAAGTATTCTATTTAGGTACTTTATTGAGTAGGTAGGAATTTGAGAAGATTATTTTTAAACTTAATAATTTCAATTATCGTCAGCTCCAAATTTGAAAAGTTCACACTCGTACGGTCGTACGTACTCACAAAGGAAAAAATTTGTAGTTAATATGATGCCCAGGTACCAAAGTAAAATACTTCTAGTGCGCAAGTCACATAATGTACGTAAAATGGAATCTCAACCAAATAAGATAAATAGTTTGCATAAGGCTTTTGCCTAGATCACCTACAGTGTCCCCCTACAAACCGCACATCCTTAATTACACTCTCCTCGACTTAACGCGCTGCATTGTGAAAAAATGGTAGCACGAGTATATTTTTAGTTGTTTCCCCACAAAGAATACAACTTCCTCTCTTTATAGAGATTTTTTCACCCGGCGCGCAGAAATAAACGCGGGTCGTTTGTTTTTTATTCGGTGTTTTAAAGTTCTCACCTGCGCGGCGCATGCGCGGGGCGCGCGTGCCGCCTCCCCTCGCCCGGGGGAGGGGTCGGGACGGCGGAGGCCTCTCTCGGAGGAAACGCAAAGTTAAAAGCGCAGCAGATTGCAGCGCGTGCAGTGGCGCACTTGATAGACAAAACTTCAATGACGTAGAGAACGTACGCAATATTTTTTTTTTTTATCTAAATAGCAAAAGGATTATTCATGATATTTGTATTTGAGAAGTTACCTTCATACCTTAAGAGATTTTAAAGTTACTTGAAGAAACAATATTTTTCTTGGACTCTTGTTACTACGTTTAAATATGGTACGACTATACTGGAACATATTTTCGGATGTTTTTTTTCTTCTTCTTATCTCATAAATCACAAAGAAATGACTGGATGATATAGTTTACACAATTGAGGAATTTCTACGAGTGTCAGCGTCATGAAGTTAGCCTTTTTGCAACCGAGAGACTACAAAAGTATCCTCTCGATTTTCAACCCCTTGAAAACATAAGGTTTTGTTAAATTTTTACATGTAGGCACTTTTATGCGAGTTTTTTTTCTGTTTGTTGTATAAAAATAGATGTTTGGGCATATTTTCAGAACAGAAATTGTCTAACGAGGCAACTAACGTTCATGGAATTACTACAATAATAAAGGTCTGAGTATAAATGAAATCAAAAAATAATAGTATATATTTTTTATGTTGTTTTAACCTAAGAACATTTTTAGGGAAAGTAATAGCGCTACTAGAAAATTATAAGAAAAATCTGGGATGTGAAATCTTAAATTGTGTACTTTTTCCAGTTTTTTCTCAAATGTATTTTTACGTGGGTACTGTCCTCACGTTTACCCCTTGATTCATACCTCATTTTAACTATAAATATGAAGGTTTTAATGATGTAAATGATATGATAATAATATGAGATTTACTGCTTATTGTATTTAAACAACACTTACCATCAGTTTTAATATGTATATAAAATTTATTTGTATGCTCTATATCTACCTTTCCTTCATCTATTGCTGCTCAAAAGTGGTTAATCTGTGAGAAATAGTTAAGATGCAGGCGAATTCTCTATACTTTAAATTTAATATTGTTTATTTCTTTATTTTTAAAGAAAGACAAACATATCCTGGTTACAAATAAGCTGGCAATATTTTAAAAACTCTTACTACCATCATAATAAGCGGAAAATATTGCTTGTGCAATGGTAGAGGACTACTGATAGAACCAGCAGAGGAATTGAACCCAAAACGCCCGGGTGGGAATACGACGCGTTTCAGACAGCTACCGACCGGTCTTATTTATTAGTGTCTAATCTGTGTTTTCCCTTCAATTAAAATAAAATAGAATGTGTAATACATAATAATAATAATAATAATATTTGGACGATTTGTATAGCGCCGTTTTTGTGAAAAATCACCTCAAGGGCGCTGTACAGATCTTACTTTTTATCGTTATATATTAATTCCTAGTTTAAATAAGAAAATATACAGGAACATACTTACACTTTCTGAATTTGTCATACAGTACAGGATTTGGTTAAAATTTGCATATCTAAAGGTGATTCGTCGAGAGACAGATTATGTTGAGATTCTTTTAATGAATTTAAGGATATGAGAGTCTGAAAAGGTAAGTTTTCAGTTTGGACCGAAATTCTGTTGGGCTCGTTATACATCTTAGTTCCGGAGGGAGTTCATTCCAAGCCTTCGGCCCCGAAACTCCGAAAGTCTCAAATATCTCAAATATCCACCAAATTCAATTTCAAATACAGAAAAATCTTATATTTCTTAGTTCACAGCAAATAATAATGTCGTAAACACACACCTTTTCGAAATATAATTAACTCAAATAAAAAGGTATTAATTCCATGTTAATTCCTACGTCACTGTTTCATAAAAAACAGTAGGGCGTTCAAGGAAGTACCGCCACCCCAAGTATGTCGGAGTGCGCGCCAGAACAATGGCGGGTATGTTCTTTAGCAGATAAACTCGGCTAGATCTGCAGCGGCTGTCACCTGTGAACCCGGCACGCTGCATCCCTGTCCCTGCCTACCGCGAGATGATATATTCATTTTGAATTATCTCACTTGAACCTTAAACAGATAAGGAGGGCAAACATCACTTTTTGGTGGGGAAATAAAAAACGCACACCCCTCCTCGTGAACAAAGAGTCTCAAAGAATACATCAACAAATAGAATAAAAATTATCTCGATTTATAAAAATGATTATATGAAGTAGATAAATATATTATATCTTCAGTCATGTCATATTTTTGGAAGTTCAAAAGTAACAGTGCAATTTGTTTGTTTCTTACTATTTTTGATTTATTTTCTTCGAGATTGGAATTTAAACTAATGAAATAAAGCAATCTTTTTATTCTTATAAGTGCAAGCTTTTCTTTAAATTAAATAAATTTGACAAAAAATATTTATTAAGTCAAATTTTAGTTTAAAAATATTTATTATGTGTGACGAAAAAATAATTCTGCGAACGAATGTAAAAGGAAGAAAAAAAACTGTACAACAATAGCAATAAAATTCTCACATTTTATTCTCTCGGTCCAATGCTACACAACGATTTTACTTTATTTGGGACAACATGGAGGAATATATTTTAGTATGATTTCATGTTACGTACTTTCCATTTTTTTGTTTGAATTCATTAATAAATCAATAAGTCCTTACAATTTAGTGAACATTAGTTTTTCAGTGTATAAATTTAATTTAATTATATTTTTAGATAGGAAGGTTACACAAACCAAGGCAACCGACTGTTAAAATTGCTGCTTATGGCAAATTTTTGCTCGCAATATAAAAAGTGGTGTATTATTTTAGAATCTATTTCCGAAAGTCTTGTAGTTACATCAGGTCACCGTATCCAGCGTCGAATGACGTAGGAAACAGGTAACCACCGTTACCATTCACATTATTCTGCACAAGGATTCTAAAAACAGTTTTCATTGAGTAAAAACATGCCATTGACAAAAATCTATTTTAAATTTCCCATGATACGATTCTCCCACTCCCAATTATAGGTTTTCAACCCCATTTTTATACAAGAGGGGAGGGTCAGGCGTTTTGGGACACTCACGTGGCAATGCAGCGTTCGTTTTGAGCGGAATGCGCTCTCACAACGTGATGGTCTCAATGAAATTCCCCATAATAACCCACCAACAGTGGAAAACTTACAACTACGGCCTAAATCGGATTAAGCAGAATTATTTATGTAGGTGTTACGAGCAGTGGCCATTTAATCTACGCGCTTCCTCGTTTGATTCACACCTCGATGACCAAATACTGAAATAATAGAATCGTGTGTTTGCTGCCATTACTTAATAATACGAGTAAATGCCCGAAAAACGTGCTTGAAAAGCAAATAAAGTTTACTAATGTGTGTTATTTTGGAAAATTATTGCGAAGATAAAAAATAGCAGATCTCAAGGGAGACTCAAATGTTGGGAGGCCTACATTTTTGATATGAGTGATTTTGTGTCCTATACGATAGATACTCCGAGGCTTAAACGAATTAATTGATAAATTTCAACACCATTTCCAAAATTTACTGTTTCCTGTTTTCTTTCTTCAGTTTCTTATACCTACCTTGTTGTAAAGAAGCCTGTTTGGCAGCTGGCTATCATCCATTATTATTACGTGCCCTGTCGAGCAGATCCGATTCCGTGTTGGCTGCACAAACGATTGGTAGAGTTGTAATAATTATTATTTTATATTTACTCTCAGTTTATGTCTATTTTGCAACTGTTTCCAAATTTAAAACTCACGAAACCAAACACTGATAAGGGCCAGTTACCAGTAACTACAAACTACTGGTTACCACTCACAACAGCATAGATTTTTCATTAGTTTGGCCATAAATATCCCAGTGTCTCGGTTAATGGCGACATTACACAATCACGCGTCCCCCGGCAGTGGGAAAGGGCTTAAGCAGAATTATTTCGGCGATAGAGCGCACATTAGCGTCGCTTGCTTTCAAATTATCGACTGATAATTTTAACTGCCGCCTAAAGAGTTGTGGCCCTTGATTTACGAGGTATTTTAACCAAACATTAAACATTTAGAACGCTGTACAAGACGTTTACTCGGAGCGACTTCAATATATTGAATGCTAAAAATATAAAACCCTCCATAGACAACTAACATTATTAACGATGGGCAAGATTTGATTAACCCTTCCTGAAACACAATTTTGGAGAAGCTTTTAAAATTACAGTGGACTAACTTCCTTAAGTTTGCTTTTATTTACACGAATTAGTTATAGACATTTGCTATTTCTTGTAAATCCAACTAAAGCGGTAGTTTCTGTTAACGTGGCATTGTTTTTTCTGGTAATTATCATTTTTTAATAAAATTTTTGGCCGATAATAATGCCTCAGTAGTCAAAATATCTTGAAAAATTTGCTGTAAAGAAGAAAATTTTATCTCATGTGATCACTGGTGTCTTTGGATTCACACAGGTTTTCTGTCTAGACTTTTTAGAACGATGCATAATTCATTACACATTGATGTTTATACATAAAATGAAGAACAACTTGTTACCAAAATATTTTTCTGACCAAATTATCTACAATATTGATTCACAAACATTATACAAGGGCATGCAAAGAAATTAGACTACCAGAAAATAATAAAGCCAACACACAAAATAGCTTACTATATAAAGGGGTGTAATCTTATAATGCGCTGCCAGAAACCATCGAAATTATGGCAACCAATAAATTCAAAATAGCCTGTGAGAACTATTTAAAATGCATTTAAATCAAAATAATAAATTTTAAATGAGTTAAAATATTATTAAGTCAAAAAGAAAATTAAATAATTAGATACTTTGTTAACTTTAATGTACAAGTAACTGATATTATATAAAATAAATAAAACTGAAAAAAACAAAGCAATATTTTTCAAGTTAAAAAAAAATTACTATTATTTTTTTTGCATTTTTTAAATATGTTTAATAAGCAAAATGATTTTGAAAAAAAGAGCGCTTAAACACCCGCTAGTTTATACAAACTCTTTATTCTTTATTAAATGTGAAGACTGCGCTGCGAATATAACGAAAACAACTTATAACCTACCAGCTTTTTAAGTGACACAAACAAATTGTATTTTACTGTATTACTTTTGCGTAAACACGTGTTTATTTTGCCAATATCAGTAATTAATTACGTTGTTTTTCGGTGAGCTATTGGTCCAACCTTGACCCGAGTGAAAGGCCTTGCCGAAACAATGACAAAAACAATTGAATTGTGCATCCGGTTCACAACGGTGTCGCCATCATTAACACCTCAAATTAGATACCTGTGGCCATTAGAGGCCATAAGCCAGTTAGAGGTACCTAGAGCTACCTCTTATTCCACTCATTCAAACAAACATCCATACAACAACAAAAACATAGGATTTTTATACTTCTTGATTATTTTTTTCCCACAAGAGATTGAACATTTTTTTTGTAATGTGAATGAAGTTGAAGTATGTTGTCAGGCTGAATTTAGTGGGAAGGGAAGGAAATGGTGAAGAGGAAGGTGAGGAAGTACCTGACGTTTCAGATCTGGTCACCAAACACGGCTAAAGCCGTTTAGAATTTTCAAGCAACTTTTCGAGTTTAAATAGTAATCTATCACCAGGGCAATACTGAGATTATCTATCTATATAATATATTTTATATTAATGAAATACGAAATAAATTATGTTAAACAAATAAAATATTTTTGCGCATGCCGGGATTTAAACCCGCTACCATAGAGGGAATCGTTAAAAACGATCAGAGTGTGGGTTGGTATCACACTTATACGTATATATATATATATATATATATATATATAAATACATATAATGTCTAGTTAAAAAAAGGGAGCTCAAATATCACTTTGAATTACATTTAAGCTATTATGGTTAACTAGTTATTACCCTACTGATTTTCCAAGTTTTTTTTTGGTTGCTTAATTCCACCAATTTCAAGTTTAGAATAATGTCTGCTAAAATACATGATAGGTAGGTAATTTATTAGGTCGATAGAAATCCGACAAAATTTCCATCATAATTTCAATTAACATCAGTTCCAAATTTGATAAGTTCGCACTCATACGTACGTACTCACGAAGGAAATTATTCACAGTTAAAAATAATTATGCTGATTATATAGTATAAAAAGTTTTTTGGAAATGTCATCACGACTGGCTGTTCTTTCATAGGTACTTCTGTAAGTAGTTATAAACATGGGTAGGTATTTGTAACTCACTTACACAACTTAGTGGTTAATTTTTGTCACATAAATGTGACACCAAATATTATTCTATTTTTAGTAACCTCGTTATAATGACGGTTTGCTACTTGCTACCTTCTTATGTATTTTTGTCTCATGAGAAAATCGATAAAAAATAATCGAATTCATTGAAACTTGAAAATGCAATTAAATGGTCGACTCAACTGAGCCATAACGAGATTCTCCCTCGTAACGACGATATTCAACTCACATGGTCATGTTGTTACACTTCACTCGAATCATTCGCCTTTACAATCATCGATTTACATTTCAAAATCGTAACTACACGTCAAGGCGTGCATGCTGGTTTATTATTATGCAATTTGAATGAGAAAAAAAAACTGATTGATTTTCGACCGTTGCAAATTTTGTGGCAATAGGAAATGTCCCTAAACTGGTTTGTCCAAACATAATAAAACTCTAATCAAAATGTCAAACAATGCGTCAGATCGATCGTTCCTTCCCCGTGACGTTTCGGTTTCCTATCAGCAATCCACATCAAACAATTGGAGAATAAGGGACATTCAAGAATTCCCTTGAAAATATGTCAAATCTCGCAGAATAACCAGTCATGCATGCCACAGAAATGGTAAATAATATGGCGGTCTTTTATGTTAATCACTATGATTTGATGCATGAAGACTGAATAGAAATTTTGTTACTTTTAACAATTGGAAATCAATGGTTTCAAAACATAGTTTTTTTGGATTCTTTCAATATCATAAAAATCGGTTTGAGTTAGGGCTTAATATTTACTTTTTCTAATGTAAAAGATTGTAATTTTAACATTATATGAAGTGATAAGAAAAAATAGAAGTTTCACTATTTTTTCCTAATTTTTAATTAATTCCACAGATGAGTAGTGAATAATTAACATAATTATGTTCGTTTCGAATATTCCAAGCGAAAAATTAAGTGTTAAAAGCGAATGAACTCTTTTGTATTTTCAGGAAGCAAGATTGAGAAACCTAGTTACAAATGCACCCAAGAAATCGTTAAAAATAGGTTTATGAAGTAAAGAAAAACGTTGGGTACCAAATGATTGCAATATAATGCACCTTTATCGTGTCTGTGGGCAGCTCCCGCAGTGTTATAGACAGTTTGCATACTAATGCAAATAACGCACCTATAACAAAATCTAACAATTTACACGTTACCTTCTTTCGTGGAAGAGGAAATATAAGTCCCTTTCCACTACGAAGTTGAAATAAATTGCATATAATGCATACAGTTTTTCGGTGCAAACCAGACTTTTGCATAAAGGTGTTCTATAAGGCGGAAGCTGTTGCGACCATATCATTAAGATTCAGATCAAATTTCATTGATTTTATCCCCAATTGCGGAAACACTCGGTTTCAAAAAAAAATGCTGTTGCGAATACTGGGAATTTAATTGAGAAAAAAACGTCTTAGGCATTTATATTTTAAGCTCATTCAGAATACCTCATACTCGCATAGGCGTTTTTGATAATTGTAAGAAATAATACAAAAACTAAACGACAAATTTAAAATAACGTTTTTACCAAACGACGATCACAGAACAAAACGAAATTTCATTTACCTACCTTCTTAGTGTAGTAAAGTTATGATAAATTGCTTGACAGTATGTAAAGATATTTTTATTAAAAATATTACTTCATGGACCATCATCAATTTGTACCTATATTTATCTGCTCGCCATTCGAATGCAGTAAATAAAATGTATGTAGATTCACTCAGTTATATCCGTGTAAAATTCAAAAACACGTTGTAGGTCGTGTTTTTGTGTTACTACCCTCCGGCAGATGACCGTAGGGGTAGCCGGGCCGCTTTTTGCATGCAAAAAACTTTAATTTCCATTCGATAAATACGGCGGTAGCTTTGCGAACAGTATAATCGTTATTTTTTCCTTTCTTCCTCGGCATCAGCAAGGGTCAGTCTTATTGTTGGATTATTTTCTTTGGGGTATTTCAGACCCCTGGCCATTTTACCATTTTATAATTTTGATAACACCAGGTAGATGCATATATGATGCAGATGTATCTGTTAACATAAAAAATGGGTCAGTATGACTAATGCGACCGGAAAGGGTCGAAAAAAAATAAAACCAACGGTCGGACATTGTTGCTTTGCCATGCAAAAGCTCTATCGGATAAACATATCGCTCGTGGCCGTTGTGTCGCGAAGGTTTTTTAAGAGGAATTGTAATAAATACTTCAGATGGGTGGTGGGCAGTGGGTAGTGGGTATGTACTGTATGATAATCCGCTGTGCGCCATTGTGTCTACCTTTCGCTAAGATATATTGAAGATTAGACTTGAAGATTTAGTTCTGCATTAAATAATAGTTTTTAAAATGTGAAAAAAGTGAAATCATGTATTTGTCATGAAAAATCTATTTAGGTACCTACTTATTTTCTTGTTTATTTATAGTTCGTTGCAAAGGAGGTTCACACAGTGAAAAACTTAGTCACCACCGCTACCGTGGATTTGGTGCGATCTATTAAGTTTTAATCCATTGGATACGAAGATCTTATGAAATATTTCCCTTAATATTTATTATACTCGTAAAGCAAAATCTTTTGGCTGAAAAGAATAAACACTCGAATACTACTGCTAGCGTCTTGTAATTTGCACAATTTCTAGAGCCATGCTACTTTTCAACGGCTTGTTACGTAATTTCCATAATTAGATGCGGAGCTTTGAAATAACCATTTAGCAGTAAAAATATAAGACAAGACGCCAAACTGTGTGTTATTTATTTGTCAAACGTTCAATACGTAAAAAGATAGGCAAGTAAAACTAGTGATTTTCATCAATTTTTCATATTATTCGGAAACGCTGATAAGGATATTGAAAGAAGGGTGAATGCAGGAAACTCCATTTATGGAGGACTGAACGCTGTTGGCTCAAATAAAAATTTGTCCAAAGAATCGAAGCTAGCAGTCCACAATGGAGTGCTTATACCAACCCTGATGTATGGCAGTGAGGCATGGAACTGGCAGAGGAAGGATGAAAGTAGACTGAATGCTGTGGAAATGAGATCTTTGAGACGTATGTGCGGTAAAACCATGTATGACCGTATTAAAAATGTGGATATCCGGAAAGAATGCAAGGCTGATGTGAGCGTAATGAATAGGATAAAGAAAGGGACGCTTAGATGGTTTGGGCATGTAGAGCGAATGAACGAAGAAAGGAGTGTGAAAAAAATATATGATGCGAAAGTGAATGGAAGAAGAAGTCGAGGACGCCCGAGAAAGACATAGCACGATCAAGTAAATCAAATACTTGAATCGGGTAATGTGAAGAGTCATAATAACAGAAGAGTATGTATGAGACGATGTATGAATGTGAATGAAGCAAGGAGTGTGTGCCAAGACAGAGTTATATGGCATTCCGTCCTCTCTGCCCACTCCTGCGGGGAAACAGCATGTTTTTCTGTGGATAATACTTTGACATAATCCATCTAATTTTTAACTGATTTTCGCACATTCGGGATGCATACAATCACCCAGTGCATGCGTGTACCAATATCGATTGTATCACTGCAATAGGAAGGGGACTGTCCAGTTATGTACGCAGCGTCCCGAATCGCCATCCCTTTACTAACAAATGATGCTACATAATGTAATACACAATGGAGGTAGGTGCTTGGCGCGATGCACCCTATCACTGCTTCCCCCTTCCGCGTTCCTATGTTAAGCTTCACGGTCCGCGGATAAAATGGGCAGTCTCCAAACTGATTTATTGTAGATTCTACTTAAAGTGACAATAATCATCATCCGTCGTGAATAATCATGCACGCAGAGAAATACAATAAGATGTAAAAATTCTAACTTTAAATAATTTATAGTTAGTATTGAGTATATATCACACTTACAACAAACTCCCACCACAGACTGTAGCCATCACCAATATGTATTCCTTTAATCAAAACATTACTAAATGGCTAATGAGTAAGGACCGCAAGGAAATTCAAGATCTCCTAAAATAGCACTTGAAATTCTTCACCATGACAAACTAGAACATTGTGTAACAAATATCATCATTTTTTTTAATTATTCTACTTGTACTCACTGTCACTTACCTCAGAACAGGTTCTAATGACCTAGTGAGGTAGGTAATTTAAAAAATAATGGAAAAAAACAAAAAGTTAATAACTAAATAAAACTAAAATAAAAAAGTATGGCTGAGTTTTCAATCAATTTCAAAAACTAATATATTCCTCGAAAGTTTTTTGTAAGGAAAGTAGAATGACGGCCTCCACGGTCGAGTGGTAAGACGCTCGACTACGAATCCAAAGGTCGCGGGTTCAAACCCGGCGTGCGACAATAACTTTTATTTTATTAATATGTGTCATAACGCATTTAATTCATATAAAAATAATAAAAAGTAAATAAATCGACCTGGTGAAAGACCACCATTAAGAATCGAAACGTTGCTTGAAATGGCTTTAGCCGTGTTTAGTGACGAGATCTGAATAGCCAGGTACTTCCCAACCTTCCTCTTCACAATCTCTTTCCCCTCTCCACTACCTTCAGCCTCACAACATACCCTGTTTGGGGATTCCACAGTCTCACTGGCTCTAGACGGTTGGGAGCAGTTGAGACTCTTGTGCGATATTCATATAAAAAAAATAATTGAAAAATGTACTTGACTATAAAATTGTCTAAATTTGAGCAGATTAAATAAAATAAAATAAATTGATCTAACTAACTAACCATCACCAGACAGCCGTTTCCCAGAGGTAGGCAGTTAGGATGGACCGCTATACAACTCTGTCTTGGCACACACTCCTTGTTTCATTCACATTAATACATCACCTCATACATACTCTTCTGTTATTCTGACTGTTCACATAGCCCGATTCAAGTATTTGATTCACTTGATCGTGCCATGTCTTCATCAGGCGTCCCCGACTTCTTTTTCCATCCATAAATTGAACAAGTGAATAAATACAAGTTCAGAATTCGTCGCTTATTAAGTGCCTAATATTGCCTAAACCTGTCTTAAGTAGATTCGTACGAATCCATCGCGGATTCTCCAAGCGGCAGCAAGCTGCTAATAATCAATGATATTCGGTCAAAGATGACCGAAATAAATTTGATACAATCTTGATGATGGTAAATAGCACTCTCATTATGCGTTATATATTTAATTAATGGTTCGTTTTTATTTTTGATCAAATTTTTAAATAGTTATCTCCAAATAATCGCATATGTAAGGACTGTGAACGTCACGTCTTTGTTGCACAGTCCCTACGTCTAGCTAATCTTTTTCTAAATATGTTATTATATAAATTTATTTTTCAATTTTTTTATGAAAATGACATAATAAAATGATTACCATTAGAAACAGAGCATTTGCTTGCATTCTAAACTATTTCTCAGAGGTTGATCATTTTTACGCAAATACGGCACAAGAGTCCCGGAACCAATTAGACTATGGCATCCTCAATTGGGGTATGTTATAAAGCTGGAGGGAGTATGGAAGGGAAAGAGATGGAAAAAGGATAATTAAAAAGTACCTACCTGCTTATTCATATGTGGTCACTAAACACTAATTAAATCATTTCAAGCAACTATTTGAATCTGAATGGTGGATTTTCACCAGGGTGATACTAGGAGTATTTACTACTCTGGTATATTACACTATAAATAAAAGCATTACCCAAGCGGAATATTTACTTTCAAATAATTTTTTAAATATTTGATATATTTTCTAAATTTGGAGTTATCCCACTGTTTACGTGTTGCCCCACGCCTTGGTTTTTGCATGCGGAACTATCCGCCGCATCTGACGTAGAGTTACACCACTCCGCATTCAACGCCTATGTAAAAAAAAGTGAAGCTTAGGGTCTTTGTGTGTGTGTGGCAGCCCGGACATTAAACTGGCCAGTTGTTACTTTGTGAAGATGAAAAGAAGGACATGACAATTGAGTGTGAAAGAGTATTCCATGTTTGATCGACTTTGAACCATTTTACTATGAAAATGTATTGAAAACAAAAAAAAATTATACTCGAGATACTCTGTATTCGTCTGCACCTATATTCGTCAGATTTGATATTCGTCACATTTTGATAACAAAAAACGTTTCCATATTCGTCACTCCCACCATCCTGCACCGGCGCTGCAATTGCTCGCCAATCAGCTAGACCGGTCAGCTAGCCAACACGGTCAGACTTGTGCTGTCTTATTGGAGCGCAATGCAGAGTATGATCGAAAAATGGCACACAAATGTTGCCATAGTCAACCAAAATAAAAATTCACTCAACGATAATGTGTTTGATCACTTCAGGGAGGTTTTAAAAAGTAGGCAGAAACAGGCAACGTTGGATAAGTTCTTTGTTAAATCGAGTGCTATTTTTTAATCATAGGCAAAAAAACCCCATCACCAGAATTGGAGTTACCTGATGTTTTAATTGATGGCAATAATCCAACATTCCTTGTTTTCCGCTTTTATCACCATCTCTACTCAATACAATAAAAGATAGAATAAAAATAAATTATAGGCCGTTATAGGCTGAAACCGGTCCAGTCAAAAAAATAAAAAAGTGGAATAAAGTTAAAAATTTGTTTTTATTTCATCATTCAAATAAATAAAACATTAGTGTACCATTGTGGGGGCTTGGAACCGATTAATTGAATTTCAGTTAGTATTTCTTATGTGAAAAACTGTTTTTTTATGTTCGTCAGATTCCCATCCAGTAGTAAAATTATTTACTTTATTTAGTTAAACTTACCATATTACCAATATTATCTAAGCCAGACCTGATAGCATCTAGAATTAAACATTGGTTGTTAAATTCTAAGAGGAAGAACATATTTATAAATGGTGAATGGTTTCTACTTAAACTTTTGAGACTTTTAAACTAAAAAGAACATCTACAAAATATTTTTTATATGATTTACTTATGAATATGATGCTTGAATCCCTCTCCTTTAATCCGATTTTCCGTAAATTTAAACTAATTTCGTGCTTGCGCAATTAGATTCAGCTCCAAAATATTAAGCCTAGGTTCCTGGAAATTTAAATAACAACACAAATACCTTATCCAAATAGTGAAACATTTGTTATAGAATCTTAAATACTAATCATAATTATGCTATCTCATACATCAAAAAATGACACACGAAACCGTTGTTACAAATATTAAATTTGTTCTTAAAATTATAAAAGAGTAAGCTGACATGCTTCAAAACTAGATACAAGTATCGATCGTTGCAAATAAAATATCGATTAAGTCGGATCATTGTGGACAAGCCCCACAAACAGTCTCAGAATGACCGTTGTGTGGAGCTTTCTTATAGAAACGCTTTGATGCACAAAGAAGGATGTTTATTTTTTCAGGACACAGGGCCCAAGCGTTATTTTCCTGTCACTCCTTGACGGTGGCAAACAATGTTCCGGTGTATCCTTTTATTCGGAAATTTCTTGCCGAAGGTTGGGTCATTTTGGCGATTATGAAAAAAATCGAGTGACATATCCAACGCATTGTAGTTTGTATTAAAACGCCTCGGGCTCGAGTTAAGAATGTGGTCGTAACGAATTTTGCTAACCGGACAAGAACAGAATGTGAAGTATCGGATTGTATTCGTACTTTGTTGTGAATGATAAGATAGGAGAAACGATGCACGCATTGCACATTTGAAACCGTTTGTAAGACACGGTGATTTTCATAAAACTGTTTTAGAAAATAAGTTTCATGTCGGTTAAATTATTTTTCAATAGAAACAACATAATACGAAAGAATTGTACGATATCCAACCTTTTATCTTATATATCTGATAGAATTTAACCCTGAGTTTATTTGGAGTACAATTCGTCCCCAGTGTCTATTTTATCACTTAAAAACAAACAAAAAAAATCAGCATTTTATAGTAAGGGTTGAGTCCTTGGAGTAACAATATATAGAGAGAGAGCTAATTTTTTGTACCCAACCTATACAAATTTGGGATAAATCACTTTCTCCGGGTTTTCGCGTCGTACACCATGAGAAAGAAAAAGACAGCAAAATTTCCCAAATTATCGCACCGCTTTAAAGTATTGTAAGGATGTTCTTCGTGTCCCGCATCTCCGTTGACTCCGCCCACACGTTTTGATATGCGACATAAATGAACAAAGTCAACGGTTTTTTAGGTTATATGCTATATTTTTGTTTATAACAATACTGTGAAAAAGTGGTTATAAAAATTAACAAAAACATTATGTCGACATGTCCTATGAATGGATGTATGAATACCCTAGCCCTAGTCATAGCCACGCCCAGGTATAGTCCGGCAAACCTCATAAAAACTGACTATAGCAGCGCTCTCTCTTGTACATTATTGCTCTGAGGTTGGGTCGGCTGATTGACAATGGCGACATGTGACAATTTTTAATCGGAGACCAAAATGCCAATTACATTGTTTTAGTCCAAATCAAGTTAAAGTCTATCGGGTTCGATCTGATAAACCTTGTATATGTATTATGTATTAGGCCTTAACTTGATGGGTGGCCATATAATATATTAAGCTACTGAATTGATAACAAATATTTAGTTTTAACCAATGATGTTACATATGTCATTGGTTATCCTGATTGTATCCTTTTTTTGAGATCCCGGCTCACTCCTTCATTCCTTAAGAATACCCCTATCGCATCAGCCTGAAAGATGACTTGGGCGCAGTTAATATAAACCGGATTCTTAACTAAAATTTGCATTATTAGGTACCTACAAGGTATGTCAGCAAATTAAATTTAACTATCAGTTTTCAAACAGATTTTTTTTTTTAATCATAAGAATCCATACATTTTGGCAACGTACCTTTATAAGCTGCGGAACTCTGATTTGCATAAATTGAGTAACGCAGCTTATTCGTGGACAATTGTACACATAAAATGTTGGCCCAGCATATGGATACAAAGCTCCGAGGAATAACATTTCTCCACCCAGTTAACATATTGACAACGTGAAAAGATGACCCGAAGCCTTGATCCCATCTTTGACAGAAGGTGCCTACCTACTCAATACCTACCCGCAGCCCACTGCAAAGTTCCTATTGTTGTTCTTCCCTCTTTTTGGACATTGAAAATAACAACCTTTCTTTCATGACGCAGTATTATGTTCGGAGAAATTTAAGCTTCGGACGATTGCTCCGGTTTTAACAACTTTCGCATTTCGTGAAGCGACAAAAAGTATTCGCATGAATCAATAATAATAATAAAATTTGGATAATTTTAATAGCGCCGTTTTTTGTGGAAATTTTCTCATTTTTAACTTTATTTTAAAAATTATTTTTTTATTATTTTTTCTTTACTTTTTTTCTTTTTTTTAACATAAAAATAAATAATATCACTTTCTTATTTAATGAATCTTAACGAGGCGTTCACAAATACATGAGATATTTAAAAATATTATTAATAATAATTAAATAAAAATATTTTTAATTTTGTTGATGTTTAACCTCAAGTGCGCTTTAATATTTAAAAAGAGTGATTGTATAACAACATTCACGGGTAAAATCTTTAAAAATTTTCACACAGTGCTCCGTAAAAAAATTACAAATAAAATTATACAAAACCCGACTTACAGCCAAAATATCAGTCCTAGTACAATTACGCAACATAAATTTAATATTTACATTAGACATTGTTAAAAATAAAACACAGTTAAACAGGTAATAAAATGTAAACTTCGTATGACAAAGCGGTTCTACTGATCACTATATATAACAAAGCAATGAGAATGAACAGTAGAACACCAATAAAAATAAAATGAAACAAGACTCACTTTATGTTCCGCAATACACATAAAAATAAACCTATAAATTTTACATAATTTGATTTGGAACAATATACTGATATTTTATAGAAAAAAAAGTAATATTGCAGTATCTCTTTTACTTTTTTTAAATTTATCTAGAAATCTAAAATCCTATAAATTCCAAAGTCTATTTTATTTCACTTAGATGGATAAATAAAAGCTCTATTTCATTTTGATGTTACGGAGAGTAAAAGCTGTACAAATTCCATGACATCAAAGCTCACCGTTCGATAGTTTTATGTTGCACTGTGGAAATGGAATGGGTCTGGTATTTTTTTTTATCCCAGCGTGTAGGGCATGATGTTAACTAAATAGTACCTAATTATATGAAAAAGCTTTCGAGAACTTATCCAATATCTAGAAATCAATTCTAGTCAACTTACGAGCTAGTAAATGTTTGTTGAAGATCTTTTACTTTCAGTGAAATACATAAATATAATGAATTTACACATTTTAATATTTTTCAAGATACGAGATAGTCAAGAAGGACCACTCCAACGCTTCTTGTTTTTGCATCTTATATCGGATTATTTCTTATTATTCGATCTCCACTCCCTTCCCCTCCCTAAAATCTCCAGCTGCGAGCGTGATAGTCTCCGCTGGACACGGCTGTCGTGTCACGGCTGTGTCAGACGGCATAACTGCCCTGAATTATCCAAAATCCAGTACCTACCATACTTCAATCATCTACCTATAACAATTCGGCCTTCTTTTTGGCACGTGGGCCCTAAAAAATCAACACGAAAAAACTCGGCACGTTCAAAAATACAATACATAAATTGTTGCATCGCCAATTCATCGTGCATGTCATAAAATTGACCAAAATACTTTTGACAAAGGTACAAGGTTTTTTACCGTAGGTTTACTATTAAAATAACTATGTAAAATATTTTGACACATAATATAAATTGTGTGAATTTAAAATCACTAAATCATTTCATCTCTAATGACAGTACCTACCCATGTAGTATTTTTTTGTGTGACCCCTGAGATAGCTTGAAGAAATCATTTGCTGTAAGCATTTTAGGGTTCCAGCTTGAAGGTAAAAAAAAATCAACTTCAGGATTTTAATGATCGAATAATACCAAATTTTTAACTTTATTCCACTAGTTTTTATTAAGACCGGACCGGTTTCACCTTAAAATAATTTTTTTTATTTTTATTTAATTTTGTGTTATGAATTCATTAAAATGAAGTTCTACCATGAATTAAAAGTTTCAAAATTAGTAATAATTCACGATTTTGGTTCATAACGCATAGAATTTTAGCTCCCAGATTTACGGGTATTCAAGATACTTCAATGGAACTTACGTTTACGTAAATATTTCGATGTTAATCTCTAAGACGTACTAGCTGTTAATTCGATCTGCATCGATCTCGTCGATTTCTTCGATCTGTAGACGAATTCTAAACGCAACCCCAACACCAATTTCGGAGACCAAGCTTTTTCCGTAGCAGGCCCCACAGCTAGGAATAACCTTCCCTTACGTTTGCGAAAGATCGACAACTCAACTGAGTTCAGAGCAAAACTAAATACTCACCTTTTTAAGTTTTCATACCCACAATAACGTCAATTTGCTTCACTAGAGTTTAAATCACTCAGTCCGAGTGCTATACTCGTACACAGTTTATATATATGGTTTACTATTACTTACTCCTTTTTTTCTACCCTAGGTCCGACAGCACGGGCAACAACCATTATATATATTTGTTAATGTAAACCAGAATGGTTTGGGCATGTAGAGCGAATGAACGAAGAAAGGAGTGTGAAAAAAATATATAATGCGAAAGTGAATGGAAGAAGAAGTCGAGGACGCCCGAGAAAGACATGGCACGATCAAGTAAATCAAATACTTGAATCGGGTCATGTGAAGAGCCAGAATAACAGAAGAGTATGTATGAAACGATGTATGAATGTAAATGAAGCAAGGAGTGTGTGCCAAGACAGAGTTATATGGCGGTCCGTCCTCTCTGCCTATCCCTGCGGGGAAACGGCGTGATGGTTAGTTAGTTAGTAAATGTAAATATGTTAGTTGTAAATCACTAGTTATAATTATTAGGCACAAGTAAATATTAAGTCTTAGGTTAAATATTTTATTAATTAAGCTGTAAAGCGCCCTTGAGGTGAAATTTCTGTCACGAAGACGGCGCCATATAAATCAGCCAATTATTATTATTATTAATAGATTATCTAGTTAGTAAAGCTCGTACTTCGCAGTAAGACTGCGTATATGGTGCAATACACATTCTCACTTACACAGTTTAACATATTAAATGTAATATTCTGGAATTATATTAGAAAAATCAATCAGAGATGCCATGGACTCTTATTTCAACCACGAGAAGATATGATTAAAACAGAGAAGATTGTGTGAAAATGATTTGTATGGTTAAAAGGCTCGTTGGTTAACTTTTGTGGTCTTAAGCTCACCCTTCCTTCTCTTTTTTGATCCGACGTTCTGGACACCTGGACAGCCTCGCAGTGTCTGTTATCTGGACATCATACACCACAAAGCTACAGTCTGTACACTTGCCTAAGAAAGTAAAGGAAGCACAATATGGTTCAGCACCCCGGGAGGCGGTAACATAACATAAAAGAAACCAAAAAGGCGATGAAATTCTGAACAATTTTGCAAAAAAAAAAACTGAAAATCAATCGACATAACATGTTGAAATATCATTTAAGAAACTAATCGTTTATTATAATGTTGCTTTTATGACTGCCAATGATTAATAGTTTTCGATTCTTGTGGTCAAAAGTAGAAACAGATTTATACAAGGAATACTCTGATGTGCATGCTGTTGCAAATCGCTGGGAAGAAAACCGGAAGGCATGAGGAGAAAAAATCATTGAAAATTCGCCACTCTCTTTTTTTGGCTCGAAAAACATTCATTAATCAATAATTATGATTTCTCAAAATAAAAATAATAGTAATCATTATTTCACCTAAGTTTGATCTTTGTAAAATGTGATAAAATCCACCATTGTCCTTTGGTAAAAGATTATCAGATTTTATCATATTTTAGTTAAGAAGGTACCTGGGTACCACTTTACAAAATAAATTACCGTTCTGGTTCATTAAAGCCTGAAAATGTATCATTTCTTTATCGGATATTACAATAAAACGTGGCTAAAATGATACTTTGATCGCGCGTACAAAGTAAAGATCAGAACATCCCCCAGGGGTCATCGGAGAAGCTTAATTTACATCTCCCCCTCTCCCCCGGCCACCCCCTTTGTTCACACCCCCTCCCCCCGTCATCCTTATCCTAATATAAAAACCATCCTCACAAAATCCAGCTAATAATATAAACAGCCACTTAAGATACCACGTGCATAAAAAAGTGTTGCTCAAACACTTGTTGAATTTTGGACTTGTGTTAATAAAATGTGACTTTTTATTTTAGAGGCGGTCGCTGGTGTTAGATTTGGTTGTCGTCTGGACCAGTTTGAGATTTTTCTTTAGGCCCGCCCCTCCTTTCAGCGTCAAGGCAACCAGAGTTCTCGGAAAGCAACAACGCGCTATTAAAATTAATGACTTTTCAATTAGGAACTGAGAACCCCGGATACTTAGTGTAAGGAGATACTTTAAAAATGTCTAATCTACGAATAAGTAGGTAGGTACAGTCATCCGAATCCAAAGCAAATAATCCAATAAAGATAAATAATTGCACGAGGGAAATCTTTTAAAATCATAATTCCGTGGAAAGGCACAAAGACGAAATATAATTACATGCTAATTTGTTCTTTACGTTTTTTTTACGTCATTTTTGTTATGTGACAAAATTAAACTTTTTTAAAAACTCATTTAAACCGTGTTCAATTCAAATAACAGATCGTAGCTATCGACGGAAACTGTTGTCTAATAGACATTTTAATTTATAAGGCCTTCTGCAAGTATCAAAAGATTTATGTGAGTTGGTCAATCAAATGATGGGCAAGAAACGTCACAAGTGGCGAACTATCCTCCATTTCCACCATAGTGGAAATATTTGGAGGGATGGTAATGCGATTTGTGGTAATTCTACGGATTTACCAATAAACTCTATACGTACTATTAAATGAATTACTTGTACTGATATTGAATTGAAAGTATTTACCTGTGGAATCTAAGCCCTCACTGAGAGAGAGTAGATATTCTAGGAATCATGTTCCCATACCTTTTTATGCGTAAATTAATGCGAAGTGTACCACTGTACCGACACAATACATTAGCATATCTAGTGATTATGTTCACAGGCCCTTAAAGAAATTCGGCGCTTTCGGAATCTCCCACGCGTTACTAATTAGTTAATTATAAAATGGCCCAGTCCCACCGCACTTCGGATCAAATGAATCGATACCCGGCACATCCGAGATTGATTCATCTTTACGGAATCGTCTTTTGAAATGATTTTGGCAATTTCCTCCGGCCGTCATTTCTGTCAGAACCGGGAGTCAGCTGACCCAGCGGGGGTTCGTAGGGTGGGGGGATGATGGGGGAGGGATATCCCCTTCCTCAACATCCTCACACCTCCCCCCTCTCCCGCGCCGGGGTTTAATCTCGAGTAGGGCTGCGTCTGACATTGTTTTCGCATTTCTCTTTCTGTTCCGCAAATTTCGGCAATCACCGAGTCATCGTGTTTTAATTAAAATTTACCAAGTAATTACTCATTATTCAGAACATTTGAATTTATCTAATTTTTACGTCAGTACCTAATTAAAATATTTAATTAGTTTTTCCTCTAAAAAAGCCTTTGCGTCTGCTCCAGTAAGGACCATCCATTTTCTAAGCGAAAACCTTTGAACATTTTTTTTAATAAAAAGCGGCTCTTTGGAAAATTCTCATTTGCTTGAATTTTGAAATTCTTAGTTTAAAAAAAAGGTAAAGCGTTTCTCCTGAAATGTTAATTTTGTAATTAGTTTCTAAGTGTAACTATTTATTCTTTGAAAACGTTTATTCCGTGAATTACTGTTAAAGCTCGCACAAATCCTTACAATGATAGATCTAAGTAATGTAAGAAGAGCTTTTAGCAGTGACCACATAATTCATCATTTTTCTAAGACTCGGCACAAGACTCAAATGACCAAACATAGATAAAAGAGAGGAAAACAGACCTATATATAAATATAGGATATATATAACCTACAAACATATTCAAATATACAACTCCACTTGCTAAGTAATTTAACGCCTGATAATAATAATTTTAAAAAAATATATTTATTTATTGCAAATTATATAAAAACTTTGTACAAGACCACAGACTTTATTTTAATTTTTAAGACCGACCGGTTTCGCTTAGCCTAAGCATCATCGGGCTACGTATCCTGATGAACCACAAAGTGATTGCTTTCTACAAAAAAAAAATACACATATTTATTGGTGTAACTTTTTAAATCTGTTGTGTTCTTCAAAATAAAAACAAACAATAAAATAAATAAACTACTTGTCACTCGTGAAAAATCTCGGAATGTAACTTGACTTGTAATGATTTAATAAAACAAATTTTTAACTTTACTTGACTTGTAATATAATCTGAAACATCGATCATTAACTAAAAATCCGATACTTAAATATCACTTAATTGTTTTTTGTTAAATTTATTATAAGTAAGAACCTTTTCAATCCCTTGTCTAGATTTTAAAAAAATCTATAAAGAAACAGATAAAAATTGTTTAAAACCACTTTATTATTTAATGTTTTGTCGACCGGTTTCGGAAGCACTCTTCCATCTTCAGGACAATATCAAAATTAAACTGTGCTTCCGAAACCGGTCGATAAAATATTAAATAATAAAGTGGTTTTAAACAAATATTATCTTATTTCTAATTTTGTAACTGTTAAATTTTATCTGTTTTCTTTGTAAGTATGGCAAGCCACAAAGTTTATAAGTCACATGCTTTTTACGAATACCTATTAAAAAAGATCATTTCTTAATTTGATCTTTTTCATCTACAGTTCCAATTTTTAAAAGTTATACTCGTGCGTATGTACGTACTTGCTCAAAAAGGTAAAGTATTTATAGATAATGTTAATTATTTACGCATTCTATTGGGAGACGAATACGGGATGATATTTTTTCTTAACGCAAACGAATTCTTTTAAAAAAATACTGACATATTTTGCCAACGCTAAGAAATCCTCTAATCTTTAAAGCATGTTTTGTGAAGGATCATTAGAATTATCCAAAAACGTCACTCGTCAATGTGATGTGACAGTACCACTTATGATCCCACCGTTTGCGTCCTAAAAGCGCATCAAGCATTGTCCGTTTGCCAAAAAATATTGAAGGAGGAATCCAATGAATTCTTGAGATGGGTGATAGATTCGGAGATTTAAATCAAAATAATATTGAAAGGCTTTTGACTAACTAACTAACCATCACGAAGTTTCCTTGTGGGGTACCAAGAGAGGATAGATCGCTACAAGTCTGCCTTGACACACACTCCCTGTCAAATTCACATTCCATATATTATATATATTCACTTACTAGTTTTCTGACTCTTGAGGACTTTGTGATATTAGGTAAAAAAAAATATTCATCCGAGTTAAGCAATTATAAATTACATAACACATTATCATTACTTAATTTCTTAAAAATATTTTTTTTTTACTAACTTTGAGACAAGCTAGGCAACTGGTAAAAGACATTGAAAAACTTTTTTTTTTTTCAAAATGGATAGTTTTAAATGAATTGTTATCAATTCTTTGGTTTTTAGACCGAAAGGTCACGAGTAAAGGTAACCCGTAATGGATAAATAAACGTATTTTGTTGATAGGGAGTTTTTCTAATCATGAAATTAAATAAATGCATATAATATTGTATTTACACTTCGTCCTTTATTGGACGATTAATAGTTTAGGTATCAGCCTGATAGGTAATTCAGAATAGAAACGTTACCGTGAATGGCTTAAGATATGTTTGATGACCAGATCTGAAATAGACAGGTATTTTCCAGGCACCATTACATACTCGTATATTTGTAAAATGTAAATATGTAAGTCTTAGTTGTTCTAAGTCACTAGTCATAAGTTTTAGTTATAAGCCTAAATTTTAAGTCACTTATCATAAGTTTTAGCTATAAGTACATGTTATAAGTTATAATTCATACGACTAGTTATTAGTGTTATTGATTAAGTTGTAGGTTATGTTAAGTTGCAAAGCGCCCTTGAGGTTATATTTTTTTCACGAAAACAGCGCTATATAAATCAGCCAAAAAATATTATTTTAAACTATCTTCTGCTTCCCCTACCTCATCTTCCCGATATTCCCAAAATATACATACGTTCTCTAAAATAAAACCAGACATATTTTTAAATTACATATATTATATTGTTGTTATTAAACAATTATTATCGGCATATGTATCTTCATACAACCAGAATACAAGCAGGTCGTTTTTTTCAAGGTGCATCTATCTAAATATTAATAATTTGTTAACAAATATTACAATTATTTAGAATGGCAGGTGTTGAGACCTCGCGGCAAATCTGGCATCATATTATTTATATTTAGTAAGCCAGTTGAATGGGAAATATCCCATTTCCGCATCTCCCACAACAAAGAGCTGATCAGTGATCAGCTCCCGCCTATTCATGGGATTATTTATTTATCGGGAACTCTGTGTTATGAGATTTTTTGCTCTTCAAATATTGCATGCTCCTTTATGGAAGTTTAAGGAAAAAATTTGATCCTCTAATAAAAAAGTAAGCTTCCTTCTCGGTACTATTTGGAGAAAAAATCATGAATGAACGCCGATGGCCGTTTTTGTTATTGGCGAATACCATTTTATTTTACTCTCACTTTTCGCTTAAACTTTCCGCGTATTTACTATAAATAATATTTCTGGATCATTTTGTGAGGTATTATTGTGCGTCATTTGTCCACGCGGAAGTCCGTCTATGACATTTATCTATCAGCATTATTTTATTTCAACTCTTAAGCCCTTCTGAACTACTTTTTACCTATTTAAAAATATTTATTCCTAATCGAATTATGATATGTTTCCCGTATTTTTATAAAAGTAGAACCAAATTTTGAAGAAAAACTTACTAACCATCACGCCGTTTCCCCGTAGAGGTTGGCAGAGAAGATGGATCGCTACACAACTCTGTGTTGACACACACTCCTTATTTAATTTACATGTATTCATCGTCTCATACATACTTTTCCATTATTCCAACTCTTGACATGACCCGACTCAAATATTTGATTATCTTGATCGTGTCAACCGAATGAAATACTTTTTTATTGTGTTTATTTTGCAAAGTTCATCATTTTTCTAGTTTTATATAGCTGTTCCGCTTTTATGTATATGGGAAAGCCGCTTACATTCGACATCTTTGTAAAAAAATCTGCATATTACAGATTTTTTTTTCGATTCTTTTTTAATGGTATTTGAAAAAAAAACAGCGAGTTTTATTGAAGTTTACACTCAGAGCTCACAGGTTAAATGATGTGAATTTCAATAAAAAATAATGGAATTTGACACCAAGGAAATTACATTCACTTTATTTGCACTGTGCTTTTTGTATAATTGTACTATGTGGAGAGATAAATATAGTTTCAAAATAGTGTAAATACAACTAATCAAAAAATATACTCTAGAAGCATTGAGTGTCTAGAAGCAAGAATGCAATCAAGGGTCACTGAAGGAATTCAAAATTCACTCCCACGATTTTTGATGTGAGTGTTGCTTGAATAAAAATCCTTTGATTTCCTTGGGGTACATTATTTGTTATTATTCTGTATTTATCAACAAACTGCTTCTGCCTTCTGTCCTGTATCATTAGCCCAACTACCGAGGCATGGCGGTCATTTAATTTATGAGATACTACATATTTGTATGAGAAGCGTAATTTTAAGACATAAAATAAACTATTAAGTACCTGCACTCCCCAACTTGTGATTAAATCATGATAGAGGAAGATTATTTAAAAAAAACACTACTATTTGATAGATGGTACATTCCACCAACGTGTGTTGTTTTGTGGATAAACTAAACATTACAGTTAATATTCAATTTTGATTGATTTACGAAAGTGCCGGAAAAAATCCCTAAATATAAATATGTTTTAATTGTATAAATAATAAAGCTCATTCGTTAGAAAGGTCTTCAAAAATTTTTCAAGTTTTTTATTAGTTTCTTTTTTGTATTAGTTATTGTAAATCTGCAAATCTGTAAATGTATATTAACCCATAATAACATTGAAACATACTCCAGATGTTAGTAAGTTTCAAAAGAATTAACAATAAATTTGTAGATACATTATAAAATATGTATGTCTTTTAAGCATAATACGTTCTGAATAACTTCTGTGAATTAAAAATAAATAAATAAAAGGGAAGAACAATTTTCCAACCGGATGTGCCTTTAATTTAGTTGTTATTTTTTACCTTTAGTTAAAAACTGAAAATTATAAGAAAATTGTATGAAAGCATTTTTATTTATTATCTGCTTAACTTTTATCTACTTAAGTAGACCATGAGGTCACAATAAATAACTTACTTAATGAATTTTTATTCTCGTAAAGCATTTTTATTTTTGGATTCCTTGCAATTTTTCCTTCGTAAGATTTAAAGCTCTATAATTTCTAACGAGTAGTATCTGTCTCTCGACGAATCACCTTTAAATATACAAAATTAATTTATTTAATTTCGCTCCCATGCCTTAAATCTGAAAAAAATTAATTAAAAAAAAAACAAATAAAAAAAACGAAAAAAATAAAATATAAATCATAATTTTAATCTTAAGTTAATAAGCTATCTGATAGGACCTGCCAGGTTAGTATGTTCCTGTATATTTTCTTATTCAAATTATGAATTAAAATGTAATAATAGAAAATAAGATCTGTACAGCGCTCTTGAGGTGATTTTTCACAAAAACGGCGCTACACAAATCATCCAAATATTATAATTATTATTAGGTAACACCAACAAATTAATTCTCTTTCGGTACCTACCCGAACAACCTTTTATTATTTTGAGCATAAGAAGTGCCTACGTGAAAATAATTGCATTGGTTATATTATATACGTTACATGCTGCACACATAAACTTTCAAGCATTTAGAATTTTAGACCTTTATAACCTTTTTTACATAACCACATTTGTGTGGAGTAGTTTGCTTGCGAAATATGAGATTGCAATTTCCTGTATTATTTAAATAAAACACATTTTTTGCTATGCCCTTTTGTTTACTATTCAATGGGCTTGGGAATGGTTTCCAACGTGTTACGCAACCGACCACTTTTGCATTATAGTTACGCATTATTATTTGCCAATTTTAGGTAAATAAGACAAATCTAAACAGGGGGGAAGTGGGTGCCCAATAATACAGATGCAAACCATTTAAACATTTTGTCGGCCTCCATGCTCGAGTGGTAAGACGCTCGACTACGAATCCAAAGGTCGCGGGTTCAAACCCGGCGTGCGCCAATAACTTTTATTTAATTAATATGTGTCATAACACATTTAATTCATATAAAAATAATAACAAGTATATTTGCGGCACGTTCCAGAGTGGTAGATACTCTAAGTATCTCCCTGGTGAAAGACCACCATTTAGAATCGAAACGTTGCTTGAAATGGCTTAAGCCGTGTTTGGTGACCAGATCTGAATAGCCAGGTACTTCCCAACCTTCCTCTTCCCGATCTCCTTCCCCTCCCCACTACCTTCAGCCTCACAACATACCTAATTTGGGGATGCCATAGTCTCACTGGCTCTAGACGGTTGGGAGAAGTTGAGACTCTTGTGCGGTATTTAAACAAAAAAAAAAAAAAAACATTTAAACATAGACAAGTGAAACTCACTAAATCTAACCAGATAACCATATTCATATAATTTCAAACACTAGCATCAAATCGATGAAGACAAACGGTATAAAATATTCGAACTTCAAATGTCAAGTTAATCTGTTTATATGAAAGCTAAGTATCTGGTCAAAAGCTTCCTTATTTAACATAAATGGTTTTGTCACATTTTCCCTACTTTTTTCTTTGTTTATTTATTCTGACGAAGAGTTTCAGAGTTTCAATCAATATTAGTTAAATCGTTTCAAAAGGAGTAACTTTGTTTACACTCAGTGTAAATTAAGGCTTTGTGGTTTAATACACCAAAAAAATTGTAGTAAAATTTATGATGATACGAAGAAAGTGTCTTATTTCACTATTTCACTTTTTCTATGTTATTTATATTTCTTATTTTTATATATTTTTTAGTCCATATTAGGTATATTACCCGTAAACTTTTTTCAGCATTCTATTATCACATTCTCAGTTGACGTTTCGCCTCTTTCATTTCATATTATCCGTCTTTTTCTCTCTGTTCCTTTGTTATAATTAAAATTTTATTCTTTTGTTTTCTTACTGTTCTCTTATTTTATTTTATATTGTGTTCTCCCTCTGTCTGTATGAGTATATATAACCACACACTATGTATTTTTTGTTTAGTTCAATGTATTACCTTGATGATGCTTAGGCTAAGCGAAACCGGTCGGTCGTAAAAATTAAAATAATATCTGTAGTCTTATACAAAGGTATTATTTCATTTTCATTATTTATTTATTATTACTAATTGTTAAATAAGTAACAAACATACAAATTTCTCTACAGAGTTAGTTACAAAGTAATCAATGTCACATGCTTCTGTACTGTCCTGCTACACACGTCTTGCTTCATTCACAATCATACATACTAATTTATTTTTCAGACTCTTAACATTATTTTGTGCCATGTCTTCCTTGGACTCTCTCTTCTTCTTCTTGCTATTACTAATGATGTGTACGAGACCCACCTTTCTTCGTGTATAAATCATTGAAAAATGTGAACCACGAAACAAATAATTTAAACGAAGCTTTATTTTCACAGAATTTTAACTACCAAATTCATCCCTTTCCCGAAGAAGTTTTTACCTAATAACTTTGCAACAAACAAAAGGGAATCTTTGGACCTTTATTATTTATAGTTTAGTTCCCATGGTAACCCGACACGCTCGGTCCAGCGAGGGCAGATTTCACTTTCAAAGGAATTCGCTTTGGCTAAATTATGAGAATTCTCGGGGCGCTTGCAGAGATGAAAGATTGGGGTTTACTCACAGGCTATTAATTATTTTCAAGCCTACCCTTTAAAAATAACGTAATTTAGAGATTTATGTGATTATTATGTGAATTGAAAATAGTCATTGGACTGGATACTACTCAATTTAAAGACGTTTCAAAGAATCCGCAGTAAATTTCAATCATTTTACCTATACATTCTACGCATTAGCTATATAATCTGATATTTTCTATAATAGAATTTTGCTTTCTATTATGTAAATATTTATTTTCCCTTAATATACTCGTAACTTATTGTTCTCACTAATTCATAATATGTACTACTTTTGTGATTTCGTATTACTGATATTTTTGTCCGTCATAACAAAGGGAAAAAATATTGTAATAACCTTATTTTTCATGTAATAAATAAATAAAACAAGCCTCAAGTATAGATTAAGTTGTTATATATTTAAGCGCTGCCATTTGTAGGTGTTGTGATTGTGACTATTGAGTTTAACGTAGAGTCTGACAAACGAAAGAATGCGGTTGTTGGCTGATGCGCAAACGCATTTTGGTAGGTGGCGGGGTCAGCCAGAAAAAATCGCCAGTCACCAATGTACGGATTGTCTACTTCCCAAACAGCTTCGGCAAAGCTGCGCAGTAAACGAAAAGCCATCTGCATTCATTCATCTGTTAAGGTCTACTTTACAAAATGGCTCTGCAGTAAGAAATTTTGATAAATACATATCGACTGTGTTCAGGTCAAAGGGTTTATTTCACTTTTTTTAAAGCAAACTTAGGCCTAGTTGTTTGAACCACTGTCACATTTTACACTGTCGCAATTCGATGGTTAGCACCATTATGATTTTTTTCGGTTACCACTTCAAAAAATCGCCACCGTCAACCACCGATTCTGGGCCCGTTTCGGCATTTGATCAAATTATGAACAGGTGTCAAGCATAACAGCATGAGCGCTATGTTATCAGTAGGGCCTAAACTCCCTTGCATAAATGTGGAACGACGTCTTTCACTTAAACACTGTCGATATCATAAAATAATGTAAGAAAAAATGTAAAAATCATGTAAAACAAAAAAGTTAATAAAAAAAACTAAAAAATATAAAATAATGTAGGTACTTAGTAATAATATTCGGATAATTTGTATAGCGCCGTTTTTTGTGAAAAATCACCTCAAAAGCGCTGTACAGATCTTATTTTCTAGTTGATAGTTCCTAGTTTATATTAATATTTATTTAAAGAGAAAATATTCAGGAACATACTTACCTGGCAAGTACTATCAGATAGACATATTTATTAACTTAAAATTATAATTATGATATTTTTACCCACTAATAAAAGCTTTTGAATAATAACGATATATTATTTATAAAGAATAATATAATAATTCTGAAAAAAAAACTATAGCACATGTTGTTGTTTTATTAATTAAAAATAGCCCTTTTTATACACTTTTCAAAAATTATTATCTTCGTACCCAAAATGACTAATGACTCCAAACCATCGATTTGCAAATTTAGAAAAAAACGCCAAAAGGAGTTCTCCAACCATTGTTTTTTGTTAAAAAGTCTGTCTTCGGGTTTTTCAATGCTAAAAATATTCTGAGAAATGTAATTTTTCAGCATTAGGCACGATCCTTCCTTGAAAATTAATAGATCTTGATATTGATCCTCCATTATAGCGTCTAATGAATATGCGGTCAGGAAATACGCCAGAAAATAATTATCAGCCTCGGAATACTTTCCGTTTCAACGCGGAAACCCAGAACAGAAACCATTATCCTGGGTACGGGTTTCTCAAAATCGGAAATCGCCTGTTTAATAAAGCTGCTTGGTTGAAATAACCTGAAATTTATAAATACAACAAGTTATCAGTAAGGAAGTATAGAGCTTTAAGTTTTGCGTTGCTGAGCTTTTATTACCCTATTTATTTTGAATATTAAACTTTTGTAGCATAATATTACTGTATGAAAAATAACCTAGTTTGTACAAAAATAAAAATTACGCAATATACCGTAAGCAAACATTTTGCATAATGCACCATATATATAAATATAATTTACATATTTTAATACAATTTTTGGGTGAACGCAAAAAAAGTATTTATTTAAACTTTTTTTTCTTCTTATTTAAAACATTTGAAAATTTTGGAACCAATAGTGTGACGTAGTGTCTTATTTTTAATATTTAAATGGATAAATCAAAGCGTCATAGCTCATGGTGAAATCAATGTTGCGAGCTGATAATTCTTGACCTAATAAAAATAAAGAATGCGGCTGAATCTCAAAATCAGCTTAAAATGCCTGCCAAATTCATGAAGACCAAGCTCGCCGCTTAGTGTTTTTTTATGGTTCAAAAAATAATTCTCTGCTTTCTTTGCTATAAATTATTTTTGTTAAGTTTTTTTTTTATTTTGTTAGCCAAGCAAAATAAATTAATCAACGTACATTTTTAAAAATAATCATCACTATAAGATATAAGATATTCTTTTATAGCGCCGATTTGTAAAAAATCACCTCAAGGGCGCTGTACAAAATTTAATTCCTAAGCACTATCTTATTAGTCTTATTACTTACTATACACATAATCTAGATCATATTAATATTTAATAATAATATTAATAAATGGATAACTTTTATGTGGGAAAATCAACTCAAGGGTGCTTTACAAATTAATTTATCTAACCTATAACTTATCACTTAAGCTTATAACTAACAGCTTACAGTTAAGATCTATTACTAATGGCTTACAACTAATATTGTCAACTAGTGACTTACAATAAGGACTTATAGCTTGTAACTTACTACTAAGTATAACTTATAACTAGTGACTTACACATAAGGTTGCATTATTATTACTTCATTACCTCTTCATTATTGCTCCACATTTGCATTACTGTCCAAGGATTCTTTTCTTGTGTAACGACATATAATAGAACAAGTTTCAAATTCTCCAAAAAAGAGCAATGAGAAGTATTCTTAGGCAAAATAGATATTCAAAAGTAGATAGTAAAAGTATTGTGTGCAGAGATGATTTACAGAAACACATTTACCTGGCAGGTCACTTCAGAATAACACAATTATTTGTAGTTTGTAGAAAGATACAATTTTGCACTCAGAGGACATGATATTGGCAAAATTATAGTCGGTATTTATTTGAATTATTTTTTACTATTTGATTTTAGGGGAATTAGTAATGGGCTTTGTGAATTTATAGAATAGTGTAGGGATATGATTAAAATGTATATATCTAAAGGTTGTATACGTATAAAGGTAATCCATGCATCATAATTATTACAGCGCCCTTGAGATGATTTTTCATAAAAACGGCGCTATACAAATATTATTATTATTATTATTATGTATTCCTCGGGCTTCCCCGACTTCTTCCATCCACTTTCGCGTCATATATTATTTTCACACTCCTTTTTACGTTCATTCGCTCTACATGCCCAAACCATATAACATCAACGGTCATAACAACATAACGGTCGTACATGGTTCTATCACACATACACCTCGGGGATCTCATTTCCACAGCATTTAGTCTTCTTTCATCCTTCCTCTGCCAGTTATAAGTTGTAATTTATACGCCACTAGTTATTAGTCTTAGTGATTAAGTTGTAGGTTATAATAATAATAATATTTTGCTAATTTGTATAGCGCAATTTTTGTGAAAAATCGCCTCAAGGGCGCTGTACAAATCTTAATTTTTACCTAATATTTATTCCTAGTTTATATAAATATACAGGAACATACTTACCTGGTAGGTCACTTCTGGCAGGATACAATCACTATCACTATATCATAATAAAATGTATAATAGGTTATGTTAATTAAGTTGTAAAGCGCCTTTGAGGTAATATTAATCAGCCAATTATTATTATTAGTTTGGTATAACACGAGGTTTACTGCTTATCGTATTTAAACAATACTTACCATCACTTTTACAGGTATGTTAAATTTATGTGTATGTAAGTATTACGCCATCTACCTTGCTTCATATATTGCTGCTTGTAAGTGCTTAATCTGTGAGAAATAGTTAGGTTAGGATGCAGACGAATTCTCTAAACTTTATGTTTAATATGGTTTATTTATTTGTGGCTGTATCTGTGTTTTCTACTTAATAAAAAAGGCAACAATCCTAATATAATAATCCCAATAGGCACGACATTCTCGATAATAATAATTATTATTCACGGGGCAATTCTTTAAAAGTGCATAATCACACATAATAAAAGCACAATGCAAATTCTTGTGGGAACCTATGCATAAACTCAATAAATCGATTTCATTGTACAAATCATATGTAATATTTGGCAGTGATCATACGCAAGGTTTCATCCCATACAGACCCACGACTAGAACATGAAATGTACCGAATACGTCTTAGAAACCGAAAGTCTACAACAATCATTATTGTACTCCTTTGAATGTTTTCGCTTTCATGATTTTCGCAAGTACATCTCATCTTGAATGTAACTGCCTTCGTACACGTGCATACCCTTTGTGGGTCTTAATAATATTCCCTGCAAAAAGTTATAAAATCCCTTCCTCTACCTGATCGATTGAAAGCGAAAGATATGCATCTGAATTCCGACGATTTTGGGAAGGGATGATTTTTAATTGTTAGGCCAGTCTTCCGTGAATTAATAATTCACTGTTGAGTCGTGGATTAACAAGGATTAAAGAATTGATCAATCGATTTGTAGATACATTTTTTAATCTTTACTTGATATCTTTAAAAATTATCCATTGGTATTATTAGATCAGCCATTGAATCTTTACTAGTCTTTTAAAAGAGAAAATATGTTTGTCTTAAGCAGAAAAAACATCTAACGATAAGGTCTGGGGTCATGAATTTTGCACAGTTTTTTTTTTATGTCTAGAGTGTATAAATGAACATGATTATTTTCAACTTGGATCGTGTTTCTTTCATGGTCTATGGAGCTTTCAAATTTCTATTTCACCGTGGAAAAATAGTAAATATTTTCCAATTGTTAAATAATAAAAATAATAATTTTGAACTGTCTGATGAAGCTGCAGATTAAAGGCAGTATTTTTTTTAATACGAATGTAGGTAAGTAAGATAGTGATTTAAATTACGTACTAAAGTTATTGAAGGAAATGCTTCTGAATACCACAGGTTGCTTTGATGTTTCAGGTGCAAGATGTTCAATTTTTATCCTGAATATTTTTTCAAAGAAAAAAAAATTGTATGAATTCGTAAAAAGGCTAGAAAGGAAAGATTTTGCACGCCACTAATGATGCAAATCTCAGGTAGAAAGCGCAAGTGCAACATCACGATACAAATGCAATATTTTTAATCCTGCTTAACTTGGAGGGAGACACCTATTCAAAAAAGTAAAATCACATCATAACTTATTATTAGATTATATTCATAGTGTAATAATTCCGTTTCGATTAAGTGTCTTCATATTGCTTTAAGTGAAGATTTGTTATTGAAATACTGGATACCTTTATGAAACTGAGTAAAGATATTGCAAATGGGAATTCTTCGGTAGGTAGATACATCTCAGAGAGGAGATCCTTTTCTATTATTGAATTTCCTTTGTTGCTACTTTATCTATCAGTTTCCTTCGATAACAGGAGACGATTTCAAGAATCGATTATTTGGAATCCAGAAAATAAACAGGGTGAACCCAACCTATCTTCTAACATTCTTCCAAGGCAGTCGACTCTTAGATCAGCAACGTCATCGGCTATCGGAAGGCTGATAGAACCCAAACGCAATCCAATACTAAGTTTGGAGATCGCGCTTTCGGAGTATCGGTCCGAAGGCTTGGAATAAACTCCCTCCGAAACTAAGATGTATAACGAGCCTAACAGAATTTCGGTCCAAACTGAAAACTTAGCTTTTCATGCTCTCATATAATTAAATTCATTAAAAGAATCTCAACATAATCTGTATCTCGACGAATCACCTTAAGATATACAAATTTTAACCAACCCTGTACTGTACGACAAATTCAGAAAGTCAATTTTTTTAATTTCGCTCTCATGCCCTAAATCGGAAAAAAAATAATAATAATAAAAAACACATAATTATAATTTTAAGTTAATAAGTGTGTCTATCTGATGGGACCTGTCAGGTAAGTATGTTCCTGTATATTTTCTCATTCGAACTTAATATCTAATAATAGAAAATAAGATCTGAGGTGATTTTTCACAAAACGGCGCTATACAAATCATCCAAATATTATTATTATTATTATTAAGAACGAAGATGCTTTAAGCCCATAAATATTCCCATAGTTACTATCTGGTTTCTCCCGACTATTAACACTATTTTTTTTCTTTTTAGACAACACAAACATACAGAAGAAACAACATTGACGTCTTGCCATAATTTTCATGTTTCAAGGTTCCATAGCTCATTATTAAAATGACGCAGTGGGCTGATTTTTTTTTCGATGAAAACATTTTAGATAGAAAAATCTGTGTAAACGTCACAACGCTAAAGCTCACGAGTGGAATATATAACAGGAACTCTGACTCATAGTATAAAATGTAAGTTTTTATCTTATCGGGGAATATTGTAAATATTTAACAATAAAGGCTTGTTTTTATTTAGGCATGGAAATGTAAGGTTTAAAAATGTAAATTTAAATTTCAGAAAGAAAAAAATGTACAAATTTCTTAAAACCAGAGCTCACCGTTCGACAGTTTTTTCCTGCTTCAATCGAGTTTTATCCCAAATTTATTTATTTTTTCTTAATTATCTTTTTTATGTACTTGTTACATTTCTTACAGGGTGTACTTCTAGAAATTTTGTAAAAACTTTTTTTTGCATCACACGTGAATGCAGCAGGTATATTTGCTGAGGGTATTTTGTGTCGGGTTACGCCAAAATTTAAAAGGGGAAGAGATGATAAACGGCTTTGGACACTGAAAGGCGTAATGGACATCAGACAGCGATGTATGGCAGCTCAGTAATTGCCTCGCCAATCTCACAAAAACTACGATATCTCCCTTTGTTGGAAAGATCAATTATGTAGGCATCTAATGTGCTGTACAAGAACCGTAGGTAGTGAATAGTTGGGATTATACAGTAGCTATGCAATTGTAAATATGTAGTGTGCACACTAAGAAACACTTTGAAACAGCATAATTTTCATGTGACTTGCAGTTCGATGTAATAATGCAAAAGTTTCATTTTATTGCGTAACCAATGGAATTATTTTTCAATGATTTTCAATATAGAAAGGGTAGCCACACAACTCTGTATTGGTACACACCCCTTGCTTCATTCACATTTATGCACCGTCTCATATATACTCTTCTATTATTCTGACTCTTGAAATGACCCGACTGAGGTATTTGATACACTTGATCATGCCATCTCTTCCTCAGGTATCCCCGACTTCTTCTACTATTTACTTTTACGTCATATATTCTCCTTGCATTCTTTTCTTCGTTTATCCGTTCTACGTGTCTAAACCAGCTAAGCGTCCCTTTCTTAATCTTATTACGTTCACATCAGCCTTGCATTAATTTTAGATCTCCACATATTTAGCACGGTCATACATCTACAGCCTTCAATCTACTTTAATCCTTCCTCTGCCAGTTCTATGCCTCACTGCCATACATCAGAGTTGGTATCAACACTCCATTGTGGACTGCTAGCTTCGGTTCTTTGGACACTTTTTTTACTAGCAACAACCTTGTTTAGTCATACATTAATTGAGTTTCCTCCACTCACCCTTTTTTCAATATCAGTTTTTCCATCTTTCGTAAGCGTATCTCTCAAATACACAAACTCGTTCACTTGCTCCAAGCATTCATCATTCACAACTGTGTATATGTAATATTAAAAAAATAATAATTTTTTTTAGCAGGTTATCTCACTGTTTCTCTCTTGGCAGATCTGACGACCTGCGTGGGGTTGTGGTCAACGTACTTGACCTTAAGTCGAGGGGTTGGGGTTTCTATTCTGGTGCAGCCCTCAAATATGTCAACGTGGATATTTTATTCAAATATCAAACATTGGCGCTGCCAGGTCTTCACAATAATAATAGTTGGATAATTTGTATAGCGCCGTTTTTGTGAAAAATCACCTCAAGGGCGCTGTACAAATCTTAATTTCTACTTAATATTAATTCTTAGTTTATGTAAATATACAGTATCATACTTACCTGACAGGTCCCTTCTGGCAGGACACAATCACCATATCATAATAACTTAAAATTTAGAATAACTTATTTTTTATTTTGTTTCTTTTTTTTTATATTTCTTTATTATTATTTTTCATTTTTAGGGCATGAGGGCAAATTTAAAATAAAGTATATCGGAGGTATTTTTAATTTTTCGTAGTGAAGAACAGATAATGGTGATAATCTTCTAATGAGTTTAAGGAATGAGAGTCTGAAAAGTTTTCTTGGTTCTATTGGGCTTGTTACATCTTGATTATGGATATGATTTTCTGAAAAAATGAGTTTTGAGTTTGGCTCTGAACTCTGTTGAGTCTTTTATTACTCTCAGATCATGTGGTAGTCCATTCCAGGCTTTAGGACCTGACACTCCGAAGGCGCGCTCTCCGAACTTAGTGTCTGGTGTGCGCTTTGGTTCTTTCAACCTTCCGATAGCCGATGGCATTGCCGATCTAAGAGTTGACTGTCGCGAATTGGAATCTTCAGGAATACACAATTCCGATAAATAAGATGAAATAAGTAATGAAGATAAATAAGTAAGTTCCGATAAATGTAATGTTGATTGTTTGTCGGACCTTACAAAAATGACTTAGTATTTATCGTCAATAAAATATGTTATCAATTTAACTATCCCTTCTACATGAGAGTAGTTAATTCAAATAAATATTAATATAAACTAGGAATTCATATTAACTAGAAATTAAGATTTTTCACAAAAACGGCGCTATTCAAATTATCCAAATATTAGTTGAAATTAAGTAATTATTTAATAATTTTATTTTTATGATAATTGTATCTATGATTATTGAAGGTTGACATTTGAATGAGTTAAATCAAATGTATTTATTCTAAGAAGCTATAAGTTACAATGATTTCATGTTATGAGAGTGAAAGTATTATCGACGATGAACATTCAAGTATTTTGAAGCAAAATTTCAAAGTTCATTTTCGTCGGGCGTTTAGATAACGATTGTTAAGTGTTACTTCTTTTATGATGTCCCTTTCTATCTTAACTTTTGAAAGTAATTAATTTGAAGTTGAAAAATATTTTCTGACTTTGTAAAGCTTTTACAAACTGGAGCTATAAAAATCATCCAAATATTAAAAAATATATCTGAAAAAACACATTGGACGCAGAAGAATAATAATATAAATGATTTGTTTTCGTGGTATTGTGCAACCAGAAACATAACACCCTTTTGAGGGAGAGGAGAAGTGCAGAAAATAACAAAATGCATCCTATCAGGGATCGAACCCGCAACCCAAATTTCGTTTGTTTCGGGGCATATTGATCATTCCATTGTAACAGGAGACATGTAGATCGGTCAGAGAGGAAGATGCCGATTTTTTGTTGCATTTTGGAAGCCATTTGAATAGACCTGAAACTCTAACCCTAATCACAAAACCCTTTATAAATCTTAACACCACAAACAGAAAGAAATAAATAAATGTTTGTAGGTGGTTTTGTATTTTGAGCAAGGAGTTTGGGTGTGAAGTGGTATTGTGGAGTTGTCCCTTTAGGCCCTAGGGAAGGTCCCAGGTCCGGCTACCTGCAGCAGATTCATATTTCTTTAAAAGTGTTTAGTATTATTGGGCAAAAATGTAACTCGAATAGATTTGCCAAAAAAGTCATGTTTCGTCAACCATTTAAAATATTAATTAAAATTTCTTCAAACATTCAGATTATATTTTTGTATCGTAAATCAGCCACAATTCAGCACTTTTCCCAATAAATATTTATGGGTATATGGGAAGCAAGAAGTGTATGCGGGGTACTATTATTTCAGGGTCTGCCATAACACATGGATTTATCCGCCACGTATTTGTCTTTTCTACTTCTATAAAAATCCATAACTTCTTTGTTTCGAAAGATAACAAAAACATGTTTTGTGGATGAACAAAGTATGACTCTTTATATTTATTTATTTTTTGAACTGTTGCATGTTAAGCATTCTTTATAAATGCAATATAAGAATAAATTAACTCAAAAGAAATTTAAATAATACCACTATTAAATACTATAAAAAATACGTTTGGTGAATGAAGGCAACACTCGCTTCGATTACTATCAAAAATGTTAAACCAGTATTCACGCAAAGCCCTCAACACAGGCATCTGTTTATTCCCAGGTGCAGAACTAACTTACCAATGGCAATGCCCCTGGGAAGACTTACTAGGTTAATTAACTGCCTCCCAGGAAATGTGGATATTTTTCATATGACCCATAACAATTTTAAGCACGAACTAGCTATTAAGTTCCAACTGTATTATGTACTTCCTAAAATCTATTTATCTATTATTTTTACCTTTTTCTTTGTATAATTAATGTATTGGTGTAAAACTGTTTTTGCAATAATAAAATTAAAAAATATTTCTAGTAGTCTGAGCAATTATTTTGCAAAAAACCTATTTTTATTTATGGAAAATGACTTTTGAATGAGTAATTATATTTATTAATATAATAGGTTAATAAGTACTGATCAATCAACACAAAACATAACTACTGAAGATACGGTATATTAAGACCTGTAAAAGAAGTACCTATTCAGATGCTGATTAACTGGAATACTTACATTATTTAAAATAAAATGTCTTATTTATTATTATTTTATTCATTATTAAGTCTTATTTAATATTACTCGTCTTCAGATTCAGCGTGTTTTTCGCTAAAGTTATTCGTATACTATCAATAAGTGAATTTGACGTATTGATCAAATAATATGGAACATCATCATTAGTTACATGCACTATGTACATTTTCAAAAAAATAAAATTTTGTAGTATTTTTATACAAAATATGTTACTTCAAAAACAATTCCTCCTGCGTCCATAATGCGACGAGTTATTTTTCTGGTACAAAAAGGCTGCATCAAAACTGTTTTATTACCGTGTTTCCCACCAAATAGGCTGATTTTGTTTTAAATGCATCAAATATTTTCGACAATTTTTTTTTTTAAATAATAATAAAAGCTTTTTAAATTGATTCGTATTGACATAAATAAAGTACCCAGCGAATAGTATATGGAAATTACTATCTTTTAAATGAGAGAAGCATATCCGAATAATTCATTTTTCAAACACATGTATTGTATAATAGAGGCTGAAAGAACCCAAGCACAGTCCACATACTAATTTTGGAGATAGTTTTTTCGCATTATTACGCCTTAACTAACTGAGATGAATAAAAAATCAACAACACTTAGAGCGAGATTTAAAACGCATCTTATTACAGAGATGACCCAAACCATATCAAACAATATAACCCAATGACCCAAACCAAAAACAAAAAATATTTTTATTTTTCATTCTCAACCATCTATCACACGAATCTATGCCGATTCGTAGCCCACGATGCCAAAAAAAATAAAATAATCATACAAAATAATATTTGGATAATTTGTAAAGCGCCGTTTTTGTGAAAAATCACCACCAGGGCGCTGCACAGTTCTTATTTTCTAGTTGTAACTAGTTCCTACTTTATACTAATATGTATTTAAAGAGAAAATATACAGGAACATACTTGCTCGGCAGGTCCTATCCGATAGACACACTTATTAACTTAAAATTATAATAACGATTTTGTGAATGTGAATGAAACAAGGAGTGTGTGCCAAGACAGAAATAAATGGCGGTCCGTCCTCTCTGCTTACCCCTGCGGTAAAACGGCGTGATGGTTAGTTAGTTAGTGGCTTCACAAAAAAGTAATACGTAAAAAATATTCGGAAATATTAGAATATTTACAGATGGTTCCCTACCCCTGCTTTGGGTTGCATCCTTGCGCATCATCCTTCTAGGAAATTAAAAGTAAAAGTGAAAGAGCGGCAAAGTGTGACGACCTTACAGAACAACCTTCTCGTCCCGAAATGCTCCACAATCATAAAACTCGGGAACATTCTTTTGTGTATTTTGCAATAAATTTTATATTTTTATGTTGGTACGTAAGTTATAAAGGGCCTTACTTATCCACATTTGGGGTAGGCGCGTTTGCGAATGCAAATTTGACTAGTTTTAACCTTTTTTGGCAGTCGTCAATAAATAAATATTACCTATAATAAAAAATAATATGTTCCGGAATGCAGCCTTTGATTTTCGAATTACTGACATTTATTATAATGTTTAATTTTGGTATTTATTTTGAAATTCGGTTTTTTATTTAATCCACAAAATAATACTCTTCATGTGTATCTCACCAAAAACTCTCGAACATTGAGCTTTGGTACATATACTATCATTTGACCGGTTAGTAGCCAAGTAGACAAATGCGTCGGACTCCCAGCCTGGCGTCGTGGGTTCAATTCCCCTGCTAGCTTAGTCCTTTATCATTACACATATAAGTTTTTACGCTTATAATGATGTAAGTAGGAGTAATTCAAATTTAGTCTAGTTATTCGTAACCCGGGAATTTTCGTCTTTTTTATTTTAATTTTCTGTAGTAATAAAGGCTAAAACAACTATTTTCAGTTCGCATTCTCATTGAAAAAATGATTTATCGTTTGTCCGATACTTTCATAAGAAGAGAGATTTCTAAAAAAGTGTCTTAAATCCTGGTAGTAAGACTAGTTTAACTATTATCCAGATTGATTTTTGGGATATTATGCCGCGTAACGTTTCCTTCTTCTTTAGAACGTTTCGTACAGCCTCGCAGTTAACTTTACCCTAGTTTAACAAAAGTTTAAATTTTATATATACACAGCTTTTTGAGGTGACATTTCACCAAAATGGCACTTCAGTAACTACCTAAGCATTTTTATTAGTAAAATATAAAATAAATATTTTTAGCACCATATAAGTGAATGTTGTAATCACGCATGAATAAATTCAAATACCTACTTATTTCAACAATTATTCAAATTATTTTTACTTGAGAAGCATGAGTTACTACTTTTCGGAACAAGGAATGAGTTGTGAGAGCCTTATTCAAAATGCACTTTAGCGTTACCTGCTCTAACGAAACCAGAGGTACGTAATATAAGAAAGACTTTCATGCAACAATTGTTATTATTTACCATCCCACCCGTTGCATCACGTGAATCTCTCCCAGTCATGGGAACCTTAGTGAGAAAGCAACCATAATAGGCCGACGGACAATTTGAATAAATAAGAATATTCAATGCTGGAAATAAAGGGTATTATGACTTTCCCTAAATAAAGGATGCAGTATTCATTGTACAACGCTCCCCGTGAGAACTACCCTCAAGTAAAATGACAGATCGGAAGCTTTTGCGCAAAAGGGATCAATTTAATAACATGCCCAGGTCGATTTTGTTTACGGTCCAGGTAAAGCAACTGCGTGGGAATTCAGATGCCTTTGTTTGTGGGACTTGTTTACTGCAAATGTTTGTCGGATACCCGGCTGATTTTACGCCATGGTCAAGTGATTCGCTACTGCCTTTATTTGCTCAGATCACAAATGAATTACGTACTTACCTGTTTGTACATTATTGTTATTGATTTTTTTTCAAGTATCGGATAAGTCTGCGCTTTTTTATTAGTATGATACCGCACAAGATTTCGAATTGCCCAGAGATATTGGAAATACAGCCTTTTAGTTCCAACTGCTCCCAACCGTCTGGAGCCAGTGGAACTATAGTATCCTCAATTGGGGTATGTTGTAAGGCTGAAGGTAAAGGGGATGGAAAGGATATGGGGAAGAGGAAGGTTGAAATGTAACCTGCTATTCAGATATGGTCACTGAACACGGCTAAAACCGTTTCAATCAACGTTTCGATTCTGAATGGTAGTATTTTACACATCTTATTTAATTAAATATATTCTTCCACTTAAGGTTTTACCCGTTCCTTTGTTTCCTACACCACCGCTATGTTAAGGTAACATGGAACGCTTTTTTTGCGGTGCCGCCATCCGTAGAGGAATATGTGTTAGTTACCACTATTCAATTTACTGCTGATTTTACGGCTGATTTTACGCCATGGTCAAGTGATTCGCTACTGCCTTTATTTGCTCAGATCACAAATGAATTACGTACTTACCTGTTTGTACATTATTGTTTCAAGTATCGGATAAGTCTGCGCTTTTTATTAGTATGATACCGCACAAGACTGAATTGCCCAGAGATATTGGGCCTTTTAGTTCCAACAACCGTCTGGAGCCAGTGGAACTATAGTATCCTCAATTGGGGTATGTTGTAAGGCTGAAGGTAAAGGGGATGGAAAGGATATGGGGAAGAGGAAGGTTGAAATGTAACCTGCTATTCAGATATACGAACACGGCTAAAACCGTTTCAATCAACGTTTCGATTCTGAATGGTAGTATTTTACACATCTTATTTAATTAAATATATTCTTCCACTTAAGGTTTTACCCGTTCCTTTGTTTCCTACACCACCGCTATGTTAAGGTAACATGGAACGCTTTTTTTGCGGTGCCGCCATCCGTAGAGGAATATGTGTTAGTTACCACTATTCAATTTAAATCCATAAAAAACTATTTCTTTAACTACGTCCGGTTTTGAACCCGCAACTTCTGCAATATAAGCCAAAAATCTAATGAATCTTTCACGGACGTTAATGTCATATAAAAAAGTTCGTTTTTCCTGACTTTAAAAATACTTTCAATTTTTTTTTCACTATAGGTACTTTGTTTTCGTGTATAACTCCACTCACCCCTCAAGGCTAAACACACTCTTTGCTTCATTTTCGTTCACACATTATCTTCTGTTATTCCAACTCTTGGACATGAATCGACCCAAATATTTTATTTACTCGGCCGTGCAATGTCTTCCAGGGACGTCCCCGACTTCTTCTTCAGTTCGCTTGATTGTGTCATGCAATTCAGTTTCGTGCTATAAATCTATACTATGGCGTATTTTCCCTTGTTAAATCATTTTAACATTTGTATACCATCGGAATAACTTCCAGTCAACGCCAAAAAAAAGCTCTTCATCGCTGAACTGAGTCAAATGCGTCGCTAATGATGACATAACATGTGTACGGCGTCACCAAGCCGTCAAAGAATTGGCGATATTATATTTATCACTTCATCTGGCGAACCCTCGGTATTCAGCTGGGTACAATGGACCACGATTCTTTAATCTCGCGAGCTCTGGAAACCTCACGAATCTGGCCATGGAAAGTGAAAACCGATGCAATCATCACGAGGAACGTGCCTCTCATAATAATGAATTCATTCAAACCATTGCTGCATTTATTGCGTATTGATTTACACTGTATTTAAAATCTCTATGAATTTGGTTTGTAGATTTTTTTATTTATTAGTAGAATGTAATATCTCGACTTTGCAAAATATCTACACAAAACAATGCTAAATTAGAGTTATATTGCATCAGGTTTTAAGTACACGAAACTTATCAAATTTTCTCATTTACCAAAAGACGGGTTAAACTTTATAATAGTCCGATAAGTCATAAATGATTTGGTAATATGTAGGGAAACTAAATAAAAAATCCTTTCCTTTGAATAATCTGCACATTAGGATGCTATTTTTAAATTTATAATAATCTTCCCCCGACGAAGATTGTGAGGGTGAATCATAATTTGAGCAAACATAGGTACCAACTTAGATCGAAGAAAGAAATACATTCAAGCATTCGAAGCGTTGGTACTAAGAAAAAATGTTGGAATCAAAAACGAAAGTGATGAACTATACTGCACACGGGAGCATGAGGTGATGCATGAAACTTGAGACTGCCTTCTTCAGATACCTAAAAAGATGTAACTAATTTAAGTTTCCCAAATTGTTGCTGTGGGGGTAGATGAGCACCACAACATCAAGGTGCCGCATATGACAGGTGGAAATTCGTATTGCTGGTCACTCAACTTTCTCTAAAAACAGCACGTGATGATAATGGTAATTCAGGTGTCAAAAAATACGCAACTCCTCTCGTTATTGCTTTGTAGAACTCTTTCCATCTCAACAGCTATAAACTGTAAAATAAAACACCATTCGTTTTGAAACCAACAAACCTTTCATTACTTAATAAGAAGTATACAATGTGGAACGCATTTAACAATGAAATTTCATTCTTATTTCCGAATCAACCCACCGTAAAAATTATACATATGCCGCCACACGCAATTTGTGATTAAATTATTTATCAGACGGCAGAGGAGAAGGCAATATCAAAAGCATTTACATTTCAATATTCACGAAGATATCCCTTTTAGTACTACATTATGTATGTATGAAGTATGAACTAAGTATAGGCAGGTAGGTACTGTTAAATATAGCTCTACGGCACACGAACGAACTGTAAAAAGCTTTTTATTTTTTACAACAAAACCCCCCCTCGACAACAGCAGTTGGGGGCGGGTCCCCCTTTATTTCTGAAAGCTCGTATTACCCCTTCTCTTAGTAAATTATCAACTTACCGCGTGCTTAAATATTAAAAAAGGATAAAAAAGGAGCATAAACGAGCGCTTATTTCAGCATGTAATATTATGTGTAATATATGCACCGTTATATGAGGGTAAAAGGTTTCATATTTTTTACTTTCGATTGACCAAACACGTATTATCGTACTTTGTCTGTAAACGCTTGTGTATAGTTCAAACTGGTATAATCTCCTAAATTGTTTACTATCACTTTCACGTTTCACGATAATTGTTACCTTATTTCAATATATACATTTTAAAAATTGTTTAGTTAATTAATTGCATAAAATATTAGTAATTTATTTTTTTGAGAATACTACATAAACGTCAAAACACCTTTAAAAAAATATATATTTATCGTGCCATATAAACTCAGCGATAAAAAAAACGTAATTTGTAAACGTAGAACTACGTATCTTTCAATTATCTTTAATTAATATGCCGAACAGAAGATTAGCTCAAATCAACTTATCACCTATGTATTAAAGTAACCCTTTCACACCTTAAATGTCTTAATGGAGATCTACCCATTTACGCATACATTCAATAACCCTTTGATAGATTCACACCCATACACACACAATGTTCAACAACACTATTCTCTTATCGGGGCCTACAAACACACAGGCACTTTAAAATTCTCTTTATAAAATAACTCACACTGGCAAAACGTAACCCTTTGATTAACGAAAGGGGTGAAGGCGCGGACCAATGGGAGAGGGGGGGCGGTCCCACGCGTTCTGATGAGAGAAGGGAGTAATAATTATAATCCCCCTAACCCTTCCCCGGCTTTAACCCTTCCCAACCTGCATCTCTTCCCCTCCCAAGCCTTCATCTCGCGGGATGATGAATCACCCCACGGCGCTAATGGCGGAGTGAAAGGATTCATTACGCGGGACACACGGCTTAATACGCGCGCGCAACCCCTTCGCTTACTTTATTTACGAAGGGGTTGAAGAATGGTTTTTTGATCATTTTTTATTCACGGGGTTTTTTCACGTCGTAAAAAGTGACTAGGGAAAGTGGAGATAAAAAACAGTGAAGGTAAATAAACGATTAATCGTGGTTTGGATTGGGAAATGATAACCTATTATTTGCTTTCGTTCGGGATAAGTCTTGGACAAGGGTGAGGAGCCTATCTGATGGGACTATTTATTATATTTTATTTTATTATTCACTATTTATTCAAAAGCGTAGATACCAATTTTTTTTTCAAATTATTATTATTTAATAATTATTTGTAAAAAAATAACCATTGATTTAGTGGGCATTTGGTAGATTAAGAGTTGAAATTGCTTAGAAGAACTCTACATTATAAATCTTATTTTGCTATCTGGTTTCGCCCAGGAACTATTTTTTTCTCTCATTAGATTGCGGCTCAGAATCTGCAAAACTGAAAAAAAATTGAGGAGGCCTGTGTTAAAAAGTGGACACCAGAAAGCTCTATTGCGACACTGTATTATCGATGTCTTTTTTCGTCTTGTAACTAACTAACTAATCATCACTTCGTTTCCCCGCAGGGATAGGCAGAGAAGACGGACCGCCATACAACCCTGTCTTGGCACATACTCTTTGCTTCATTCGCATTCATACATCGTCTCATACACATTCTTCTGTTATTCAAACTCTTCACGTGGCCTGACTCGCTTAAGTACATGATTCACTTGATCGTGCCATGTTTTCCTCGGGCGTTTTCAACTTCTTCTTCCATTGTAACTATTGAAAAATATAGAACGAACAATATGGTTATATTTTTGGCTGTTTATTTCATTTGAAGGTGAGAAATTACGTATCATTCTAATATACTCGTATATAGCGAAATATATTAAAAACATGATTTATTTTTATTACTAAATACCGCGAGTTTGTTTTTATGATAAAATGTATTAATTTATAAATTATTTGTTCTAATTTAATAATAATTGTAGCTATAAATTGAAATAAGTACAAATGACTTCCTTCAGCCATATTATTTATAAATCCTTTAATTCGCTGGGCGGACACAAAGAGCGGATCATATTTTACAATGAGCATATCCCACACTCCTTCAGAAGAACAGGAGGAAATAATATGATTATATCCCCGCCCTTATAGCACGATAATTAGTCCGACAGACTCGTGAATAAGCCCCTATACTCGCCCATAACTTCAAAATTAATCACACGATATTTCTTGTGATTGTGTGCATGGGTCATCATTTCGATACACATTCAAATTAATGATACTGTATGTAGCTATAAAAAAACATTTCTGCATTAATTCTATTTACAAAATTATACACAATATGAATATAGATTATTTGGTAGGGGTTTCTAGTATTTACGTGTACACCCAGTGGCGTGCACAGAGTTTTTTTTAACAGGGTAAGCAGTAGGAAAAACAGCGGATTAATTGATTATAAAGATAGGTACCAACAGATGTCACTGATTGCTGTTGGATTTCTTCCTTAAAAGCACTGCCTTAGACACTAACAAATATACAAACACAAACGAGGCACTTGAAGGCGCACACAGCTCACAGCATACATGTATACATATTTTGTGTAGTCCAGTAAATATAGCATAATCCACTCTGACGTTGGCGGCGTTAAGGCATATTTAGTCACTGCTTTTGACACGTCATAGCAGAACGATTGGTGAGGCGCTCGAGGCGGTGGTATTAGCTAAACTTCGCGCGTATTTTTGAAAATGTAGTACTATTTTTTTCTAATAATTGCATATTATTTAATCCAATATAATTCATATATTTATGCGAGTATGGCAAGTAGTGATTATGTGCCTATATGAAGTGCACGCCTCTGTGTAATATATGAGATTTTTTTTAGGAGGAAGGCGAATTCTCTCTTTACTTTATTAGATTTTTATGCTTTTCTTAGTCTGTATCTATGTTTTCTCCTCAACATATTTTTTTTTAACAAAAAACCCTTTGAATTCTTGACGAAATATAAATTGAGTGGAATTTCGCAAACTTCCTCTTATCATTTCATTTCCCCACTCTCTTACTGTACAATCATTTTACTGACTCCTCTTCTAATAGTCGAAGGATACCCCGTGGTTAAATTTTATCTGATGTGAGCGTAATGAATAGGATCGAGAAAGGGACGCTTAGATGAGGTAAATGAAGCAAGGAGTGTGTGCCAAGACAGAGTTATATGGCGGTCCGTCCTCTCTGCCTACCCCTGCGGGGAAACGGTGTGATGGTTAGTTAGTTAGTTAGTTAAATTTTATCTTTCAGATATTTTTTTTTTTACATATCTTTAGAAACATACAAACCTGAAATATTTGATTTATTTTTAAATCTGCAATCCATTTATTCAGCAGGTACCTACTTCGTATCTACTGAAACTAAATTCATTCTAAAAAAATGGCATTCATCAATAAATCAGCTTATTCGAAATATATGAAACGAGCTATTGCTATAATTAAGAAAGAGTGATTTTACAAAACTTAGTATCAATTTGTCATGAACGATTACAAGCGTACTAAATTAAACTTCGTACTTACAAGGTATATTGTAGATAGAAGTTGCACCAATAAATCTAGCCCATAACGAAGGGAACACAATGTAGTCACAGGGTTGACAATAGATGAACAAATTAAAGCCCATATAAAATTCGGTCTTTCTTCAGAGAATGGGTGTACATTGTACAAGTACAAGTGTGCGGGTGGTGGCCATTAAACAGCAGCTATTTTTGGGGTCACCACCCGTTGTATGACGGAAATCGGAACAGTCTTAATTACTAGCTTTACTAACCGGCCCAAGCCGAAAAAAATGTTATAAAAATTTTGCCAACAAAAAGATGAAAAAACCTTATTGCTTAGTTGCCGTTTCAATTAAAATACCGTTCCGGTTAAATAACCGATCCGGTTAAATTACCGATTTGGTTAAATTACCGATTGGGATAAATTACCGTTTCGGTTAATATACCGTTTCGTAGAGTGAAAAAAAAAATCCAAACTAACATGCGAGTGCACAAACGTCCAAAAGTGTGCTGGAGTAGTGCAATCCAATCCAATATGAAAGGTCCCAGTAATGATATAAATGAGCAATTTACGATGCTGTCCTATGGCGGTCCGTCATCTCTGCCTACTCCTGCGGGGAAACGGCGTGATGGTTAGATAGTTAGTTAGTCTTATAACTAATTTTACTAAAATTCCCTTTATAATTCTACCACTAACATTTCCCGGCTAGCTCAGTGAGCCCTCTGAATTGAATTTGTATTTAGCAAATATAAATTAGAATTGATAGATGAAAAAATGAGTTTATTTTTGGTTAGCAGAACTGCATTTTAGATATTTTACCTCGGATTTCGTAATACTTTAAGAATTTGGTCGCTAGTATAGAGGGCCGTGAAAATTTTGTGTAACTTTTAAAACGCCAAAGCTAGCCGTTTGAAAGATTTTGCTTCTTCAAACAGAGAGTTTTTTTCTGAATTTAGATTTTTGAGTTATCTTGTCATCTAGGAAATGCGTTGCGAAAGTTTGAAATGAAATCGCAAAAGGAAAATCTTTTGAGAAAGCTTTCAGAGTGGTAGATACTCTAAGTATCACCCTGGTGAAAGACCACCATTCAGAATTGAAACGTTGCTTGAAATGGCTTTAGCCGTGTTTGGTGACCAGATCTGAATAGCCAGGTACTTCATAAGCTTTCCCTTCCTCTTCTCATTCCCCTCCCCACTTCTTTCTACCTCACAAAATACCCCTATTGGGGATGCCATGGTCTCACTGGCTCTAGACAGTTGGGAGCAGTTGAGACTCTTGTGCGGTATTCACGTAAAAAAAATATACATATAAAAGATTATTCCACTTTCCATACTTCTATCATTTAATCACTATTTAAACTAAAATTAAGGATGTATTTTTAAATAAATTGTTCTGTTCTCGATACCATTTCAGGTTTTTTCAAGGCAAGTAGGATAAAAAATAGAAAATATCCGGGTTTTTACGAAGTTTGGAGACTCGTTCCTTACTGACCGAAAGCGTCAGATTCTCGTTATGGATGTCAAAATTACGGTTGAATTATGGAAATATATCGTCGATCCTACCTCTTGCTACTTCTGAGCCCCTGGTACTCCTCAAGTGGCTGAAATTAGTGGGGAGTGGTCGGGTGATGTGAATAATTAGACAGAAAAATACACCGCTTTTTCAGTTTTCATTTTTCAATCTCAATTAAAAATAATAATTGTTTTTTTTTGTGTGAGAATTCTTCGACATGACAGGCCACTTAGTATTTCTTTGATTTAAAAAATGCTAGCACGAACTCTTAAATAATACATGTAATTCTGTTTTCATAGATAAATCTTAGTTAAAATAATTCCGACCTATATTTGAATCATTTTTTTTTTTGGGTTTCTTCATTGAAGTTTTAATATTTATTTTACTTCCTTATGTTTCAGCTTTCCGGTGTTAAGTTTTGAACGTATGTTCTCCATAGATTTATTCAGTTTTACTCGTCGAAACCATCAGTTTGCTTAAAGTCCATCTCATTTATGATGGTGCGCTTAAATTCCACTTGTTACCCGATAGTCGTGCTAACAGTGGCGGCTCGTAAGTTTTTAGTGTGCTAGAGTGCTAAGATTGAAAAATACGACATTGTTAGTGTTGTTGTAGCCGAAAATGATTTTTACTTTTTTTCAAGATTTTATTTTTTGAATGAAGATTTTCAGGATTTTTCAGTTTTGGTGGTGCACTGCACGGATTTCTGAAAAATCTTTGTACAAAAAGTTTAAATTACGAAAAAAAAAATTTCGGCTACAACAACCTGATAGACGACTTTTTTTCAATCTTACCACTCACACAGCACACTAAAAAGTCACGAGCCGCCACTGGTGCTACATGTCCAGTACAGACCGATTTGAGTGTGGAGTCTTTGAAAATACATTATATCACTTAATCTTCTGTGTCATATTTGATACTATTAGTAGCTATGTCGCACGTTTTTATTGTTGTTTTACCTTCTCAAAAGCATGTAATTTATTTTTTTAATAAATGATTGTTTATTGTTATTGTTATTAGTATTTTTTTAATTTGAATAATCATTTCTTCTAATAATTACAAAACTATTGTATAGTAACAGCAGATCTGATAATAATAAATAGTAAATGGACAACTTTAAATCGCCCTTTTCGTGGGAAAATCACCTGATATAATAATAATATTTGGATATTTTGTATAGCGCCGATTATGTTAAAAATCACCTCAAAAGCGTTACAACCAAAATATGGGAATATATATATATATATATACAAGGTGTCCAAATGTAAAGCATAGCTTTAGGGTATTGTTTAAAATATTCAATTATGCGTGTGGAACAAAATAACTTTTTGTTTGGTTTTTTTTTAAATCTCTTTTTAATAGAAAAAAACAACGGAATTTCTAAAAAAGTTATTTACCTTTTTACTTATACTACAGGTGTTGGTTTGTAAATATTAAGTGGTCTGTATTATGTGTATTCACCTCCCAAAGGTTGTGCACTTTGCCTCCGGACAGCTTGTATATAATATTGCCTTATCTTAGGTGTATAAGATTTCATATCCTTCACCGATTGTACATTTTTGAAATAATAAAGGTTCATAAAAAAATCTGCACATATTGACTGAAAAATATTATTGTTTAAAGTTAACTGTGAGTAAGGATGTTTAAAATATATGAAAATCACTGTGCGACTTATTTTATGTAAGAAGGGCACCCATGAGCTGATTTTCTGAAAGAATAATACTATTTTTATATAAAATAATTCTCTTTAAAAATATCTTTTAGATTTTTTTTTCGTATTATCTTGACGGGAAAATTACGGTATAACTATCCTGCCCCAAAAGATGTAATCCTCAGCGCGCTCCCAAAACGAACCAAATCTCCGAAGTACGATCCATCAACACACTCTGGAGGCTGGAGTAGCCCGGGAGATATACAACATATTATATAACATAGAAAGTCTCCGAATCCATCAAAAACATTCACTTTTGTTCGCATTGAGTGATATAAAATACATATATATTTAAAGAAGGATTACCCTCGGCCACTCCATCATATTGATTGAGGAGTTCTGGACCGCCATTGGTCACTCCTTCTCCTCCTTCCCGGACCCTTCTTCCTCCCACAAGCTAAAGGGAACCCGCGCGCCAAGCGGATTGCCAACATTTCATTCTTTCTAAAGTAATAAGATGTCGCCAACTGTTATCAGTTCACTGTTAACTGTTAACGGAAACTAGCAGTCGCGACACCTTTTTTTTTTCTTCTTTCTACTGTGAATTAATGTTTCGAGGACGAAGAATGTTTTGTTCTTGAGTCGAATATAGTACTTACACAGGTGCTTTACTTGCATACAGCATATTTCAAACTTTTTTTTTTTCCACTTCAGAAAAGAAAATTCCAGCGAAATAAAAAATAATAAAAAAAACAGTTTAATAAAGAAAAAAACCTTCGGTGGTTTCAGCTATTTTCGAGCTTATGAATATAAATAACACTCATTCAAAACACAAATACATTCACTTTTACTTTTCTCAACAAGATGATCTAAGAAAGACAAAAAGCTGTTTTTCAATTACTTTAGCAATGTCCTTGTGCTATCAGAAGATATACACTTCATGTACTACAATGCACAAAATCTTCAGTATGTGTTGTTTGCATCAACTCTAATTGCGCAACATAAATTATAATATAAAATATTTGAGTGTAAAGCTATTTTTTTTTTTTGAATCGGTTAATTATTAACCATTCTGTTTCGTTTCAATGTTTTGTACCCCTTCAGGGCTATTCACCGTCCAGCGAGGAAGGGTGGCCGCCGAACATCATCCAATTCATTTATTATAGACAGACAGTCGTACACAACATTCACTAGGCGTATGGCGAGCCGATCCGGTCAGGGCTGCTACGCATTGGAAAATTGATTTTTTAAATGCATTTATTTTACACAACTTTTAAATTCGAAATAAAATACGTTTATTAAGGACTTGTGTGCTCCATGGCATGAATGAACTTAAACCATTATGAAAACATTATTTAAAAATATATTGTGTACTTACGAAATACACAATGTGAGAAAGTTTGCACTCTATACCGTTCTTCAAAGCACTCAATTAACATATGCATCGTAAATATTTTGAAATTTAATACCTGTCCTTAATACGGTGGTTTTTAAACAGATATGTTTTTAAATTATATTATTAATGCTATGCAGAGATCCGAGGAAGATATGTCACGACGAAACAAATCAAATACTCGAGTCGGATCATGTCAAGTTTCAACAACATAACAGAAGAGTATGAATGAAACGTTGGATGGAAGTGAATGAAGCAAAGAGTGTGTGCTAATACAGAATTATGTTGCGGTAGATTCTCTCTGCCTATCCTTAGCTAGTTACTTAGTTAATGCTTTAATTAGGGGTATAATTTTGTCAGTTATCGACTTAAAATATTTGATCAACCAGGGCGGAGAGCTTTTATAGAAATATAATAAGTATAAAAATTATCTCAAGGGCGCTTAAATCTTAGAACTCAATCAGATATAAGGTGGCGAATTCACGAACCGGAATGGAATAGACGAGAGATTTTATGGAACAGTTTACTTAAATTAAATCCGCTCACTAAAATTGAGTAAAAACTTTTGAAAACCAATTACGAAATCCTTAATTTTCATTATTTTAACAAAAACTGGCATTTTCTTAGTGTTAACCATCGATTGAGTCCCTTATCAGCTCAGAAGGAAACTTATCGCCATGAAAATATAATATAGGTACGCTTTGCGGAGTTACACGGAAACATACTCATGAAGATATTTAGCAGGAAAAGTGCGAAGGGAAGATGCGGCGAGAAGAGGGCCAGAGGAGAGAGTGGGCCAAGACAAGGGACGAGACAGAGAGGCAGAACCCCACTGGACTTGTTTGTAAAACTCGGCGCACAACTTATTTTCCGCGGTCTACTGAAGAATGATGGATTACCATCCCCCTCTCATACTCTTCTCTTTTCTTTCTTCGGCCCTCCTATCCTGCCTACTCCCGACCCCCTACCCCCTGGTCCACCCTCTTCCCTTTATTCTAGACTCCCATAAGAGCTTTCCCTTTTATGCTACCCCTGACCACACCGTCCGGCCGCGGCCCGTGAAACGGTGAAATAATACCGCAGAGGTGTAAAAGACGCCAAATAGCAATATCAAGTTGACAGTTACGGAAACATAATTGAACCTCCTAAAATAAATAACTTATAAGACTGACATTCTATCAAGAAATACGCAAACTTTGTAAATATCAAGGAATATTTATAGAACTTTGCTCCGAATTCTTATGTTTGAAGTAGTCTCTCACGCTCTCAATATATTTCAACCCACGCTTTCGATATGTCTTTATTACTTAATAAAATGAAAAGAACAATAAATATATCTTATTTTTATGTATTTTAAATGAACTCATTAAAGCTTTACACCTTATTTTAATATTAATTATTGAAAGAATATTTACAATCTTCAAAGAATATCAAAATAGAAAAAGACACAAAAAATAAAAAGATTTGATTGTGACTGAGACTCGGCCAGCAATTATTTTCTAATTTTTCAAGGATAATTCAAAACTCCATAGCTCATATTATAAATTACGTTTCAAGCTCACCACAGGAATGTGTGCAAATTTCATGATACCAGAGATAACCGTACTTGTTTTTTGTTTTTGAAAAACTTTGCTAAAGCTACATAGTTGAGTTTCAAATAGCTTTCTACTTTCTAAAGCTGCCTACACACTGTCCGATTGCATCCGTACTATTGAAGAAACATTATCGGTTCAACCGTCCGATCGTTCTTTCTTTGAGCCAAGCACTTTTTTTCGATTCCTTTCATGTTCGAGTGGTAAAACGCTCGACTACGAATCAAAAGGTCGCGGGTTCAAACCCGGCGTGCGCAATATAAGTATATAATTGCTTGAAATGGCACTAACCGTGTTTGATGACCAAATCTGAATAGCTAGATACTTCCCCGCCTTCCTATTCCTCATCTCCTTCCTCTCCCCATTTCCTTAAGCCTCACAACATGCCCCAATTGGGGATGCTCAGTGGCTCCAGACGGTTGGAAGCAGTTGGGACTCTAAACTAGGAATTAATTTGTAATAATAGAAAATAAGATCTGTACAGCGCCATTAAGGTGATTTTTCACAAAAACGGCGCTATACAAATCATCCAAATATTATTATTATCATTATTGTGCGGTATTCACTTAACAAAATAGAACGGCCAAATCGGATAAATATGTAGGCAGCTTAAATCATGTATACAAATTTTTTCCGCCATAAGATTAAAACATCCTCGGAACAATATGTAGACCTACTTACTTTCTTTGATATTTTTATTTAAACTAAAAAAAATTTTCCACTGCCGATATTTTTATGATGCAATAAAATATTACGGTGAAATTTCATCGGAAGCCTATTTTCGTGGCTCCACTTTCTAAGAATCGCCTCTGTTTATTTTGTTTTATTTCGTAATGAAAGAGGTAAAGTTACCGATGATCGATCTGAAGCCATTTACTCTCTCTTCCTTTATGTGTTTATCGAGATTCCCAAAAGAGAAGAAGTCGTAACACAATACAGCCGGGAAAGTACCCCGTATTATCTATCGCTGGCCGATATATTTCCCACATTATGGGATGATTCGCTAATTTTTATGGAGGATTTTGAGAGGCATTAATTGGTATCCAATTTCATCATTTTCATTTGAGAAATAAAATATCGTGGGAAGTCAAGATGATTTTAATAAATAATTCGTTGTGGATATTCAACAAAACTTTCAAAAATTTATGAATTTAATTAATCTAGTTTTCTTTTCAAAACATTAAAATCTCATAATCAATAAGTTGGTAGATAAATAAAGTAAGTTCACATAGTCACGCAATTAAAGTTCACCCAACACGCACTTAGTAGGTATTGTGTGTATTGGTGCATATACTCACACTTCTGTCCTTGCGAAACGTCACTGAGAAATTGCATTTGGTCTTGCTTTTGATCTTCGTTTGAATGTACCATAAATATTCGAAAGTTTTTTACAGTAATTCTAACAGGTTTGCAGTCTGGTATTTTTATTATGATAGATTTTTTTTAATTTTTTATTATACTGTAATTTTTTTTCCCAAAGTCTAATAACAATGTTAAAACATGTTGTATGCAAGCAATGCATCTAAATGAGTACGGTGCTCGTTTCGACTCTGACTCCAATACTTCTAAGACTGCGATGGCATAAATGAACGAGTTTTGATTCTGGAACGAGATTTTATCTTTGATTAAGTTGAAATTAAAATAAATATACATTTTTCACAATAAAATTATTGTCTTATAAATAATCTTGAGGCATACTTACCTACTCATGTTCAAACATAAATATTTGTACGGATATCGTACTTTGTATAGCGATGGTTACACACACATCAACATAATGAAATCGTCATTAAAACGAAGACCGAACGCCTTGGAATACCTTCTTATAGCAGTAACATGAATAAGGCTTAATACATTAAGGCTTAATTCAATTTCAAAGGTAGAAGTTGTGATTTTTACCAAATTTAACCTAACCTATTCTACAACTTTGGGACAGCCGAAGAAAAAAAATTCCAAACTTTACATTATTTACACCAATATGGTGATTTGATTCTTCGTTTTAAAACACCTCATGGGTCAATGGCATTAACCCTAATAACAATAACTACTAATATCTGTTGACATTAATAATTATTTGCAATAACAACCGAGTAAAATTTCGGCAAATGTTGAAGGGTTTTAGGTCGAGGAACCTAATCCTTTGTTGAGACAAATGTGGTTTTTGACGGACACTTTCTTTTGAAGGTCGCACTTTTACTATCACTGGAGCATTGTTCGATCCCTTCGGGGTCCAATAACTCTTTCGCCGGTATTTTATTGCCCTTAACAATGCAGAAACATTCGCCAAACCTTTACGATTTGCATACGATACTTTCGTTTTCAACAAGGTTTTTTCAATGCTGAAGTATTTTATTCACAGTTTATTGATTTAATCCTTATTTTATAGTAGTGATAAAATTACAAGAAATTATTGGAATCGCTCCGTTTCAGTTATCATACTTTTCTTGAAAACACTAAATCAAGACGTTCAACTTTTAGATCCGAAACGTTATCAGTTATCAGCTATCGGAGGGTTGTAGGAACCAAAGCGCAGTGCTGGTTAAAGTTCTGAGATCGCGCTTTCGGATAAAGCTTCCACTAACCACAATCTTCATAAAACACACTATATTTTTCAGAAGCTTCAGTTTAATTAAAACCTAAATTTATGGGTAAATAATGTATACGCTAGATATGGTTCCCTAATATAGTTATAATAATAATAATATTTGGATGATTTGGATAGCACCGTTTTTGTGTAAAATCACCTGAATGGCGCTGTACAGATCTTATTTTCTATTATTACATATTAATTCCTAGTTTAAATAAGAAATAATTCAGGAACATACTTACCTGGCAGGTCCCATCAGATAGAGACACTTATTAACTTAAAATTATAATTATGATTTTTTTCCGATTTAGGGCATGGGGGCGAAATTTAAAAAAAAAATGGACTTTCTGAATTTGTCGTACAGTACAGGATTTGGTTAGGTGAGGTATTAAGGTGATTCGTCGAGAGACAGATTATGTTGAGATTCTTTTAATGAATTTAAGGATATGAAAGTCTGAAAAGGTAAATTTTCAGTTTGGACCGAAATTCTGTTGGGCTCGTTATACATTTTAGTTGCGGAGGGAGTTTATTCCAAGTTTTCGGCCCCGATACTCCGAAACCACGAAAGTTAGATAATAAGATAGGTACGTGACAGATATTTCCTTATTATAAGAAATAATTTGAACAAAATCAACGCAAATATGCCAATTAAAGACGATGGAGACATCTTAAAGATTATTTTTTCTGCAATAAAATTTGCCCTTTACTTTTTACCTTTCTTGAAAAATCCTTAAAAATGGCGCTATATTATAAACGAAACTAACCCAGCTGCTTTGGAGGAACTTTAAGCTTCATATATAAATTGAAACGATTTTAAAACCCGCACTAAATAAATGACACAGGTAATAAATTCTTTATGTTTTGTAGAGAAAAGACTTTGATATAAAGATAAATAAGTGAGAATAATCATCATATTTTTCATCAAATCTTAGCTTTATAACGTTAGCAATGCAATATAATGTAAGATAGAGGCATTTATAATAATTCTGGTTCTGTTCTACTCTTACTGACTACCAAACTGATTCGGACGAACCCGCCATTCCTCAGGTGAAAAAAAAAAATAGTTTTAAGGAAAATATTTGTCCTGGTAAAGAAAAGATTCTTCCGGCTCCGGTCGTTATTTTAAATATATTGAATGGTTAAAATAAAACCAAATTATTATTAAGTTTGCAATCGGTGAAAAAACTTTTCTCATTAAACAACAAATCGGAAATAGAATTCTCTCAATAATTAAACATTAAACCAAACTTCTTTGAAATTATGAAGTTGTGCTTCGTTTATCAAACTTATCAATGACAAAAATTGATTTAAAGTTAAATTAAACATTTTAAATAAAACTATTCGAAGATCTACAGCTTAAGCACCAACAAGAAGAATGACCTAGGAAATACTTACCTACTTGAAATAAGCTCGGTTGTAATTTAGAGCAAATTACACAATTCGAGCAGACCTCACCGTTTAGCAACGAACATTTGACAAAAGCTAGAGCACATTTACTGACTTAAACAAAAGTCTTTGGAGAAGAAAAAAAATTGCAACATTTACCATAATAAACATTTTCAAGGATCTTCCGCTAACAATTCGGTAGGTACTTCGCCGCAATAAAATGCTTTACATTTGCCGAAGGGTTCTGCTTTTTGTGGTCATAAATTGTAACATTGTTTTTGCATACTGCTTGCTCAAGGTTAGGATATTCAAATTTATGTCCCAAGGCGGAAACGTCTGAAAGGATGTTGGCAATTTTTTTTACCATCCCTTCTAAAATAATCAGCGGCTCTCAATCGGTGTCGGCACGAAAGAGGTACCTACTTTCTCATCTTTCCTCCTTCAAACGGGTAATTTTTTTTTACTGCAATTAATGATACTGTTAAATTGTTTTTTTTTCTGCCGTTTTTAGTGAAAAATCACACCAAGAACGTTTAATTTTTTGTTGTTTAAATGATCTAAAGATACAAATTATATGTTACAACCTACTAGGTACCTACCTACTTATAACTTAGAACGGGTTGCTTACATGACGTGTTGATACAATTACACATGAGTTAATTACTCAATAAACGCGGAAACTTCACTAGTGAATGGAATTACTTATATCTTCATTTGTGGAAATATTTATAAAACTGTATATTTTCCGAAATAAAAATTAGTAAAACAAAACCCCTTTAAAAAACTTGTGTCTAACTTACAAACAAGTTATAAATTTATTTATGGGTACCTAGCTTAAATCTAATCACAAATTATTAGCTTATATTTTACTAACAATTACTTGCGGATAACATAAATATAAACAAGTTACAACTAATCCTATTAAGTTTTATCTAAAAAACTATAACTATCTTCTAAGAAATTAATCTCGAAAACCTCAATTCCAAATTCTTACGAAAAATCCGCTTAAGTGAAAATATATTTTTCATATATTAACCACATATATAAAGTTGCTTCCTACAGTTTGAGAAAGATGTTCCCGAGATCATTTACATATCGGACGCCACTATACCCAAATTCAGTTATTAAACCTGAATGTGTCCCGGTTTACATAAGTCAAATTTACAATTTTGTTATTTTTCTTTCAAAATGAGGTTTATGTTATATAATTAAAAGCAGACAGTGTGATGAAGTAGGTACATAGGTACCGAAATGAATATGTAGACGTAGATAACAATGCAAATGAAATCTTATGTGAAACAGTTATGATGCGTCATTATTTTGAAAACCAATAAAAATGCATAGTTTTTTGCTGTCCAGACCATAATTTTTTGGCCACAAAGATGGTACCGTTTTTTGGTTGAAATTTTTTAGAATGTCATAAATAACTTTACGGTTTAAGGATATGCAAAGTTTCTGGAAAAAGACAATGCGTTGGGAAATGGTTATGCAAATCGTTTAGCAACAATGATGATCCCATAACTGTACTTGCAAAAAAATATGACATAAATCAACTTATCCTTCCAAAGAAACTTACAAACTGAGAGGATTTTTATATCTTTCAAAGACATTCTTACCAAGCATTGTTTAAATGGGTCAATCGTCTAAAGATGTGCATTCGATTAAATCTTCGTCATCTCCTGGTCACCTCTCCTATCGGTGGTTGGCTATCATTAGAGCAATCTACACGTTGCAGTCTGTAGGGTTTTGATTACACACGAATGTAGCCCGGAACAACTGACATACTTTTTTCCCTTTATTTTTTCTCATAATAAATTATCATTTTTTTTAACGTACATAATATAAAAATGTAAAAGAATAAGCAATGGGAACCTATATAGACTCTGCATGCGTGTGGTTAATACAAGATTAAAGGTGAATTAAGAGTAGTTAACTTACAAGTTTTAAATGAAAATAAATGTATTAAGACATGAACTACGTAAAACAAAGTATTTTAAAAAAATTATGCAACAGATGTAATTAAAAAATATTTATCTCGGTTGTCTATAAAAAAGGAATAAAATGGAAGAAAAAGGTTTCAACATTTGTGTTCTTCAAACCATTTTTTTTTTCTTCATAATGTGGTATTTATTAGTCCTTTAAATTTGTTTTGATGGACAATTAAATGTGCGTAGACTAATAAAACTGCTGTGTGTTTGCATTAATTTGGTGTTGGCTTGGGGGACCTAAAAAGTACATTGTTTGTCCTTTTGCTTATCTATAATTTACTAATATTAAATATTTTTGATTCTTTGTGTCATAATTCTTTTCTTTTTTAAATATAACTTTGTTAAAGTATGTACTTTTTTATTATCTGCAAAAGCTTAATAAATGCATCGAGTGCTCTTACCCATTTCAAAATATCTTAAATGATGAAAGAGTGGACCAAGGAAAAATAAATCGTTTTCAGTTTATCGAAATTGAGAACTTCGTTAAATTTATAAAGATGTACATTAGGAATCGAAAATTTTAGATGGTTTTATTTATATGAGGTTTGGCAATTCTAATTTGTATACTAGTCGCATAGTTTTCAAAGCCATATGGTGTGGGAACTTCATCTACTAATTTTTGTATCAATCTTTACGTGGATTTTTTTTAAATTTTATTTTATTTATTTATTGTATTTCTATAAATTTTAAGTTTTTGGTCACTAGTACCTACTAACATTTTTTACACTGTTTCACATTTTTCAAAAATAACCGTTGAAACGATTGTCTAGAGTCTTGTTTTACGTGTAGTTTAATCTGTCAACTATTATTTCTTTTATCTAGGGTTGAATATATTTGCATTTTGAAACCGCGATACATATATTTACTTTTAGATAAAAACATCCTTTCCGGGAACGTGCGGTTTGCATTTTATCATATTATCGTTTGTTTGCCCATGAGTTTTATCTCTTCCACATCCGAAAAACACACCTTCGGCAAAATAACAGAAAAAACCGAAATTTCACATCTTTAAACCTACAAAATGTTTGTAAGGGTTGGGGACTATTTGCGAAGCTGCTCTAGATGTTTCCATTTTTTGACAAATAAATATATCGAGATAAAAACGTCACCTCTTCTGCAATATTTTTTACACCAGTTCTTATCATAACACAATAGTTTTTCCAAATACGACTAACTTACTAGGCTTAAGATTAATAAGTGGTTATTTAAAATATAATCATAGTTCGTATTAAATAATCATAAGGGCACTTTAGTCCCAAGTGTTTGACCTACGATCACACTTGACGTCGTCACTAATGCCGATTAGCGCAATTTTGTTTTTTTTATACGTTTGTCATTTTAATGAACAGCCCTCGTTGACCGCTTACACTCGGACGTCCCCGACTTCTTCTTTCATTTACTATCGTATCATATATAATATGTGAAATTGCATGCAGTAATCAACAACACTGCATTTACGATTTTCAAATGTTGATTAATGACTCAGAAGTTGCGATTCCGAATGTTTTAGATGTACAGTAGCTATAAGAAGGTATAAGATACTTACAGAAATATTATTATCAAATTAGATTTCGAACAGTAAGTTCCTATTTCATTGAGACTTTGGGGTGAGTTTTAACAAATTGGTGATGTAAAATGTGGCAATTTATTATTATCATCTTTTAATTACGTATATGATTTGAATGAATTATTACAACAAAAAAATACGATTGGACATTCATTATTTCTCATAAATGGAGTATCTCCCAATGAATTCTGCCCGAGGCGTCGCTACTAAAAATCCCGAAATAAAACACTGATACATTTTAATTATGGATTCTTCCAACGAATAAACCCGTGAGTGAGACACCGCATGTTCCCGGCGATACGGAGGGCGGAGTGTCGCGGGAGTATAAAATTAACATTTTTCACATTAAATGATAGGGTAAGATACAAAAAAAATATAGAAGTCGTATCATTATTACTATAGCAGAGAAAGCGGAGTTTGTCTGTCGCATGTCAACCGCGGCTTAGATATTTGGGCTTCTTATACAGGATGTATTTTTTATCCACTTTTTATCGGCTTTTGTAGCCGTATTTTAAAGTTTTTTTTCTTCGTTGTATGAATATGTATTGTAACGCTTTTTTATAACGTTGTATTGGTTTCAAAGTGCCTGGCCTGAGGTCTTTCTTTCTTATCTGTCAGATACAACAGATACATTGAGTCCGGAATTATAATAATTGCGTTGATTAAACATATATTTTTTAAAAGTAAAGAACATTGTAAAAATACATTTTTTAGCCGTAAACAACTGAATTTTACTAGAGCTTTTGCTATAACTTAAAATATAGGTTTGTCTTGCAAGGTTTGATAATCACGAAGAAACCAATATAAGCAAGATTCATGGTCTAGAAGCGACATACTGAGTGATACAAACTCTATGCCAACTCGCTTCTAAAATAATAATTTTATCAAATCTATACCTTCACTATTTTCAATTGTATTTTTCTACGCTTTTTTTACAATAACTCCACATAGGAGGCCTTGAGTGAAATAATTTCCCCAGGCCCTATGTCATCTTTGGGGATGCTGTGTGGAGGGTCTTTTTGAGGAAAGGAAGGAGTGAACTTGGGTCTTGAAGAGGCCCATGTTGAAGGAGGGAGGAAACACAGAGGCCGGCAAATCGTTCCATAGTTGAGCTGTTGAACATAAGAACGAGTCGTAAAAGCGACCCGTTCTCATGTATCGCGCGTTTGGCGAGTTTCCCGACTATGGACCGGTGCCGAAGGAATCAAAGGCGTTGCATCGTTTCATATAACAGTATTTAGATTGCTGTTATATAACTAACTAACTAACTAACCATCACGCCGTTTCCCCGCAGGGGTAGGCAGAGAGGACGGACCGCCATATAACTCTGTCTTAGCACACACTCCTTGCTTCATTTACATTCATGCATCGTCTCATACATTCTCTTACGTTATTCTTACTCTTCACATGACCCAATTCAAGTATTTGATTTACTTGATCGTGCCATGTCTTTCTCGGGCGTCCTCGACTTCTTATTCCATTCACTTTCGCATCATATATTCTTTTCACAATCCTTTCTTCGTTCATTCGCTCTACATGCCCAAACCATTTAAGCGTCCCTTTCTTGATCCTATTCATTACGCTCATATAAGTTGTTATACTCGCCCAATAAAATCATACGAGAGGCGCTGGGGCTCACGCCAGTGCCGCCACCTGTCGGGTCACAGCTTCTATGGCGTATTGGTCTACGCATTTGACTTTGGGTTGGAAAGTTGCGGGTCCTATTCCCGGATACGGCAAAAATATGGCACAATGATTTTTCTCATTGTATAGCTAAAGCGGGCAAGCACTGCGGTCATGCGGTGAGATTGACAAATAATTAATTATTAATTAGTGAGCTTTACAATTATTTATTTTTTCTAACGCACATTTTTACACTCGCCAATTCAATGATTATCTCACAAGAGTGAACCTCTGTTATCTTTTTGTTTTCATTGCCACATTATTTACGTCATTATATCAAATATAATGCGTCACACTACTTCAGTTTGCACTCATACAACTCCTTCAGATATATAATACCTTGTCCATATGTGGGGTTAAAACAAACGTTTGGTTTCCTTTATTACACTATGCATGTATCTATAATATTTTTATATCTTAATGTATCGGCCTTCATGGTCGAGTGGTAAGACGCTCGACTACGAATCTAAAGGTCGCGGGTTCAAACACGGCGTGCGCCAATAACTTTTATTCAATTAATATGTGTCATAACACATTTCAATAATATAAAACAATATAAAGTTTATTTGCGGCACATTCCAGAGTGGTAGATACACTAAGTATCGCTCTGGTGAAAGACCACCATACAGAATCGAAAAGTTGTTTAAAAATGGCGTTAGCCGTGTTTGGTGACCAGATCTGAATATCCAGGTACTTCTCAACCTTCCTCTTCCCCATCTCCTTCCTCTTCCCACTACCTTTAGGGGCTATTTCACCACCTCTCAATAAACTACTATTCATTAGTTAACTCTAATCATCGGAATATTCGTTTGTTATCTCTTTCCGCAAGTTTGGCTGGCAACGTCGCTTTTTCAAACCTTATCCGTCTGCTGTCACGTCTGTCAATACAATGCCGTTATTTCTAACATAAACTAACTTTTTCACAATACAACATTCGCGCGCGAAGCTCATTACATCCCTGTCCTTAAACTCGCCTACTGTTGTGTCAAAACAGTACGCCGCCATTTTAAATCAGAAGATTGATACTAACTTGTGCACTTTACGTTGACAGCTTCTTGAGAAGTGGTGAAATAGCCCCTGAATAATACAATAAAGTTATAAAATAGAAATATGTTTTATTTAAATATAGAGACGTTTAACTATTTGGTATGAGCTTCGCGCGCGAATGTGTTAAAGACAGCAGACGGGATAAGGTTTGAAAAAAGCGACGTTGCCAGCCAAACTTGCGGAAAGAGATAACAAACGAATATTCCGATGATTAGAGTTAACTAATGAATAGTAGTTTATTGAGAGGTGGTGAAATAGCCCCTTAGCCTCATAACATACCTTGAATTGGGGATGCCATAGTCTCACTGGCTCTAGACGGTTGGGAGCAGTTGAGACTCTTGTGCGGTATTCACTGTATAATAAAATTTAAAAATCTTGTGAACAACTATTTTTTTTAGATCTGTGTTAAATAAATAAATACGGCGCCTCAACAACATAGCACCCGAATCGGCCTGCTTCAATTGCTCTAAATAATGCGGGCCTTCAGAAGCCAAATGAATAAACTATAACACACTTCCCAACGGTATAGAATTTAATAGACGACTCTTTTGGTGGTACGCTGGTAATCGCTAAATATTAGTATTTCTTTGAAAATGTACCTAATTTCGCACAAAACAGCGAAAAATGACAAAAGGCCCCAAGCCCTTCTAGGAACAGACAAGCTGCTATATGACGGGAGGTGTAGATTGTTTTTACAAATGGGTTTCATCCGTTTTTTACCCGGCAGAAAGCTCCGCACAATGTGTTGTGTTTTTTTTATTACACAAGAAACTAACTCTTCCCCGTTTTTAGACCGCACGCGACCAGGTAATAATAAAAAAGAGCGAAGGGGTTTTTATATCACATTATATTATTTTATATCAGTTCGATGGCGGGCTTCGTGTCGATATTCTATGAAATCGGGAGTGGAAGCATTACTACAACAATCCACTCACAAATTTTGAAAGTAGACATGTTATTATTTGTGCTTTTCCCTTTCATTTCCATTCACTCATTTAATCATTAATGTTGTACGTTTGTACTATTTATATCAGTGGCGTGCATAGTTTTATGTCAAAACGTAAGCTGTGTAATTTTAGTTTTATTTTTTTTATTATATTTTAGTTACTTTTGTACATTCAAGTTTGCAATTAGCTAATTATTTAATTTTCTTCTTAACATTGTAATATTTTATTATTTATTATTTTATATTAGTTACTTTGTACATTTAAGTTTACAAGTATCTAATTATTTCATTTTCTTGACTTTTAACTTAAACACTGATTTACGTGCATTTTAAATAATTTTTACAGGCTTTTTAAATTTATTGATAGGCATAATTTTGATGGTTTCCGGTAATATTTTCATAATTTTATTTTAATTTATATACTGCTTATTGTTTTGATTTATTTACATTTCAAATCATTTTTACATGCTATTTTGAATTTATTAGATAGGCATAATTTTGATGGTTTCAGGCAGAGCATTATAAGATTTCATCCCTTTATATACCTAGGTAGCAAGCTATCTTAGAGTACATAGAGTGGTACCTATCCAAGGCAGTTGTAGTCAGTTTTTGATGATTTTCGCCGGACTCGGCAGACCTGGGCGTGGCTAGGACTAGGGCTAGGGTATTTATACATCCATTCATAGCACATGTCGACATAATTTAGAGACAATTAATTTAAGACAGAGTAATGCTATTCATTCCCTTACAATAGAAAGAGTTCAAAATAAATTCTCAAGATTTTTTAACTTCATTGTGGGCTTATTAAGGGAATCTATCAATTACGATTATCTTCTTTGTCATCTTAATTTATTGAGATTGTCTGAACGGAGAATAATTACTGACTTGATTTGCTTATACAAAATTATAAATTCAATGATTGACAGCCCTGAACTATTAAACTTGATTTCATTTCATGTTCCTAGCAAGACGATTACAAGGCAGTACCTACCGTACTATTGTAGCAATTCTGCTTCAATCTCACAATTCAACACGCCTATGCGACGAATGTTGCATCTGGAAAACATATACTCCGATGTCGCTGATATATTTAACAAGTCAATATCAAACTATAAGTTTAATTTAGTACAGTTGTTGTTATCTGGTAAAGCTAAACTAATAGTTGGACCTATTACTTAATATTATTTATTTCTTTTCTTTTACAATATTTTTGAACATAATATTTTGTATCCGCTATTCAATACTCCTTTTTATTTTTTTCTATTTTGCACAATTCTAGCACTAATGAGGTTACTGTTTTGAAAAAAATAAAATATATTGAAATGTATGTAAAAACTTAAAACGGGCGTAAATAAAACATTAATAATGTTTTTGTGTATTCGTATAACCACTTTTTCACAGTATTGTTATCAACAAAAATATTGCATACAACCTAAAAACCGTTTAGTTGCGTCGAGTTTAGTCGCATATGAAAACATGTGGGCGGAGTCCCCGGAGACGCGGGAGATCAAGATCATCCTTACAGTACATAAAAGTGGTGTGTTATTTTTGTTGTCTCTTTCTCTCTCAGTAAAAACCCGGAGAAAGTGATTTATCGCAAGTTTGTGTAGGTTGGGTAAAAAGAATTAGCTCTCTCTCCATACATTGTTACTCCAAGCTGTGTATAGTTTTTATGTTCGTGTGTGATTTTAACAGTATTTAAAAAATGACATTTTTTATTATCTTCCGCCGTTTGCTGTGTTTGAATGAGTAAATGAGCGTAAAAGTTGCCTTGACTATTTGTACAATACATATATGAAATTCCGTCCTCTTTGCCTATCTTTAATTTGCGGGGGAAACGGCGTAATGGTTAGTTAGTTAGTTAATTTTAATATGAATCTTTTTATCGTGTAAATATTGCTATCCTAGAGCTTTGTGTTACTCAGCCTTATTAAACGGTGTGATATAACCAGATAAATAGTTCATTTTTAGCGACTTGTTCAATGTATCCCATTTGATAAAGCTAAAAATACTATATTGCGGGAGATACTAATGTATGAACTAGGGTAGGTTATAACTTCAAAGTAGAAATTTGTTTAAGTATAAACATTTTATTAGGGTAAAACGATTGTAACACAAAAAAAATCTCAAAGACACAGATTTTCAGCCTTTAGTAACTGCACGCCACTGTTTTATAGGTACATAAGTAGTATCTATTGATTACTAAATATAAAGTTTTCTTAGAACAGGTAGGTACCGCAGGCATTGATAAATACTACCCAAATGAATCTAGTCTAATTAACTTTGCAACAATAAATATTTTTCTCCGAAGAGGTAGACTCCAGAGAGAATAGAACGCCACATAACTCTGTCCAGCGAAGCACTCTCTTTTAAATCTTCTAATTCATAGTCATATGTTTTTTTTCGAATTTCGACATGTAATTAAGTATTTGATTCTCTTCTACGTACAGTGTATTTCTAGAACGTTTCCAACCTATATTCACCTGACACTCCTTTCTTCATCTATCTGCTCTTGGTGTCCAAAAAATTGAATCATATCTAACTGTCAAATTCACACCTAATCATTTACATATACCTATTGTAATGTATTGTGTACCTACATCTAAATTAAATTCTAATATTAAATACTTAATAAAACAATTTTTTAACCCTATCTTATTAACTATAAATAATTTCCTTTTTAAGTAAGTTCTTACAAGTGTGAACTTTTAAAAAAAATGGAACTGATGTTAATTTAAATTATAAAATTTAAAAAATTATCTTTACAAACCCCTGGCTAGCTAATAAAGTACCTACCTATAATGTGTTTTAGCAGATATTATTTTATACCTAAAATAGATGGATTAAATCAAAAATATGTTTTCATGCAAGTCATGTTATATCCCGTGATTTTTCATGGGTTACACCTATTAACTAGTTTTACATTATATGTTATAATCATAAGTACCCATTTAAATTATTAAAAATTTAATATTTACTGCTCCAAGGAATCTTATTAGAATGGCTAGTGGGGTTTTGGACAATAAACTATAAGATATTCAGTTACGTTATCGTATATATATCTTATATTGGTATATATATCTTCATATTTCTCAATGATCTATTCAATTATTTTTGAAACTTTATCATCTTCATCGAGAGTTGTATCAAAAATAGCTTCTAAACAAATAATAAAATAATTCGTCTTTATTTACCTGTTGTGGGTGAAATTGATTAGATAAAGAAGGGTTATTTTGAAAAGCGCCCGGAGATGTTAAATTGGAAGAAGGCAGATGAAGCTAAATGGGAACTTAATAGACAACAAAAATATATACTTAAAATGGCAGACGTGAGCTTTTGCCCTTTTCAGGGAGGGATTAGTTTAAATAAAATCATATAAGAATGATTGCCCAATATTTTACTAACTAAACATGATAATGTTTCGATGCAGGGGTAGGCAGAGTGGGTGGAAAGTCAAACTTCTCTTCTCTAAACCGGTCATCTTGAAATTTTTGTTCATTATGGAAAATAGTGTGATTCTTTATCAATAAGAATTATACAAGATAATTTTATGACTTAACTTAAGTAATAAAAAAACAATCAAATGGAGAGTGAAGTAAAAAAAAAAACAATTATATCAATTAGTTTTTTCTGAATTGTAATGTAGGGTTAAAAAATCCTTCCGTTCATCATGTCTTAAAACTAACCAACCCGCCGTTTCTCCGCAGGGGTAGGCAGAGAAGGTGGACCGCCATACAACTCTGTCTTGGCACACACTCCTTGCTTCATTCACATTCATACATACTCTTCTGTTATTCTGACTCTTGAAATGGCCTGACTCAAAGTATTCGATTCACTTGATTGTGCCATGTCTTCCTCGGACGTCCCCGACTTCTTCGTCCATTCACTTTCGAGTCATATGTTTTCTCACACTCCTTTCTTTACCCATCCGCTTGACATGCCCATTCATCAAAGCTTCTATTTCTTGATTCTATCCATTGTGCTTACATCGGCCTTGCATTCATCCGGATATTCACATTTTTAACACGTTGTTTAAACATTTAGATCTGCTGTTGACTAAAACTTATAATAAAAACATATTTTAATTCCAATGATTATTTTACCACTTAAATTTATCATTACTATCGAAAACGGGTCAAATGTGAAAATTAAGATCACTCTAGTCGGATAAAAAGTTTGGATTATGTATGTATGTAACTAACCAATAGTATTTTATTATATTATTTCATGTTACTAGACGCTACGAGTACATAAAAACAGTTTTTTCTTATATTTTATAATGCACCCCTGCCAAGGGCTCTACGGCACGGCTGTGACCGGGCGGGCGCTGAGTTTTTTCAACAATTTCAACAGTTGGCATCATTGTGACGGTCTACAAATTAATGCACATTCTTTATTTTTTACTACCCAGGCAGAGTGCCTACCGCTACCTACCTTTTTAATATTATGTGGCGTCCATATTACTGATGAATAGTGCAGATATCCTTTTTGGTCCCATATTCCGAATCGCCACGACCACGTTACAAAAGTGCTCAAAGGCGGGGAGCTTCACAATTTTACATCCAGTGTAAAGTTGCCGACCTTTTGATTCGGAGGCTCTCGATTCGTCAAGCAAATAATAACCGTCTGAAATGGCTTCAAGAACCCGAAACGAAAAGAAAAGTATGGGTTACGTTCCCTTTTGTGATAATCGATTGATTGCTCCGCCAATGGCTAATTCGTCCAAAGGACACAAAAAATATTCTTGGAAAGTGTAAACCAAATCGTTCAATTTACCTGGTTTTGCAGATCTCGAACATCAATATCGAATGTCAACATGTGTTTGAATTGGTTTGTTTTAGATTCGGTTCAATAATGCTTGAGTTGAAAACGTGTTGAATTGCAGAATGATTTGTTTATTCATTTATTTTAAATATATTTATTATTTTTAACATAAAATATATTTATTGAAATTGGAAATAACTTTAAAGCATTAATAGTTATGTTTTTTTTAAATATTTTAATAATATCAATAATCTAAAACACAAATATGAAACCAAAAATCCAAAAAGTTAAAAAACCATAATGGTCACAACCGAGACTCGAACTCGAATCCTCTACTCTATCCGGGAGTAACGCCTTAACCATTTCGGCCATTGGGACCTTATTAAAAAGTGGCATTTTAATCGATCTCTTTTTTCATTGAAAATTATGATTATTATTTTTAATTTATTCCGATTTTTGGCAGGTTGTGATTGTTGTCTTTTTATTTTCTGGCTTTTTCTGTTTCATATTTGTTTTTGATTATTGATGTTATTCTAATATTTAAAATGTATTTGCTTCCTTCAATCAATATATTTTTTATCGTAATGTAAATCATAAATTATCGGAGATGAATGGTACGATAAATGTGTAAGTGAAATTATGTTGTCAATTGTCTTTAATAGTTAGATTGACCTTTAAACTTTTGAACCCTCTGTAACCCTCTCTACACTACAGAGTGGATTTAACACCTGAACTCAAATAGTTGGTGTTAAAATTGTAAGTATGAGTATTAACTTTGTTTATAATATCTTTTAATAAAAGAAAGGACGAATTAGCTTCTAAGTTTTTTGTTAATACTACACTGGACAGGTGAAATCAAACAGGTTGTGGCATTATATAACATCATACAAAATAATAATTTCCTTTGAGAGTACGTACGTATGATTATGAACTTTTCAAATTTTAAACTGTTAATTGAAAATTTTAAATTTAAAAACTATTTTTTTAAATCCCTACCTACCTAATAAAGTACCTACCTATAACGTATTTGAGCAGACATTATTTTATATTTGAAATGGAACTAATATTTTTTCTTGGCAAGTTACATCCAGTGATTTTTCACTAGTAGAAAATAATAATATTGGAAAAAGAATCCTATATAATGTTGTAATAACTACGTGTTTCGAAATCAACAATTGTTGATCACTATTAGATATGATACAATATCAGTCACCATCATATAACTAACCATCACGCCGTTTAGTCGCAGGGGTAGGCAGAGAGGACGGACTGCCATATAACTCTATCTTGGCATACACTCCTTGCTTCATTCACATTCATACATTGTCTCATACATGCTTTTCTGTTATTCTAACTCTTCACATGACCCGATTCAAGTATTTCATTTACTTAATCATGCCATGTCTTTCTCGGGCGTCCTCAACTTCTTCTTCCATTTACTTTCGCATCATATATTCTTTTCACACTCCTTTCTTCGTTCATTCGCTCTACATGCCCAAACCATCTATGCGCCCAAATTTATATTTCTTAAATATAAATTATACATTTCTTTAAGAAATAAGTCTAATATTTTTCTAAATTAATTGCATGAAAACTAATAATTTTCATTTTAAATAAGTAGTGTTTTTTTTCTCTTTCATAAATTGATAAAAACCTACAGATACCTTACATACGAGTATATACTTAATTTGTCATCAAACAAATAAGCTATTAAATGCTTAATTACATAAAAATATATTTTACAATACAAACATAATAATACAAGAATACCATTTTTAAATGCTCACGCCTATTACAATGATATTATAGAAGTCGACTTTCTTTAAACGGATTACTTAATAATTTAAAAATAAAATAATAACAGCCTCAATTTACAAATAAAGGGATACTGCAACCACCCAGATATTTTATTTTGAGCACGAAATTCTCTTTTAGCACGAGCCGAATTATTAATTTAAAGGACTAACTACTTATACCTTTCCTTATTATTGTTATTATAACAGCCGACCATTCTCCTTTTCTTCCTCCGAACTATTTCCGGGGCAGCTCTTTTAACCCCGCAATCAAAATTATATTACAAAAACTTCAAAGTACCCCGGGAATAAAAGAAACAATGTCTTATAAAAAAAATAACGATTCAAATACGTCCACGCGTCGCGGAACATCAGATACACAAGTGGCATTAAAAAATAACCCCCAAACGGCTTATTCACAACGTTTTTTTCGAACCGTACAAATATACATAATAGGTTATTTTAACCCTTGCGCGTGTGGCGTAATTTTACATAGCATTGTAATAGAGGTAAAAACTCGCGTTAAAAAAATGAAAGGGTGTAATGGGTAAAAAAAGGCAGCTCGTTACAACCTGCTTCAGGCCTTCCAGGAGCCATTAGCCGGTGAAACGTATATTCTTCTTCCTACCAGCACTACCGGGAGAACTCAACCCCTTCGGTTAATATTCCAGGTATGTTTATAGAAGGGGTGAAGCACTTGCAGCGCGTTTTTTATAAGTTAAACGCTTTGAATATTTTTTGTTGAACTCAAAAAAGGGTTCCGTTAAATGTTTTAATTAGAGAGGTCGCCTATCTTTCGGCATAATGTTTTTCCATAACATATTCATTAAATTAATTTAACAGTGATCCGCACACAGTCTGGAGATAATATCGACTCATTGTTATTCAAAAGTTAATGAGAGCGTATATATTTCAACAAAGGGTAGTCAAAAATAATCATAAATAATTTATGACTGATTAGTATTTTCGGTAATGGGTTTCAGTTTTATAATGGCGGCTTCTTTGCTCGTAGACAGTTTTGACAAAACAGCCGCTGTTTTGCTTAAGTAGGCCAATTAAAAGATCAGAAATAGTGATACCTATAGTTGTGTGTAATATTTAATGTGCATCGGCATCTAGTAGAAGAAGTCGGGGACGCCCGAGGAAGACATGGGCCGGGCCATGTCAGAATAACAGAAGAGTATGTATGATACGATGTATGAATGTGTATGAAGCAAGGAGCGTGTGCTAAGAAAGATTTTTATAGCGGTCCATCTTCTTTACCTACTTCTGCAGATAAACGGCCTGATAATTAGTTTTTTTTGTATTGTTTATTTTTTTAAGGAGAAAACTAAGATACAGATAGTAATTTGTAAAAAAAAATATTCATTCACTGGAGAATTCGTCTGCATCCCAACTATTTCTCACGGATTAACTTTAATCGTTTTTGCGGGTTATTTTTAATACTTCACATGACATTAGATAACTGAAGAAAAATATTTGTAAAAATATCATCAATTTGATGATATCATGTCGTGTAGGTATTTACTTACCTACTTTCTTCACTTGATATTGTCATTTTCCAAAATCTTTTGCACACACTTAAATTAAGAAGTTCACTTTGAGACTTATAACTGAGGATTTATATTTGTATAACAAACTAATGACTAAAACCTGTACGATTAATTTAACTACTAAGCAATCAATCAACGTATTTTCTTTGATTATAAATTATTAACGGCTTACTTACACCTTACTTTTAGTCGGCTCAATTTAGAATCAGAAATGCGTAGGAGAGAACAGTTAGAAGTAGGTACTTATCTATCGATAACTATAATAGGACGCGACACCTTTCGTGGACTGGAGAAGGTGATGCTATCAGCAGCACAGGTGTAACCTTACACTCAGTGGGTTAATCACAAAAAACGTGTTTACCCACCGATGTCAGCCCATCTGATAAACAGGTGATTTTTTCAACAAACAACCTCCGAAAGGGTAAAAGTGAGACGCGTACGTAAATCGCCCGAATACGACCGCAAATAAACCCTTTGTACCCATTCTTCCCTACTCAACAAAAAAAGGGTTGCATACTTAGAGTTCTTTACAAAAAAGTGAAAAGCTATACCTGATTCATACGCAGTAACGGTTCGGGTATTATATAAATACAGCTATTTCAAAGGGTTTGTAAGAATGTGGCCGGAATTCATTGCAGCCAGTTATCAAGGGGTTATGCTTTATTGTGCGAAATCGTCGATAAATTGGTATTTAAATGCGCGTTATTGGCTCGTATGAAAGGGTTTTGACGCAAAAAACCTTTTCTTTGTGTTGTATTCCTCCGTGTAATTTATCGTTAAACAATCCCAGGGGTGACGCGGGTTATGAAAGGTTGTTATTAAGCAATGATCGGTTTATTGATGGGGTTTACCCGACTAATTTGCCACCAAAGGGTTGTTTATTCCACTCCTTTGTAAACACTTTTTACGCTAACAAGCTTCCCGGAAACGGACACATATTGTTGTAATTGAAATATAAAAGACACCTAAGTGCCCACCGCTTCAATACAAGGATAAATGATACGAGTACATTGTATTTTATTATGATGAATTCGATACGTCGTGCATAGGATAAAATGTATTGATTTTAGTGTTAAAATTACAAAATTAATGATATTTTACTAACGGCGGAACGCCACTTACCTATATCCTTGATTCATGTACATTCATGCATACTTTAAAACACAAAACAGCTTACTCTATAAAGGGATGAAATGTTATAATGCGCTGCCGGAAACCATCAAAATTATGCCAATTAATAAATTTGAAATAGCCAGTAAGAACCATTTAAAATACATTAGTAATATCAAGTAGTATTTAATTTTTTATTATTAAGTCAAAAAGTATATTAATTATAATTGGATACTTTGTAAATTTTATTGTGCGAGTAACTAATATAAAATAAATAAAACTAAAACTAAAAACTCTTCTGTTTATTTATGGTTTTAAAGTTTATTTTGTAGAACTCCATTTTAATTTTTAGGTTTTTTACTTTTATTTAAACAATAATTATTATTATTTTAATTTTAAAAAAACAGTTTTTAGTTAAAAGCTCTGCGATGTAATTATTTTTACGCGTGACAGCTGTCTCTTCTGTTATTCACTGTTATTGGCAAGACACGTCTTAGTGTTTAATTCACTTGATCTTTTTATGCCTTTTGGGGACGTTCCCACTTTTTCTTTCATCCACGACATACATTATCCTGTCACTTTATTCTTCCTCCATCAACTCTACATACCCCAAGTGTTTCCTTCCCAAAATTATTCATTAAACTTTCAACGGCTTTGTATTTTTTTCAGATCTCCTCATATGCAGATATTTCGGTCATTAAGGGATCGCATTTTACTCTATTTTGTCTACTTTTGCACTTCTTCTGTCAATTATTCCATCCTTCATCACCCTACGTCACAGTAGGTATCAGATCTCCTTTGTGGACTGCTAGCTTCGATCCCTTTAAAAAAAATATTTTTATATTACCAAATTAGTACAATTATCAGGTGTCCAGTTAGTGGCTTCGGAACTTACGTGACTGGTACGAGCGCAGTACCTTCTGCCTGAAGTTTTCCCTCGTGATAGCTAACCTCCGCTAGAAAATGACACCAGAAGAAGTTGAATTTGTATAAACAATAATAATAATATTTGGATGATACATATTTTGATTAGCCGTTTTTGTGAAAAATCACCTCAAGGGCGCTGTACAGATCTTATTTTCTAGTTGATATTAATATTTATTTGAAGAGAAAAATAGGATATAAAAAAATATATTGTATGCACTCTACCGCACAAGAGTCCAAACTGCTCCCAACCGTCTGCAGTCAGTAGAACAGTGGCATCCCAATCGTAGTAAGTTGTGAAGCTGCAGATAGTGGGAAAGGAAATAAAATGGGGAAGGGGAAGGTGAGGAAGTACCTGGCTATTCAGATCTGGTCACCAAACACGGCTAGAGACATTTCAAGTAACGTTTCAATTCCGAATGGTGGTCTTTCACGAGGATGATACTTAGAGTATCTTCCACTCTGGAACGTGCCACAAATATACTATATATTATTTTCAATGAATTAATGGGAAATAACTCAAATTTATTTCCTCCCGTCGGAATTTGAACTCACGATCTCTGGATTCGTAGTGAATGATCTATGTTTTTTTTTTAAATAACGATTACCTTAACGTCAAAATCCTTAACTAGAGTTTTGATCACTCAGTCCGAGTGCTATACATAGTTTATATATATATATATATATAGTCAAATATTACTTACTTCACTTTTTTTTCTACCCTAGGTCCAACAGCACGGGCAACAACCATTATAAATATTTGCTAATTTTAATATGTTAGTTGTAAGTCACTAGTTATAAGTATTAACCATAAGTTAATATTAAGTCTTAGTTGTAATATTATGTTAATTATGCTGTAAAGCGTCCTTGAGGTGATATCTCTGTCACGAAAACGGCGCTATATAAATCAGCCAATTATTATTATTAAAGTTTTAAATATTGATGTGATATCCTTTTTTAACAAAACCATGTTTCTATTTATATAAAACGAAAATATTTAGTGTTTTTTCGCGGCCACCATCGATGACTCGACACAGTTCTATAGGCCCACCTGCTTCACATAGCACACGATCGGACATCTCAGGTGTGATTTATGAAATAGCCACAGCAATACGATTTCGAAGATCAGCTAGATCTCTAATTAGTCTGCAGGTAAAAAAGCACCCAGAGTGTTAATGCAGATAAACTTGCAAGGGACTTTTTCAAAATTTCGGCCAATTCAACGAACGGATAAACAGTGTTGAAATAATCGCAATAATAATAATAATATTTGGACGATTTGTATAGCGCCGTTTTTGTTAAAAATCACCTCTTATTTTCTATCATTACATATTAATTCCTAGTTTTACGCAAGCATTGTCGCATAACGGTGTAAAACTGCTGCGAAAATTAAAATATGTCCATTCCAATAATACAATGATGTTAAGGTTTGCGGAATTTTTCAATCATGTTTTGTTAACTTATTAAAAAAGTATATTTTAATATACCTTTTACTAAGGTTGGGGTGTTTCAAACTCTCGTACATTTAATAGCCATCAAATTAACGATCGATCTGCGTCAAACACCGGTTCTCGGTCCGTTTCAGTTTTTGACCAAATTGTGATCAGTTGACAAGTATAAGAACATGACGATCATTAAATATGACGAGTCGTTTCCGTCCACAAATTTACCCGGTTTTTGGTTATTCTATTTTACTTTTATATTCGTGTATTTACACGAATTTTCATGTAGGTACAGCAATGTAAGTAACTACTGTTACGTCACCATTTATTTTTAAATATCGAACATTAGAAACACCTTTTTATTTTTTTAGCCGTTAGTTCCTTGTCTCCAGAGGTCGTAAGCTCAAAATCTAAGCGTAGGCAAATAAAAATGTACTTAAATTACATTTTTGTATTTAGATAATACCATTTAAAAATAAAACGCTGCTTGAAATGACTTAAGCTAGGTTTAGTGACTATAATGAACAGCCAGGCTTTTTTTTATTTACTTACTATCTTTTTCATTCCCTCTCTACTTCTGTCAGTCTTGAGACATTCTCTATTATAAGAATAATAATACTAATATTTGAATAATTTGTAAAGCGCCGTTTTTGTCAAAAAAGACCTCAAGGACGCTGAAATGATCCCATAGTCTAGCTGGCTCCATGGTAGCTGGAACACTTTCTTTAGCAGAATCACATAAAAGTTATCTAATATTTTTGATAAATTGGAAATCTCAATAGTTTTGGAAGTAAGCTATAGACGTAGATAATATTTACTGCATTTTTAAAGTACAACATGTTATATGTCGGAATACGCCTAAATGTCATTCTTCTGAAACAATTTATAACTGCTAAAAGAAATTGTAATTTATTAAAAGCGTTTTTATATGTTTTTGAATGGAGACACGTATGTAGTTTGCTTTCTGTTGTTTGATATAACGAAATAATTTTATAAATATCTAGCGCCATCACCATCGGTAAGGAAGTGAACGAACAACCCAGCTATCGGCTGCGGGTAACGTTTCCGTGAACCGTGTATAAAAACGCTAGCTTATCTGCCTGCGCAACTATTGCGTAAAGTTCCAAGGACAGAAAAAAAATCCCAGTGCATAAAACAGAGGCAAGCTGCAGCTGTCCGCCATGCTCACCAACTGCTGCGGGGAAGGAAGGCAGCAAGGCGTAAGCGCCAGGGGATGCGGGGAGATTTAGGCCCTTCTGGGGGCGCAAGCAGCGTGGACCAACCCTGACGCACCCCAAGCCTAGGGGACTCTCGCCTCCCTTCCGCAAGCAAGCAACCCTTACAGCTAGACCTCCACACACGCGTGCGATAGTGTGCAGTGTGTGCACTACTCACTAGTCACTACTCACACACTATCACATGTGAAGGTGGATAAAGCGAAGGGTTCGAACGGGTTCCTCGATTTTGTCCGTTGTTTCGACTCTTCATCATTCGCTCCAAAAAAATCTAACAATTGCGCGCGTGCAAAAAAACGCGCCATGGATTCGTTCACGCCTGGCTTTTTAGACTTTTTTGCAATAATGAAAACTGGGTCAAAGGGTTTTTTGCAGTGATAATAACCGCTTCGCGTGCCGAGGGATTGTGATTTATTTGAACACCCTTTTTTAAGGGTAGTTCATAAAAACCCTGATTGTGGATTAAAAGCGGAATTTGTCGTCGTTCCCAAACATTGAGCTGGCTTCAATGGAGCCTTATTGTTTGATATGACGTTTTCCCTCTCGTGGAGTGGAATTGCCAGCCCACGAAGAGTGAGCTATCGACCAGCCTAGCCAGATATTGACAAGCTGTCGCCGCACTGAAATTTATTGCGATTGTTATGGAGTGCGTTTTATATTTATTTATACAGAATCTGGCACAATGCGAATATAATCCATAAAAAGTGGTGTTCCTGGTTTGGTGTAACAAATACCTTTAATCCCCTAAATGTTATTGATTGCGAAACCGGATTAAACCTGAGTGGAACTTGTGTAACGAGTTCTTATGAATCAACGTTAGTACAAAATGAAGAAATTAAGAAATATTTTGTTTCTAATCTCGATACGTGTGATCACCTTACCACGCCGGCATTGCCATATCCCTTCCGGAATTTGAACAACCCATTGAGATATACATCAATGGAACAGCCCAATATTCGGTTAAGTATACTAGTCAGTCTAATCACAATTCAGAATGCAAATTTTTCGAATTCGTTAAAAAAAAAATTATAAATTTTATGATATCAATTGTAAGCTATATATTTTAAATCGTAAGTTAGAAAAATATAAGTTTGTTAAATTATTATCTGTGTGCGCAAGGAAGAACGGAATGAGTCAAATGTCCTTTTTCAAAAAATAATAGCACATAATTTTATTTTCTGACTCATCTCATTTTTCCTCATTGCTAGATATGTATCTAAGGAATAATTCTGCATACTTAACTCAAAACTGTTTTTTTTTTGCTCATTTCGTTCTTCCTTTCGCACACAGATATAAGCTATAGAGATATTAGGTATGCAACGTATTTTCGTACAAAGTACGTACGTACTTAGTTTTATTGTTCAATTTGTAACATAAGTTTTGGGCATTAGTTAAAAGTTGTAAGTCACTCATTATATTTTATCAATCGTAAATTCAATTTCTTCAGTGAAAGGTTCAGAGGAGGTAAAATTTACGTTGGAGAGATTGTTAATATATATTTTTTTAATTATTTCAATTATTTGTAAATATTTTATTACTATTTTCATTTAATTCATTATGATTTTTTAAATGTGTAGTGATAATAATAATAATAATAATAATATTTGGATAATTTGTATAGCGCCGTTTTTGTGAAAAATCACCTCAAGGGCGCTGTACAAATCTTAATTTCTACTTAATATTAATTCTTAGTTCATATAAATATACAGCAACATACTTACCTGGCAGGTCACTTCTGGCAGGACACAATCACCATATCATAATAACCTAAAATTTAGAATAACTTAAATTTTAATTTTATTTTATTTTGTTTATTTATTTTTTATTTATTTTTATTTTAATTTTTTTATTTTAATTTTTTTTTTTATTTTTAGGGCATGAAGGCAAATTTAAGATAAAGTATATCGGAGGTATTTTTAACTTTTCGTAGTGAAGAACAGATAATGGTGATAATCTTCTAATGAATTTAAGGAATGAGAGTCTGAAAAGTTTTCTTGGTTCTATTGGGCTTGTTACATCTTGATTATGGATATGATTTTCTGAAAAAAAATGAGTTTTGAGTTTGGCTCTGAACTCTGTAGAGTCTTTTATTACTTCCTCAGATCATGTGGTAGTCCATTCCAGGCTTTAGGACCTGGAAGGCGCGCTCTCAAACTTATTTCAACCTTCCGATAGCCGATGACATTGCTGATCTAAGAGTTGACTGTCGCGAATTGGAATCTTCAGGAATACACAATTCCGATAAATAAGCCGGAGCCATTCCGTTAATTGATTTGAAAACCATCCAGCAAAGCTTAAACTGGATTCTTTCGGGACATTTAAGCCAGTGAAGATTTTTGAGGTGCTCTGAGATATGGGAATATTTTGATACGCCGGTGATAAGTCTTGCTGAAGACTAGTTGTAGTTTGTTAATTTGATATTTAGGAAGACTAGCGTATATTCCGTTGCAGTAATCTAAACGCGAAACGACGTACGAGTTTACAAGTAATTTGGTTGCCTCTGTTGGCAGGTTTCTTCGCACTGATATTATGTTAAATAATAAATAACTTAACCTTTTTCCCTAACAGGCATGTTGATTTGGTAAATTGGTCACAAATATTTTATGGGATGAATATGACTAAAGCTCTGAAACATTTAAAAATTAAGAATAGGCGGGATATGGTATTCTATCTTATTCTCGATGTATTGTACGACCCATTTCTCATACTGGCATAAAGCATTGTCACGGTAGGCAGCAGCAGATACTTCAAAGTCTTGAGATTTCTTCAGAATGCACTGCAAATATTTTTATTAAATTCTTCTTTTCTTTCCTACGCTCTATAATAAAGGATTCTCGCCACGCATCATATTCGTAAACGATAATAGTTTTTTGAATACTTTCAACAAATAAATATGATATTTTGTGCATGCTCATAGTCCAAACATTACGTCGGATTGCCGAACACTGTGGCCCAAGACCCAAGGAGGAGAAATCCATAGAAATTCTTACTTTCAGCATTTTATTCTGCCTGTCTATTTTGGGTTTCTTTTCCTTGAATGCACTTTAACTAGTTACCTATTATGCAAAAATTAACAATAAAACTCGCAATTCTGGCCAAAAGGGAACAAAGGGCCCTCCCTCTTGTCCGCAACCCTACCCACCCCCCGCTACCGCGCTTCCCCAGACCTACCCCTAACTCAGGGGATGATAATTATTGTAACATTCGAGAAACCCATTCCAATTCCCTAGTTATGCAAACTTTAACCAACACCAGCGACTTTGGCGTGTTTATACGCTAAAATGCATTCACCTACACCTACAAAGCAGAATCATAATACAGGAATTGATGGTGTGTGTATGTGTGCGTATTGCATAATGGTTCCTAATAAAATATGCACCTTTTCTCCATTTCCGCAAAAAGGGAGGTTGAGGACACAACATTAAACACATATTTAAACCTCTAGTTATGCCTGCTTCTCTTGAATAATGTATTACCCAAGCTAAAATAAATATTTTTCTAAATTTACATATTCTTACTGTTTTTGGCTCGTTCTGTGAATTTTACGAGACCACAAAAATATTTATTTTAAATTTTGTTTATATTTTCAAAAGTTTATGCTTCTTCCGAAGAAAAATTAAGATCGGTGTATATATTATTCACCTAATAATATTATTGTAATCATTTTCAGAACTAGTAAGTAATTTGTTATACTCGTATGAGTAGCCGATTAAATCTTCTCTTTTTGTCAAGTGGTCATAACGTCACTATAAAACCATCGTCACTATGAAAACAATGCTTTTGTAACAAAGTGCGTTCTATTCGGGCAAAAGTTACCAAATCCAAAACATACTTTTGAAATAATAATAATGTTTGGATAATTTGTATAGCGCCGTTTCTGTGAAAAATTACATCAAAGGCGCTCTACAAATCTTAATTCCTAGACATCATTTTATTACTAATCACATAATTTGACGCTGGAAAGGCAAAAAGGCTTAAGCAACACTTAGGTCAAAAATAAGTTGAGCATTCAATTTTTTTCTGCATCGTTTGCTCTGACTTTCGATTGATTGTGAAAACTTTTGTGACGCTTCTACCATCTAAAATATATGTACCATTTGGGAGAAGGCTTGACTCAAGCGACACAAGTTTGGGACTTTTTTAAAAATTTTGTAGCTTCAGGTAACTCTCAATGTTAGAATTGAGTTACCTTTTTAAACTGAGTTAACTTTTTTTCAAAATCTAACCAGGTACTGAAACCTTGCAAAAAAAGAGAATTTTACTGTAAAAAAACCTTGAAGTGCTCTGTTGTAAATTTCCCAAAATGGCGCTTCAGCCCTTTTGCCTTTCCGCCGTCGATATAATCTATGGAAAATCAATACATATTTAGATTATGTATAGATAAAATATACAGAAGAATGGCAGGTCACTTCAGATACCGCAATTTGAATTTAGCGATATGAAAGTAAAATTAGATTCGTAAGCTTTAAATGTCTGTAATGTGCATATTATAGCTGTAAGTACTTGCACAATAAAATTTTAAAAAAGAAAAGCATTTAATTAAAGTATATCTTTTCATCAAAACATCGATCTCTCAAAACTTGCGATGTGTGTTGGTGACTTTTGACTGAAAAGGAACGTACGAATCTTTGTTATTATCTATTTTACTTTCATCCATTCATTCATTGGTACCAATTGTTTACTAAGAAAAAAGACAGTTTGAAAACTAGATGCGAGGCGAAATAGTAATAGCATTTATATAATAACACACTATTATATCCACACAGTGTAAAATAACTTTTCTGGTGGATGTGCATTAAGGGGGTAGCGGGGTCACACGGAAGCATCCCTTCCTTCCACCCCTTCCCATCCCCACCCTCCCCACCCGCGATTCTGGCCGTATCGAGTTACAACCTGCCAACCATATCCAAGTCAGTCTCCCAATAATACGTCAATATGGACTTCCTGTGATAAAACCAAAGGAGAGTTATGAATACCACGTGTGAAGGTCCAAAATATCACCCATGAGAAGATTTAAGACACCTTCAACTTATGGAACCACGGATACGAGCTGCAAGTGTTTTGTGAGAAATAACAATTCTATCGTAAAAATCACTTCTAAGGCATTTTAAAATTTTACACTTAATTAGGTACCTAGGTATTTTATTACAATAACCGCGAGGGTGGTAACCCTACTGTTGAATAGAGCATCAATATAAGCAAGTGCCTCTATAAAACTCTTAACTATTTGCAGTCCTTAGAACAGAACGCTGCGTTTGTTCTACTAATATTTCAATTGAGAGTGATTTAAAGAACGATATGTATATCACTAGAATTTTTTTTAATGTTTTTTTAAACCTTTTTAAGGGAATTTTGAATGCGCGTTGATTAATTTTCTAGCATTTTAGAGCGCCCGGTGGGTTTTCAATAAAATGGCATTTTATATATAAGCCAATTATTTTATCGTTTTATAGGTGGATTCCTAAAAACTCCCGGGGCATCATAATAATACCTACTTGGAAAACTTTTGTAGTACAATTTTTGTTCAATATCGTCTCATATTAATATCCCAGCACGTACTTAATAAATGTAATCCTTTTTGATGTAGGAACATGGTGTTCATCTATGGAGCACATGTCTCCACAGGCTCTTCTCTATGTGAACAATGTAATAATAATAGATACACTCATCTACCTTGGCAATAATTATTCATCTACGAAGATAGAGCCCTACATAGACATTATATTGTCGCTGGAAAGGCAAAGGGGCTTAAGCGACATTTGGTTAAAAATAAGTTAAATATGCAGTTTTGATCGATTTTTTTTCTGCATCGAATACTCTGACTCGTTTAATTCCGAAGACTTTTGTGGCCCTTCAGCCATCTAAAATATATTTAAATATATTTACCATTTCGGAGTGGGCCATGTAGAGCGAATGAACAAAGAAAGGAGTGTGAAAAGAATATACGATGCGAAAGAGAATGAAAGAAGAAGTCGAGGACGCTTGAGAAAGACTTGGCACGATCAAGTGAATCAAATACTTGAATCGGGTCATATGAAGACTCATAATAACAGAAGAGTATATATAAGACGATGTATGAATGTGAATGAAGCAAGGAGTGTGTACCAAGACAGAGTTATATGATGGTCCGTCCTCTCTGCCTACCCCTGCGGCGAAACGGCGTGATGGTTAGTTAGTTAGTTAGTTACCATTTGGGAGAAGGCTTGACTCAAGCGACACAAGTTTGGGACTTTTTTAGCTTTTTATCACTTCAGGTAATTCAGTGAGAGCCTTGAGTTACCTGTTTTTACTGAAAATCCAACCAAGTACTGAAGATTTATGAAGTTTACTGTAAAACAAACAAAAAAACTAAGTCCCTTGGTGTATAGTTACTTTCCAAAATTGCGCTTCAGCCCTTTTGCCTTTTCGGCGACGATACTCATATAAATGTAATTTAAAAAGCGATCAATATCGTCCGACTTAAAATCAATCGTTAGCCATTTTGATTCCATTTGTCAAAGAATCAAAAATTGTACAAATGGCGTAAAATAACAGTAATCGACAGTCGGCAATCGGCAATCGGCGTGACGCACAACTGGCTCCACATAATCGTAACTATAAATTGCGTTTTTACGGAAAATAAATTATCGTGTCACCACCGCGTTTGTTTTTTTTTTTGCCCCAGCTTTTTCTTGTCGGAGGGGGCCTAATGCTTTCTCTGGAAAATGGCCACTCGATGCACATGTGCAATTTCAACGGATGCAATCTATCTCAGTGAAGGAGGAAAAAGACAAAGAGTATTTAAAAATAGAACCAATTGCCGCCTAAGTTAGTCATTGTTTTGTCCATATTAACTCGCATACAAGTAAGTTTATGTATAATATTAAAATTATAAAGTTCATTTTGTGTTCTAAATCCGTTTCATTCTTGACAGATTGTTCTTCAAGTCAAAGTATTTTTATAGCATTATCATTATTCACTACGTTAATACTGCTTTTCGTCTATGTTTAGTGCGCTGTAATATTTAAATAGTTGGGCTATTTTCAAAATCATTTATTTTAATCATCACTCCAGAAATTGTGGGTGTCATTCCCTACTGTCTGGAATGTCGATGGTCTTGAAGTTTTCGGTACCAGTCTAAATGTTTTTGTCATTCTTTACGACTCTACCGAAACCTTATTCAGGCTTTGACTTGAATGTTCTTTCAAATGTATATTTTGTCATATTTTTGTCATTGCTTCATTAAAATATTATGTAAGTGCTATTCTTTCTCTGTTGCTCTTTTTTACCATTTCGTGTTTTTTTTTGTAATTGGTCAATGGCCCGTTAATTTATAAATAAATAAATACAGTAGGTATATATCAAACTATTTTTTCGGGTATTCTGTAAAGCGCCCCTGGGGTCGTAGCATGAAACATCGATATAGTTTTTATCGATAATGTTGGTAATTTGGAATCGTTCCTGAGCCCGATTGTAGATAGCCAACAAACAAACGACATCTCGCGTCGAATAAACATGTTTAATTTAGTCGATGTGAAATGTCGTTTGTTTGTTGGCGATCTACAGTAGGGCTCGGGAACGATTTCAAATTACCGACATTGTCGATAAAATCTTAATCGATGTTTGGTTCTAGGGCCTTTGAGGTATGTGGAAAAATACATAATTTTTTTAGGGTCGTGTTTAGGACGATTACAATGAGAAAAATCAACATATATGTATTTCTTATAAGTTCATATTTATGCACCATTTAAGATCTACTTATGAAATATTATGTTCACACTTACTGGGTAGGTAGCCACAAAACTCTTATTACTTCCTATTGTTATAAGAGTGAGTCAATGAACTATTTTTCAAACCATTTTTGAATCAACCTCGTTATTAGTAGCGACGCCTCTGACTGTAAACTAAGTTTATGGAAGGGCACTTACATAATTTTGGCTCTCACTAATTTGTTTATAAATTGATTTTTATGATCGAGATTTGATATTTTGGACCAAATCAAAATAAACTAATTTGGTAAATTAGCTAATTGATAAATACAAAATTGTGTATCTTTTTAGCTAATAAAAAAAACATCAATTTAATCATGTTGAAACGAATAGTTGGTGACAGTTTTTGTTCTTTGCGAATTCAATGAGTACGCCCATCAAAGAAAAACAGTGTGCAATCGATTAATGTATTTTTTATCACAGTGCTTCTAGTGGGCAATCTTACTCCCCTTCCGTGGGGTGCATCCTTCCACAAATCACCACGCCATTCTACCCCCCTGTCCCGTCTTTTCTGTCCGAAAAGTGCACATAGCTACCACCACCCGAGCCTGACTCGCCGGCAGCCAGTAGCCAATAGCCACCAGGGACAGGACGTTCTTTATTTTGCAACAAAACAATAGGTTGAGAAGATGATTCTGTCAATTTTTTTTTAATTTTAATTTTGACAAATACGTCTGGAGATTTCCCTGTAGGAACCTATCTAATATCCGATCTAATTTTTAATGAAATGAAAAAACAACTTTGTGTAGGACCACGAATATTATTTTATTTTTTATAAGCGACCGGTTTCGCTTAGCCTATCCATCATCGGGGTACAAAATTAAACTAAACAAAACAAAGAATGCGGTTATATAATAAATACAGAGGGAATACAAATTGTAAAATAAAATAACAAAACAATGAGAAAATCATAGAATAACATTTAAATTATAACAAAGGAACAGAAAGAAAGAGATGGATCATATGAATTGAAAGAGACAAAACGTCAACTGAAAAGGTGATTAAGAAAAATTATAAATTTTATAAGTTTAACCGAAATACATATAAATACAATTTTTAATGTTATCAATTTGTAAAAACGATGTAAAAACGACAACAACGAAAATCAGGATCGTTGCGAATATTGTAATAAGTATTTTATTCAAATTTATTCTACTATTATATGGAATACAGTATAAAATTTGGTATTATTAAATCATTAAAATGGAATTTCACCACGAATTAAATTTTTCAAAATTGGAAACAATAAAAAGTTCTTCTATTTATTTTTTTAGTTGCAAAATTTTTAGATTCATTTCCATTGTTACTTAACCTTTTTTATAATTTATTAAATCTCTTAACTTATTTTAAAGCGCTCGTGAATTGCTTTTCTATGACATTTTGACCATCAATTTATTACTACATATATTATTAATTTAAAAATTATTAATTGTATTATTGACTGTTATAACTCAAAATTAAAATAATCTCAACATAATCTGTCTCTCGACGAATCACGTTCAGATATACAATTTTTTACCAAATCCTGTACTGTACGACAAATTCAGAAAGTCCTTTTATTTAATTTCGCTCCCATGCCCTAAATCGGGAGAAATATATATATATTATAATTTTAAGTTAATAAGTCTGTCTATCTGGTAGGACCTACCAGGTAAGTATGTTCATGTATATTTTCTCATTTAAACTAGGAATGAATATCTAATAATAGAAAATAAGATCTGTACAGCGTCCTTGAAATGATTTTTCACAAAACCGGCGCTATACAAATCATTCAAAAATTATTATTTATTATCAACTCATCCAGTTCAACATTATTTGCCGTAGATTCAGAAACAATAAATCGCTGTTCCTCAATCATCACTTACTAATTATGGGTATCATTCTACACTGTCCAGAATGTCGAGACTTTTGACGTTAACTCAAGCCATGGTCTTGATATTTTTGGTACCAGTCTAAATGATTTTTTCCATTCTTTATGACTCTACGAAAACTTCGACTTGACCTTGGATTTGACTTGAATGCTCTTTCTATTGTAAGTTTTGACATTGCTTATGTATGTGTTGTTTTTTCCCCATTTCGTTTTGTGTATTTTTATTTGTAATTGGACAATAGTCCGTCAATATATAAGTGAATTAATTAAATATTATTATTAAAATCGCACGCCCTTGCAGGCCACATGGGCCGAGTATGATTAAGTTGGTGCACATAACGTTAAATTGTCGTCGGCAAAAAAGTGCCACCCCCCAACACCCAGCCTTACTCCTCATCCTCCCCTGCCGCCCCCGGCTCCCGGCAAACTACCCCAACTACCCCACAGGAGATTTGACCCTCCGGAAGGATTGCCGAGGAGGCCCGGCCCCCATTTGCACCCTTCTCTATTCCTCCATTCCTTCAGCCTTTTATTGGTGCATTCTGTATTCTGACCAACTCGGCGCCGCGATGGATGATCATATTTTGGAGTTACTACTTTTGTTTAACAATCTGAAATAAGACATAGTCTTTTTAAAAGTGAACCAGTTTAAGTAATATTACCTTTTTAGAAAACTTTTCTAGTGCCTCTGTGAATCACCACCTCAGGGGTGATTTAGAAAGCTAGAAATAGACATTCACACAGATCAAAATAACTACATCCTGTATTTACTGGTTTTCAGATGTTGCGGGTTTTTGAAAGAATCCTGTCTTGTGGTATAAACTGGACGTAATTATTCAAAAGCGTCCAACCCCAAAAAGATGAAACTAAGAAAAAGACGTTTGAAAACATGACGATAAAAAACATTTTAATATGCGTAATCGGCATTTGTAAAGTGAATATCAGTGTTTTTTTTTCTTTATGAGTACTATTATGAATAGGTGATTTATAATCTAACAATGTTTTTATTAAAAAAATGTATTTCTGATGTCATCCTAAATTTCACAATCTTTTAAACTTCAATTAAAGTCAAATATCTGCAATGTGCGTTAATAAAAAAAATAATCACAAATAACCTATTACATTTAGAGCTTGGATCTTTCCATCAGATATAAATCTCGTATTTAACTATAGGAAAACTTGTAGAACTCGATTTTGACAAATTGTGGGTTGGACGTTTTTGCATTAACCAGTGAAGTTTCCCCTAATAATGTTTTTTTTTAAACTAAAATGGAGAATGAAATCTTTAAAATAATAATAATAATAATTTCAGAATTATAAACAAATAAGAATTATATATGTGTATGAAGTTGAATAAAACTGTGTAATAGATAATTCATCATAGAATTGTAACCCAAGATGATTAATATAAACAAGAAAAAATAAATAAAAAGAAACACAACATACTGTGTATAAATGAAAATAGAGACAAATAACTAACATAATTATCTTAGATCTGTAACACACAGCAGTGGTAGGGAGGTAAAAATTAACCTTGTTATTTGATTATGTCCCGTGTGATTTATTAAACTATTGTTTATTACTAAATAAAAGGTTAAATACCTGAGTACAATTTTAAAAAATATATCTTCTTTCTTCTCTTACTAGTGTCTTTACATGAATTCCATTTTGTAGTAACTTCCAGTGTAATATTATTGCCTAGAAAATCGATGGCAGTTACAAAGTTACCCCTTCACTCAGTATCTCCCTAGGTCGACAAGCAACCCTCCGAGTATAGCCGCTTCCTCCGCAGTCCCAGCGGACCTCCCCCTCCCAACATGGCGGCTCCGCCCGCCACCACCCACTTCACCACCTCGCCCAGCCCAGACCTACACAACAAGGAATCACTATGGATGAATTAAGCCTACCGCGTATGGTGTATAGTGTACACTCCACACGGACAAACCAACTACACAACTGCCAACTATAGACGAGGCTATTGTTGCGCTAGTGCTTTGTCGGTCCTTATGATTACTCCTTCATTTGACGTAAGGCTTCATTGTAATCTGTCATCAATCCCGATCTCGATATCATACATTTCCCATGAATGCCGTAATGTGCTTCTGTCTATTAATCAGAGGCTAATATCGAGTCCCATTCTGAAGCGGTTCAAAGGAAACCCATACGATATTCCACAATGCTTTTTTCCTATTATTTACAATTTGGCGAAATAACTTTTTCGAGCAATAAAACTACAAAAGAAATCATCATTAGTACTCAACCACGTCGTAAAAGCAAAATGTATTCTTTACCCTTAAAAACCGTAAAAAGGCTTAATGTGTGTTTATTTAACAACAACCCTCGCTGTAAAACAAACAAGCGCTGAAAAGAGTTGTCCACCGCAATATCTTCACAGTTCGTGAACAAAGTTTGTTGTGTGTATTTATTGCCCTTTCCGGGTGACGCAACCTCCTCTTTAGAAGATTATCCGCTAAAAAGATGGGCTGTATAAAATGTGTATTTGTTCTGATCGTGTGCCGGAGACAGTGCAGTGCCCCACCCGTGCCCGTGCCCCTGCCCCGGCCCCGGCCCCCGGCCCCCGTGCCCGGCACACGTGAATATCTTCACAATGAAAAAATAACAAATTTATCTTATCCCTCCAAAAAGGCGAATATTCACCCCCTTTAAAGAGCGGTAAAAAGATGTACGCGTGCGTAGATAAAATATGCCACTCTCATTATTTCAATAATTCTTCCGCGTGCGCTCCGTTCTTTTTTTGTAAACATTTAAAAAGAGGGAATGAGTTTTTTTCATCCGCAACGCATTTTTAGTTTTTTAATGTTTCCGTGAATACCCCAAATTTCGTTCATTGTAAAGCACCCAGAACCGGCGGCAAGCCGAATTCCCCCTACTTTAATTATTTGGCATGCGATACATGTCAAATGCTACGATTTTTAGTGCATTTGTTATATTTTGTGCATAAAATTTACTTTTGCTGGCGGTTATTAGAAATGCATTTTAAAAAACGGCATGTGGACATCTACCGTTTCTGTCCCTATCGATTTGAGTGTTCACACTCGAATAGATTTGTAAAATGTTAGTCCCTTTTAACCTTTTGTTAAAAAATGCATAACTTTTTATGATTACCTTTCAAAATCTGCATTCTTCGCACCCTACAATACAAAATAATGTTTGTAAAAAATACGGGGACAATGGACAGTGGAATTGATTTTCTTATGCACCGTTTTACTACCGTTGCAACGCAGTAGCCAAATTACGCAAAAAAAGCTCTGGCCTACCCCGGGAGCTTAGAAAGGGCAGGAGTAGCGTTGCGTTGTTAGTAGTTAAGTTGTTCTACGATCCGTTTACAGGCGGTTGTCGCGTGGGGTCCACTAAGTCATAAATTACACCCATTGTTGTGATTCTTGCTCGTCAGACAAAGCATGGTCAATAAAATAGAAATTCGACCGTTGTAGAAAAGAAGAGACTTCTTAAAAGCTCATGTAACATATCTCAACCTCTTATGCAATGCACGTGTTGAGCAGAACCGTCACTGGATAAATGTTCTTTTAGGTCATCTATTATATTTAGATATAATTTAATTTTCTTTACCTCTGATTATCCTATTTTACTGTCGAATATTATCCGACCTCCCTTTATTTTGTATGTCTTTTGCTATGCCAACTTTATTCTAAATGACCTGCAAAGTTGTAAGAATATATGTGTAGATAATTTATCTGTATAAAATGAATAATACTCATATTGCATACGAGTATATAGTATCACAATATTTGTAACGTCATTGGTATAACATCATTGGTTTGTTGATAGATGGGTATGTAATTGTTGCAATTTGTTAGTAGTCATAACTAACAAACTAACAATCATGGTCGTTTATCCGCAGGGGTAGGCAGAGAGGATGGACCGCCAAACAACTTTGTCTTGGCACACACTCCTTGTTTCATTTACATTCCTACATCGTCTCATACAACTCTACTGTTATTCTGACTCTTGACATGATCCGACTCAAGTATTTGATTCACTTGATCGTGCCATGTCTTCCTCGGGCGTCTCCGACTTCGTCTATCAATCACTTTCGTATCATACATTCTCCTTATAGGTACTTTTTTCTTCGTCCGTTCGCTTTACATGCCCAAACCACCTAAGCGTCCCTTTTTTAATCTTATTCATCACGCTTACATAAGCCTTTCATTTTTTACTCCATATTTTGTTCTCCATATTTTTCAACCCGGTTATACACGATTTTATCACACATACGCCTAGGGGATCTCATTTCTACATCATTCGGTCTACCTTCATCCTTTCTCTGCCATTTTCACGTCTCACTGCCATACATCAAGGTTGGTATCAACACTCCATTGTGGACTGCTAGCTTCGCTTCTTTGAACATTATTTTATTAGCGCCAACCGTTTCTTACATTACTGTAGTTTCCTGCTTTTACCCTTCTTCCAATATCTTTATAGTTATAAAGTCGTTGATGTACGGAGCAATAAAGATATTTGACGAATTACCAAATGACATTAAATTAGAAGAAAACATCTAATGAATTTATGTTAAGGAATATTAATTTAGAACATTAATTAAGTTAGAACATATTTGACCGGTTAGTAGCTGAGTGGATAAACGCTCCGATTCCCCCTCGGGCGTCGTGGGTTCAATTCCTTTACTAGCTAAGTCTTCCATCATTGCACAAGCAACATCTTCCGCTTATAATGATGGCAGTGGGAGTTTTTCAAATATCGTCAGGTTATTCGTAGCCCGGGAATGTTTGTCTTTCTTTTAAAAAAAAAAGAAATAAATTATATTTAAAAAACATATACGAGTATAAGTATATGTATTACTATTTTTTTTTATGTACGATTCAAAAATAAATAAGTTGCTTTCAAATATGTTTTCAATAGTTAAGAGTAGGTATAGGATAAATATATATAATGTTCACGTAAGATTTATTTAAATTACTCTATTACTAAGTCAAAAAACACTATAAAATGATCAAACCATTAGGGTTTTGGGTAGGTAGAATAAATTAACAGACACGATTAAATGGAATGTGGCCAAAGTGTTTGGATATATTATTGCCAATAGCCGAGCTTTCAGACGTTGATGCACTTAAACTATTTTTTTCTCGAACTGCTATAAAAAATTATCGCCATTTCTCTGTTTTTTAGACGTACTTCTGACCATAACATTGCGATACTTTGCCAAGGGTGGGGGACGAAATGATGTAAGCAGCGAGAGGGGAGAGACTGGACAGAGGGAATTGAGACTGGGAGGGGTTGGGGGAGGGAGACAGGACCCGAGGGTGGCGGCCATTACACATTAGCCTCCAAACTATATTGCCACTTTTCGCACACCGTCATTACGCGAACTGTTCAATTGCAACCGTAACCCAGTTGTGTTTAATTCACAGGGCTTTAAAGCGAATTACTTTTTCAAAATCATTATTTATGAATCGTCAAAAATAACTCCTACAAATAATCTAGATTCTTAAATAAAATACTGCGAATAGCACACATTTTGACCTAACTTCTAATGATGTAATATATTGTATATATCTTATCATAAGCCTAGAAAAAAATACATCATCAGGCCCGTAAAAAACTTTAAGCTTCCAAATTTCCTATTTACGAGCAGTTTTGTAGCAAATTTATTTATCCAAATTCTAAATTGGAAAACATTTGAGCCGACGTCACTTTAGCTAAATGCTTTAATTCAAATATTTTTTTTCTAGAAAGACAAAACTATTCGATGAATCATCTAAATTAATAATTCGTTCTATACCAAAAATATATACCTAGTAAAAAAAAATATACATAATATTAACTAACTACTAAAACTAAGCACACCCCAAAAACGCAGTAGGAGAACGCAATTACAAGACGTTTCTTGTTAAAAAGTATTAATTTTGTAACAATTAGCACATTTTTCATCAATTTATCGGAATTAATTTTAGTTTACGGTATGCCAAAGCCACAAACAGTTGGATCTTTTGTGTGGTGTCACATTAAAAAAAGAAATACTGACCTTTTAACGATAAGTAGCTAAAAAGACCTTCCTAAAAAAGCGTTTATATCTCCAGCATAATTTTAACATTTGAGTGTTCGATCGTCTATCGATGGAAGCGTATATATTATTTATTTATTTAAATTTGTTACCGTCTATCGTCACCATTGGTGGGAGATCGGGCAGGGGAGTGGTTTGGTTGGGACTGTAGGAATAAGTACGTAAATAGAAGCAGGCATGCAATTTCAACTTCGGTGGGTGTGTTTTTCCCCGGCGTCGTTTTTCCTTATTTTTATGCTTTTATTTCCCTTGACCATAAATTACGTTCGATGGGAGGGATGTGTCACTCGGAAGGGCTGAATAAGAGAAAGGGGGATGAAGGATGAAGTCTTCGAAGTTCTCTGATGTGAACATGAAGTCTTAGATAGTATTATAGATAGCCAAACTGCGTGGAAACACGAATACGCGTATCGATATGTGCTTAACCCGATGTTATTATAGCATTCAAATTATCAAAAACACTCGAACGGTGATGTCTGAAATTATGCAATTTGCACAATTGCAAAAATCCGTTGTTGAAAATCAGGCAAAACCAGCTACTAATTATGAAATAATCATAAAAATATCTACGAGTACATTAGGCATTTGGTATTATTTTTTAACTGGAACGAATATGGTCGAGTTATAAGTTAACATAACTGGATACCATCATTTTATAACTACAGACAGACAGCAAAAAATGATTTATTACACCATTTTCTTAAATTTATTCTACTGTTTATTTTAAACAGTGGAATTAAGTTTTGATGTATTTTATTAAATCATTACAATGGACTTCCCATCATGAATTAGCAGTTTCAAAAATAGAAATATTAGACAACTAATTACTTAAATGTTTTTTTTTAATATATATTTGACGCTTTCAAAAGTACCCAGTTCTTATTATTATTTGTTGACAGCCTGGTGGATAGAGTGCGGCCGCCCTAACAGATTTACGCGGACCGAATTAAATTCTCGTGGAGGGTACCAACGGTGTCACTTGGGTGATTTATTGGATGCCTGGTTTATTTGCTTACGGTCGGAAAGATCGGCACTCCCCCCGCCCCCTGCCGGTTCCCGGGCCGGCGGTTTGATTTAAAAAGCTTGGTTTGGGCATCAAAGCGAATGAATTCTCGGGAATGGCACTGCATTTAAAACACTGAATAAATGATTAAAAAGTGAATTAAAAGAAGAATTACGAGGAAACTAGTCACTTTGAAATTACATGGCAGTTTATTCACTTAATCAAATACTTGAACAACGGGACATTTGAATTTTAAAGAATAACAGAAGAAAAAGTATGAGACGATTATTATTATTTGTTGACAGCCTGGTGGATAGAGTGCTCAGCTAGTAGTTAGACGGATTGAATTAAATTCTCAAAGAGGGTACCAACCTACTCCCTTTTCAATATGAGTAATATTTATTTGCTTAATGGAAAGATTGAAAACTAAATATTCAAAAGCTTGATTTAATAATAAAATGTATTTTCAATAAGTTGTTTAGTTCACAATCCACCTTGATTTGTGTCTTATTGTATTGTATCACATTTAAATTTTCACCGTGATTGCAATAATTCACCATAAATAATTTCATTTCTTAGTACGTATGTACGAGTGTAAACTTTTCAAATTTGGAACTGATGTTAATTGAAATTATCAAAATTTTAAAAATAATCTTTACCTACCTAATAAAGTACCTAACTATAATGCATCTTAGCAGACATTATTTTGTATTTGAAATGGACGGATTAAACCAACTAATATGTTATCTTGGAATGGTCAAATTACATTTCCGTTCAATTTTATTATAAGATTGAGCCTAAGAGTAAAAATTTGTACCTACAATGCCCTTGAGATGGTTTTTCACAAAAACGGCGCTATACAAATTATCAAAATAATATTATTATTTCTAAACTACCCCATGCAACATCCATCAAATAAATTCAGAATCTTAATTACAGAAGTGACAAACAACCCTTGTCGAAATACAATACTTTGTTTATCCCAGTGTTATGGACATCGGAAAATACAATAACTACCATTAATATCGCTATTTACCCAAACAGGCAAATAATTGAAGTGATGTTTCAAAACGAAACACAAACCCACTCCAAACTGTTTACAACCCTTTGTGGAGCCTCTCTCCCATGAATTTTGAAAACCGAAGCGTATAAACTATAAACAGACCCTTGTTCGATCATTCTCCTGTCATTAAACATTGTTGTGAAAAAAATTGATGATAAATGCCGAGCGAAATATGAAGATAATTACGGCCGAACGGGGAATCTCTCGAAATGCCATATTGCAAACGTGGACCTACAAAAAAAAGGATTGTGTGGAGAAATGGTTTGTGTGGCGAAATTCCAGCTCTTTATGGAGTGCCCCAGGGCCGCCCAATAATGCCATATTTAAAAATAAAATAATCCCGTCTTTCATGAAAAACAAACATTTTTTATCTTTGGAAAAGCTGTGAGGCAGAGAGAATACGCTGAAACTAACGTTAGGTATCAAAGCGTTTCTAAGGTTTTGTTAAAAGTTTTGCTGTCGGGAAAATTTTCAATTTTCAAAAAAAAAATGATCTTGATAAACAAATCTTACAATAGCTTTTGCTATGCCCATCTCACTGGGAGCAAGTTTCTGTGTTGAGTCTTTTTTATCAAGTATTAGTAGTACTACGTGCTACCCGGTTTCGCCAGAGTTTCAACACTAATTTAAACACAGATTTCAAAGCTCTATACCTCATGATGGAAATGTAAATTCTAGACAACAACAAGAAAATGACTGTGTGTATATTTCATGATTTGCTAGATATTACTATTCCATTATTGAAGACAAGTCCAAAGTCATGGTGTTTGAAAGAGAGAGTACGAGAACAGCGTGCAATATAGTTGTGAATAATGAATACTTGGAGCAAGTGGATGAGTTTGTGTATTTGGGAAGTATGTTTACGAGAGACGGAAAGGCTGATAAGGATATTGAAAGAAGGGTGAATGCAGAAAACTCCATTGATGGAGGACTGAACGCTGTTGGCGCAAATAAGAAATTGTCCGAAGAAGCGAAGCTAGCAGTCCACAATGGAGTACTTATACCAACCCTAATGTATGGCAGTGAGGCATGGAACTGGCAGAGGAAGGATGAAAGTAGACTGAATGCTGTGGAAATGAGATCTTTGAGACGTATGTGCGGTAAAACCATGCATGACCGTATTAAAAATGTGGATATCCGGAAAGAATGCAAGGCTTATGTGAGCGTAATGAATAGGATCAAGAAAGGGACGCTTAGATGGTTTGGGCATGTAGAGCGAATGAACGAAGAAAAAAGTGTGAAAAGAATATATGATGCGAAAGTGAATGGAAAAAGAAGTCGAGGACGCCCGAGAAAGAAATGGCACGATCAAGTAAATCAAATACTTGAATCGGGTCATGTGAAGAGTCAGAATAACAGAAGAGTAGGTATGAGACGATGTATGAATGTAAATGAAGCAAGGAGTGTGTGCCAAGACAGAGTTATTTGGCGGTCGGTCCTCTCTGCCTACCCCTGCGGAGAAACGGCGTGATGGTTAGTTAGTTAGTTAATTTTCAGCTTTAAAATAAGACATGGGAATTTAACTTGCCCGTGAACCAAATATGAATGTGAACCTACTCATCATGTTACTTATTTTTTTCAATTACGTTTCTTTTATTTAAACTTTTTCCCAAATTCAGCATCCTTGCAAGGCCCTGCCCTGGGGTAGCCAGGGGTGCCCATTACACGGTCGGTTGCAACCCTTTGTGGCGCCGGCGGGCCGCGGTCCGTGGTCCAAGCTCCACACTCCGCGGGCCACAGGTAGAAAGGGTTCCATTGTCCCTCCCCGCGGGAAGCAGCACCCTTTCCCCCTACTGCCACCCCACCCCCAACCCCTTCTCCCCCGCACCGCACAATGGTAATGACCTAAACTAGTGAAAGTGAAAATATTCTTGTAATCCTGTCACGCTTCCTTGTTCTACTTGTGTCAATTGCTTTGTTCCGTTCAGAGAAATGTTTTCACAAAATTATTCTAAAGCTACTGATTTTTTGGAATGTAAATTGTGTCAATCCGAGCCTTTGCAAATATTCGAATATAACATAAATGAACGTATTCAACCACATTGGCTGCTTTATTTTCTTGTGCTTAGACTTATCCTTCCATGACATCACAATTAGCCGTCTTTTTTTAACAATATACCTATTCTTACTTAATTGGTTTTTAAGTACGTACTTTCTTTTCTATTTTTATCAAATGTTTTTATTTTAATGAGACATTTAAAAAATATATCACTTCAAGGTCCGATCAAACCGATAAAAAACTTAAAACCCAAGGACCTACCTTTAAAAAAAATGATTAAACAAGGCTTTAAATAAAACAATAAGAAATGAAATCTTTTAAATATAAGTAAAATGTTATTTTTTTTATAAAAAAATATAAATGTACATTGAATTTAGAGTACATTTTATACGAGGTGGAAAAAGATAGGCAAGGTTTTTTTATAATCACTCATCCTATTGGAATTTGGACTAATGTTACTGCACATAATAGTGTACCGAAGAGAGGCGATCAACGATCTTTATGGTTGCTTGTAAATTATTAAATAACATAATTATTTATACCGTTATTTTCATACTAGCCGTTCGAGGAGAAATAATTTTATATTGTAAAGAAATAATTTAAAAGAAAAAAGTTTTCTTTAATAATATTTTTAATATGCCACATTTCTTTGGCAATAAATAAAATACATAAAACTGTGAATATTGCTTACAAATGGTGTTCTGTGTGTTACATACAGCGCCGGATCCACTATGCGTTCAAACTGTGCAAAACACACAGGCGCCATCTCTGAAGGGGCGCCGTGAAAATAAAGATTAAATTTACTTGAAATATTCCCTAAATCACATCAAAATTTTCCCAAATCATTTAAAAATTACCCACAACATGGGATAAATACGTTTTTTATTTCGCTGGCAGCATCGCTGTGCTTTGAACGACTAACGAAAATGTATGGAGAGCAAATTTTTGTCACGGGTTTTTTTTACACATTTGCAATGGTTGTTTGTAAATAAAGTCTGTTTTTCTATGGAGTGTTATACGTTAAAATTATGCGAAATCTAAAACCAATTACATTGGCAACAGTTGAACCGTTAGTAGAGATGGTACATATTTTTGCTATTTCAGAATGGTAAAATATATTAATGAAATCCCATATCTCCAAAAGTAGTGACAGCCCATTTTTGATATTACATACCCAGTTGTTCTACGATAGTCTTGTTTTACGAAAATAAACTCTAATGATACAGTTCGTTATCGTATAAATTCATAAAGTTGGTTTTGTCTAATGTTCATTCAGGGAATTTTGTTGATTCGGGGTTTACTTGGGTTTCCTGGGGTCTGTTGACATTTGACATTTCAAGGGCTGTCAATTGCGCTGAATACATTTGTTTATAAACTGTATTAAATACGTTACCGCTGGGTGCCTTTAGGTGTTTTTTGGTTATATTAGTGTCTAAAGATTCATTTGTGTTAGTAACAGTTTTACTTACAGCGCCCTTGAAGTGATTTTTCACAAAAACGGCGCTATACAAATAATCCAAATATTAGTTGGTCTGGCGATGGCCGTAAATATAAAGCAAAGCATTAGCAAACGTAGGTTTTGAAATTATACTGACTTCGATTCGATTATTCTATTGTTGATCCTAAACTAACTTAAAATAAAATAACAAACTGTCCAGTTCGCAGAATTTAAAACGAAAGCTCAGAGAACAAAAACTTTGGTTGAATTGAAAGTTATAAATAATAGTGACTATAATTTGATACGGTGTGGAGAGCTAAAGTTGGATCTCGGATGTTGGCCGAAATTATGTCAAAATACAAATAATACGACAAGAAATACATAAGTCTCACATTACGTACACAGGTTAGACTTTAGATAGGGTTTTGTTTTTCTTGAAAATTATTTTCAATATCTCTATTAAATAGTGCTTTAGCTAGTTCAGGATTGTATGATTGGAATCATTTGTTAAGAAACTTAAATTTATTCGCAAAGCAATTTTGAAATCTTTGATTATTTATGTCAAATAAAAAAGGATGGTGGAGGGGGGCGCACTCAGTGCTTATTGCACAGGGCGCTAGATGTCGTGGAACCGGCCCTGGTTACATGCTACTTAATAATCTAATCCCGATTACCGCAGACAAACAATACTATATTAATACAATGGGCATACGGCATACACCGTATTGAGGTAAAAGTGTTGCATTTGATATGTGACGAATATAATAACAGCGTAATCGGTATCTAGTACCTACATATGTCAATACAATGCCACTGGAATATCAGAAGGTCCATCTCCAGCTTCCGCACACAAGAAGTAGCCGAAAGAACTGCAAAACATAATCCTTTTGTGCCAATAGTGTATTGTAGCGTGTTCCACAATATTTTACAAATAATCGCAGGGTTAAATGCTTCCTAAAAGGCTGAAAATAAAGGATTACTGTCGTTGTAGCTATTTAGTGTTCATGTACGTGTTTTGGGGTTGAAAAATTCAGGAAGACAAACCGATAGCACTTTGCTGAAACGCGTCGGTGCCTTTCCTTTCATCGGGAACTGCCTGTGTAAAGGTGACGACGTGTGATTATTTCGCATATTATTCCTTTGGAACTTCGCTACGGAACATGGGTCATGCTGTTCATACACAACGTTCCTCAAATATTGCTGCAACTGCGGACTACAGGAAAAGTACAAATTGTCAAAGTAAACTTGACAAAAATAGCATATCACTAATTTAATATTGTAGTTGTTCACGGAAATTACTCACAAGTTGGTTTTTGACTAAAGAAACATCCATTGGTACACCGATTTTGTTTCTGTTCTGCAACAGAATTTCGGTCCAAACTGAAAACTTACCTTTCAGACTCTCATTAACCTTAAATTCATTAAAAGAATATCATCATAATCTGTCTCTCGACGAATCACCTTTAGATGTACAAATTTTAACCAAATCCTTTACGACAAATAAAGAGGGTCAATTTTTTTATTTCGCTCCCATGCCCTAAATCGGAAAAATAAATATATAAAAAATCATAATTATAATTCTATCTTAATAAGTATATGTATCTGATAGGACCTGCCAGGTAAGTATGTTCCTGTATATTTTCTTATTTAAACTGGGAATTAATATGTTAAAATAGAAAATAACATCTGTACAGCGCCCTTGAGGTGATTTTCCACAAAATCGGCGCTATACAAATCATCCAAATATGATTATTATCATTATTAAAGCAGAAATGTGCTTATTTTTCTTAATAAAAGCTTTCGAACGGTGAGTCATATTGTTTGATCCAATCTTTTCAACTGTCCAATAAATCGAGTAGAAAGGTTAGTAATAAACATACTTATTTCAGAATGATTGGAATAATTTATTATGTCCGTCTACTAGTTATATTTATTAACAATATTAACATTTTTATTTTCCTTGCTTATTAAGTAGAAGGCATAAAATCATGTCCACAACACGCAAGAAAATTGAACAAAACTTAACCAATAAAAAGCATAAGAAGTTTCCGATAGCAATAAAGAAGGATTTCTCTTTTCTATTTGTCTTTGTTTTCTTCGTGCGAGAACATAACATCAGAATATTCCTTCGATAGTATTTTCCTGGTAAAATATACTGATAGATTTTAGAACTATTTTTATCATTCGTTTAGTGCGTGTTTGGCACGACATGTTTACGTTCATAACAGTTTGTGAAAATTCACACCTTTAGAACCTTTGCTAATAATGACAAAGATAACACACTAAAGATGTCTAAAAGCCATTAGAATCTTCAACATTGAGGATTCGATTCTTTCGGCGGATCAAAAAAGGAAGTTCTTAAATACGCTCAAGTAGTCTTTATCAAAATAACACACGCTTTACTAAGTCGCAACCCCTAATGGAAGGGTTGTTATTAATCCTTTTTTAGTGTCCTTCGCTTTACGGTGTCACGATTCATTGTTGTATCACGCATTAGTATTGTCAATTTAATGGAATTGTATATCTATTATTAAATATCTAAAAGAACTTTTTTTAATAATATCGTTATGTTTGATAGCCCATGGGATAGGTAATAAATAAATCAATGTATAGTTCATATTAAATATTACGTTAATTTAATAGATTTGTTTTAAAAGCATTTTAATTTCTAACAAATTAAACACTTACACTGTGTTTCAGGGGGGATACCGCGAAACTCCAAGGGGTGATGATACGTGAAAATCTAAGAAAATAATGTTAATATTTATGTTTTCACTAAGACCCCTATGAAAAAGTTATAATTTATTTTGTATTTAAATATAGTAACTTGTAACCTATCATTAATACTTAAGACTATACCACCCACTACAGGCGGTAATCTACCGCTGTTAGTTCGCTAAATGCAAAATCGGTTTGACCGACCGCAACCTAACGACTGATTGACAGTACACATATATACTTATACGAATGGGCAGGTACCAACTCCCACCAGATGTAAGCGATGACGTGATAAACTATTGATCTATCGTAAAGCTATGACCGCAATACAAGTTTTGAACAAATACGAGTATATATATATGTTTTTTTTTTTTTTTTTAAAGGCAGAATTCTTCTGTTCGAAATGTTTTTTTTTTTCTTAAAATTAATAATAATAATAATCACCTCCTGAATTTCACGGTACCACCCTGAAACACGGGGTATAATGTTATGCACGTATCAAAAATTAGGAATAGGGGCATGATGTTCATAGCAAGTATCTATTTAAATATTTTCACTTAAAAAATACCTGCAGTAAAAATCGAACAAGTTTGAATTATCGAAATAAATATTATCAAATATATTTCCAATTTTTTACCACCTTCAAAAACCTATAAAATGATAGTATTAGGTACGATAAGCAGTTTGCTTAGAACAGTTATACTGTAAATGTAACGACACGCTTTTGGTAGTCTAGTTACCTTGCTAAATGTTGTATTATAGACTACGTTATATATAGCACACAATAAAGTAGTTTTTAAAGCTTCTCGTACAGGAAATATCGAAGATGACAAAAGAATTGCCCCTGGTACCTGGTAGTCTAGCTAGCTATTGAATGTTATACTAATAATGCGATTCTCGGTAGACAAATATCAGTAGAAACCCACAAAAATATTAATGATAACGGCAAAAAAAACGTTCATACGCAAAAAGCGCAAAAAATCTTCTGTGGAGTATTAAGTATCTTTGACTAAATGGAGTAGTCAGCGTCTAGAATTGAACATGTTCGCAAACATTTACGGATGGAGGATTACAAGCTGGCAGGGAGCTCAAAGTGAGAGCTTTCAAAAGGAAAGGGGGAAAGCTGAGTATTTTCACTTTATCATCTCTCAGTGCCTCACTTGTAAGAAGACTTTCCTTTCATTTTCATCAAACTTCATAAAACATTCATGGCAATCCTTTGATGTAAAGCTTCCGTGGCGAGCGCCCAGGACGAGAAGACGAGCAGCGAGCAAAGCCTTCTTTTAATGGAAACATTATTTTCCTTACACAAATCTTACAGTTCGCGGGGTTTCAAATCCTTTTTAATTGCGTTTCTTTTATCGGCCTAAGACAGCTGCTTTACTCTACATTCTGCTTTCCGCTTTCAGACCAAACTCGTAATGCCATTAAATTCATTTTGTGCGGTACTTATAAATAATGAAAACCAGATAGAAGAAAAATAAATACCTACTCTAAAACAAAAATTCTCAGAAAACTAATACATTTTTCTTCACTCAAATAATCAGGTAGGCACCGACAATTCAGAGAAAATTTCGTTTAGGTGGGTAGATACATATTTTATACAGGCCCAATCTTATGCTACAAATAAAGTAAGCAATCCCTGAGTTGCTGAGGCGCCGTATTTCAATCAAAACCTCTTTTGTATCGCGAATAAAATAGCGATATAAATATGTACTGCTGTGTGGAAAGACGCAATCCAGTATCGACACAAGAATATCTAGCAGGTAATTGCAGTTACAGTGCTGTATGACATGCAGTGCATTCTCCATTATTACCAGGTACCTGATTTTTTTATTAAAAAAGGCGCCGAAATTCACTCACAACTGTTCCAGATGCAAACTAAACGTACCTATAAATTAATTGTCCCTGGCCTTGATTTGCGACTCCTTTTGGTTTAAACCCGTTTTAATCCATTCTAGAAATGTTGTTATGTTGCTATTTACCTACCCAAATTCAAAAGCATATGCGCAAATTCAAAATCCCTCCAACAATGACATTTAGCTCAGCCGGTCGCAAGCCCGACGCAATGGACACCTCCATTATAGGCCTTTTGTAATTCCCTAAGAAAGGTTATCCTCGCAATAAATTGTGAAAGACGTCAGTCAGAAACAATAATCACCGCCGTTTCCTAGGAGTCTATGAGAAGGAGAAGCAAAACTGATAATTTATTTCCTTTAATACAAAGGCTTCTGCTGGCCGCCTCTACCCTTTGGCCATTTTTTTCTAGCAAAGTTTAAAATGTAGGTGGGTGAGGTGGGTAGGGCTTTCTGGCCTGCCCGGAGTTTGTGACTTCCCTTTACTTTATCATTTATATTTATGTGTGTCAGGCGAACAAAGGTTCCCCTTTGTCAGAGTGACCAACAGCCAGGGCAGGACTAGAGTGGCGACAGAGTCTGTTTGTTTAAACTTAAAATCAGACAATATTCTGACACCTTTCTCAGTGTTAAGCCAGTGGGACTATGGTAGCCCCAATTGGACGTTGTTATGCAGAAAGCGCCCAACCTACAATTTGCCAAAATCGAGTTTTACACATATCTTATAGATAAATACGAGATTTCTATCTGCCGACAACATCCTAGCTCCAAATGCAATAGATTTTTGGCAATTATTTTTTTTACTAACCCACATTGCAGATATTTGACTTAAATTGCAGTTTATAAACATTAAAATGAAGGATAACATGAGAATTACAGATTTTTTTTAAATAAATACATTGATAGATTATAAATGACCTATTTACAATAATTCTCACTAAGAAAAAGCACTGATATTCAATTTAAAAATGCCGTAATACGCTTTTGTATCGTCTTATTTTCAAACGCGTTTTTCTCAGTTTCATATTTTTGGGTTGGATGCTTTCTGCATAACTACGTCTAATCAGGGTATGTTGTGAAGGTTGGGAAGTATCGGGATATTCAGATCTGTTCACTAAACATAAGTAAATCCTCTTCAAACAATGTTTTGATTTTGAATGATGGTCTTTCACCGGAACGATACTGAAGGATATTTAGCATTATTTTCGCTATCAGTTTTATCGAGCACTGGAAGCATTTTTACTAGCCGCCCGACAGGCGTCAAATCTGTGCTTAACATTAGTGTGAATTTCTAATTTATTTTAACGAATACTAAGTGAAATGTTTTTTTTAACATTTTTTACTTCCCTACCTTGTAGATGAACGAATGCAAAAGAATTTCATCTATTTTTAGGACTCCGCCCACTTTTTGGGATTACAGATGTGTTTCTAGGAAAGTGTGGCACACTACCATAGACTATAAAAAAAATCTTAGAGTAACGTAGAGACCTAACATTGCGAAATTTTGAAGCCGCTTTTTGACCAAGGATTGACCAAAGGAGGTATGACGTATATGCTTCCAGCCAATCGGATGCGAAGAAAACCGTAAAGATAAACATTATTCCGTCTTTATCTGTTCGCGAACAATTTTGAGTTGCTACATGAGAAAGAAAGAGACATGAATACGTTCAGATGTTGGACTAATCAGGGAATCCCAATTCTTACAAATTTACGTCAGAATCCCGTATTTCTCTCGAAGTAAAACATATTGAGAATGCATTCAAACTCATTTTAAACGGAAGTTTATTAAATCGAAACAAATAATGTAAAGATTGACTAAATATTGGTGTAGGTAACTAGTTGTTTTGTAGGTTAGCATGTAAAATATTTGAGGTCAAACTAAAAAATACGAATTCTTGGATAAATACCTGTGGAAACTGATTTTTTGGTCCTTTGTTACTTCAGTTGAAACAACCAACAACTGCACATATAGCCATATCGTTTTTTTTTAATATTGCACTAAATTCACTTAAGTAATTACATATTTTAAGTTTTTTGTCTGTCAATTCGACTGACATGTAAACTACTGTGAAGTTAGTAATATATTTAAAAATGGCTACACGGCTTTTAGCACGCCCCAAATCATATGTTCTTAATAACAATTGTTTGTCTCTTTTTCTCATATGTCTATAGAAACGAGCATAAAGAGAGAGCTATATTTTGCGAGTATGAACGATTTGACTCATAATTAAGATGGTCTCTCTATATTGTTACTCTAAGAAAAAAATACACCGTCAATAAATGTTGATAGGTACTCAATTATGAATTAAAACAAAACAAAAAATGAATTAAAACAAAACAAAAAATGAATTAAAAAGAAGAGTGGCATTTACATAACATTTACATTCGACGATGTTGCAGACAATACTGTGAAAAGGGTTTAGGTTTGTGACAAAATGTCAAGAAAAAAACAACGCAAAGTTTATAAAAATTTCCACACTTAATTAACAGAAAGCAAAATGTATACTTACGAAGGCTTGTAAAATTAAATTAAATTCTATATGTATAATAACAAATTTTAATAACCTTACCATTAGAAAATTTAAAACTAAATTATAATTTCGTTGATACAAAAGTGGCGATAACAATATTTTTTACGATTTAACGAACGAAGACGAACCCACATAAAACGATGTAGTGCTTTGGTGAGTCGAAGCTTCCTGGTGCCAATCAAACCTTTCCCGAGTAGCTTAATGTCGATGGCCCAGCTCCGGTCCTGGCAAATGAATCCTTTACAAGTCGATAATCTATCGTTAACATGTTGCGTCTGCCGGTGTAAAAAATCTTTTGTGCTTTTGCCTTTTCGCCAAAGTTATATGTTCCACCTCTTTATTATTTCAAGTAACAAATACTGCGTGCAACCCATTAGTATCGTGGCATTTACGAGTTACAGAAGCTCCTTCGCCCATTGTCGGAATAAACTTTTCAGCTATTGTCTGATACATTAAGCATACAAATTCTTTGCGATTTTTATAGTCTTTTTTATGTGCCAAATGGACGTAAGTTACTCTTTTTTACATTTAAGATTTCTCTGTAATCAAGAATAGGGCGATTCTTTAAAGAATGTAGGTAAGCTGATTACTCTAACAGCATTTGTGCCAGTCTTCCTAAATACCAAACTAACAAACTCCAATCAGTGTTTAATGCTGCAGCAAGGCTCATCGCCGGGGTATCTAAATATTCGCACATTTCAGAACACCTTCGGAACCTTCCCTGGCTCAAGTGCACTAAATGAATTCAGTACAAGTCGTGTTGGATGGTGTTTGAATCCATTAACGAAATGGCCCCACCGTACACCACCGAACTATGAAATAACTAATATAATTGTGTTTATCTGAAGTGACCTACCAGGTAATTATGCTTCTGTATATTATCTCTGTACACAATATAAATAAATAGATATCAATGCCATAGATTATATGTAGTTAGTTATAAGATGGAGCCTGGGAATTGAGATTTGCGCAGCGCCCTTGGGGTGATTTTTCATAAAAACGGCGCAGTACAAATTATCCAATTATTATTTATTTAAGCACCCTAGAGATGATATTTCTCCAAATTTGCCCTACATAAATTATCCAAGTTTTCGTAGAGGTGGGTAGATACCTAATATCTACCCAATATACTATTTCGTAAGTAGATATTTTTTGTGGGTAGAATCAAGTATTTTAATAAAACAAAAACAAAAATTTCAACGCGCGTTTAGATATCGACATACTTCATTGTGAGTCGATGGTGTCGTTAGTGTAGATTTCGTGGACACTTTTCCTTTGACCGCCTGCGGAGATAAGTGTGTCAAACTGTACATAATATAGTAACTGGCATAGCGTCAAACTCTTAGACCCCCGGTAGAGCTTGTGAAGAGTTTAAGAAATTAAAGAAAAAGAGCTCTTCACCTTGTGAATAAAACTATTCATTTTCTTAGGTTTATAATACTTTCTTGGGCGTCAAGTATTTTTTTAAAGTTATCAACTGCAAGTAAATGGTTTTGGGAGCACAAGTCATGTTTAAATCAGTGTTGGTAGCGCGATAACATAGAAAACGTTTATTTTAAGTTCTGTATCTACCCAGTAGGTTGCATAATATTTTTAAAAATGTATGCTCTATTTCACGAAAATTGGGGCAGAGTTTTTGGAACACTTTGCACCAAAAGCAAAATTACTGTGAAATCGCTTGATTCTCGCACTTTTATACAATGAAACATCGTATATGGGGTAAAAATGCTCTATAGGTGAATTAGGGTATATTAAAAATATCTATTCAGAAAAACAAAAATGTTTTTATTAGAACCCAAATTGAGATTTAACATTTTTTGTTTTTCCAAGAAGGCACCTTACCTAGGTGACATAAAATAATTTTAAAAATTCATATACATGGCCTGTTCAAAATAAAAGGTGAATTTAGAATTTTCGCGGGCTGTGTACATTCGACTATCGTTTTTTTTTTGTTTTGTTGGCACACATATGTTTATCATATGTAAACATTATCAGCCATTTTGGATCAGTGGTTTGTTTTTGACAACTGGAAAGGTTAGTCACGTTTTTGTGTGTTCTTCGATTTTTTACTTTTGAAAAAAATGGATCAAAGAATAAAATCCATGATTTGTTTTTCCACAACTCCAAGACGCTCATCGTCATTAACATCTTCTCGGCCTTCTGTAAAGCGCTTGTACCACTTATAAACACTTTTATGAGACAAAGTAGACTCGCCGAATGCCACAGTCAACATTTTAAGTGCGTTGGAGCACTTTCCATTTTGAACGCAAAATTTAATACATATTCTTTGATCCATTTTTTTTTAAAGTAAAAAATCGAAGAACACACAAAAACGTGACTAGCCTTTCCAGTTGTCAAAAACAAACCACTAATCCAAAATGGCTGATAATGCTAACATATGATAAACATATGAATGAACACAGCCCGCGAAAATTCAAAATTCACCTTTTCTTTTGAACAGGCCTCGTACAATAAAATTCTGGAATAGAATATAATCCTTTACAAGATATCGGTGAAGGGGGTGATATGCTTCCCACAATATCATCCCAGTCATACTTTATTATCATTTTTTCGAGCCATTTCCAAAATTTAAGAGATTTCTGCATTAATTTAATGGTTGCTGTTTGATCTCAACATTTTGAAAGTTGACCCGGAAACGATTCACCTTTGTATTTAAATACCACAAACCTTTTCAAATTCAATTTCTACCGGCTTGTATTTTGAAACATTTCCAGTGTTTGACTCTGCATCTGAATCACTTTGATTAGATATTGCAACACGGCCTACACTAAAGCTTGGGTCTTGCACAATTGCAGTGGAAGCTGAGAAATCAACATCTTCGTGCACAATACTTTCTCCTGATTCGATTGCAAACGTTTTCTTCCCCTTTCCGAATATTTTGTCGTTATTTTAAGTATTTTATCCTTGAGAAATTTTCTGAAATTAGACTCTATTTCGCCTTTATCACAATCTAAGTCGTTTCAACAGCGGAATAGCATTTCATGGATACATGCCACTTTTTTTAAAAATCCAGATAATTTTTTTAGATGCGTTATCCTGAGTGTTTTCGGGAAGAAGTTTTAAAAGCTATGAAAAGTGTCCTTAAATGTTTTTTCTTTCGGCTATAATTCATAGTCCGCAAGGAATTTTGAAAAATGAAGAGGCTGTTATTTGCGTCATTCTTTTTACTTTTTTACTGCTTCTAGGGCACTCTTGTAATGTAGCTTCGGAGTAGTTCGCATACGATCGTGCACCAAGTCGACGTTTATAAATTCTGGGCACGATTGCTTGATAATAATATTACCTAAAAAATAACTTATATTGGAAGGTAGGTATTTTAATTAAATGTTAGTATACCTTTGAACAAAATCTCTAAAAAAATATTATACTATCATTTCAAAATTAATTAAGGCAAATGGAGCGATTTTTTTGTGAAAATGGCACCTAGTGGAAAGAAACACCAAAATGTATATATTGAATCCATTGTGACAAAATCAGTGTAAAAAATATCCATGTATGCTTTCAACGGTTAATCAAATAATATGAATATGTAAAAAAAAAATTAAAGAACTTATAAACATTGAAATGGAAACATGTTGAGTTCATGCCTTTTTTAAATGTTTAAATTCAACACAAGAAACAAGTAAAGACCTGCCTGCTATCTAAGATGAAATAATATGAAAAGAGGGTACAACAGACCCATCTATTGTCTCAAATTGAAAACTATTTTTTAATATGCAGATCCTTGCTAAGGGCGCGAAATAAAACATTTTTGAAGTTAGTGTAAAGTAAAGCGATGCGGTGCAAAGTGAACAAACTTTACGGTACCTGCAATAAAAAATAGGGAAGAACTTGATCGATTTACTTTCCTTCATAATGTTCAAAACCTAATTGACACAATCAATATTTTAAAGGAGGCTAAATTATTGGTCAAATAACTATTTTATTTGAAACCCCAAAAAAAAACAAAGGTAACGAATGGTATTTTCTTCGGGCATCTGTGAAAATAAAATATTATCACAATCATCGCAACTATCGATAATAAGTCTTCTTTTGACAGGTTGGTTGTTAAAACAGATTACTACTTCTTCCACGTCGAGCGCCATTTTAAGTAATTTGGTTAACGTCAGTTTTCCTTGTTTTTTAACATTATCGAACAAAACTATTAACAAAATGCAGGGTCCTGCCGTGTTTATGGACCTGTCTCTCGAAGACCAGGTATGTCACATCATAATTTCAATAATTTTGCTTTCTAAACCTGGAAACAGTCAATATGCCGATTTGTAGGTTATGGTTATTTGCACACTTGTATGTCGTCTATTTTATGCATATGGGTATATAAATGTCTGGATGTGAGTAATTCCTTTACTTTACAATTACAAATTTCTAGTGGAAACTTAAAATCCTCTAGCATTATAAATAAAGAAACAACACCGACTCTCAAAATACCCAATCAAATTATGAAGACTTAATTTCAAACTTACATGATGCATTATTTTATGTTAAACCCGTACCTGTCGTGACATGTATTAAATTCTTTTTCAAAATATAATGTATTTTCAATTTTAGGCGCAAGAACTCCGAAAGTATTTCAAAAGCCTCGGAGCAGAAATATCCGAAGAGAAATCCGCAAAGGGAATTGAAGATGACCTACACAAAATTGTGGGAGTCTGCGACACATGCTTCAAAAGTGGGAACGAAGATGAAATTGATGCCATCCTCAACAGTATTGTCTCGATTATGGTGTCCGTAAGTATACAGTTTTTTTTTTTTTACACTTTTAAAGGTAACAAACACAATGTGATTACTTTAACAAACAGTGAAATAAAGTGAATATTAGCTTCCTCCATCTCTGGTCTAAAATTATAGTTTACAATATTTTGGAAATTATGATAACACTTTTAGCTAGTAATTGTATTGTTTGTAACTCATTTGAATTAACAAATTCAGCTACTAATTTGTATGATTTTCTTTTGCAGATTTCTCTTGACCGCGGAGAAAACTTAATTCTTGCTTTCAGTGAAAAGTTAGCTAAAGCACCAGGACAAAAATTGGGAATGGTCGCACTTCAATCGTAAGTTTGTTATAATTATGAAAGTTTTTGTTTTGCTGAAATGTAGTGACAGTTTTCATAAATTGTGATAAAAATTAATTCAGGAGTGATCTTCTACAGTAAAGTCGACGTAGTTTAAATATCCCGAATAACCATGAACATCTAATATTTTTTTGAAGTGGTATAATCTATTACAATTTATGAATAATTATTTTAAACGAAATCGGATTTGAATAATTAAAATCGACTAATGTAATTATTACTTCTATGTTAGGCTGTGGAGGCTGTACAAGAACTTGGAGAACAGCTCTCCGCTGCGCTACCACGTGTACTACCACGTGATCGGAATTGCACGTCGCGTGGGGCAGGTGCGTGATGTGTTTGATGGTGTGGAGCAGCTGAAGAAAGAATTTGCCGCCTGCCCACCCTCCTCGGAGCAGATGCAGAAGCTGTACCGACTGCTGCATGAGGTGCTCAAGGATAACCAGAGGTGGGTTGTTTTAATACAATTTAAATACCTTTAACAGTTTCCTAATATCATAGTATAAAATGGTATAATTTCTCTTCTTTTTGTTTTCATTTCTTCCCCTGCCTGAGTGCTTACGGGAGCTATGCAGACCGTCTCCGTATCAATAATAATAATCATGTTGTTAATGATTTATATGTAATAGATTGTATTTTACTGCCAAGGAATTTTCAGCTTAATGTACTGTTTTTTTGAGAGCTTTCTGTCAATTTTTTTTTTATGTAAATTCTAAGTGCAATTCTACAATCCTAGATGAATTCAACCATCAAATAAGTTGTTCTTGCAATTTATTAAATTATCTTACTTTTCCAGTGAACTGGCTTCCAAGGTGATGATTGAACTCCTGGGCACCTACACCTCGGAGAACGCCTCCTACGCCCGCGAGGATGCCATCAAGTGCATAGTGGCGGCGCTGGCCGACCCCAACACCTTCCTGCTTGATCCCCTGCTATCTCTGAAGCCCGTGCGGTTCCTCGAGGGAGAGCTCATCCACGATCTGCTGTCCATCTTCGTCTCGGAGAAACTGTCCAGCTACCAGACTTTCTACAATAACCACAAGGAATTTGTACATTCTCAAGGTATATTTAAACATTTCCTAATTTTACATTATCAAATCTAGCATTTAATTAGATTTAGCTACTGTTCTAAAACACTTAGTTTACAATGATCTCTATTACTTGAGCTATGGTAAATAAAAGTGGTAAAAATAGACTCCTGCAGTACTTTAATTGAATACAGTAAAGAGTTATGGGTAAGATTCCTGCTAACATGGCCACTACCAGCCTCTTTAAGCTAAGTTTTCAAACAATATATCGTTTCCCCAAAATTACACCTATTCTTTGGAGAAACGATATACCGTTTTCAAACTTTATACGTTGGATATCAGTTTTTAATTTCCGCACTGTAAAAATTTCCCCAAAGAAAAGGGGCGATTTTGAGTAAAAATGATATTATTGCAATATTTTTCCTCTATCCAATGAAGCCAAATGGAATGTTTGAAGCAAAACAGATGAAATTGCCTATTCATATTATATAATAAACAATTGTTTCCAGGCCTTAACCACGAACAGAACATGAAGAAGATGAGGCTCCTGTCTTTCATGCAGCTGGCAGAAAGCAACCCTGAAATGACCTTTGAACTTATCCAAAGTGAACTACAAATCAAGGAAGAAGATGTAGAATCTTTCATTATTGAAGGTATGTTATATCACAATGAACTACCTAATTATTATTTATTCCTGCACTGACGGTTTTTCATTTTGCGTTGCATATTTAACTACTTTGGGCCGGCTCTCAAGATCACAATGATCAAATATTACATATTCTCCTGCCATAGAATGATTAACCGTAGTGAAATTGGAAACTACAACAGCAACCAAAAATGACATTAAATTTGTCAAATCTCTCAGTGGAGTGGCACTTTGGAATCCAAATGTATCTCAAATAAAATAAATCTCAAAATATTTATATTTGCTATCTAAATAGTACCACTCTCGCACTTCTTCTATCTCTTTATTCTTCTTACAACACAAAATTCCCTGGCTCCGATGGTGCAACAGAACAATTGACTCTATCCAGTGAAACTCTTAGGTGTACTCAACTTGAATATGTTATTATTTTTCAGTATTGAAGACCAAACTGGTGCGAGCGCGTATGGATGAAACTAACAAGAAAGTGCATGTATCAAGCACAATGCACAGAACGTTTGGCAAGGCGCAGTGGCAGCAGCTGAGGAACCTGCTGCACCTGTGGAAGACCAACCTGGGGTCCATTCAAGATGGCATGAAGAATGTGGCGGCGGCCCAGCTAGAACTGGTCGCTCAACAACAGAAAGTTTAGGACAAAAACATATCCATTTCTGCATCGGTTCAAATATAATATCTGAACAAAATTTTGTCAAAAGCCTGGTTTATCTGACATCATGTCAACACACAAACTTGCTGTTCAATTGGGTTACCCGATTGATTAATTGTTCTAGTTAAATTACAGAACATGTGAAATATATTAACACTCTTAAGTGAATGTAGTTGAACCAGGCTTTTGACATCAGATTATTCCATTTTCAATAAATAAATAAAACATCCATAAAATAAGCAGGTGTAACAAGAAGTTCCAAACCAATGAGGATCAAAACTGTTTTGTTTACAAAACTGTTGACAAACAAAAATCTACAAATTTGTACATTATTTTTTAAGGATCCGCAGGTTACCATCACTTTTTTATTGAATTGTATTACTTCTTTTTTATGATAATGATAAAAAATATTTAATCAATTTTCTATTGGTTTTACATCTTTCTCCCATTCCCAGTATTTCACTCTCCATATATCTACGATGATGCAATTCAAGACCATTCAGTGTTTTGAGATGTAACAGTGGACAACGACTTATCATTGCCGCTTACTCTTTTGAGATGGTATACAAATAAAATTCAATCTTCATTAGCAGATACTTAATTAAACAAAATTTATATAAAAGCCCCGCTGGGCGTAAAACAACAAAATTAAATCAAAAATACTGCAATATAACTTTTTTGCCTTAGAAGGCGCGTTTCACAAAGTATCCATCTCAATATATTTTTGAAAGGTTTATCCAACCTATTTTAAAAAATCAAAATCTAATATTTATACAGAAAGAACAACAAACGTCGATTCTTAATACAAATTGTCACCACAAAAAAAGTGGGATACATATAGTCACCGGAAAGGCAAAAGGACTGCCATTTTGCGAAGTTTACACCAGAACACAAAATTTTTTTTTGTTTGTTTTACAATAAAATTCATGAGTCTTCAGTACCTGGTTGGATTTTGAAAAAAAAAGTTTAATCAATGTTCTCACTAAGTTACTTGAAGCAACAAAAACTAAAAAAGTCCCAACTTGTGTCAAGCCTTCTCCCAAACGGTAAATATATTTTAAATGGCTGAAGGGCCACAGAAGTCTTCAGAATCAAACGAGAGTCAGAGTCTTTGATACAGAAAAAAAACCTGATTAAACTGAATATTTAACTCATTTTTGACCAAAGTGTCGCTTAAGCCCTTTTGCCTTTCCAACGACGATATCTTGAAAAAGTTTCATATCCAGTAAAGAACTTTTCCCTAAGAACTCACTAATGTAAACTTAAATTCAGTCAATTAAATACAACCATCAGATGGTGATAGTAATAAGGCCTAATGAGCCGCAGTACTAGTTAGATAGACATTATGAGGGGTATTTGTACAAGCCCCAGCTAGTTAGTAGAGGATTACGAAAGAATCCATAAAATCAAAAAAATTGAAAAAGTTTTCCGAGATATTGGAACTTTTGGGTGTGAATGAATTTCAACACACTTAAATAAACTAAAGTAGAGGTAAAAAACAACATTCAATGTACATAATAATAAACTATTATGATTAACCTAAAAGTCTAATATTAGAACATTTTTTTCAAGATATCGCACTGTTGTTTTGGGATAACGATATATAAGTTTTATTGTAAATACTTATTCATACAATTACAGTTAAACCCACTTATTAAGTTTCCACATAAGAAGTTTTGTTTTTTCGGTCCTTTGGAAAACCACATTAAATGGTTTCACTGTAATAAATCTATCTTGAAAAAAACAAAACTAAAAGCTCTGATCTGTCTTTGATAAACAAATGTGGTCATCTAATGCAAAATCTTGCGACACTTCCACTTCAAATTGAGCTGATTTTACTTAATAAATACAAGGGTCTCGAATAAAATAAAAGCATTCTGAATTCTGAGAGTCTGCTCTCTTGCCCTTAGATTTGCCCCTTTTTCTGACTCACCACACTTTCTTACTCATAGTAACAGTGTGGTGGCAGTTGTTTCAGGTTATGTGATGTTTATTTCTCATATGACTCATAATGCAGCAGGTAGGGATTATACCTAGATTCTAGGCATCGATGGAAACTAGGAATTCTATTAGTAGGTAAAATTATTTTATGTTGTGTTCCATATAAATACCTGGAATCCATTATGAGATGTGGAGTGAAGAATGGTGCCACGGAGTGCTGAAGGTGCTCACTATGAGAATACACTATCTCCCTTTGGTGGAACTTTCGGAAGGTGTGTTCAGACTGCCAGTTTCCTTTTAGTATTATTTTTTCTAAAGGATAGTCTTTTAACCAGTTTACTAAGGCTACTGTCACTATAAAAAATATTATAAATATCTGGCAATTTCGCTAAGAGAAGTGGCTCATGACTATCAATAAGGGAGAAGAATGCTTGACAACACAAAACACAAACCTTTTGAGTCACAGGTTTTTGGGGAAAATATAATGGAATAAAAATATGGTAAGTGGCAGCTTAAGATTATTGTTGTATTAAAAAATTATCATGTTGTGAAATTGAGTGTGACCTCAGTTCTATTACAATGAAGTAGGGTGCAGATCAAATTTTTATTTTAAAGTTTTCAACTTCACCAAATAAAATTATTCAAATTATGCTTGAAATCGATTGATAACCTACATTATCGGCTTAAATAATGTAGATATGTTACTGAGACAACGCGCGTGAATACACTAAACCGAGTCCGCAAGACATACCTGAGATTTACTGCGTTTAGTATCACAGATACATTCGGTCGACAGACAAGCTGTCACCAGCTGCCACAAACGCATCTATGTAAGCTCTTTTCTGAGATAAAATGCCTTCCTGTGCTTTTGACAAGTGTAAAAATCATTTGCGAGCAAAAAACAAATCTCGAGGAGTTTCTTTTCATTATTAAATCACTTATTATTTCAATAAATACATTTATTCACAAGGTTTTTAGCTATATTGCGACATGCCCGATTATAACAGTAGCGCGGACGTTCATATAGCTATCTCATCCGTACACACATATTCTGTTTGGTATGGCTATCCTTTTCATAAGCGTTATGATCTTTGAAACAGGGAAATAACAAGGAAATGTATGATTGTGGAAACATTTTATTTCTATACTTGGCCTCAACCGTTTCATAAAGATTGAATATTTCAACTTCTTAATTTAATATAATATTGTACATTGCAATAATTGCAAAAGTAAAATTATGTTAAAAGACAAAGGCTAATTGAACCCATATTCTTACAATTTAAAATGTCTAAGTATACAACATTATAACTGTGCAACTTTGTAAAAGTACATATTAACATTTTTCAAGAGTACCTACAAATATATATTTTTAAGAATAAATATCTACAATAAATGCCAATTTTAAAGGAATACGAGAAAAGTTTAGTTGGTATGTGTCTATGATAAATACAGAGAGAAATAATATTTAAAAATACTGAATTTATCAAACATATTTGTAAACAATTAAATCCAATGAATAATGTAGTGTTGGTCCCCTCAACGCATCAAACAATATACAAATAAGAAAACAACTGAAATTTATCTAAAATGATATGGGTCAGAAGATTCCATGAACATTTATCACATGTTCCAACAAAAGAAGACATACAAACTAAAAGGAATGAGATTATTCATCTAACATAGAAAATATTTGGATGTTATACTGAAACAATAATTTTATCGATTGCAAAGAAAATTCTAAATGATAAATGCACTAACTGCATACAACTATTAGATCATTCAAATGAAATGTTACTGTCAAAAGACAACTGCGTTTCAATAGATAATAGAAACAATATATTTAAAATCAATTGAAGATGCTTTGCTACGATTTTCAAAATAATCATTAATAATTCAGTTAATTCATCCACCACAATAGCATGAACACATTTTGTGAATAGATTATTTTTTAAATGGCTGTCAAGAAACAATTTTCAAAATCCTATCCTGATCAAATTGTAACACTATTTATAAATGAATGTGATTTTTTTTCTACATTATTATTAAGTTCTGCTAGTTTCATTGACTGCTTTTTGGTATGATAGCTGTTTGGCCTTTCAAAGGCATTATCAAACTATAGCTCGACCAAGTTGGTCAAATTATTTTTATGAATTTTATTATGACTACACATTTGTACACTGAGTACAAGTAATTTTGGTGTTTCCCTGAAAAATGTATTGTGAATTATGTTTCATTATCAGTAGGGTTAAACCAATGTATTATTATATTCTTATTCTGAGAGGTACTTACCATTAATAACTCTGTTTACCCCGTTTTGTGAATGTTAATAATTTGCTAACTATAAAGGTAGTTTCATCTCAATTGTTCTATAACATATGCACTATTTAAGTTAATTATTCCTAGCTATTTCATTTTAACAATGATTGGCTGTCATGCAGAATGAAAATAAAATAAAACTAGCAGAACTTAATAGTGATGAAATAAAAAATGTATTTAATGTTAAATTATAAAAAAATAATGAGTTCTACAAATTAAACACAAAAACCATAAATAATTGTAAGGTCCTGTTTGGTATCACTAACATTATCTTACATTTATTTGATCCTTGAAACTGTGGGAAAATTATTTCCATCAATGGTTTGTATTTGATTGAAACCAAAATGTTCACTAAATATTTCATTATTAATATTATTCTAAAGTACATATTCAAAAATTAACTAACCCAAATATTAGTTGATAACATTAGCTTAGTGTATACATGACTCTAAAATGGATTTACAATTGCATACATTAGGTTTATCTCATTACATATATATTACACAAGCATTTTCATTTCAATTAATTACATTTATTTTACAGATCATTTTGTAATAATTTAGAATATTATCATTTTAGTTGCAAAGCTTCTATAACATCTAACTCAGAGAGATTCTTAAAAAAACTTTAAAGAGGTTCTTGCACATTTTTTTAGCAATGTACCAAAATCTAAGCAAAAAAGAGTATATATGCGGTGTATAAATAATTATTTGAAACTTTTAAATTTAGAAATATGAAAGGCAAACTTCATAAATATCTCATGTCATACAACACACATAATATTATTTATCATAAGAATTACTTTTTACATTTGTTTATTTATTGTGGTTGCCTAAACTGTAGTCATTTTGAAAAAGAACACTTTTTATCAGAGTTTAAGCATAATATGGAATCTTGGATTAAAGGTTTTAGTAAACAAAATACATAATAATGTTATTGTGGAATAAAAATAGGATCCTTTTCTTTTTAAAAAGGTTGTTGTTGAATTACATACTTATTTGCACTCTTGCATCTTCAACTGATAAGGTTCTTTTTGAAGGAGATCCATATGGAGTTTGTTTGTGACTCATCCAAAATGGATAAATATTTCAATAATTCTGCATTTTTTGTAGTATTAAGTAACTATGTACTATAATATAACTGTTCAACTGAAACACACCAAACCAACTTGTCTTATATTTGATGTATGTTATCCAAATAAAAGACAATCCGATCCATTAGCCAACAAGAGAGAAACATTGATATTACGATTGTTGTAAAAGCGTTGACATGATTCTTGAATTTTTACATTAGTACCCATTTGGTACCAAAATGTTTAACATTTTTCTCATGATAATATTTTTGTTTAGAGTTTTAACTCTCACAATCAGAGTAGGTAACTTTAAAGGCCCTGAATTGCCATATTATGGTAAATTTGAACTATATCGCCCCAAAGGGAACAACCAAACAATAATATTATTACTACTATGTATTATAAAATCCAATAATTTTTACAACTGGTAAAATGCAATTCGCTAAGATTCTTGTCATAATATAATGTACATCATTCAACAAGTTAATTTAATTCCATAATGTATAAAAATATACATATTAAAATTAAATCGCATGTAACATTGTGTCAATAAAAAAAGTGAACGATCTAAACATATTCTTTTTGAATTATATGTAAATCAACATGTCATAATATTTTATATTATTTACAAAAAATATATTATCTACAAATGTTTAGATATATTTGGAGGACACATTACGGACCAACTTTACACCAATTGAGCCAGTTTTTTGCTGGCTTTGTCATAAGAATAAAATATTAACAGAAAATGAGTATCACAATTATGTATTTTCGCATGAATTGCATTTGACATAAAGAATGGTAAGTTAGTTTTTTAAATTAAATGGAATGAGACAGATTTTCTACTGTGGAAGTCTTGGGGAAAACATTAATTAAGTTGGATCTTCAATACTTAAAGATCAATCTAAGCTAAAAATATTGCTAGAATATTAAATAAATAAATAAAGTATAACAACTAGGACACAAGTTTCATAATTGAAAGGAATTGTGCAATGGAACACTTGGAGTCAAATTATTAACTCTTAATATATTTCCTAATTTTACTTACTACTTATAGTAAATAACATGTGAATTCATTAGAAAGACTTTTCGATGGTGTTTTGACTGGCTCAAAGAAAATATACAAAAAAATAACGTTGAGAAAAATTATGAAATGATTACTCAATGAATGTTCAAAAAATATAATTATGTATGTACATTTGTAAAACAATTTTTTTGGGAAATTCGCCTGGAATGGCTTTATTACAATAGATTTTTTGAAATAATTCAGATATTTGTAGGAATTCATTTAAATCATACAAAGCGGAAGGGGTAATACAGAAAATTGATAAGACAAAATAGTTTAGGTTCAATCAAGTCCATCGGGTAACTGGAGAACACTATTACCTTTATCTGGGACTAAAGAAGGTTAATTGCCTTGAAACTTTCAGATTTACATGAAGAAATAAATAGAGAGATTTATTTATATTTTTTTGTTTACTAAGGGATCTCTAATTATTACATAATAATCTTCCTATCTGGAAGTTCTTGATTTCTGTTCTGATTCTACAGAACTCTACTTCTAGATCTCTGCCGACTTTGTGATTTTTTATAAACTTAAAACCAGTGATGCACAATCCGCAACCCGCAGGCCCATTTTGTGCGGCCCACGGCTTATTTCGTACAGCCTACTTAGCAAAATAATAAATCTAAATGTTTGACGTGACATTACTGAATTTAATAAAGATATTTTTTTTTAAACCATACCTCATGTCCTAAATGAATTTTCAAGTGGTGGTGCCTGTTTTTAGATTTCTTATTAAAGGTATGGATAAATATATGATTCTAGGGAGTTTTTAAAAAAAAAATCGAAAAACTTGAATTTTTCTGGCCACCTAAAAAGGTTGTCTATCACTGTTTTAAGCTATTTATTTTTTTCTTCGTATCTACTCAATATGGAGCGGTTGCACCATAATGGATTTTTACTCACAAAGTCGAAACTAGCGTCTTGCCAAATTTAAATCAAAGAATGAAAAATATGTAGTTATTAATTTGTCATGATAATAATATCTTTGTTCATATGCCAGAGCAAAAAATGTGCAAGATTCATTGTATCGCATATTATCATGATTTAGAAGAGCACGAATAAATTAAAACATTTTGAGAATGAACATTCTAAGACCAAAGTTTCTTTTCATTATTGATCTTATGCAAACAGCAATATGCCACATTTCAGGAAGTGACAACCGTCTTAGGAAATGATTGTGGAAAGTAACCATAATAATTGGTCCTCTGCCAAGGGAAATGTGGTAAATTTCACCAACAAATAATGTATTAAGCACTGCTCAAGAGAGCTGATCCAAGTAAAGCCACAAGTACAATATTCAACTAGCAACAAACAAAACATTGTATTGTATTTGCAAAATAAAATGTTATAAAAATGCATATTTTCATTCTTTTTTTGATGGGTGTGTAATTCTTTTTTCACTTTGCTTATTATAAAATATTTTAATGAGGACTATTTCAATAGGATGACAAATGTTGTGTTAACCTGAAAAACAAGACTTGTAATGCTGTTTGTTTTATAATTATCAATTTGCTTCAGGTAAAGTGCTCAATTAGCAAATCTATTTATGATTTTCTGTCGATAATTTTTTCAAATTATCCTGAAAAATTCACATTTACAACTACTCAGGCATTTTTGTAAATTTAATAAATGACAAAACTGTGAAAAAAGAAAACAACTCTGCAGATGCAGTATTTTATATAAAACATGTCGATATGCTGCATATTTTACAAATGTCGCCAACAAAATAGGAAAGTAAAATTGGATTTTCTCAGCTCAGAAATAAAACATTCAAAATATAAAATGACATCACCTCACAATTTTCTTAAGAAACTCTTTTGTATACTGAATAAGATATGACAATATAATATGTTAGCGTCATGTCAGTTGCAAAACGACTCAAATTTGTACTTATGGCTGCACTTGGAAGAGCTCTTCCTACAAGATGTCCTGAAAGTTGAACCCAGGGTCATTGTCGAGGGAGTTGAGCAGCTCCAGGTTACTGGAGTCTCCGGGTTGGATGTTCTCCAGGAAGTCCAGGTTGAAGTCAGCCGGCTGGCCCGGGAAGGAGGACACGGAGTTGTTGACCACGGGGTTGTGCAGCGATGAGAAGTGATTCACGGAACCAGGACCCTGGGAGGAAGTTGGCATGCTCTGGTTGCCCATGCCGTTGTTCTGGTGCATGGACATGCTCTGCGACTGGTTCATATGAATGTTTTGCATCTAAAATGGGAGGACATTGAAATATGATAAATTAAAATTCTTTCAAGAATTTAATTGAAATTCTAATTTAAATGTAACATAAAAGAAAGCGGAGATTATAATAAAATTGAGCAGATTGTAAATTGTTTTACAATCATTTAACACTTTTTTTTTAATCTTAGTGTTTTGCGTTTTTCATTCCTTAGTACAAAGTAAAATCATTTTACAATTATTTTGTTATTATTTAGTTTATAAATAAAGTAATAAAATTCAAGTGACAAAATGCTCTTGGGCAACACACTGTCACCAAGTAGAAACAAAAACATTGTAAGAACATTAAGAAAAACAAATATTAATGGTGTAGTTATAGGTACTACCTGTGACTACCTTGATTTGCACTGCAATTTGTAGTGTGTGGTGCTAGGGTTTAGAACTTTGAGACATTTTTTAAATATTTAAACAACTTTATCTAGGGAGCGAATGGACTCAATACACAAACTATATTTTAGTTAACTGTAAAAACGACATTGATGATTTGTGATTGTGCTAGCAAGTATGAACTAACCACCGATATTGTTGATAAAAAAACTTCACAATAATTGTAAGGCAGTCTGTGCTATCCCTATTCTATGATATTTACCTGTCCTTGCATGGACATAGCCTGGTTCTGTTGGGCCATGAGGTGGGGGGGTATTTGGTGTGGGTGTTGCTGGGCGGCCAGCAACTGTTGCTACTGTTGCTGGGAGCGCAGCAATTGCTGTTGCTGCTGCAATTGCTGCTGTTGCTGTTGTTGCTGCATACTGCTTCCACCGCCCATGGGGAAGCCACCTGAAAGGGATAACATAAGTTATAGTTAGCAAAAATATTGTCTTTGTTTTAATTCAATAACAAACTCAACTCGAACTTAACCCGACATAGCTGTGGTCTTAGGTCAATACGTATGTATACATATTATTGATGGCTTAAAGCCAAGACATTGCATTTCCACTTTTTGGGAAAAATGAGTTATGAACTAGACCCTACTGAGGAGAACCCAAATGTGTATGTGTAAAAATATGGCAACTCTAAATCACACCATTCCAAAGATAGTTATATATTTCAATGCAACAAAATCAAATTTTGAAAAATTCGTTACATTGTAAATCTCAAAATAATGGTTTAAGGAAAATCAATATCTTAGCTTAAAGGCATTGTTATGATAAGTACAAAAGTTGTAATTTTGTTATAACTATGTCATTTCAAGTAAGTTTGTATCCTATTTCTTTTGACATATAGTAACATTGATGACTCCGTCTTGCATACAAATACAAATGGTCCACCAAACCAAACAAACAGGTGACACTTATCGATTTACAGATACAAACTTGAGAAATGTCATATTTACACTTATCATATTTTGATCTAAGACAACATTATATCTTACATTCCTCAGCCCTCTTGACCTATAAAATCTGTCAACTATGACCAATGTCACTTGAATAGAAAATCCAAAAATGGTTCTTGCTTATGAATTATATAATATGTTATTTGTTATTTCCCACTTCATGGAATACACAAACCTGATTGTGAAACAATTCACAGCGCCATAAACTACAATGGCTTTATTGTGCAACCAATTCACTGCTGTTTAGGTAAATTACACAGTTTTCTGATAAAAAGCTTGTAATAATAATATTTTAACACAAATTTTGAATTAAATGTTGCTGTATTTCCAGAAAAGAACATTATTCTAACTCGAAAAATAAATACCTTGTTTTTCTTGTTCTCTTTGCTGGCATAAAGGAACATATTAACCTATTGGGTACTGAATTGTTTTTGATTAATTTGGAGTGTGAATACTGAATTAATTTTGAAATGAAAATTGAAACTGTCTCTTCATCTACTAAAATGAATGTAAGTTCTAATCTAAAGAATTTTATTTTGTCATCTTCACAGAGCAAAGAATAAATGTTCCATAGAGTGATCAAAGCACGAGCTTTCCCATTTATATCAGAAATAAATCCACATATTAGAATTACTACAATGGTATCCAGACCCAACAGAGAAATGAGATAGCTAAAGAATGACCGCTGCCTAACAAGGAAACAGTGTTGGAAGGCAATGGGATATGTTCCTGCTGCTGAGAGGTCCGATGTTACCTCTATTCCTGTTCGTCGTTTATAAGAAAGTGTTATTACTATCAACAATCTTTTGGGTTTAATCAAATTTTGATTAGAAAATTAGATAAATTAAAAAAATCTAATCTAAATAATTTTTGTATGTTAATTTGTACTTTGATGGTGTTGGTGTGAGAACGCCGCCATGTTGGGGTGCCTAGCAAACTGTCCTTGGGCCGTCTGCTGGTGCTGCTGCATGACAAGGTGGTGCCTCCAGTCCGGGGGCGCTTGGGGCCCCCCGGGGGTGGCGTACCGAGCGCCACCGCCGTAGACTACGCCACCTGCTCCGCGCATCATGGGACCCGCTGTAATTTTAATTAGTTATTATGACAGTGTAAAATTGCAAATACAGTAGAACACCGTTATTTCAAAATGCAAGGAACCTCAAAAACCAAATTTTGAATGAACAAGTTCCCACATTATTTAAAATTAAGTTACCAGTAGTCATTCATTAAGTTACCATTATTCACGTTGAATTCAAGTATTCAAAGTATTACTATTTAGCAGCTGATTTAAAGTGGTTTTTTCTTTAAGACCAATTAATTTCACTGATAACCTAGTAGCAAGACAGAAAGACTGCATTACGTGTGCACAATTACATTGTGCCCTGAGAGTAAAGCCATAGTAAGAACAAAAAAATTATATGTTTTGAAGTTCACTATCTGTTTTTGGCACATTCTTAATGGTTTAAAAAAAATTATTGGGAATTTCGGCTATATTAATCATTTAAGAAATTTCACTCGTCACTTTTTTACACCATCAAGAACATGTCAAATTCAGTTTTTAACATTGACATATAAACTATAGGTTTTGTACTTACTTTGGTTTTACACTCAATGTGGAGCATGTTTATTATATAGGCCATTATATAACCTGTATTCTTAAAATTACAGCTTAATCTCCAACCATAAGAAAAAATAAGCAGAAATGAAAAAAAATAATAAATGATTTGTTTAAGGAGCAGTAAATTTGAAAGTAACCTGAGGGAGGAATAGGCTGATTCATAGCCCGCCTGATTGGCTGCTGGAACCTGGCCTGCTGCTGGGCGAGAGGCGGCAGCGGACCCTGCGACGCTTTATAGTCGGGCGGCGGCGGCCTCAAGTGCTGCTGCGCCCTCAGCATCTGCTGCTGCTGTTGCTGCATCATCTTGGCGTGGTGCTCCCGCGTCATGCCCATGCCCATAGCCATGGCGTTGCCGTTCACCGAGGTGGGTACGCCGGGGCCGGGGCCCATGGGCACGCCCTGCGCACCAGCGTTGGGCGCCTGTTGCTGCTGTTGTTGCTGCTGTTGTTGTTGCTGTTGCTGACGCTGGCGCAGAGATTGCTGAGTGAAGTTGATGGTCTGCGACTGGGATACAGTGTACGAGTCACCGTTACCTGGACCTACAAAATGAACAATGACATTATTACACTATACGATACAGGAATTCTCTTACGCACATTGGGTACAGGAACAAAGGCAGCCCTAATGGCACTAGTGACGTAATGCATAACTACCCCGGAAGAACTGGCTACCATCAATAAAATAACTCTGATCTAGATGCCAGGACATAAAGTATCGAGGGCAACAAGCAAGCTGATGGACTTGCAAGTAAAGGGTCAGATTGATCTCAGCTGGGTGCAGTGCGTAATAATAATATCAGGACTGATACATTTAGATACTCGCTTGTACCTAGATTGCATGCGAAGTGGGTAATTTCTTCGCAGAAATAGTAGATATATTCAACTGCACTGAATGTAGTCACAAGAAGGCTATAATAGCATACCTCTTCCAAAAATACTATTGTTAAATTATTCCATTGTAATATCTCTAAATACTAAGTTATGTTTTTGTGTGCTAATCATTTATTCCATGTTACTTCTGTATCACTATTATATTATATTTTCTAGTTCACGTGAGTGCTTATGGAAGCTGTCTGGTTGTCACAATTGAGTTATAGAAAATCTACAAAATCCCAACAAATTAAATAATATTTGTTTATTGGGAGCGCCATTCTTGTTTATACTAAACCATTGGTGGCTGATTTAAGGGCTATTTACCTGAGTTCTGATGGTGGTGGTGAGGAGAGTTGCCCCCCTGCTGGCCGAAGTACATGCCCTGGTGCGCCGCCACGGACACGTGTCCACTGCCCAACTCCCCGCTCAGCTGCATGTGCTGCCCAGCGGAAACCTGCAAACAATTATTTACTTCAAATAATTTGTCTCATTTATAATATTTATGTCAAAAGCATTTTAACCGTTATATAAAAAAACACATTTCCTCAAAACGTTCATTTCTTACAATTTTTCATCAAAATATATTTGTCAGATTTATTATAATCCAGATACGACAATTTGTTGCATTTATCAAAATATGATGAAAATAATTTGTTGAAATATTATTTAATAGTTTTATTAAAAAATCATGTAAATAATAATTTGTAATAATATAATTATTATCAATTTATGATAATTTTCAAATTTTTATTACAAGTCAGATTTCATCATTTTCGCTGACGAATTCTAGAGATACTGGTCAGTATGCAATACAGTTTGCCAGGCGAAGATGACCCTCGTTAACTATCCTAATATAATCTATGGCTGTATTTTGTATTTTCGTACCTGAAAAATGGTAAGACTTAAGATAAGTATATTCATAATATTTCAGAAATATTTATCTTAAGATCTCGCAAAAACCCCTCGTTAGGGGTTACATTAGAACCCCCATTCGGAACGGGAGTGTTGAGAAAAAATAGTGTCACCTATCAATATTTGCTCCTTAGAAAATACAAGTGATTCCGTTAACCTAATTTTGATGAATTAAATTATTTCATGAAAAACAATAATGTTGCTTCCAATTAAACCTCCCTCTGTACTTACAGTGGGTGGTCAAATTATTAGTTACACTTGTAAAAATTACATTATGATCAGCTTGAAGTTGAATAACATTTTAAAAGAGTGGAAGTTAGTATTTTTTTTGGTTATTTAGGTACTTATTATACAATTCAAAATAAATTTTGTTTTACATAATACTAAATTAAAATAAAACCGGAAAAAATGCAAGGCTGAGGTGAGCGTAATGAATAGGATCAAGAAAGGGACGCTTAGATGGTTTGGGCATGTAGAGCGAATGAACGAAGAAAGGGGTGTGAAAAGAATATATGATATATAGAGTTATATGGCGGCCCGTCTTCTCTACTACCCCTGCGGGGAAACGGCATGATGGTCAGTTAGTTAGTTTAATACTAAATTAAACCCCGTTTCTACAAGACGACGCCTGTTTTTTGTAACAAAAGTGGAACGCCGGCTTCATTTATGATTTTCGTTAACTCCTTTCTACATTTTTTCCTGTTTTACAGGCAAATGTCCCGAATTTTTCATTCATCTTGAGGCGTAACAATTCGCTTTCGTCCACATTTTTCAAGTCTCTGACTTGCTAAAGGTATTTTTCTATCAACTGAAGCCTTTATTTGGTTCGCTGTTACCACATTTACATGTGTAAGTTGAACAATATTTTTTTGGGAAATGACATGAATTTTTCAATAATGCTGAAATTTCTGAAATCTTTTCTGGGGAAAAATCTTTAGTTTTTCCCATTTTTGTCAAGTACTGTCGAAATATATATATACTTAAATACAATATATTTACCCAGCTTTATACTATATTTACGTTTTTCAATGTCCAAGGACCGAAAAACACTTAATAACAATATTAACTGATTAAAACAAAAAAACCTAAACATGCAACTTGTTGACACTTTACAGCAGAATGATCTACAACTTCTAAACTAACTATTATGTGATCAAACAGTGTTTCCTCTGAAAAATATGTTTAACAGTATCGTCAGGATTAAAATATCAAAACCTCTAACCTAAGAAATAAATAAAGAGCGAATGATTATCAAATAATAAGAAAAACCATAATGTAACTAATAATTTGCCCACCAACTGTAATTAACATCTAAGGAAGAAGTTAGGTACCTACATATAAAAAATAATAACTTTTCATAATATCAATAACAGTGCATCCTTTGCATTTTAAAATACTGCGGAAAAAGCGGCATGCATCGCGAATTGTCGGGCACTTCAGTTCGCTAGGGGGCGCCGAGTGCCGAGTGGGAGCGCGTGGAAAGTGGGTTGGGAGAGGGGCAGGGGGAAGGGCGGGCGAGAGGCGGCGGGAAGGGGTGTGGGCAGAATCAATAGCGACGGCGGCGGCGGAAATTGCAAGGAAAGCGCGGGGAAATTCACAGCTTCATACATCATTTCATTTCCCTCCATCCGGCTGAACATGTGGACAGAAATTAGGGGAAATTGAAAGACCCTCCCGTTCCCCATCCCCCAATGCACAAAACCGTCAGAACCCAATCGGTTCCCCAGATCGTCTGCGCTTCAAGCCACCGCGCGCCGTTGACATTCAAATTTTTAAAACAATCAAGGTTAGCTTCCGCGCAAACACGCAAATGTAAGACTTTTTTATAAAGTACATATCTACTCGTACGTACTTATGATTTGTATTCAGATAAACGTCTGAAGACTTTTGTTTCTAGCATCAAAGGCCAAGGGCACTGAAATATTAAAGCGAGACAAAAAAATTTCACTAGATACAAACTTTTGTAGATACAAGTGATGAGAAATTTAATAAGAACGGTTGTACTCGCATAGTACAAAATGCTAATTGGAGCAAAAAAAATTAGATTTCACTCCGATCAAGTAAAATGAATTTTGTATATTTCGAAAGTTTTGTATTTCAGGGGTGAATTTTAAGGCTCGTCGCTTGGGCTGTGTCAATAATGAAATTCAGGTTCCAAAATTTAACCCGCGTGCAAGTTTAATCTGTAATGACAGTGTGCTTTTATCCGATGAAAGCTTTTTGTAAATGCTTTGTTTCGGCCAACTTTCCGCGTCTCCCTATGATTGATTCAATTAATTTGTAACCATAGGATACTCGCGTGTTACATCATAAATCAATAACCATGTCAAGGTGCGAAATTAAACAGTGCAAAATGTCAGATAGACCATCGAGTTCTACAAATCTTGGGAAGCTTTTAATCAATCAATTAATGTTATACTATTTTATTTTAATTATTTTGAAGCGTTTTGTGCGTCAGTGTCGGTTTGCATAGCAACTGTAATTTTACGCATGCGAGGTATTTCCCAAAAGATTATAAGCCTTTCAAAATTCTTGATAAAAAAACTTATATTGATACAAAAATCATAGATAGGTCACATGCAGTTGTTTGCGACTATTATAACCACCTACATTCAAAGAGAAAGTGTGAGAACAAATCAATGTATTAACATATACAAGGTACTTGTTTAGTTATAAATATTTAACGCGAGCCTACCCAAAGCAGGGGCAAGGTGATCCGGTGTCGTTAATAGACCCAGCTGGATGCAAAAAAAGCGTTTAAATATGCATTGGATCAGCCGAGTGGCCCGACGGGCGCGGCGTAACACTTTCGTTAGCTAACAGCTACAGCCGCTGCTACAACAGCTAACAGCATCGTCCGGTGTAATCACGGCTTCCGTCGGACCAAAACAGAGATGGAAAAGATCGGCGACCCGCGCGGGAGAGTTGAACGAAACAGGCGGACTGCGAACTATGATGGGTGAGGAATGGGCGAGGACGAGGCTGCGGATGTCCAGTGTCCAGTGTCCAGGTACGGAGAGGGTGTCAGTAGTCAGCACAGTCACAGGGCGAGCGCGCCGGCCGGCCGCCGCCGGGTGCGTGTCGGTGGGAGCGCGAGGCGGTCACGCGAGCCGATTGTTTGTAATGGGCATCCGTCCGGCGCGACCTGCGGGTTAACAACCTGTTCTTCTAGGCCCACGGATCTGTTACCTCGCGCGGCAAGCGAGCCAGAGAGCCTCCCAGCGGTCACCACGCACCCCTCTCCTTCCAGCGCCCAGCTCCCAGCTCCCAGACAACCGACTCTACTCCATTCTAGCCTGCCTGCTAACTAGTGGACAGAGAGGATGAAGCGCAACACAACTCTGTCCTGGCACACACTGCTTTGCTTCATTAATATGCATACGGCGCGTCGTCTCATATTAAGTCTTCTGTTATACTGACTCTTGAAGTGGGTCAACCCCGGGTAATTTAATTACATTATAATAACCGTGTCTTCGACTTGAGGATCATAATTTCTATAGCATTCAGTCTACTTTCATCCTTCCTCTCCCGTACTTGGTTAGTATTAGAACTCCAACGTGGATTGCTAGCTTAGTTTCTTTTTCCGCGATAGTGCCATGTCTTCCTCTTCCAAAAAACAAGTATTGCAATACCATTAGTTTCCCACAATCCTGCTAGGAAACAACACAGGAATCGCATCCGCCCGGGCCCAGCCCCAGGAAGCATCGGAACGGTACCTCAAGCATACGACGTGATTCCACTAATTACATACTTCCGGATTGTCCGTCCACTTTGTAATCCATTCATGACCTAGATAGTGATTGTAAGGCACACCAACTGGAATCGCAGGGAAGCGGTACTGGAAAAGGTGTACCGGTATGAAGCGATACATGTATTGTAAGGACATCGTCAAATTTCTCGTGCGCAGTAAAATAGTAACTCTCAGAATTGTAAAAAAAATCATTGAGGTGCATGAATATTCATCGGTTGAGAGTTCGGCAAATGAGATTAGTGCGATGACAACTTGTTGAGCCGCCGCGAATATCTGTTTCTATGGTTACCACAGGTTGAGCACATCTGTATCGAGTTCGGAGCTGCGTCGCCCTCGGGTTACACTACTTTTTCGTATTTTTCACGGGACCTTTGTCGTGCGCCGCCGTTAGGGCAGATTATAAATAATATTATCACAGTACGTACTAAAGTACTACAGTACACCTACTCGCTTCACGCCCTCAGCGGCCTCGTGAAAACTCGATCAGAAATGCGGCCGGTACGTTTCTTTACAAAATATATGGAACGGATTGCATTCGTCGCTGGGAAGAGGTAAAGATGTAAAGAGCTCTTTAGCTCTTTAGGTAGGAAGGCGGAATGAGAGATGAGAGATGAAAGATGCGAGACGAGGTGGGTAAGGAACGGAAGATGTTGACACCGGTGTCTGTTTACGGCGAGTACTTCGTGTTGATAGGAGGCGATACGGATCCACAATTTCTTACATAAATTATTAAATCTAACTAGATACTATAAATTAGCAAATTCCTTATTATTTCAATAAAATAAGATAGGTAGATAGTTGTTTGTATTATAAAAATAATTTTAAAGCAATTGTGGTGAAGACGAAATAAAAATGACGTTTAATGCGAAAAAATTTTAGTGAAACAATTTTCTATGAGAATAACTGACAGCAGTACATACCTACGTTGTGAGCTTTGTATCATTTCAACATGCGGAAAAACGAATCGTTGTTTACCAGAAGAACAAAGTTTTATTTCGTTATCATATTATTACTATAATGTTGGATACTTTGCAATATAATATCATGTAACGGATACGGTGTCGTGTAATATTTCCTGGTTGTTAGATAATTCGCAAAGCTTCCAAGACAGTATGTGATACTAATAATATGAATAATTAAATAGGCTAGAATGCTCGGAACATCGGAGCAGGTTTATTGTCCACCAATTATCCAGCACTACCTTAAAACTCACCGATTTAACTGATATTGGTAGCTAGGGTAGACCGGGGCTAGTTTTACCAAAATTGCGTTTTACATTCTCTGCATCGTAGCATTATGAAAAAATGCTTTTGGTAACAGGTTCGCACTTGTTAAATACATCCCCTAACAACGCGTTGCATACCTACTTTTGATAGTTAAAATAATATTCGCTTTGGTACCATTGCCCTCTATCACAATTGCCCCCGGTCAACCTTACTCTGTGTTGTAGAGACCAAAAGGTAACGAACTTTATATATTTAATATCATCCTGAGTGATGTGCCATATGAAACGAATCTGACAAAGATCTGGGAATTCCAAGAAATGTATTCCTGATCTGATGTTCAATCTAATGAGCCGCGTTTTCCGTCAGACGATAATCAAGACTTGAAATGTGGTGAAGTTAAAATTATCAACCTGAATTTACATAGAAAACATAATAAGGCAACAAACAGCTTTTGCCACGCGATAATTTTAACACGCGACAAAAAAACATGCGTATTGAAGACTCGGGGTTAGCTCGACGAAATACAGATGATTTATTCATCTGTTACCTTGTGGCTTTTTCGTCAACCCTTTGGACGCCGGCAAATCATAAAGAAATAATGAATAGCGGTCCAAAGGTTGACCAACTGACAAATTGTAAAACTTGAACGGGAGAGAAGCCTTAGATTTCAATAATTCACTGAAAAGATTGTTGATATGAAACTCTATTCCGATGTGTTTGTTGGTGACGAAACACCTCGGTGAATGTTGGCCTTCGCTCACCGCATTTTAACTAGCGATGTCTGACGTCAACAGAGCACAACATGTATTGTGTTTTGATATCAAACAAACTCGTTTACCTGCCTCTCTGGATTTAGAGGTGCCTGTGGGAAATTAGTAGGTAATTACTTCGTTAACAGCTCTCGGACGGATGAGTGTACGAGTATACTTGATGCCACCACTATGTCTTGGACATTCAACCATTTTGGTTCCAGTTTTATAAAATCAGTTCTCAAGCCGTATCGATAGTTTTTATTATTGATTTGGATATTTTTTAGACTGTATTTTTATTACTGCAACCGGTTTTTTCAATAACTTCTCCGTGAAGTAAGCAAACATTCGTCCAAAATATGTGACTCGATTCTTGTGAGAACAGTTGCTCTCGTTGCATTGGCATTGAGTTTTATGTGAAAATTATGTACGTGCGCTAGCAGTAACAGCTTTAAAAATATTTCCTCAAAGGCAGAACAAATTAATAATATGTGAATATTAAGACTACATAGCACTCTAAACACGGGAGAGTTTGCCCGAGTTCACATTTGAATCGATCATGATTAATCTGTGACAATAATATAAAATGTTTTCCGAGGATGAAAGTAATTTACGTTTTAGATAAAAACTGACCCTTACCATTCACATTCTTACCGCTAAACTATTTCCGAAATTTCCAAATGATTTTTCAGCAATAACACAAGCGGTAAGGACCAGCGTTTATTTAATGCGATGAATTGGTTACTTCCCGAGATATTCCTCGGAAAACATCTGAAATTATAGTCATATGTTCACCAGAATTAATTAAAATTTAAACCTTAAAACGTTTGCTTTTCAAACTTAACCCTATAGGTATACAAACACTCGTTTTGCTGTCTGGAGTTTCGAGTGTTATGCCCTTTTGCATCATTCGCTGCTGGAAAGCCGACCGCTACGGACGTGTAAATTTTGACCAGCGTCACTAATTTATTTTAACGAATTCTCAGCGGAATCTTATGTTTTTTACGTGTTGACTTCACCTACCCGAACATAAACGAAAGCAAAGGAATATGTTCTATTCCTTAGGTCTCCGCCCATTTTTGGGCCATTTATTTCTAGGGTAGTGTGTCTTCTTAATTTGAAAACTATGATTTGCTCGTAAAATGAAAAGACCTAGAGTGCACTGAGTCTATTTGGTGAAATAGAACAAACGCATACCGCTTCTATGAAGTAGCTGCTCGCTAGCTGTAATGTTGTCCAGATGTTCACATCCATCAACTCAGAGATACGTGCAGCCAAGTGTGTTATGGTCTATTGACTCTTTGATTAATAATATTAGGATAAAGTTTAATCGGTGGAAGCTCGGCATGTGAGCGCGCTGGACGGAAAGTGGAACCCTTCGGTAAGCGCGATGACGCAACACATTTGGCAGCGTGAGAAGAAACCTCACGCGGCCATAGAACGGTCCCTCACCATCGATGATTTCGCCGACCAATCGGTCCATTGTTCCGAGAGTAACCGAGGAATGCTACACTTAGACCGGATACGCCTCGCGAGCTACATCAAATAACAAAAAAATAATACTCGGAGAAATAATATTGACAAATATCATACTTCCCCAGTAGAAGCCGTTTCTCGTCGCATAATGCAATTATGCGGAACCTACGTAAGATGTTGTTGCAAAACACAATTTAGATGACGTCAAGTACTACCGCATTACTCGTAATTAAAAACCATGGCTATGTTGTTCACGATGTCTATTATGTGGCACGTAACCTTATTCTATCATTTTAAAATAGTGCATCGCGCATACTTTGATAGCGTCTAGAATATCCTAGCTATAAGCAGAAAATCTGTGTGCAGGAAAAACTATCGAACGTCGAACTCTGGTGTCATGAAATTTACGCAGCTATTTTCGGCTTACTGAGTAATTTCCACCATGCTTTGTATATTAAATTTGAAATATCAACTAAGAATTTGAAAATAAGTCGCCATATTTAATTTGTACAATATTTTTCAATTGTTTTGAAATTTTCTGCAACATAATGTTACGTGCAGAGTTTTATCGGAACCGAATAAACAGAATAACGGTTCGAATTCATCCAGACCTCGGCAACGGTGCGAATATACGTATTGTGTTATTATCTGTGAACGATTTGTGAGCAATCTGTTGCGATTTGCAAAAGTCTGAGGAAACCGCACCGGGACCCGCGCTCGGCCACCGTGGCCCGTAAGATGGATGCATTCTCACGGATGGTTGACGAGACACAGTTAATCCGCAGAACGAGAATAATGGCACTAGCGTTGGGAAAAACTTCAATGTTTTGTGAATGCTTCACGAATTGCTAGTTCTTTAAAATGAACCCTTCGCAGTGAACACTTCAATTGAAGTCGAACTCGCAAAAAAGAGATTTGAATTTATCCGGTTATTTGTTCAGTTCTTTTTGGAACCGGTTCCTCGCAAAAAAAAACACGTCCTAGTCGGTAGGGATTTAAAAGTGAAAAGAACTGGAACCGGTTCCTTGCCAAAAAAAACGTACTAGTCGGTAGAGATTTCAAATTGAAAAGAACTGGAACTGGTTCCTCGCCAAAATAAAAAAGTACTAGTCGGTAGAAATTTTAAAACGATAAAAAATCACGTTCCTTTAGATCGAAATACTTCTTTATAGGCTTATAAGTTCAACTTCACAACTGAACTGTTAACAAATTGAAGTAATTCTTTGTAATCTAACTTCCGTTGAAGTATTTGTTCAATGAAATGAATTGAATGAAGTTAATTAAATGAATGAACGCTAAAATGAACTACCAACTTCAATTGAAGTATTTGTTCAATGAACAATGAATGAAGTAGGAACTGATGTCAAAAGAAGTAGTTCTTTGAAGTAGTTCTTTCAGAGCGGTCACAACGCTAAATGGCACCATGCAAAGTGGACCCGACACGGCCAACAGCGGACGGCAGCGCGCAATACACGCAGCAGGCAGCGAGGAACTGGACTGGAGACCTGGTCACTGGCAACAGTCTCAACAAGTCTCAACAACTTACCGAATAGAAAAACCGCCGCACCATGGTCCAAACCCAACAACGGAAGTATTTTTTTAAAGTAATTTTGTATTTTTGACATTCATGCAAAATAAGGATATCAATACGATACATAATCAACATGATCAAACATGCAATAGTCTAACGGTCTCAACAACGTGCTGCAGATACAAGAAACCGTCGCACTATGGTAAATAAAAGCCGATAATAGAGGAAAGAAATTAATAAAATAAATTTATAATTTTCAAATCCATATAAAATATATCAATACGTGCACTCGATTTGTGCCACACGTTTACTACGTTCCGTTTAACGCACGCTTGTCGAGTAATAAAATAATTTGTCAAGAAAAAACTTAGAGGAACGTACAGACCTAACATTGCGAAATTTTGTCCGCACTGCGATGGAAAATTGACCAAGGGAGGTATGACGTATATGCTTTCAACCAATCGGATGCAGAAAACCGTAAAGATAAACATTATTCCGTCTTTATCTGTTCGCGAACAATTTTGCGTTAGTATCATGAGAAAGAAAAACCGGGATTTTTAAAATATTACAATATGGGTATTCCCCCTTGTAATGGTTTCTTATGTGACGTAGTAAATATCTCTAAGTTAAAAATATTACAGTCCACTAATTTTCATTTTCAAACGGGAGTTTATTATATTGGAACGAATAGTCCAAAGATTAATTACATATTGGTGTAAAGTTGCTAGTTGTTTTGTAGGTTAGAATGTTAAATATTTGAGATCTAACTAAAAAGACGATTTTATAACAATTACATACGTGTGAAAACTGTTTTGTTTTGGTCCTTTTTTACTTCGATTGAAGCAACCAAGTATAGCACATATGGCCATGATGTTTTGCTAGATATCGGACAAAAAATAACTCAAGTTTTTAACTATTTACGCACTTTTGACAGTCCGTTCGCCTGACACTCCAAACCAGAATGAAGCTCGTACAGATCAAATATTGCGGACATGGTATTCAGCACGCCCCAAATCGTGTATTGGTTTCAACAATTGTTTGTCTCTTTTTCTCATATGCGTATAGAACCGAGCATAAAGAGAGAGCTATATTTTGCGAGTTTGTCAACGATTTGTCACAAATTAGTACGGTCTCTTTATATTGTTACTCTAAGAGAAAAACATTTTTATGGAGTTTTTACGATACTCACTGCGATGGAAAATGTACACAATGGTACGTTATTAAGCTATTATCAGAAACACAATAATTTTAATATGACAGCAGGTATTTTATTGACAAAATGTCAGTTTTAAAAAATGTTTTTAAAATTTTTAATAACAATTCTGTCACATCTTATTACTTGATTATTGATTTTTCCAATTGGTATATCATTTCACATTTTCTATTCAACATGGGACATTTTTTAATGTTTCAGTGACCGCGAATTCGTTGATTGTGTTGGAAATTTTCGAGTTTTTGCGAAACAACAAACATTAAGTAATGCAGAAAAATACTTTGAATCAAGTCATAAACAAAAACAATTCAAATCTTTAGCAAACGTGAAGTCATTTCTAATTATTTCTCAAAATAAAAGACTCAAAATTCTATTTGTGCTTAGCAATATTGGTCATCATTAAAATATAAAATGCAAAGCGATTTCATTTATTTTATAAATTAGCAACAATGCGAAGAAAAAATAATTAAGGAAAATATTTAAAAGTGATGTACACAAAGCGATCTTGTTTCAATTCGAATTTAATTTGTTTTAAACCATGTAAATAATATTTGAGAATAAAATAATTTATTTCCTCTAAAATCACAATATTGAGTACAGTGCGACTCCATGCACGTGCATGTGCATGTTCGTTTGCGTGTGAAGCTGTATGGGTCTACACCGGGATGCATGATATTACGTTAACACCTATAGTCCTATAGGTGTGCATGAATCCACATACGAGTTTAGACTTCGCCGATACGTCTTGGAATTTCGTGTTGGATTTAGCGACCCGAGCTATGGAATGAAGTCAAATTGAGAATGGATAACAGTAGCATACTTTCTAAGCATATTCTCGTAACATAGATGGTATAGAAATTCGAACTGCAGTTCAACGAACAAATCGTAAAATGTTTTTCGACATGTTAATGGGCTGTGCAGTCTGCAGGTGAAGATTGCCCCGAAGATCGCCCTCAATATAGACAACCTCCGTTAAGAGAGGGTGCCAAAAGAAATAAAAGAAGACATTGCATTTCGTATTCCTGAACGAAGGAAAGAATCAAGCGACACAAAATGATTATAAAATATAACTCGGTTTAAAAACGTAATAACATTTGAGTTAGGTTAGGAGACCGGTTAGTAGCTGAGTGGACAAAGCAACATCTTCCGCTTATTATGATGTCAGGTTATTCGTAACCCGGGATCGCTTGTCTTTATTTTTAAAAAATTAAATTAAAAAATATTTGTAGGTGAAAAGCACGATAAAAGAAAAAATATATTAATTTATTTATTTACGCCCGTTATAGGGTTTTATATACATGTTAACATAAAAAAAAAAACAATAACCTCATTAAGTGCAAAAAATTGTGTAAAATAAAATAAAAAAGAAAATTGAATAGCAGATACCAAAATATTATAGATGAAAATAACTAATAATATTTAATAAATAACAGGTTCAAAAATATTGTAAAAGAAAAGAAAATAATAATATTTAGTAACAGGTCCAACTATTAGTTTAGCTCTACCAGATGATAATACGATATACTAAATTAGACTTATAGTTTGATATTGACGTGTTAAATATATCAGCGACATCGGAGTATGTGTTTCCCAGATGTTGCATTCGTCGCATAGGCGTGTTGAATTGTGAGGTTTAAATGCGATAAATCAAACTGTCATAAGTTTATATCTGACCTGGCGAAGGCACAGGTGTGCCGAAACCGGTTTGCATGCAGTTATAAAATTAAGCAATGATCACAAAGATAGTGTTTTTTTTTAATAATGCATCACAATGTTCATAATTTCCGAATTATTCAATAAGATGATATTAATTCGCAGAGAATCCTAAACCGGTTGGCATACAAGTAAGTTGACAAAGTTACAGCGTTTCAGTTAATTAGTCGCAAGTTCACTTATTTCCAAAATACTTAATAAGATGATATTGATTCTCAGAGAAGAACAATCGGACATTATAGCGTGTAGTTTGATCATGAGATCAGAGAGCAGTCGGGGTAAAGATCGACATTAATAATAGTTGGCGGTGATAATTCGGTGGGATGCTGTTAGATGTGTCAAGGCGGGGCGCGGGGAGCCGGTCTCAAGGTGATCTAGTGGAGAGACTTACCTTACGCTACACAGGGACGGACAAAGTAAGGCAATGGAGGTTCCATTACTCGACAGATTATTATTTTATATTTTAATAAGAGGGTTCACACTAAACTTGCGTATGAAAAAAAAAACACAATTCCTCCGAGGCAGTTAACTAACTTAGTAAGCATTCTCAGGGGCATCAACATTGGTAAAAGCTAATTCTACATCTAGGAAGTATCAAAAGTCTGTGTTGGCGGCCTCGCGTGAAATTATTCGGAACATAGAATCCTATCTCAACCAGGATATTGTGGTATCTTTTTTTGTATTTTTCTTCAAAAATATTATCTCGTTGAACTACAATTAAGTAGTTTGTCAACAGGATTTTCAATAACAGTGGAATGAATACAAATTATCACAATAATTATAATTGTACATATCGTCGCCGGAAAGGCAAAAGGGCTGAAGCGCCATTTTGGTAAGTTTACACCAGAGCACCTTAAAGTTTTTTTTTTTATTTTACAATAAAATTCATCCAGTCTTCTGGTATGGTCTATAAGTATCTGGTTGGATTAAAAAAATTTTTGACTCGATGCTCTCACTGAGTTACCTGAAGCGACAAAAAGCTTTGAAAAGTCCCAAACTTGTGTCGCTTGAGTCGAGCCTTCTTCCAAGTGGTACATATATTTTAGACGGCTGAAGGGCCATAAAAGTCTTCAGAATCAAACGAGAGTCAGAGCATTCGATGCAAAAAAAGAGCTGATCAAAACTGCATGTTCAATTCATTTTTGACCAAAGTTTCGCTTAAGCCCCTTTGATACATCTAAAGAAATTGTGAAATTGATTTACTATTACACTATACCATGCTGCACTGTGCAGCATAATGTAGTAAAACTATACATCAATATCTTAAGTACACATAATAAAAACTACATATTTATATGAGCGCCTATTATAAGGTATTTCTACTTAGGAGCTATTTTTTCCGCATATATCTGACTCTTCTCCGCAAACATTTAATTTTTTTATTGGCCTGGTACTGCAATAAATAGGCTCGCAGGACGCAAGTTGCGCATCACTGCATTATACGAACATTACAATGTACAGCTTACAATAATTAACAGTTCAATATTATACACTAATTGCAGAGACAATATACAATTATTGCTTAATACAATTAAAAGATAGCGAATCAAATATCAAGTGTCTCACTTTGAGATTGTTAATATACGTTTGTACATTGTTTCTATGTCATGCATTTCAAAGAATTAAATCCATATTTTGCTTTAAATTAATTAACTAAGAGCTTCATAGACGCCACGGCCTTAATAATCTTATATACGAGCTTTTAAATTGAACTTCTGACAGGCTGAGTTTTACTTTAATGAGGACCGAGGATTTAAAATCGAAACAGCCCGACGTTTAGCTTCGGGAGTGAGAAAGGGGTTGCGGGACGGGGAGTTGAATAACGTAGAATAGTATAGAGCCGTTACCCCTTCCGGTCACAAATTATCTCCCTTGCCTTGCCTCGCTTTTAGGTTCGAATTAAACTGAACTTAGAAATATGTATAGCCTTATGTACACGGTGTTTCACGTTCATAAAGCGAAACTTCGGGAGATGATTATTCGTTGAAATCTATTCATTTTCCATCGTTAAGACCTTAAGATGTACCAACCTTTTTAATGGCAGTTGGCAAAAAAACGTATAAACGTAATCTTCCAGGTGTTTGAAAAACACGTGCTGATACGATTTACGCGAGTAAACTTACTAAGTAAAAACCTTGAAGTAACAATATATGGAGAGAGAGCTAATTCTTTTTACCCAACCTATACAAATTAGGGATAAATCACTTTCTCCGGGTTTTTACGTCGTACACCATGAGAAATAAAGAGACAACAAAATTTTCACAAATTATCACACCGCTTTAAAGTATTGTAAGAGTGTTCTGTTTACAGCGCCCTTGAGGTGATTTTTCACAAAAACGGCGCTATACAAATTATCCAAATATTATTCTTCGTGTCCCGCGTCTCCGTTGACTCCGCCCACACGTTTTGATTATCGACACAAATTGACATAACTCAACGGTTTTTTAGGTTATGTGCTATATTTTTGTTCATAACAATACCGTGAAAAAGTGGTTTTACGAATAAACAAAAACATTATGTCGACATGTGCTATGAATAGATGTATAAATACCCTAGTCCCAGTCCTAGCCACGCCCAGTTCTAGCCGAGTCTTGACGAAAATTGACTACAGCAGCGCTCTTTCTTGTATATTATTGCTCTGAGGTAAAAACATTTGACCTTTTTTGTGATAACTGCAAGCGTCAAATCCCAACCGCCCGGAGCCAGTGACATCCCCAATTTCTGGGATATGTTATGAGGCTGAAGTACAACGTGATAAGGAAAGAGATGGGAAAGGGGAAAGTTGCGAAGTACCTGGATATTAAAATCTGATCTCCAAACATAGCTAAAGCTATGGTGGTCTATCACTAGAGCGATACGTATTCTCCACTGTGGAACGAGATGCAAATATAGTGGTCTACTATAGGTGCTTTAATTTATTTAAGTTCTATATATAGTATGTGAACCAATTAATACAAATTAAATTATATGCAGCCATGTCGATTTTTGAACCCGTCATCTCTGGCTCGAATAAAAAAACAGTTGCTTAAAAATTAGGGTAGTTACTACTTGCAAAGTCGACAACCTCCATAAAAACCCCTATTTCGAGATAAATGAAGAAAATTGTTATTTGCTTAGCGAGTGTTTACATTTTTTGTTATTGGCCGAATCATAATCAAGGTGATGGCGAGTGGAGGTGACCAGTTTCGCAAGAAACATCGGATATTAAATGTAATTTACGAGGAAGTAAAGCGGGATCTGTTTATTAGATTTATACAAAATATGTTAAAATACTATGTAAACAAGATACCATTTAAAGTTTTTTTTTTTAAGTGGGGGTTACCAACTAGTAGTACCTACCCTCAAATAGCAGGCCGGCCCTGCTCGGTAGGCAGCGGACGGGGGACATGTTACCGGTCAGAGATTCCTAAGCCGCGGAGACGGTAAAGGTACAAGGCGCGAGGTATGCAGAGCCCGGCTGACAAGTGATTCATTAGATGTAATAAAGTCTGCGAGGTGACGTCTCCAATGCAGCCGACAGCGGGCGCAATCTCAGCTGCATTCTCCTCTCAGGCAGTCAGCCAGTTACTCGTTACACCTGAAGTTACACCTGAAGGTCGACGCATTTTATTAAATCTCTAATTCCAAACAACGCAGCACAATTATTTTCCAAAAACGCAGCGTTTTGTTGAAGAATGTTACCTGTTAAATAAAAAAAGATAAAAATGAATTTACCGACTTTCTTCAAACGCAGACAGTTTTGTACAATTTGGTCACACTATTTGTAATCGGTAATTTACATTAGAATTAACTGATATTTATTTGTTAAACTTCTAAAGGGTCAAGATAAAAATACACAGACTGAAATTTCACGTACTCCTTCATTTCAAATTATTTCACTAACATTTTTGTACACTTCATTCTCCATTTCTTTATAATAATCATTCAAAAGGTGACAATGCTACAGAACCGTTTTTGGAGATTGCTGCCTTCGCTTCTAAGCCCCTCAATTGTAGAAAGTAAACTGTTTAAATTATGTTCTAAATATAATATATTATATGCGTATTGGAAGGTGAGATTTGTAGACTTACAGTCCTGCCGCTGAGAGCTACGTCGGAGCCTATATTTCTGATACATTTCATGACTTTAGAGTTTAGAGTTTTTAGTGGGACACGCATACAACCTTCCTGCTGTTAAATTTGTATCACAAATGGAGTGGGCTAGTTTGCAGCTTAAGCCATCAAAATCCCTTGTAACCTATCCTGTTACAAGTATCGTTTGTGAGAAAGAGAGAGACAGGTTCCAAAGGAACTATCAGCGGTATACCCTTTTCGATCAAGTTGAATATTTATGGATAGAGAAAACACTGAAAAGAGAAGATGATAAAATGATTCTAATATAAAAATATAGATGTATAGCAAAACAAACTGCGTGTCTCAGTCTCAACTAGATTAAACTATGTATTCCAGAATTCTCGATATTACAATCAGTTGGGGAAAGCGAGTAATTTCATGGAAATTCTCGGTTTAATTCGTACGTTGGCGAGATGAAAAATACTACGAAGACATAAAGTAAACGTTTTACACGATAAGGGAACCTTTACAAGAGGAATCTAGTGCCCGTATAAATATTCTACACACGAATATTACGCTATTGGAGTTGGATATAATTAATACCAATGAAATTAGTGCCACAAGTCTCAGATTATGATATTAATGAAATGTTACATAATACAAAGATATTCGCAGCTGAAAAGGCTTATCTTCTATTCTGTTAGTGTAACATAAAGATACTTCTCTGTGCGATTTCCTCAAAACTATCGACATTATTAGTTTCAACTATAATTTGTTATAACATACCTAGTTAACATATCAATATGATATTATTTTAACCGTAAAGATTTACATACAAGGCATACAAATTTCGGGTCCAAGTCAACATAATAAAACCTCTATGGTAAAAGCATCCAGAAAACCAAGATATTAAGTTGGTAAAAAAAACCTTGGTAAAACGCCTGAATTTGTAGGTAAAGTCGGCAGTTTGGAATACCGCATAAGCAAAGATGCAATTCAAAATGATGAAAAATCATGTGTTTTTGGTTTGAAAATTTGATCGCCTACAAAAATATTATAGATATTTGATTTAATACTGCGAGTAGAATACATCTTGGCCTTGGCTTTAATCAGCCACTTTTTAGCAAACCTTCATAAAAGCCTAGAAAAAAAAACAGTTTTAGCCTTGTAAAATTGTAAAATCTCCTACTTACGAACCTATTTTTGGATTTGCTTTTATTGTACAACGTGGCAAATTGTTATTTAGACTCTGATCAGAAAACATTTTAATATTTGTGCGTGAGCTTCACAAAATAAAATAAGGTTTTTTTTTGCATAAATCTAAACAGGCGACCGGCGTCAAGTGGCAATTTCATCGTATCGCCACCAGCTTGGAGTAAGAATAAATTGGAGAGAGAGCTAAATATTTTTACCCAACCTATACAAATTTACGATAAATCACTTTCTCCGGGTTTTCACGTCGTAAACCGTGATAGAAAGAGACAAGTTGTCACATACTATCGCACCACTTTTAGGTATGTAAGCATGTTTTCCGTCTACCGCATCTCCGGCGACTCCGCCCGCTACGTTTTGTTATGCGACATAACTCAACGGTTTTTGAGGTTAAATCCTATATTTCTTTTGATAACAATACTGTGAAAAAGTAGTTATACAAATAAACAAAACATTATGTCGACATGTGCTATGAATGGATATAAAAAAGGTGTGTCCGTGAAAACCCTAGCCACGCCCGAGTCAGGAAAAAATCCTGACTACACTGTTTCGCAAAGCTATCCCTCCTGTATATTATTGCTCTGAGGCCACCAACGTAAGAAGTGCGTGATTTCGTTTGAGTTGGTTCGATTGGATCGCGTCAATATATATAATTGCTTAGTCAACAGTCATCCAATCATCTAAAATAAGTAAAGATAAAAAATCACAGTTAAATCAGCACAAAAAATACCCCTACGGTTGAAAGTGCCTCGAAAAGAAGACTGTATTTTGGAACACTAGCAAACAATATTATTAACACTAGTTCTTTTCATTAAAAACACACGAATGCGAGATTCCGTTGAGAGTTGTGGATGCATTTGAAGGCGAGAATAACACGTAACGGTGACTTTATTGTGCATACAACGTGTACTGCATGTCTCCGGCAATTAAGTGCACAATGTCACCCCTAATCGATCCGTCAGACGGAGTTCACCAGCAGGCTCTGCCCTGTGGCTGGCAACAAGCCCCACCCACCTCACCCACCGTGTAATCTGAGAAGATGAAAAAGTTAAGTCTAATAAGGGGGTGCAATGCAAAATAATACTAAATCATGTGTTTTTAATTTTAATTAAATGCTGCGAGTAGAACTCAGATCGGTTAGTAGGCGAGTGGACAAACGCGTCGGATTCCTACTCGGGCGTCGTGGGTTCAATTCCTCAGCTGGCTAAGTCCTCCATCATTCGACAAGCAACATTTTTCGCTAATTATGATGGTAGTAGGAGTTTTTAAAAATATTTTCAGGTAATTCGTAACCCGGGAATGTTTGTCTTTCTTTTAAAAATAAAATAAAATAGGACACATCAAGAGGGCATTTTTGTGTCTTCGAGTATTTTTATGAGCCTAGAAAAATGACAAATAAAGTTTCTAATTTTGAAACTGTTAATTCGTGGTGGAATTCTATTTTAATGATTTAATAAAACAAATATATAACTTTATTCCACTTTTATTTTATGACTGGACCGGTTTCAGCCTATGACGGCCATCTTCAGACTAGTACATGTTGTTGTTAACCTACGGCTTATATACTATTCTTGTGAAACTATGTTTCACAAGAATAGTATATAAGAAGATGATATGAAGATGGCCGTCATAGGCTGAAACCGGTCCAGTCATAAAATAAAAGTGGAATAAAGTTATATATTTGTTTTATTAAATCATCGACAAATAAAGTGTTAAATCTTCTACTTACGAACCTTTTTCGGTTTTGCTTGAGTTGAAAGAGTGGTGTTGTTGGGTGCCTGAAAGGGTTTCTAAATATAATTCGTAAAATTACTTTTTGTATTTTTATAAGAGGACCTAGCAAGGTAATAGCAACTCCCCCCCCAACCAGCTATTCCATATCCTATATGGCTTTGACATAAGGCAAGTACATTCCTTAGTGTTTTAAAACAGTAAATATATATTTTTAACACTATTATATTATTATTATAGAAGTTTAAAAATGAACAATTATTGTTAAAAAAAAATAAAAAAAAATTATATTATGATCAAAACAACACTCGAAAAAACTAGTGTCTCGCGTCAGACAAAACAAGCAAAGAAATCAAAGTTTGTAATTCTTTTAGAAAATTAAAAGCCACTGTCAGCAAAGTTTATATCACCAAAAAATCGACTCTGATCGGAAAAACATTTTAATATTTGTGCCTTAGGTTCACAAAATAAAATAAAACAAAAAAATTAGGATTGTTTATTTGCATAAATCGAAACAGGCGGCCGGCGTCAGGTGGCAATTTCAACCTTATCGCCACCAGTGTAGGGAGTGCGTGATTTCGTTAGAATTTTACAAATTGCATCGCCTTAAGTCAATGTAATAAAAATAATGTAAGAGTAAAACAGGTCTTTTTTAACATATTTTTTGGTCAAAATAATTATAGTTTTAAAAATACGAAAGCAAAAGATTTAAAATTCAACCCAACCGCCTTTAAGTTTTTATATGACAACAGACGTGATGGATGACGTCTGTTAAAAAATACAGTTTACTGAGGTCGATTTTTCATTTACCATCACTGTCATCTTAATCAATCTTGGACAGAAAATCTGACTAAAAACTCGCAAACGGTGAGCTCTGGCGTCGTGAAAATTGCACAGCTTAAAATTTCTAGGGAACCGCAACCATATTCAGCTTTCGACGTCTTTTCCATCTACAAATGAGGCGTGAATCTTTGAAATATTAAAAAAAATAAATGAAAATGCGACAACAAGCAATATCGTGTGGTAAATATTTTTCAATTGTATCTTTTGTGAGTGTTCACGCGTTTGCAAACAAGTTTCGTCACGTCGCATAGCACGTGACGAAAAACAAACGTGAACCAAACAAAGGGTTTCAATAATTATCACACATAATTATTTATTTTTCATTCAATCTTTCATCAAAACAATCCAACCTGAAAGGAAAACTGTTGACTTTAACCAACCCTCGGCATGGTCATTGTGACGATTAATGGGTGGTACTGGGTGGTACTGGGTGTACTGGCTGCGTTAAATCATCAAAATTTAACGAAGCGTCGGTCTGTCGTCAGGTTTCACAGAAGATCATTGCAATTACTCAGCGGAACGGTACTGCTTAACTCACACCGCCGATAGAACCGCTGTAACCTCTTTCTCGTTCGCACAAACGACACGTGCAACAGAAAGAGAGGCTTCATCGGAGCTCTCAGTGGCAGGACAGGTATAATACTGAATTAATTTTATACATATTTGTTTAGTGTGGATGCGAAAAAAATGGGTGAAAACACCTTATACTCGATTATAGAAATCAAGAAGCGTGTCTTTGAACAGTTGTGGTAAATTAACGGAATCTAATTAATGATGTCTTAATTGATTGATTTATTCAATTGAATCGGAAACTTAAAATTATGCAATATGCACGTGTTTCACGCTCATACCGCGAAATTTCAAAGGAGATTATTCTTAGTAGGTAATTTATATAAAAATAAATGTAATTAGAATTTATCAAACAGGACAAATACAATTTGGTTTTTATTTGTCCAAAAGTACAACGCAAGCCTGGCTTTAGATTGTTTTAACGTAGGAATAACTGTCCAGAGCCAGTGGGACTATGACATCACCAATTGAGGTATTTTGTGATGCTGGAGAGGGGGGGGATGAGGGAAGGAGATAAGGAAGAGGAAGGTTAGTAAGTGCCTGGCAATTCGGATCTGGTCAAAAACCGTTTCGAGCAAAATTTCGCGTCTTTCACCAGGGCGATACAAAGTACTTACTTACTTACGGTTACTTTAGGTTTCGAATAAAATCAGGGTACATAATCGTATAAAGGTACGTTTTTACGAACTCTTTGTAGGACGCAAATAAAAACAGTTATCATATATTTTTAATTCGGGCCGATTACTACTAGATTGTTGCGAGATATTATTCTCGGAAAATGGAATTTATATATTATTTCTAATTTTGAAACTGTTAATTCGTGGTGGAATTCCATTTTAATGATTTAATAAAACAAATTTATAACTTTATTCCACTTTTATTTTTAGCACTTAGAAATTCCTTGATACCGAGAAATTATATAATAATAGAAGTCATTTACTCTAACAGTGCATAAGGAATAGAATCATAAAACTAATTATACCATAATGCTGGGAGTAACCCAATAATTAGAAAGTTATGTTGTACATCTGGACATCACAATTAAGATGGGAAAATCTAAAGTAAACTCATTAACAATCAGTATTCACCAACCTTTCATTATATAAATGCATTGTCAATTCATATTTATAGAAATGCAACTGTAACCCATCTTAAATATTAAATAAAATATATAAATATTCCAGATAGATATATAAAATAATTATACCAATAAATTAAAAGTAGCTTTTACCCTGTAACTATTAAAATCATGCAACAATACTGATGAATATAATTAAAGTAAAATCATTGTTTACTACCCCTGACATCCCCAAAAATAGTATATAAGCCGTAGGTTAACAACAACTTGTACTAGTCTGAAGATGGCCGTCATAGGCTGAAACCGGTCCAGTCATAAAATAAAAGTGGAATAAAGTTATAAATTTGTTTTATTAAATCAGGAATTTATATAGTTCCAAAACACCCACGTAGTGCTGTCAAAATATTTACGGGACATCTCTGTACTCGTATTCCGTGAATACAGTAATTTCCTTTGCCGACGTAGATATTACTGGTGTACCACAACTCATTATGTAATTTACAAATAATACGTGATAGAAGGAACTTTATTTTGATAGCGCTAGAAGTTAAACGTAGCAAATATGAAGATCAAAACTGCTCTGCAGACGAATATGCTTATGTTATGATTAATCTTTATAAATAAATATTAGCTAATCATAATCAGAAATGTCCAGCCTGTAAATGGCTACGTTGGCGAAATATTTTACTGGCCATTAAAAGCACCTGTGGAATTGCGCCAAGCCAGTATGTACGAAAAGGAATAGATTTACGGTTTATATTGTACTACCATAAAGCCACCTTCATCTCGACGGTGACCAAACCATTGATTTTTATTTCTACTTAGAGGGCAGTTGTGTAAAATTGATTAAAGATCATGTACCTACGTAATTAAAATAAATATTTTTCCAGTTAACGATCCCTAGCATTAGGTAAGTACGAAAAGGTGTACGTGTAGTAGTGGGTCCTTTGCTTGGTATACGTATCTTACGTTCATTTAAAAGGCGACAAGCACATTACTTCAATTAAATTCAATTATTTATTAGTGAAGCGATAATAGGATTGCGAGCCACAGCGTTTACTGAGGCTATTGTTATATTTAGAAATACACTAATTACCAGTTAGTATGAGTAAATTACATGCAAGCCAATATTAGAATTTGACCCGCTTTACGTTATATGGCCAATAGTAATTTAGAAGCGCTAGAAATTTAAAAAAAAAAAATCAATTAAACGTATCGCGTAGCCCAATTTTAGACGTGTTCCTCCTCTCTTTCCCCTCCCTCACTCCTATCTACCTCCGCCAAAGTTGATGTTTTATCTCTCTCTATTATATTTTCCATACCTTGTTTAATTCTGCTATTTAATGAGTATATATTCATACAGTCCTGATGAAGGTTCAGGCTGAACCAAAACTAGTTGACGATATTTTCAATAAAGTGGTGTTATGCAAAACATATTTATTTTATATTTTAAATCGTATAGTAATCCGTCGACGGTGATCCTAGCGCCTTGTTATTTACGAATCTTTCCCGGGGTATCCTAGAAAACTATAACCAAATAATATAATATATATTATCACACTGTATCCACATATTACATGTACACTATGTTCACTTCATATAGCTATTTCCACGCCTCATTCAGGAATATCTAAGTATCTACGCTGTATCCAAATCACAACTACGCTACACCCAAGCTTATTTCACCCAGTACCCACGCTATAAGTTGTCAATATATTTATTTATTCCACGATACATATAAGCTACATCTGTACTATATCTAAGAATCTACACTATATCCAAATCACAACTAGGCCACATCACGCTACGCTACATCTATGGTGTATCCAAGTATCTTCGCTATTTCCATGCAATATTATCTAAGCTACATCCACGGTATATCACACTACAACTACGATGTATGATTACAATTCACACATTCTTACAATAACTACGATATTTCCACCCATATCTATGCTGCATCCAATGGTATATCCAAGTATCTTTGCTATTTCCACCAATATCTATGCTGCATCCAATGGTATATCCAAGTATCATTGCTATTTCCACCAACATCTATGCTGCAACCAATCGTATATAGACGTATCTTTGCTATTTCCACCCATATCAATGCTGCATCCAATGGTATATCCAAATATCTTTGCTATTTCCACCCATATATATACTACATCCAACGTTACATCCAAGTACCTTTGCTATTTCCACGCCATACCTAAGCTACATTCACGCTACATCAATACTACGCTGCATTCACGTTTGCTCCACCCAATATCCACGCCGTATCCAATCACGATGTACGAGTACCTAGAGATTGCATCCGCGCTATGCCCACGCCATACGCTATTTCCACTACATATGGTGTGTCCACGCTATACCCAAACTAAAACTACGTTACATCCACGCTGTATCGCGACAACGGCTGATTATTCTACGCACATTATATCAGAGCAGCCGTGTGATATAAATAGCGAGGTGACCGAAGTAATCTCTCGGGACGCGTCCATGCTAGAAAAAACGAGCCAAGCATTTCCGTCCGCCGGCGGGCAGCATCCTCCTTCGGCTGCAGGTGAAATTGAACCGATTTCTCGGAATAACGATGACCGCCGGATCGATACGCGCTGCGGATCTCTGCGGAATGAAATTCGAAGAAAAATAGTGAAAAACCTACCCTTGTTAAAGAATGACAATAAATCTTTACCCGTGGCTTTAGTATCTAACTACGTTCACGCAGGACGGACCTACGCTTCGGGCGAATAAGGTTTTATTCATCGATATGGTCCTGCTGCTGAGAGCCCCGTTATATTACGTATTTACGTTACATGTGTGTTTATACACCAAAGGTGGAGACTTTTCCTAAAACCGCCGTTAAAGTTATTTTTCTTTTCTTTTGCATTAGTGTTTGTATTTTTTTATTTTATTTAATTACATAATATTATGATCTTGTATTATAATTATAATTTTATGTTATTTATTTCGATAGTTTTCACTTCTATTATTGTATTTTTTATATGGCAGACAGAGTATTTCACCTACCGCTCTGTTCCGCTGAAATAAAACATTAATATTATTATTAAAAGAAAGAGGAAGATGTCACCAACGGACCTACCAGCGGTACATGTTGATCAAGCACTAAAATTATTTTGTTTCACATAATCAGTTGTAGTTACTACCCGGTTTCGCCAGCGTGCGAAACAAATAAAAGGACGTCTCGTCTTATTTCAAAGCTTTACACCTCACGATGGAAAATACGTGCGAGTTGAAAATTGTTGCGTTTGCCTAGAAAATTCCCGCCGAAAATGCTGTGCAAATTTCACGACGCACTTACGATATTTTGCTTCTTGAAAAATCATATTTTTGCTTACAGTAAAGATATTCACTGCGGTCTGAGCAAATCTTGGTTTATTATGTAAATTGGAATATAAATACATTGATTTCGATTTACTGTGATTTATTTACAGTCATTTAAATAATGTATTCCGTCTCACTAGAAAAACTTGGAAATAAACAAGTTTTGTGGCTTATGTTCGTTGAAGAAACGGTGCCAAAGTTCGAAGAATTATTCGGTCCGAATCAATCATATTATACAATCATACCTGTTTATTACTACAAACTGAAAGACCACAAATTCCATTTGATCGCTTCACGAATCTGTACAAAAGCTCTTAGAATATTCCTGCTTTAGCTGTTGGCTGACAATATTTGTATTGTACGTATTCAAATCAGGACGCACCCTACAGTAGTCTAACGTCTAATATCTAATGATGAGGTAATTTGTCTCTGAGACACAGGGTCCACACCCACTACCGACATATACCACGTACACGTAGGTAGGCTATAGGTATGCCGCTGATAGCTCCGCTGTCACCTCAACTCTGTCTTCATGAAATTCACACAGTTTTTTGTCTGAAATTTCAGGTTCAACGAAACTATTTTCGGCTTCATTTCCATTATGAACTTTGATACTTTGGAATATTCATTAAACCATCAAAAGCGACAAGACGTATTATTTATTCCAAGTTTTACATTAAAAAATGATTATAATAGTGAATAGCGCACAAGAGTTCCAACTGCTCCCGACGGTAAGGAGCCAGTGGGAATATGGCATCCCCAATTGGGATATGTTGTGAGGCTGAAGGTAGTGGGGAGGGGAAAAAGATGGGGAAGAGGAAGGTTAAGTACCTGGCTATTCAAATCTGGTCATCGAAAGCCATTTCAAGCAACTTTTTGATTCTTAATGGTGGTCTTTTACCAGGGCGATACTTGGAGTATCTACCACTCCGGAACGTGCCGCAAATATACTGATAATAAACACAGATTAATAAATAAAAATGTGTTTGCTCTGGATTTGTAGTCGAGCGTGCTGAAACTTATAGTAACTTTGTCAAATTAAACTATGAAAATGAGTCCAGACTCCAGTACAATAAGTAATCTATTTTTTTTAGTAGACAATAATCAGTGAATTTCGTATTGCATTTTTTATAAGAAACTAGGCAATTTTGTAGGTAGAGAGGACGGACCGCTATGCAACTCTGTCTTGGCACCCACTCCTTGCTTCGTAGCTTTGTATTTTGGTGGTTTCTCAGCAATAATCATAGATGAACTTGGTTGGTTTGCAGATTAAGCCATTGATATTTTATAAGAGGAGCAATTAAGGCAACGAGGTAAAGAAGGATTGCATTTCACGAAAATGAAGAAAAATATGTGTACAATAAAAGTGATGAAAGTATTACCTGTGGTTAAAATTGCACCTGAATAATCATAATATAGAATTTTAGCTGATTTTCTATTCGTATTGGGTTAATAGCAACATTATGATATTATTAAGAAGTTAAATGATTCGTACGCTGAAAATACAAAGTACAATAAATGCAAAGAATATCATGAAATGGACAAGATTTTGAAGGTCAAAATTGTACTTTTTATGTTTCCTTGTAGTCATTTGAATAATAAACAGTAGATTCTTATCGTTTGACTAAAACATATTTTATTCACGGTTGAAAGAAATGCCGGCTGAAAAATAGACTCGGCCGAAAGATGTTAAATATACTTTATATTGTAGACTTTGTAAAGAGCAGATGAAAAAAGACCGCGAACAAAATGATGTGACCACCTTCGTGAATATAACTAAAAAATATATCTAATTAATTACCTCCAAGCTCGGCTAGATAATCCGTATCGCTACGGAAGAAGCGATTTCAGGCACCCCCCTCCTTTCAGTAGGTCTACCGTAAAGCCTTACTTCGTTGTTAAGTTTTGTGATATTTCTCCTCAAGTGCGCTTCATACTAAACTAACTAAGCTAATGAGACTAACTAACTAGGAGAAAATAATATATAATATATATACAAATTAAAACTATCTAAAATCATGATCGTTATCATAAATCATGAGAGAAAAAGGTTCAGATATGGGTATAAAAGTGCATGCGTACATGAACAGATTAAATTATTTTTTTACTAGAAGCTAAGTGTCTAAAAATCCAAATGAAACGTATGAATTCATATTTAAAAAAATGTTAAAGCAAAGAAAAAGAAATTATATTAAGGACGGTTAACAAAGTATTTAAAAACATTATTATTCAAGAATTATAAGTAAACGATTCTAAAAATGCAAACGGTTTAAATATAACATGTAACAAAAGAACAATAAATATTTAATAACAATGAATAGGTAGAGTTAAAAATAAGAATACATACTACTTAAACGTTATTTTTTTTTTAGGTTACAATTATTTGCTCTTTAAAAATATGTTTTAAAATAAATAAAATAATGAGCAAACCTGATAAAACGGTACGGGTACCTATGTAAATACAATATAAGTATATTTCCTTCCATCCAAGTGAATAAGCGAAAACCCAAATAACTAGCCCTTTTACAAAAAGATCAAAGCGAAATATGAAACCCTGAAAAATGTATCCCGGTACCTACATAAATATACTAAGCATGGAGCTTAATTTCCTTAATGCCAAGTGAACAGGCGAGCGAGAGCAATACCTAATAATAATTGAAGCTAGAACAATCGTCAGGAAACAACAATGTGGTCTCCATATATCGATGTCATCACACGAAATTCAATTAACTGGTGCACAGAAGTCGGGTCGGCGAGCGGCGCTCGGGCGAGGCATCCCTGCTAATCAAAGGCAACGGTCACTCGGCAGCTAGTCAGTGCTCAGTAGTCAGTAGTCAGTAGTGAGTCAGCTAGGAGCATGCTAGGAGGCAGTATCACTATTCACGTTTGCCATAAGCTTGAATCCGTTTCTAACACAGTACAGCTGAGACAGCTCGGCGAAAGAACCCGGTCATCACCTTCCCGGCGAATAAGAGATCAATACTGAATTTAAACCCATTTACAAGTTGCCACCTTAGGCGATATGGAAACCATGGTACATTGAAAATAATATCGATACTCAATTTAAACTCATTTACAACGTGCCACCCTACGGCGACATGACAAGCCATGGTGGGTGCAACTGAGACAACTCGCCAAAAGAAACAAACCATTCGCTACTCACAGGAATAAGAGGTCAACCACTGAATTGGATCGCATTTACAAGTTGCCACCTTACACTATATATCGTCGCCGGAAAGGCAAAAGGGCTGATGTGCCATTTTGGTAAATTTAGACCAGAGCACTTTTTTGTTTGTTTTTACAGTAAAATTCATAAGTCTTCAGTATCTGGTTGGATTTTGAAAAAAAAACTCAATGCTCTCACTGAGTTACCTGAAGCGTCAAAAAGATTGAAAAATCCCAAACTTGTGTCGCTTGAGTCAAGCCTTCTCCCAAATGGTAAATATATTTTATATGGCTGAAAGGACACAAAAGTCTTCATAATCAAACGAGAGTGAGAGCATTCGATGCAGAAAAAATACTGATCAAACCTCATTTTTGACCAAAGTGTCGCTTACGCTCTTTTGCCTTTCCAGCGACGATATTATGATAAACGATATTATGATAAAAGATTCCGATGATCAGCTTCCTTCGAAATTAGAGACCAAAACCGAATTAGATTTTTTTACAAGTTGCCACCGTCGGCGACACGACGAACCGACTGGGCATGGATTTGAACGCCTCGCCTATACCAAAGCGTGTCTCGTTTCGTTTATATTAAAAAAAAAAAAACTCAAGCCGGCGCAATCACAACGTATAAGGTAACCTTTCACGCAGATTCAAGCAAATTATTATTATTATTAATATAGTGATGATCAATAAAAAAAATGCAAAAGACAAATATGCATAATATATTATTATAATTTGTACGTGCATGGAATACAAAACCACGTACAACTATAATATATAACGGAGTTTTGTTGTATATCTTTTAAACTTAATATTTGCCTTGCTTATTCAGTGCAAGACATTAATATAACGGAATTATAAAAAGAGAGACAGTTGGGTTTTATTGGCTTATTCGTTTTGAGACGAAACAATAAACAACCTGCAACTGTAAAAATAATATAAATTGAAAAAGTGAAATGGGCAACATGTCGGGGATTCCATCCCTAAGTAGGAATATTTTGATTAACAGGTCATTGAAGCGTTCATAGATAAACGTGGTTAAATTAGATAGAATCTTAGAAAATCGAAAAACGACTAGGACCAAAACTGGTAAAAGACTATACACAACGCAGAATGAAATTCAAAAGCCATTACTTCATAGATAAAGTCACATTTATAAATAAAAGAGTTGAGACCCGTATTTCAGAGCTAGTCCGTAGTACTTAAAGTCAATAATAATATATTTCATTTTTGCACTATTCGTCGCCCACAATGCTGCAAACAGTCGTATCTCATATTTAGCAACTTTTAAGGAGAGCCAAAAAAATGATTTTCTTTTGCCGGATTATAACACATTTTATTACATATTTCGCTAATGGGGTCACAAAACAAAACGAGGCTATGATGTGAGATGTGAGAGATGTAAGAGATGTGCCAGTTTGCGACAGTATAAAGGATGAATATTGAATCATTTTGGTACCTATCTCATTTTTTAGGTTTTCTGAGATCGCCTGTTTGTGTTGTGAGCGACGTATTGTGCAAATTTTATTGATTGGTACTTTAAAAAAAAATTCCAAACCTTTTCACTTACCACAACATTTGTAAATATTAAAATATTAATTATGGGTATTTCATAAAGCCTCATTTAATCAAAGTAGAATGGCTACGTATTTTAACGACAATTTTAACTACAGTTTCAAAATATTCTCTGGCTTTGTAGCACCCTTGAGGTCATATTTCACAAATATGGAGCTATAGGCGTACCGCTGATGGTTACATTGTACCATCTCTCTCTCCCTCATGAACGACGCATGTAACAGAAAGGAGGTTACAACCGAGCTCTACACGGCAGGACCATATAAACAAATTAAAGTTTTTTTTAAAGTAATTACAACACAAGAACTGAGCCAGTATCATAAATTTGAGATAAATTGTGTGGCAGTAGGAAGTGTATAGGAGAAGGAGGTGTGAAAGAGGAGGGTTAATAAATAATTGACTATTCAAATCTGGTCACTAAACGATATTTAAAACGGTTCTTATTATTTTTTAAAAATCAAGTAACATATCATCGCCGGAAATGCAAAAGGGCTGAAGCGCCATTTTGGGAAGTTAACACCAGAGCACTCTAAAGTTTTTTTTTTGTTTTCAAAAAAAAATTCGCAAAGTCTTCATTACCTGGTTGCATTTTGAAAAAAAGTTAACTCAATGCTTTTACTGAGTTACATGAAGCGACAAAAAGCTTCAAAAAAATCCCAAAATTGTGTCGCTTGAGTCAAGCCCTCTCCCAAATGGTACACATATTTTAGATGGCTGAAGGGCCACAAAAGTCTTCAGAATCAAACGAGAGTCAAAGCATTCGTAGCAGAAAAAAAAAACTGATCAAAACTTTTGATTCTTTAAATTTTTGACCAAAGTATCGCTTAAGCCCCTTTGAGAAATCTAAAGAAATTGTAAAATTGATTTACTATTACACTATACCATGCTGCACTGAGCAGCATAATGTAGTATAACTATACATCAATATCTTAAGAACACATAATAAAGACTACATATTTATATGAGCGCCTATTATAAGGTAATTCTACTTAGGAGCTACTTTTTCAGCATTATATCTGACTCTTCTCCGCAAACATTTAGATTTTTATTGGTCTGGTACTGCAAGAAATAGGCTCGCAGGACGCGGGTCGCGCATCACTGCATTGTAGGAACATTATAAAACTGATCAAAACTGCATATTTAACTCATTTTTGACCAAAGTGTCGCTTAAGTTCTTTTGCCTTTCCAGCGGCGATATTTACTCAAAGTGAACATGACATAACAACATAAAAAGTTACATTGTGATGAATAGAAAATAATAATGCGCACTTGGTATAACAAATACACGTATCAAGTCTTCACGAACCACGATAAGCGATTTTTTTTTTGTTCGTGCAGAATCACGCAGCGTAAATTTTGACATTGTGTTTGCTTGTTATCATTGCCATTTAACAGCTGCATAGACAGCAAATCAATAAAATGCCAGCGAACACAAAGTAGTTTTTTTTTTCAGGCAAAGAATCACGAGGGAATACATTATTTGAATTAGAATGATAATGTGCATCGGAGTTTGTGATTATCGAAAGGTGGTAAGCGATACACCGCGTTCAGTTTGATAATTCACAGATCGTTTTTACAATTTACTAGATTTATAATTGAATTGATTGAATTTACTAGTAGTTACTAACCGGTTTCGCCCGAGATTCAACACACTTCTTATGAAATGTTCCCTTATTGAACAATATTGTAAAATATGGAATAATAATAATAATAATATTTGGATAATTTGTATAGCGCCGTTTTTGTGAAAAATCACCTCAAGGGCGCTGTACAAATCTTAATTTCTAATTAATATGAATTCTTAGTTTATGTAAATATACAGCAACATACTTACCTGGCAGGTCACTTCTGGCAGGACACAATCACCATATCATAATAACTTAAAATTTAGCTGATTCTTACATATATTTTTATTTTTTATTTTTATTTTTTATTTTTATTAACACACGATATGGTATTTTGCCTTATTTTATGACATTTAAATGCACATTTAAAAGCTTAGGATAGAAGTGACTTAGAGTGCTGAAAATACTTGATTTAAGCTACGAATTTCAGACAGAAAAAAATAAATGACTGTATAAATTACATGACGTCAGAGCTCACTGTCCGCGAGTTTTTGCTGCCCCAAACAATCAGATTTCTGCTTTAAAGTGGGTCACGGTTAATAGAATGCGCTGTTAGTTTTGCGTTTTACCTCATAAACAACGCATTTAAGGCTCAGCACTCAAAATGACGCTCAACGTCACGTAGTAGCATTCTAATACAAGCAATACTGCACATGATTTATTTGTATATTATACATGGGCAGTGAATAAAATGTCCAAGGTTTCCAGTAAATAAAAAAATTAACCTGTAATCTTTAAAATTCTATGAAAAACATACTAAAATGTCAGTAAAAGGTGCAGTTTGAAAACCAGCGCGGAGCCATTTTCGAACGTTTTACTAAACAGTATGAATTTCATAAATAATTTAAAAGATTACTGTTTAAAAATGGTATTCACTGGAAACCTTAGACATTTCCCTAACTACCCGAATGGAATTAACAGATAAATCATTTTTAGTATTGCTTGTATTAGAAAGTCAAAAGCATGTATGTTTGGGTGCTGACCCTTAACGGAAAGAGAAATTACAACGGAGCTCTCAGTGGTAGAGCCATAATCAAAATATTGCCAAGCGTTACACATTTAAAAGTGATATAGTTCAAGTTCAGCGTCTTCGTGCAAATGTGCGTCGAAGTGATTCGACAAAACTTTGCAGCAAAGCGGTTTATAACACTGGTAATGTTATGCTAAGTGCACATATACCCATATACCTCTATGGGTACATGCATTGTAGTGGTGGTACCTATATTAAAAGCAGTTCATGGTTACGGCTGACCTTCTGGGAGCGGGCGGGGTCAGGCAAGCCGGCCCTGGACACCTATCATTCTAATGGGCGAATGACACGATCACGCTCGAAGAAAACCGACCTTCGCCTGTGCAAGTTCCGAGAGCGCGGGCCACCGAGTTTGGCGACGAGACGCTCGTTAATACAGATTTTGTCACCAAGTGTGGCGCGAATTACACAATCCTGCTGGAGGCGGGTCTACCTTAGCGAGGCTTCTAGATGTATACGTGCGTTTGCGTGTACGTTTTTTTTGTTGTTGTTTGTAAGTGTTTCTTGAATTACACAATCACGCTGCAAGAAGTTTCAAGATGTGTTCTTCGTTGCTGCCTATAATATGATCCTGCCGCTGAGAGATCCGTTGTAACCTCTCTTTCTGTTGCACGCGTCGTTTGTGAGAAAGAGGGAGATATTAAAAAGGAGCTATCCACGGTACCTACACAACTATATCACCGAAAGTGTTTTGTCCCAGAGCTAATCCATGATAGGTTTTGGGAGCCTGGCCGAAGTCAGTGAGACTATGGCACCCTCAATTTGAGGAATTTTGTGAGGCTGAATAAACTGGGATGGGTGTGATACAGGGAAGTTGGTAAATTCAGTTAGGTCATTCAGAACATATTCACTAAACACAGCTAAGATCTATGAAAGCTAAATCAAAGTTTCTATTCTGAATGGTGATTCACCGGGGCGATACCGAAAGCATTTTCCACTGTGGTATTGAATTACTGTCGAGAGAAAACTTTGCATCTACTTTCAATTGGAAAGATAGGAGTTTTTTTCTGTTCACTGGATGAAATAATCAGTCAGTAGGTTTGCGTCGAGGTTTTAAGAAACTTAATTAGACATAATAATCGTAACATTTTCATATTTTCGAGAAGCCAAGGCTCTACGATATAAATATAATTTATCCAAATAGATATAGAAATTTGTGGTCACTAAAACCGAGTTACGGGATCGACACACTTAACTTAGCAGTCGGTGGCGTTGTCACTGAAGATATTAGGGGTGCATAAAAAAACTGGAGTTTTAAAAATAATTATAACAAAGAAAAAAAAAATATAAAAAATTAATTTAAAAAAAAACAGTAACCAATCAAAAATATTAAAGTCTCCCCATGGGTAGTTAAATTATTTTCCGCGAACCTGGCAACATATATTAAACTCAACTATATATGTGTTGTTCATATCCATTTTAACAAATACCTATAGGTATTTTATTTTATACTAGTTCAAAATCATGTGTTGAAACTAGACTTGCCAGGAAAAAAAAATGTTGTTTTAATCCACCACATTTTAAATATAGAATAATGTATGCTGCAATACAGTTGAGGTAGGTGAGGTGATCTTCCCACAAAAACGGCGCTATAAAAGTAATCCATTTATTATTATTATTAGGTAGGGATTTGAAACGATTATTTTTTAAACTTGATAATTTCAATTAACATCTGCTTCAATTTTGAAAACTTCACACAAATTAAGTTCCTACGTACTCACAAAGGGAAATTATGTATGGAAAATTAATGTTTATGTTACATTCTTTATCTAGTGCACAGTTTATGAGTATGTTAGATAAATTATGTAAATAAATTAACAACTTTAACTGGCAGCAACTCGTCTTGATACTGGAATTATCCGGACTTTTTGTAGATTTTCGAAGTCGATAAATGCCAAAACTTATGTATGGTAACAATGATTTATATCGGAAAAATAAGAACAATAAGTTTATAAATATTTTGATAATAACAATTGAATATGGCTTCTTTGGTTCCTCTTCTAGCCGCCTGAAAATTTAACGATGTCAAGCTGTGCAGATCGACACACTTCACTTTGCAGTCAGGGGCGTCGCTACTGTACATATTTTAAAACAAAAAAATTTGGATTTGAAAAAAATGATCGATAGTTCGACCCCTTGGAATAATCTGACACCGCACTGCTACGCGATAATAAACTCTTAAAGTGGCTTTCTATATAGCCCGTTATCGCATGACATGCCGTGTCAGATGGAACCTTGTTCTTCCAAGGGGTCGAGTTATTTTTCGGCATCCTGCAAAGTTGAATGTGTCAAGCTGTGGGTATAACGAGTAGAGGCAGACGGGGAACCGAACGCCGACACAATGCGAGAAACGGTGTCAATCAGAAAATGAAAAGCCGAGCTAACTGTCCATAAGTTATTGTAACGAATGCGCATAGTTTACGTTGCGCGGGAGGTGACGGGGCCCGGGTGCGAAAGGTCGCCCCGGCGGATTGAACGATACAAAACACACAATAACCTAGCGGCTAACCGTATTAGTATAACATTATAGTATAGCCCCGGTGAAAGACCACCATTCGGAATCGAAACGTTGCTTGAAATGTCTTTAGCCGTATTTTTGGGACCAGATCAGAATAGTCAGCTCCTTCCCAACTTTTCTCTTCCCCGTCTCCTTCCCCAATCTTTTCAGTTTCGCAACATACCCCAATCGGACGTAGTTGTGCAGAAAGCGTCCAACCCACAATTTGCCAAAATCGAGTTTTACATGTTTTCCTTATAGATAAATACGAGATTTATGTCTGCTGAAAACATCCAAGCTCCAAATGCAATAGAGTTTTGGTAATTCAATTTTTTACTAACCCACACAGCAGATATTTGACTTAAATTGAAGTTTAGAAACATAAACATGTAGGATAACATAGGAATTACATTTTTTAAATAAATACATTGAAAGATTATAAATTACCTATTTGTAATAATTCTCGTAAAGAAAAAAAACTGATATTTACTTTAAAAATGCCGTAATATGCTTTTGTATCGTCATATTTACAAACGCCTTTTTCTCAGTTTCATATTTTTGGGGTTGGATACCTTCTGCATAACTACGTTCAATTAGGGATGCCAAAGTCCCACTGGCTGCGGGAAGTTGGGACTCTTATGCGGTATTAAAATAAACAACAAGATGTATAACGAGCCTAACAGAATTTAGGTCCAAACTGAAAACTTAACTTTTTAGACTATCATATCCTTAAATTCATTAGAAGAATCTCAACATAATCTGTTTCTCGACGAATCACCTTTAGAAATACAAATTTTATCCAAATCCTGTACTGTACGACAAATTCATAAAGTCTATTTTTAATTTCGCTCCCATGCCCTAAATCGGAAAATAATATTAATACATATACGAGTATTTAAAAATCGTAATTATAATTTTAAGTTAATAAGTGTGTCTATCTGATGGTGCCTGCCAGGTAAGTATGTTCCTGTATATGTTCTCTTTAATCTAGGAATTAATATCTAATAATAAAAAATAAGATCTGTACAGCGCCCTTGAGGTGATTTTTCACAAAAACGGCGCTATACAAATCATCCAAATATTATTATTATTATTAACATTTAAAAAACACAACATAAAACATCACCATAAATTCTCAGAAAAACCATATTATCGTAGCCCCTTTAATCTTTCTGCGAATTCTCAGGTATACGCAAGCAAAAAAAACTAATATCAATGGTTGTTCATAAAGGTAGAGCACTGATAGCTCGATTGTAACCTCTCCCTCTTTTGCATAAACGACGCATGTACAAGAAAGAGAGATTACAATGGAGCTCTCAGCGGTAAGACCGCATCATAGTTATTTTGCTTTCGCATAAGCGACACGTGGATCAGAAAGAGAGGTTACAACCGACCTCTCAGCGGCAGGACCATATCTGAGTTATCCTCAATTCGCATAAACGACGAATGAATCGGAAAGAGAGGTTCCAACGGACTTCTCCGCGGCAGGACTATATCTGAGGTTTTGCCAAAAGAATTTCGACCAAAACTTCCCGACCTTATTCTAATAAAATATTCATTATATATTCAGTTTCCTTACAACATGGAACATTCACGTGGAGAAAAAAAAATTCAAGGAAATGATACAAACGAAAATTGTAAGTTCGTTCTGCGTTCGCCAGAAACATTTATGTATTCCTACGGTGGAAATACAATGCTCTTGTACAAACACATTTGCCCCAATTGAATTTTTACTGCCTCTCCGCTCCGTCCACTGACGAGGCGTGGATAGCCGGATACGAAGGTTTAGTTCTAGAATAGCGGCGGCTCAAACCTTTATTCGTTCCATTTACCTTTACCTGACGGTCAATTATTCCAATGACCCCTATCGGGCGGATATCGACGACTTTAATTAAAAATTATGGAGGAAACGGATACTAACATCAATGTTATGTAGTTTTTAACATGACGGTTGTAAAAAAACAAATGTCGATTCTGAATATTACATGCGTCTCATTGTATTTGATTACTCTAACAAGATAAATAGATCGATTTTGAAAATTCATTATGAAAGACCAACAAATCGAAACGCTCCGACTATGCTCTGACGTCATCCGATGCCGCCCGGGACGCCATCGCTAAGGGATTTGCCAACCGGTGACGTCATCTAGGCGCCACTTAACATTTCGAATCGGGCCCGTTTAAAAACTATATATATTCTGAAGCAATATTAATTACAAAAAATAAAATTAAAATGCACATTTTTTAAGGGGAAAAGATTTCAGGTGCCACTGGGACTCGAATATTCTGCTTGACAGGGGACCGAATCACTAATTACACAATGAGATCCAATTTCAAATCCACGGTGTTTCTCTATATTTCAATTAAAAATCATTAATATAGCTTTTTTCGACAGAGGCATCCCATTTTTATTTCGTAAGCGAAGGCTGAAGGAAGTCAAGTCTAAACTAAATCAATTACAAGAAGATGATGTCGGTAAAATACAGAGGCTTATCTCATCATTATTTATTATTAATCTTTCTTTAACTATGATGTGTAACGACTACACAATGTTTCTAATAACTTTAATATCTCTATAGTCATCATAAATACTGGCTTCATATTTTAGGTATTCCTCCATCATACATTAACGCATTGAATGAAAAAATAGTGTTTATGTTAATTAGCACTTATCGGGCACGTGCGAGATATTTTGTAAAAATCGGGAATACATTCACCAATAAAATCAAACGCTGCTAGTGTGTGACGTAGTTACATTCATTCTAAAAAAAACACTATGGGATGCAAAGATACGCAAAGAGTGTGCAGGGGAGATACGAAGCTATTCGCATCTCACTCTTACTTGACTAATTTAGGTGAGAACCCGCCATTTTTTTTACCTGTGTTATGATTACACAACGCCGGGGACGGAATAATAATTAGCACAGTAAGGGGAAGGTTAACATTGTTTAATCAAACACTTAGTATCACAATGGAGCGTTAAACTTAAAAAAATAAAAATAAATCTTTTCTCGTTGTTTTTTTTTTTATTATTTTATATTTTGTTCTCCCTTTGTATGTACTCGTATATGTAACCGCACACTTTGTCTTTTTTGTTTAGTTTTTGTACCCCGATGATGCTTAGGCTAAGCAAAACCAGTCGGTCATAAAAAATAAAAGAAGTTGCGTGGTCTTATGTAAAGTTATTTTTTCATTTATTTAAATAAAGTAACCATAAAGTAAACCATAAAGTAATTGCATCCTACGAAAAAATAATAAATTTATAAATAAATAAAGTATTATCATTTATTATTAACACTGTTTAATTAAACGTTAAATTTAAAAAATATATATTAAATATTCGAATTATTGAATTATTTCTTGGGCGTCATAATAAATTCATGTTTACAGAGGATGTCCGAAGTGTCCACACGCGCGCTGCATTTTTCTAATCGAACGCAGGAAACAGTCAAATCGCGACGGTGAATGTTAATGACGGCAGCGCTGGTTGCACGGGTGGGTGGGTAAGTGGGTGGGGGGGTAGAGCTTCATCCGAGCCAACTAACGTTTAGTATATAACATACACAACAAGACGGGTTCATGATCACCTTATTTATGGAATACTAAGGTGAGAACAATATTTTTTTAACCACCGTGGAATTATACAAACCCTAAGTCCGCTGTAAAATCAAGATGGCTCGTAACTCATAAGTTCTTAATGTATTCATACTATATACTTAAGGTTAGGAACATCTTGTCATCATTATCTGTACGACCTCTGTAGCAGAGCGGTAAGCATTTCGGTTCTGGACCCAGTCAACGGCCTCCGTGGTCGAGTGGTAAGACGCTCGACTAAGAATCCAGAGGTCGCGGGTTCAAGCCCGGCGTGCGCAAATAACTTGTATTTAATTAATGTGTCATAACACATTTAATTCATATAAAATAATATATATTATATTTGCGGCACGTTCCAGAGTGGTAGATACTCTAAGTATCGCCCTGGTGAAAGATCACCATTCAGAATCGAAACGTTGCTTGAAATGGCTTTAGCCGTGTTTGTTGACCAGATCTGAATAGCCAGGTACTTCCCAACTTTACTACTACCCTACCCCTCCCCCACTACCTTCAGCCTCACAACATACCCCAATCAGGGATGCCATAGTCATACTGGCTCCAGACGGTTGAGAGCATTTGTGACTCTCGTGCGGAAACAAAAAAAAAGTGATCACAGGTTCGAATTCTGGCAAGAGAAAATAGTGTTCCATTTAGTTTAACATGAGTCACATATTAATTGCTTGAAAGTTGACTTAAGCTGTGTTTAGTGACCAAATTTGTATAGCCATGGTCTTCCCAAACTGTCTCTTCCCCTCCACCATTTTCTTCAGCCTAACAACTTTCACCCAAAATGGGGATAACATACCTCCACTAGCAATGGGCAGTTGAAATTATTGCACGGTTCACAATTAAAAAAAAAAAACGTTACGAGTGCAACTTTAAAACAGTTTGTACCCGAGTGGTCCAAAGCTTCTGGTTCCCACCCTGGAGTCGCAGGTTCAGTCCGCTGCAAGATGTCATCCATCTTTGCACAAGCAACTATTTTATCATTTTGTGGGGAGTAGAAAATTATTAATACTGTCTGATAATTCGTAACCCGGAAATGTTTGCCTTGCTTTACATGAAAACATCAACATTTTTCACAATTGGAAATTCGCAGTACGCAAGTCGTGGCTTCAGACAAAAAAGGTCTAATAAAATATTAGCAAGCCCTACGACATGTAGTAATAACACAATGCATATTAACATTGTTAATACATTCCATATACAATCCGTCACCACTGTCACCAGTCCACTCAAGCTGAGCATGCCTTGTTTCCAGATAGCGTGCTTATAGAAACTGCAGCTCGACTAGCAACAGTCTGACAGTAGATACGATAATCATTATGACTGTGAATATTGCCGTAAGACCGCGAGCACTATTGCTGCAGTTTCGAAATGAGGAAACGTTCCATTGTTCAGCTCCCATAAGAATAAATCCTTGAGACTGAAAAATAATTTGAGAAAATTTTAAGTATGAGAAATTGTAGGCACGCTGTAGGGAATTAATCGCACAGCGCCAACAATCGTATTATTCTAGATAAGTGTGCTGATATAATGAAACATTTTCATGAAAGAATAACAAATGAATCTATAAATAATTAGGTGAGAACAGGGGCGCCCCATCTGCGCGTGCAATGTGTGTTGCGCACACGGGCGGATGGACCAAAGAGAGCCTCTTGAAATTGCATCAATCCGGTCTTCGTGACAGAATCATTCGTTATCATTTATTATTAACTAACGACAAAGTACTATATTTAAGAATATCAACCAGTTTTAAAGAGAAGAATATAAATTAGATACCTAAAGCGTACGCGTGGTAAAACTACGTATGACCGAAATAGGAATGAGGAGATTTGAAAAGAACCCAAAGCCGATGTAAGGGTGATGAAAAAGATAATAAAGATACGAGATGAGATGGTTTGAAGAATTATCGTTCAAAACTGAATCAAATGTACAGTGTAATTTTATAACGTTGACACATTGTTGCCAGATTGACCCCTTAGAATAACTATTTAACTCCATGTTTTATCTGACTTGGCAATTTTATGGGATAATTTACTCTAAAGTGCTCCCTCTATGACCATTATCGCATTATATATGCTGGGTCGAAGATATATTATTTTGTTTTATTTATATTGTATAATACAATAAAGATATTTATGGAACCTTTTTATTCCAGTTGTCTCATTCGTGGATAGATTATAGTACTAGGACAACATACATTTTATTAGACTATTTCTAGCTTAGGGCGATATTGTTTTCACCCCGGTTACGGCCCTGTGCGCAACTTTGGACTATCTGTGTATTGTGTACGTTTTATTGTTGTAGTTAATTGCCGAAACATGGAATTCACAAGTGAATTATTTAGTTGCAGACTTGTCGCTGAAAAGCTGTCCGGGCTGAGCGATGCATTCACGAGCCACTGCGCGCGAGTACATTTCGACAATTAATCAACACGGCAATCACGTATCACGTATATATATTATGTTAAACGAACTGTCAACATCTTGATACAAAGTTGCCCGAGGAAATAACACACACTGTAATCGGCTTAGAAGAATCTAGCAACTCGTAATTGATTGAAATATCTCGTGTGATCGGATTTAGTTTAAATGCAATTTGTTAGTGGCAGTCTGCAGAACTCCTATGACTGTATAATCCTCTCTGCCTGCGTTTTAATTTAGACTGGGTTTCGGAAGAAACCGTGTTGAATTATTTGCATACATACCACTGCGCACAGGTACAAGCACTATGCAATTAATCACGTATATGGGTACTCTGATATATCCCTTGTAACCTCTCCTTCTTACTCATAAACGACGCATGTAGCAGAAAGAGAGGTTTCAGTGGATCTATCAGTGGCACGATCAAGGTATGATAAACAAACTGTCAACATCATAATAAAATGTTTCCTGAGGAAATAATACATAGGTACGTACTGCAATCGCAGTGCAAGAATGAAGCACCCCGTAATTGATGGAAAGATCTCGTGTGAATGTATATAATTTTAATGCAATTTGTTTTTACGCCATTTTATTAACCGAGGTAGCGCGCAGAACTCAGTTTGATTTCAAAATCGGAATGAGTTACCTGATTCGGACTGAGTTTTCTAATTCACATAGAGTTTTCATATTCAGACACAGTTTTCTAAGTCAAATGTTCTAATTCAAATAGAGTTATCTAATTCAGTAAATCTTTCAATTTAGACTGAGTTATCTAACTCAAACTGAGTTTTCTTATCCAAACTAGATGTTCTAATTCAAGCTGATGATTTATCTTTATTCAGAATAAGTTTTCTAAAAATCTGTCTGCAATTTGTCTCTACGTCATTTAATAAATCGAGGCGGTGTGCAGAACTCAGACTGTTTTCTAATTCAGACTGGGTTTCAGTAGAAACCGAGGTGAATTATGTGCATACATGAGTTTGTTGTAGAAGCGGACACTGAAAGAGCTTCGTTTTGTGATCAGACGCTACTTATCCTTTCATACGTGACATAAATGATTGAATCGTGTAAAAGTGGACTTCTTATTTATGCGCATATGAATTCTTTGGACTTATCAGAAAATGCTCGTATATAATTTGTAGATGTACGTACTTGGGTACAGATAAGCAAAAATGATAAACATTTTTTTTAATAAATCTCTTCCAATTACATAAGTTAAAGTTTCCAAATCATAGGCTTCGTTAATCGTTGAACGAATATTCAAAAAATAAGAAAAACAGTTTATTATATGAGTTGACCCGATTAATTAGATAAAGCATCTACTTATTAGATAATTTACTGTCACATAAGTTTAAATTTTATTTAATATAAAACGTGAAAATAATATGAAGTTCTACAGAACAAAATCATAATTCAATACATAAATTAGATGAAATTTACAAACCAAATTAGTAAAATTACATTCCGAAATAATATTTTGTAACATCTACAATTATTTGAAAAAAAAAATGCAGATAGGTTGGTACCTTCGTAACCTTAATTTTAAATCAAAACTCAAGAACATTAGAGAGCTTTAGCTTAATTAAATCCGCCAATAATATGTTTATGAGTGATTTTTTTATGAATCAGGAAAATCTTGAATTGTGAAAGAATCTGTCAGTTTTTTTGACCAAATATACAAAGTCGGTTAAATGGGACACGGGTAACAATAATCCACTAGTTCGTATCCTAGGCGGGCGGCAAGCGGCGGGCGGCGGGTGGTGAGCGGTGGGCGGCGGGCGTCGGCTAACCCACCTGTTAGCAGAAGTCCGCCCACGCTGTGCGTGCCGTAAGAGGATTCCAACCCAAAGGAAGGCGGCCAGTAGCTCTGATATTGATAAAGTGTAGTATCGTAGCTTTTACGCAAACACTGTGGTAACGAGCTTTACGTAATAGCAAATACTAGTTTAATAACGTAATTTTAAAACATCATTTTCCTCTAAATAAATTTCAGGGTATTTAATCGTCAATTTTTTCCCTGATGGAATGGTAAAAAAAAAACAAAGCTACAAAAAGCCATTTCTTGCAAAAGCTTTCAGATCCAACGTGATTTAAAAGCTTGAAAATGTTTAAATCCTAAATATAAATATGTATTTATATTTGGAAATCTGAAACAGCAAGAATTCTTGAACAGTGAGCTCTGGCGTTATGCAATTTGCACAGCTTTTAATTTCTGGTATTTCTGAGTTAACGCAACTGTTTTCAGCTCGCAGCGTCATTTCCACCATGAGATATATTGCCGTTGAGATAGCCAACAGTACGCCATATTGTTTGCTCAATATTTTAAAGTGTTCAATAAGAAGAAAAAAACTTGTTTAAACTCTGACGAAGCCGGGTATTAACTAAGTAAAGTAATTAATAGTGAGTCTAAAAAATAATCAAAAAATATTTTCATAAACTGTGACATTTCAGGAAGAGGGAAAATCGATTTAAATAAGAGCAAAAAACAAAATTCCTTGAAAAATAAAAATAAAACACGAACGCACCATATTATTATGGCATAGATATATTATTGAAAAGGCCCAGCCAACCACGTCAAGCCTATGACGTAGTACAAGCGGTGGGCGAAGGGTATAAGGATATACATATTACATGGAGTCGGAAAAGCGGAAGGGCGGGAGATGGGGGGCGGGGCGGGCTGACGTCACGTCCGGCGCGATAAGGCGGGAAGCGGTGCCGCCGCTCGACAACAGATGGCGGCGCTGTCGCCGTTCGGCAGGCCGCGGAGGGAAATTCGCACGGTGATTGCGTCCGCGTAATAATGCTCATTGGCAATGACATTCGTTATCCAATCGGACGTTTTGCTCGATAAAGATACAGTCATTGTACCAACATTTACACTTAGCCATTATTACTCTTCATTTACCAAAGTAGATGTTATTTGATAGTGAATTTGGTACTTACGTTTATTTTTAATCATTTTGGAAACCTAACTAAATCTCGCAACATTTCAAAATGATTTTGGATAATGCAATTAGAGTGGTAGCTGGTCAAAGACCGAGGTTGTGACTAGACCTGAATAGCCAGATACATCCCAACCATCCTTCTCCCCCCCCATCCCTTGGCCTCATAACGTTCCCTAACTTGAGGATACCATATTTATACCGACTCAGGATAGTTAATAAAAGTAGATAACGTGAATTTTGAAAAGTAAAAACCAAACATAAAAAATAAAAATAAATACGAAAAGACGGTGAACAGTTATAAGTACAGCGTAACTTGTTCAATACAACATTCAAGGCTGCGATATGGGACGACAATAAACACAAATGCTTATTTTATTATGTAAAAACTTAAACGAGCAGATCATGCAAATAATAAGTCACAATTAGCATTAATGTCGAAGCCGCATAACAACAAATCGTAATCAGCCAAGAACAAGCCATAGGCACTAGTTTATTGATGAACAGCAATAAAACGTAGTAAAAAGTCATTGCGCTATACATATAAAGAACGGATAAAAAGAATTCGCTAAAACCTTCATACTTAATCAACCCACATTTGTACGTGTGTAACATTTTACCTTCCGCACTGTAAACTGGCGTGTTTAAGAATATACCATATCGGTAGTTCATACGGAATTCAAGGTTTTACATTACTATTGTAAAATATTCCGTTATTCCATTTTCTTCCCTCAATAAATTGCATCGCTTACACATTACCTACCTACAAATTTCCTACACATTTATTACATATCGTTACCTTAATTAGTAAATCAAAAATAAATAAACAAGAAACTAGAACAAGTAAAACGATAGAAAAAAAATGTTACCATAAAAATACCTGCGTTTTCGATTTATTTGCAAATCAAAACATAGATCTTCAATTGAATTTTAGAATTCGTACAACTTTATATGAAATTTTCCTATAATTTATTTATCTCATAAGAAAACAAAATAATAACGTGCGTAAAGTAGTTGCAGAGTGTCTTAAAATATTAAAATTAATACTGGTAAAAAACACCGTGTGTTGTGTCTCCCAAGTGTATACTCGTATATTGTTTCCATCGTAACGATCTCTAGATCAAATTTATGAATTATTGTACGCCTTGATAGTTAGTTAACTTAACTTTATATGTTTTAATCTATTCTTGCAAACCGCATTTGAATAAATATCTTTATTATTATTATTTATAAAGTTGACAAAATGGACTTTTGAGAAACTTACTTATGATACTTACGCACACGACTTCTACCTAAATTGTATTTTTAGGATGCAATCGTCGTTCTTCATTCACGTAGCGGCAATTTATACAAATAATGTGTTATTCAACACATATTTTATAAAGGGAAACTTGTTGCTCATAAGAACTCATCGATATTCAACTAAAAATACTATCGCTCTTTCCACGATAAAATAAATCTGAAAATCAAACCCAATATAATTAACACATACCATGGAGGTGTTAGGTGATTTAAATTCCACCCCATTCTTAAATACTTTTTATATATTTTGACAAATCAAGCAAATAACTAGGTAATTATGAAGCATAACAACTAACAAGGTGGTTGATAAAATTGTAAATATCAAGACAGCACACTTTTAACATTTAGGTACCTATTACCTCTGTGGTCAGCAGAGGTTATTTACAAAGCACTTTTATCCAACCGCATTTTTTCGCGCGGTTGTAGAATTATCAATACCTACTTTTGTACAAAGATTTTAACGCTTTTATTCTGGTAAAAAGTAGATTTCGATACATAATCGCGTTCGGTATTAAATATCGTCAACCTCATTATTACATTGTGCGATAGGAGAGCGTAGCTGCTTGCGACATGAACATGACATGGTATAAGTATGTACTTAACTTGTGTTGTCGATAATATTTTTAGTGGAAATTTAACAAAATCGATAATAACTTGCTATTCTTCTGGCAATAGTAAATATTCAAAGAAAGAAATATTATTATGATATTGAAATATTGTTTCGTTTTTTCATTACGTTGTAACGTTTCAATATTTGTATCAATTCAAAAAACACACACTCCGATGTCGCTAATATACTTAACACGTCAATATCAAACTAAGTCTAATTTAGTACAGTTTTTGTCATCTGGTAGAGCTGAACTAATAGTTGAAAATATTTTATTTTTATTTAAAAATATTTATTTATTTTAATACCTGTTTTTTAATATTATTTTTTCTTTTCTTTTGTTTTACAATATTTTGGAACCTGTAATTTATAAAATATTATTAGTTCTTTTCATCTACAATATTTGTATGTCTGTTATTCAATATTCCTTTTTATTTTATTTTACAATATTTTTTGCACCACTTTTGAGTTTATTGTTTACATTTTATGTTACCATTTGTGTAAAAGCCTATAACGGGCGTAAATAAATAAATAAAAATGGTATTTGAACTTACAGTAACAATTTCTAAGCTAAGTAAAAATCGCTGCAACAAACACTTTTCTGATTTTCAAAAAAATAAACATCAAATAACTAGAAACATTTTGTGTGTTCTATATTTCAAGGAAACAAGAAAGTTTTTGGACTAATGACGGATTTTCGTCGACCGTTATAAGATATTAAAGGTGATTCAAATAATTCTTCAACTCCGGGGGCGAAATTCGAGCAACTTGTATTAAAAATAGATTTTTGGATTTTTTATATATATATATATATATATTTTATTTTTTTTCTAATATTTTAAAGTAAAACGTCTCGTAACGCGCGTCTCACATCAGACGTTGTTTCGTCGCGTAAGTATCGGGAAATGTTAGTTACGCAAGTAAGATAACATTCTTTAGTTAGATTCCGACTACAAGGTCATGATCCGTACAGAGAGTATCGAGTTGTAGGGAATTTTGCAGCACACGCAATAAAGCATACAAATTAATTGATAATAGCTATTTACATGCGAAAAAAGATACTGACAACTTATTATTTCATCATCATTTTTCAATATAAATAAACACTGATTTAACCAACGTTTATTGATATAAGCGACATGTTGCAGGACTGGTGGTCCCTTTCTCAGGATACAATGTATACTAAAAACGAATTACAAATATAAACACTTTGGTACTACAGTAGAAACGAATTTAAAAGGTTACTATTTGCAAATTGGATTTGATTACTTATTGATTATTATTTAAACTAAATAACTAACCATCACGCCGGTTTTCCGCAAGGGTAGGCAGAGAGGATAGACTACCATACAGCTCTGTCCTTGCTTCATTCACATTCATACATCGTCTTATAGATACTTTTATTTTATTCTGACTCTTGACATGGCCCGAATCAAGTATTTAGTTAACTTGATCGTGCCACGTCATATTCTTGTCACACTCTTTCTTCGTTCATCCGGTATACCTACCCAAACCATATAAGCGTCCCTTTTTTAATCCTGTTCATTACGCTTACAATCAGCCTTGCATTCTTTCCGGATTCACGGTTATACACATGGTTTTACGCACATAAGCGTCAGTGATCTCATTTCTCCAGCATCCAGTTTACTTTTATCCTTCCTCTACCAGTTCCATGCATCACTGCCATACATCAGGGTTGGCATAAGCACTCCATTGTGTGCTACTAACTTCGCTTTTTTTTTACTTTTTTTTATTTGCGCCAATAGCGTTCTTATTTTCATAATAAACTTTATAAGTAATGATTTCTCCACGTGTAGATGTTCCAGTCAATAGGTCCTTAAGATGGGCAGGCCCATACAATGATAAATTGCTCGGACTGTTTATTGCACAATCATAGGAACTGAATTATGATTATAGAACAGTTTGCGGCTCGGACTGAATTAATGAATAGCAAGCTCGAACCGAATAAGGATCCGGTTGATGGAAATGGGGGTATTTATAACAATATATTGTTATTATTTCTAATTTTGAAACTGTTAATTCGTGGTGGAATTCCATTTTAATGATTTAATAAAACAAATTTTAACTTTATTCCACTTTTATTTAATAAAAGAATAAAAGTGGAATAAAGTTAAAAATTTGTTTTATTAAATCAATATAGTGTTGTGTTCTAGAAATTTCCAGAGTATCCCACCGTTCTCTAGAGCTTTCGAGCCAAAAATAAAACAAAAGCCACTCCACATTTTATATTTATTTTAGAATATCCGTCGAAAAAACAAATATCACTTAGTTAAAATTACACAACTATGTCTTTTCACATTTTCAATTACTTTATATTGATACGACGGCCTCCATGGTCGAGTGGTAAGACGCTCGACTACGAATCCAAAGATCGCGGGTTCAAACCCGGCGTGCGCCAATAACTTTTATTTAATTAATATGTGTCATAACACATTTAATTCATATAAAAATAATAACAAGTATATTTGCGGCACGTTCCAGAGTGGTAGATACTCTAAGTATCGCCCTGGTGAAAGACCACCATTCAGAATCGAAACGTTGCTTGAAATGGTTTAAGCCGTGTTTGGTGACCAGATCTGAATAGCCAGGTACTTCCCAACCTTCCTCTTCCCGATCTCCTTCCCCTCCCCACTACCTTCAGCCTCACAACATACCCAATTTGGGGATGCCATAGTCTCACTGGCTCTAGACGGTTGGGAGCAGTTGAGACTATTGTGCGGTATTCATGTAAAAAAAAAAAAAAACTAGTAAAAAATCACGGGATGGATTATCAAGAAGAAATATTAGTTGCTTTAATCCACCCATTTCAAGTATAAAATAATGTCTGCTAAAATACACTATAGGCAGGTACTTTACTAGGTAAGTAGAGAATTGAAAAGATTATATTTAAAAATCGATAATTTCAATTAACATCAGTTGCAAATTTGAAAATCCAAATATGTGGATAATTTTAAAAAACCTAAAATTACACCTGTAAAATAATAAATTTGTTAACAGACTTCAAATATGATTTTTTCGATGTTAACTTTCTAATTTTTAAGTGAAAAATCACGGGATGTAACTTGACTTGCTAAGAAAAAATATTAGTTGCTTTAATTCACCCATTTCAAGTGTAGAATAATGTCTGCTAAAACACATCATAGGTGAGTACTTTATTAGTTAGGTAGAGATTTGTTTTTTTTTTTAAATTTGATAATTTAAATTAGCATCAGTTCCAAATTCGAAAAGTTCACACTCGTATGTAAGTACTTACAAAGAAAATTATTACATTGTGTGATTATTTTATTGGGTGGTTAAGAAGAAGAATACGCCTTCTCGAAAATACTAACAATGAAACCTTTTCTCGATGTTCCGTTGGGTACCCGATGCAATGCAGTGCTCCATCGCCTACATAACTGTATTGGTAGAATCGAGTTGGATTTCAGAATGGAATAAAAATAAAATACAAGTGCGACGACCCTGGGAAAGTACACTCATAATGTACTCAAACGTTAATAGGGTATATATAACACATTATTATTTACTGTGTTGAGCAGTGTTGTACTACCTCCTCCTTTTTAAGTCAAATCCCCAAAAACTATTTGTTTTGAAATTCTCTTATAATATCTCATTTTGAATATAATTTTAATCTAATCCACTGTCACACACCAAGGTCACTTTCATATTTCCTTAAAAGTTAGTCAATTGTAATAGAGCAGACACATAAAAATGATAATATTATGACATGCATTTGCATGCGATACAAATTGTTAGAATAAAAATGCGTTACTCATAAATGAATTATTAATTAAATATTCAAATAATATTAATAATCTTAAAACAGAAAAAAGCCAGAAACTAAAAAGAACAATGGTCATGACCGAGACTCGGAACCTCTATTAACACTCTGCCAATTAAGCCACCAAGACCGCATTAGAAAGCGGCATTTTTAAACGATCTCATACTTATATTGAAAATTATTAATATTTGAACTTCTTCCTATTTTATGCTCCCATCTTTTGATAATATTTTTTCTGTTTCATTTTTGTGTTTAAGATTATTAATATGATATATTCAATAATAAATAAAGCATTAATGCTATAAAGTTAATTCCAATTTTAATAATAATTATTAATTATTTGTAATAAATTTATTAACCATCCAATATCCAAGTAAGAAAATGTACAATTCAATAAATGTTGCTGATTTTCCACAGGAATGAGGCAATCTGTACCATATGAATAAACTTTTGTCTTTTGTACGTTGATTGCGAACTTTAATTACTCTACTAACGGCAAGTAATCAGCAATCAGTAATCAGTATCATGCAGGTATTCCAATGGCACGTACCCACTTGTGAAACGTACGTATGATTAGACGTCTAGACGCGACAGACGTCACGGAGCTGTAAATTTTCCTGAAATGAACCGGGGTGTAGTTGACGATTTTCAAGCGCCAAAGTCGCAATCGAACCCAGAGGGCAAAATCATGTCCTAGACAATAAATTACAATAGCAACTTAATATCGGATTTAAAGATGACGGGTTTACTTTGGCGCTTTTTACGAGGTGTATTTATTTTATTTGCCAGAATTCGACTTATCTCCATATCTACGACTCAAGATGTAATAGGCATCGCATCAGTTTATACAGCTAAGAGTTGAAGGCGTTCTGTCCGAACCGTTTGCTGAATAAAGTAAAAAGGTCACTTTCATATTCATCAAAATGTTAAGGTACGGAAGAGAATATTTGCTACTTTTTTAGTCGTTGTAGTTTTTTGTAAGATATCAGTAGTGTTTGGGGGTATACACAAGGGTTGGGGGTTGGGGTTAGGTTGATGAAAGCTCTGTACCGGTCAACGACTGGCTGCTCGGGATGGTTCCGTTGCTCCGGGCTGTAATAACACCCTCCCAAGGTATTCCTACGAGCCAGTTGCCCCTAATGAACTAATGCAATATGAAACTGCCTTTAAAATAGGATGGCAGTTCAATTACGTGAACTCTCAACAATATTATATTATCCAGCTTCATTCATTACGCTCGCAAATATAACATCATTATTTCTATTTACAGAAATATAATATCATAATGAAGTCAAGTATAAGCGTGTAGCTAAATACCGGCAAAACGGAAAAATATATTCTGAGAGGGTTCAGTGTGGAAATAATGTGTAAATTTCCGCTGCTGAGTAATCTACAGTCATTTGTAACAAATACCCACGTAAATCAAACAAATACTTTCGTACGTGACGTTAGTAACGAGCGATATGGATAGCTGCATACGTTATCGAACGTTTTGCCGTATAGAATGGAAGCTCGTATAATATGAAGGCAAATTGATTGAATATCTAACTCTTTAACCTCTAGCAAGTTGGGCTTCGTGCCTACCCTTAATTTAGCTTTTCCAAATCAACCCCGATTGTTCAATTATCGGGAGAAAGTCTCTCTCGCCCTCAACCGAGGCCCAGAGGTCGACCTCCCGCTCATCCTTTGTCCTACAATAAAGGATATATCGTCGCTGGAAAGGCAAAGAGGACTAAGCGACACTTTGGTCAAAAACGAGTTAAATATGCAGTTTTGATCAGTTTTTTTTCTGCATCGAATGCTCTCACACTCGTTTGATTCTGAAGACTATGGCTCTACAGCTATCCAAAATATATTTAGCATTTGGGAGAACGCTTGACTCAAGCGACACCAGTTTGGGACTTTTTAGCTTTTTGTCGTTTGAGGCAACTCAGTGAGAGCATTAAGTTACCTGAGTTAACTTTTTTACAAAAACCCAACCAGGTACTGAAGACTTAAGAATTTTATTGTAAAACAAAAAAAAAACTTTAAAGTGCTCTGGTGTAAACTTTACAAAATGGCACTTCATCCCTTTTACCTTTTCGGCGACGATGTGTTGTTTTTTGATATTTAAATGAGTAGTAATAATGTGATAAAATGCATTCTAACGAATATTGTAAGAGCGAGAGCTGATGGTTTACAAAGGCTATCAGCATTTCAAGGTGACTGTCATGATAATGAGTTGCAAAGGCGGATTAACAGAGAATATGGGGATTACTTCGTACGGTTTAGCAGAAAAAAATAACTTACTACTAAAAACCAAAAATTGTAGCGATTATTCATTTTTACTTATAATTTTCTATGTCACAACCCTTTGGTTACCCCTGGAGGTTAATTGATTAATTTAAAAAGCTAAACAATATTGGTGACCTGTAGACTCGTAGAGCCGTGTTTGTTAGGTGCACTTAAATTTAAAAGTTCCGTACGATATACAAACATCACCTAGGTTACGAAAAATCACCACCAGGTGAAAATCGTTTAGATTAAAAGCTCCTTTCGTATACCTAAGAAGAATAATAAATCTTTCCCAACTGCTAGTGCACTTTTGAGAGATGAAATATAATCTTTGCACACAACCTGTTACCAATCAATTTTAGGTTTACTATATTATTTTGTATGGTGCGGAAACCTGGACAAAAACAAGCACTGACACGGAAGATAAAAGCTTTTGAAAAGTGGCACATCTTCAAAATTTCACGGTGAGAGGGTGACTACTGTAGAAGTTATTCTAGAACAACGTTGTAAAAACACCAATATCTTGGTCACATCGTGAGGGGGCGACAGACATCAGATTACACAACTAATAGTCAAGAGGAAGTTTGATGAAAGACGCCGCACCTCATGGTTTCTAAATGTATGTTACTGGTACGAGTATAGTTCCACAAAGTTGATCCGGGATGCGGTATGCGAGATTCAAATGAAGGTTGCCCGGATGATACCCAACCTCCGATTGCAGAGATCATCAGAACAAGAAGAATATTATATAGGTGAAAGAGATAAGAATTGTTCATAGATATATACCTAAAAAAATGAATAGTATAATAACATTAAATATTTGTAGATATGAAGTGTTGGATATGAAAAATATAATATCGACTTTAGATTGTGTCTGAATGTAGGCGCAAAATAACAAAGTCGATAATAAAATTAGCACTAAACTTTAAACGTAATGGAAGGTTCAGACGACCTCTCCCCGCCCCCCGTTTAGAGAGATTGATAGGGCGGGCCTAACAAAGGGTTTGCCGTGGGCTTTTCGAGCTAAGCCGACTTTCTGCTTTTCGTGTGTTCGACCAGAGTCTGGAGCCACATATATATATATTGATATATATATATGGGGAATCGTACTTTTTGTGGGATTATCAGCTTGGGCTACGGAAGTAAGGCGACGCAACTATATAAAATTAAACTTAGAGGTGGATAAGAATAATGATCGTAAAACGAAATGTGACAAGATGGGTTATAATCGATTGAAATTTAATCGGGCGAATTATTCATCGAAAAGCTATAAAAGATTTAGTTACAAATATTTTGATATTCCATTCCTCCTTGAGAACAACCTATAATTTTGTAGACAGTCACTGGAGGAGAAAAAAATATAACTCGTACATAGAATTGTCTCCATTATCAAAATATTACGATTAAAGCTCAACACGAAGTTTAATGAAATTATTCGAAATTATTAGTAATCGAAAAGTTTTGTTAAATTGTTTCGAAATCAATGTTTCCCTCGCTCCCTTGAGAGTGTAAATTTTCGTTTAGAGCCCACCACTAAATAATGCGTAAAATTAAATATGGTGTCATGCTTATCTATTTCTTCGTATTCACTCCATGATTTTTTGCTGGTTTAATAACCGAAGAAGAAAGATAAGAAATTGTTTTTGAGATTTTAAGCTCAAACACATGTGAATATTGGATGAATAGTTTATTATCAACATAATGAGTTGATGCATAAGTTCGTAGCGTTTTTGGTTCTTTGGTAAGATTTTATTTAACATAATAATTTGAATTTGTGAAAAGTTTGTGATAATTGTTGGCTAAATAACCTCAAGAACCAATTCAGAACTCGGTTAGGAGGCAATTCCACATCCACCATATTCTCCTGATCTTCGCACATCACATTTCCATCGCTATCGAAATATCTCGGAGAAAACTCCTTGAATAACGACTACACTCTTTAAAATTAGCCTGACAACGTCTTTGCCTTCAAAACACCGAATTTTAACAGGCGCGGAATAAAAAAAACTGCCGGAACATTGAGAGACTCATAAAAAATGCAGAATAATATAATATAATTACTATGCTTATGTATTTTGTTCGTTATTTTTAATTTACTGTTTAAAACGCTGCGAACTTATGTATTAACCCAAGATCTTTTGGTTCGTTATGTAAATTATTAATCCTACATTCGTGTCCCTAAGTTGTGTTCTAAAATTTCAAACTTATCTGCAAAAGCACAATAGGTTTCAGACTGAACTTAGACAGCTTAGATATGTATGTAGCAACCAAAATGACGCATAATCGACATAACCATACACACTTTAAATAATGAATACGGCATTAGGATAATTTCCTCGGTCAGACCGTGTCAGTCTGGAGTTGAGATCGAGAGCACTTTGGAACTGTAGCATAGAAGCTCGCCTCGGGGCCTCCCGATCGATACCAACACAAGTTGGTTGGTATATATAAACACGGTTTACCTCATCAAAACTAGCGCGACCCTCCCCTCATAATAGCCTTCTGTGTCCATACCGACACGCCATATCATCGCAACTGAAAATCAGACATTGCCCATCTAGCGATTAAAGATTAAAGTAGAAATAACGGATTATTCACAAAAGACAAACAGCTTTAGTGACCATATTTAATCCGGGCTTCTTCAAGACCAACAAATCCCTTCCTACAGCCCTTTCCTTAACCCGTCTCACTACGCCCTGTATAGCCGCACACGGTACAGACAGGCGAGCTCTTTCGAAGGGTCATAAACTAAATACGAGCACATAAAATAAGTAGCTGAAAAAAGCGTGAATTAATCATATATTCATATAAATGCTGCTTTTTTTAAACATGTTATTAAAAGTTTGTTGACATTCTCTTCTTTGATATTTTTTTACGCGGGTAATAAAGGTATGGACGGTAACCATATTAGAAAAGAGATTGGCCGCTTGAAATGAGAAAACAAGAGCAACCGTCTCTACATTGTTCTCTCTTTATCAGAAACTTGATTTTGAAGAAATACGCTTACTGCAAATTCGGATAGAAAACGTTTGTTTCTAGAATTGTAGCGAATGGAACCAGGCGGGGACAGTTACAGGAATGCACGGCACGATCAAGCGAATCAAATATGTACTCGAATCGGGTCATGTGGATGAAGTAAGGAGTGCGATTTTATCCTAACTGCTTTGTCCAATAATAACATAACAAAACAAAATTAGAAACAACAGAAATTATAAAATAATTATAGTAATACATATCCTTCAAAGAAAACAAAAAAAACATAAGAATGATAGTATCAAGTTCAAAGCGTGACAATGGTTTTGATGAAGTAATGGAGTGATTAAGTCATATAACGGAAAATATGGCTGAAAATTTTCTTTGAGGTTACAATAATGTTTAAAAGATATAGATTAAATTAATTCGTATAAATTTTGAAGAACCTCTGCATTAGAGACAATTTGAAGTTCGGGAAGTTGACACGACAAGTGGAGATCGAATCACCGGCAGCCTTCCGTGACTCCAAGTATTCCACATTATACTCCTAACACCTACACGAACCGGAGGCTTCTCTAAATATCATAATATACAATAATACCACCTCGCAGGTATGGTGTACACGCTACACCAGTTGGAATCCTTTTCTCTGGTATCATAACAAATATTCAGTTAGTTCTCGGTAAGTTATAATCAGAAACAATAAATAGCTGTTCCTCAATCATCACTCTACTAATTATGGGTATCATTCTCCACTGTCCAGAATGTCGAGACTTGTTAACTCAAGCCATGGTCTTGAAATTTTTGGTACCAGTTTAAATGATTTTTGTCATTCTTTACGACTCTAAAACATTGACTTGACCTTGGCTTTGATTTTAATATTATTTCTAATGTATATTTTGTCCTATTTTTGTCATTGCTTCATTATAAGTGCTGTTCTTTCTCTGTTGCTCTTTTTTTCCATTTCGTGTTATGTATTTTTTTTTGTAATTGGACAATAGTCCGTTAATTTATAAATAAATAAGTTATGTGGCATTCGAAGCGTAGGGCACAGTGTACTGCACATATGTACGACCTCATTTTTCACGATTGTTTTGTAATATTATATTTATTCTTTGAAAGAAAAATAACTTAACATGTGAGACAGTAAGGAAGCAAATGCTCTCTTATTTCGTATTTCATCATTAGTCAGATAAAATATTGAAACAAATAAATTTGAACTTCTATTTCTTATTCCTATTTTAATATACTATTCAATACATTAGCTGCTAGTTTATATACATAATATATAGATGCATATATATCATTTGAATTAAAAATGCTTCAATGCGAGTTTCCTTCCCGAAATGAGTTTATCCCAACTCATTGGGAGTATATTATGTTTAAAAAAAATTGCAATGTGATATATGTAATACAGATAAATGAACGAGTAGGCAATAGCAATTATTTTCAATGGTTTCACAGGTATGCCCCGTAGAAATAAAGTACAGTTACTTTTAATATTTGCTCTAACAACGATCGTTGCTAACATTCCTCGCCTATACCAACAACGATTTATCGTTTACTGGCATCCGGAAGGTTAAATTAAAACCCTTCACCGGTTATGTTTGTAAAGTTGACTGAAAAATTATAAGTATTTAACAACGCGGATATCAGAAAGTAAAAGTACAAACATGAAATACATAATAACTAACAACTATAGGAAAACCATGCAGAGTTGTAGAATGATGGTGAGACAGTATAAAGTAAACCTTACTTTACTGTTCTAGGCTTGACAGAAGTTCAACGGCCATGGTAATAACACGAGGTACTCGGTGATCTGGAACGCGGAGCGAAATCGCAATTTTGTATAATTCAATTTCATAAATAAATAACCAAAACGAATGCAACATTCTCAACACTAACGGAGGAAAAGTTAGTAAGTGAATTTATGAAATAGTTTAGAACGAGTAGTGACTTGGTGGAATAGCCAATCGACGTGAAGATAGTAACATGGAGAAGGCTTATTTCAACTGAGCGTTAAACAAATTAGTAGCACGAAGTAGGAAGTTGAAAGGCATTACTTATAATTACAAGTGACCCTGTTAAGTGAATACAAATACACTCTGCGCCTGGCGCAAACACTGCACGGCTAGTTACAGGATTACAAAACACAGCAAAATGGTTCAATATAAAGGACTCGGAGGTTTTGAAAGCTCCGATAAGAAGCTTAGCACTTTTTATCACCGGTTCCAGTCAGTTTGAACTAGCGTTGGGAAAAACTTCAATATTTTGTGAATGCTACACGAATTGCTAGTTCTTTAAAAGGAACTCTTCGCAGTGAACACTTCAATTGAAGTCGAACTCGCAAAAAAAAGATTTGAATTTATCCGGTTATTTGTTCAGTTCTATTTGGAACTGGTTCCTCGCCGAAAAAAACACGTCCTAGTCGGTAGGGATTTGAAAGTGAAAAGAACTGGAACATGTTCCTCGCCAAAAAAAAAATACGTACTAGTCAGTAGAGTTTTGAAAGTGAAAAGAACTGCAACCGGTTCCTTGCCAAAATAAAAAGCACTAGTTGGTAGAAATTTTAAAACGAAAACAACCCCTAAAAAAATCACGTTCCTTTAGATCGAAGTACTTTGAAGTCAAAGTACTTGTAATGAAGTACTTCTTTATAGGCTTTGAAGTTCAACTTCAGAACTAAACTGCTGCAAATTGAAGTAGCTCTTTGTAATCTAACTTCCATTGAAGTATTTGTTCAATGAAATGAATTGAATGAAGTTAATTAAATGAATGAACGCTAAAATGAACTACCAACTTCAATTGAAGTATTTGTTCAATGAACAATGAATGAAGTAGGAACTGCTGCCAAAAGAAGAAATTCTTTGAAGTAGTTCTTTCAGAGCGGTCACAACGCTAGCTTGAACTACTTTGGTCTCTGCTAAATTGATAGCATATTTTCAAGAAAACGTTTAACATAGTAATCAGTTCACATTGATTAAAATAAATTAAAGGCCATTAGTTCAAGAGTGCTCTAATCGACACTTTTTGATAAATCAAATAAGTGAAATTAATCTACACCTGTTTGTGATCTACCACAAGAGAAAAAACCAAAAACCCTCATTTCAACAAAGAAAAAAAGGTGGCGCCATAAATAATATTTTTGCAATTGTGATCTGACAATTAAAAAAACGCTTAAACTTGATGTTTTCAAATCTTTCAAAATAAAATTATAAAGATATCAACAACAAAAAAAGAATTAAAAAAGGTTGACTACAAAATAAGACCCCAACCCATTTAAAAATATATTATCATAGCTGAAGAAAAAAGTCTAAATTTGAATAGCATTTTTCTCCAATGTGCAAATTTGGAGTTAGAGTTGTAACTTTGCGCTAGTGGCTTCTTTCCGTTGATTAAAAAAACAAATATCGACGCCGGAAAGGGCAAGGGCTGACGCGCCATTTTGGGAAGTTTACACCAGAAAACTAAGTATTTTTTTTTTTTACAATTAAATTCATAAAAGTCTTCAGTACCTGTTAGATTTAACTTAGGTAACAGAATGCTCACATCGAGTTACCTGAAACGACAAAAAGTTTTTAAATAAAAGTCCCAAACTTGTGTCGTTGAGTCGAGCCTTCTCCAAAACGGTACATATATTTTAAATAGCTGAAGTGTCACAAGTCTTCAGAATCAAACGAGAGTCAGAGCATTCGATGCAGGAAAAAACTGATCAAAACTGCATATTTAACTCATTTTTGACCAAAGTGTCGCTTAAGCCCTTTTGCCTTTCCAGTGTTGATATGTCAACAATAATAGAAACTCCCATAGGGCCGCCCGACACAGATTGACCCGTGGAGATTTTAAGGTTATTTTAGCCCAAGTGTAACGAACGACATAACATCGGCTGTTGGCATCGCGGGGCACGCCGGGGCTCGGATACAGCGGGTACACTGTTGGCTGCACCACGGCCATGCAAGTCATTCATGCCCGAGTGAAGGAATTCACCATAAAATTAAGCATCGAGAGAGTGCGATGTATCCTAAAAGACGCTCGTAATAATATACCACAGAAAGAATGAGAAAAGATACCCATACATAGAAAAGAATCAACCATACTACATATCGCACTCCCGCAGCTACAATGCCACAAGTAAAAAATCAAATTGTTTGGATTTAATTACTACGTGTCATAATATACCTTTGAAAGAACCACCTAGTAAAAAAATCAAATCATAAACTAACATGGTTACTGCAATAAACAAATTTAAAGCGCTTCTTCAATAATGTTTGCTAAGTTCTTTTGTGACACTATTTTTATATGAATACACTTTGATAAACTAACACTTTGTTTAAACCACTTTTTATTGATGTAATCAATGTTTCAAGACCGATGGTCTTCTCTCTCTCTCTCTCTCTCTCAAAGAACAAAGTGTTCACTTATTTATTTATATAAATTAAAGGCGATCCAATCGAACCAACTCGAACGAAATCACGCACTATTTACGCTAGTGGCGATAAGATTGAAATTGTCACTCGACGCCGGCCGCCTGTTTAAATTTATGCATCGCCAAAAAGCATGTTACATTTTTATTTGTGAATCCCACACACGAATATTAAAATGTTTTCTTATCAAAGTTTAAAAAAAACTTAATTTTCCACATTATACAATAAAATTAAATCCGAAAAAGAGTTTGTAAAAAAAAGATTTTACACTTTAAAGTATTTTTACGGGCCTGAAACATTATTTTTTCTAGGCTTATAAAAATACTTTAAAGTCTAGATTTAAAGTATCCGGTTGAAGCAAGATGTGTTCTACTCGCAGTATTTAATTTTAAAGGATATAATATATATTTAGGCGATCAAACTAAAAATTACATAGCCTTGAGTATTTTTAGACGAACCATTTTTGTTTGTTTTTTGAGCTAAACTCTCACATTAAACAGTTATTTTAAGATCTAAACACTAGATAAAATTATATTTCATACTTTTAAATTGTAATATCTACACATAAAAACCCTTAATAGGTATCTATAAACATAATGAAGACCAAACATGGAAGTCCATTATCTCAGCTTGACATATTTTGAGTTACGGCAGTGTAGTTGCGGGTGTGCGATGTATGTATTTGATTCCTTCGTATTTGAATCTCTATCTATTACGTATATCTATAGGTGTGGTTGGAATCTACACGAACAAAGTTTAAAGGTATTTTAGACACAAGGAGAAAAAAGGACAAAGTAAACAACCATCTGATGAAAAATTACCTTGCTCCAGATGAACCCTTTTCACGATTGATTAAAATTTACTAGACGCTTTCGTTTTTACTTTCCTCCGGAACTCTACCGACTCCGGACATCAGTAGCCGGCCCAGCTCCGCAGAGTCTAAAAACCGCAAAATACTTTCCCACACTACTCAAGAGAGATGCATACTCAGTATATACAGTATACACTGCTTTGGGTACTAAACTAGACTATAAAAGCGGCTAAGTACCAGCGAATACCCAATGGCTATCACAGTAAGCAGAACAGAGGTTTGACGCCACCGAGAAAAAAGCTCCTGGCCATTTGGTGTACTTTTTGGTGGACGTGCTGATACTTTCACTGCGACTGCTTTCGGGGACAGCCCTCAAACTTGATAATTAGACATCTAATTATATGCACTAAGAAATGTTAAAATAAGCATATAAATATGCACTATAACTGGGGAAATTTACACTAACAATGCCAAAACATACGCTTAAAATCATAAATTTAATGTGTATAGAATAGAATAGTCAGCCCATACAGACGGAGAATTCAAACCGTGTTCCATTTAGTTCGGGGGAGGTATATGGCGCGGAGAGGGGACTCTCGCGTTCCAAAATTGGAACGCAATGTGACAGTGCGTTTGTCGAACTTTCAGGAAAGTTACGTCGTCGGCTTTTTCAAACTTCGTGAGAATGTTTATGCAGAAAATCAGCATTTTGTGGCAGAGTCGTTCGACTAGCAATACATCATGCATCGACAGCCGTTTTTAAGCGACTGTTTGTCCCGGCCGAGCTGTGTTGAGCGGAGCCACTTGGAGCATCTAGTGTCGTATCTATTTATATATAAATATACATTTAAAACAGGAAAAATTCCAAAATACGCAAAAGTTTATTTGAAAAAAGCTAAAAATTGGTACAATTTTTCTTGATATTTTTTTTTGATTTCCAGGGGAGGGGTGTTGCGAAAAAAGGTTCAAATACCATCGATGTCAAATACGAATTGTTGACTACAGAGGCTCAAATTTGAATAGTGCATATATGTCTTTTGGTTATAATGAGAAAGAAACGCCCAAAAGTAGTACCTAATCTATGAACACATGAAGAATGTGATAGGTTCTTACTTTTATTTACCGAATATCATGCTAGCCTACAAGCGTGCTCAGATAGATCTTATAGGTAACATATGAATTATTTACTTTACTCGTAAAGCATGGAAACCAGAAAAACCCTCAAACGGTGAGTTGGTCTTCACATGATTTTTTCAGATTTTTCTCTCTGGAATGTAGAGGCCTAGGTAACTATTTTCAGAGCGCAACGTCAATTGTAGCATGAGCTATGGAGCTTCAAAATATCCATTTAACTGTAACAAGCCGTATAATTACTTATTTTTTTTAAAATTCCTCTGAAACTAGTAACCATGTGATGCCCAATTACGAAAATATTCGAGTGGACCACAAAAGGGCACAAGTTTTCGTATGTTTTTAGATAGTTCAATCGCAAGACGTTGATTACAGATAATCGGCAATTGCGAGATAACCTTACGACGTATCTTATGACCTGCAGTTAAGATGCATCAGAAGTCTAATCATCGCTTCACTACTTATCAAGTTACTAATTTTGCTTTTTCTTGCGGAGTAAATAACACGGCGACTTGTTTTATTTTTTGATAGCCAAGAGGATAATTTAAAGTTCCTCAGATCATCGTGGAAGTGACTTTCAAAATGAACATAATTTCGTTGAGCTTGAATTTGAAAAACAAAAAGTTTGGAAAACTCATAACGCCAAACAAATTTTCCACTCAATGGGCTTCACCTTTGTATAAACATTATGTTTACTCATTAAACAATTGAAAAAAAAAAACAAACAATACGGCATATTTCCTTTATATTTTTCAGATTAATGAAAATTTCAAAGATCCATAACTCATGCACGCATATTTTCAGCATTAAATTTATGGAAACAAATAAAGTGTAAAATAGCAGAATAGATTACTACAAACTTACAATCAGAGAGGATGGACCGCCATACAACTCTGTCTTGGCAAACGTTCCTTGCTTCATTCACATTTATACATCGTCTCATACATAGTCTTCTATTATTCTGACTCTTGGCATGACCCGACTCAATAATTTGATTCACTTGATCGTGCTACGACTTATTCAGCCGCAATAATACAATTTAAAATGTACCCGAGCAATATTTGAATAAAATTTAAGTTCAATAGGAAATTAAAACTGTAACGTTTAATGCGATGTTTCCTGTATCCAACTACCAGCCGAGGAGGCTGTGCTGGCAGTGGTGTACTTACGTATTTGTTTCAAGTCGTGCATGGCAAATTAGCCGGGTAACCAGATTACTATATCGGAATTTAGTAGGAGCATTTATCGAGTGTGCTTTTTTCACGTTGGGAGAATAACTCGCACAACGACCCGTTGCCATTTCAGCCGAATCACTGAACTGCATAAATATCAACAGTACAATGATGATAAATATACCTATTTTCGTAGAAAGCAATCACTTTGTGGTTTTACGTATTTAATGAAAATGAAATAATAACTTTGTACAAGACTACAGATTTTTTTTATTTTTTTATGACCGACTGGTTTTGCTTAGCCTAAACATCATCGGGGTACAAAATTAAACAAAAAATATAAAGTGTACAGTTATATAAACATACAGAGGGAGAACACAACAAAAATCTAAAAAACTCTCATTATTCTTTAATCACCTTCTTAGTTGAAGTTTTGCCTCTCATTTCATATCTTTTGTTCATTTCATATTATCTGTCTCTTTCTCTCTGTTCTTTTTTTATGATTTAAATGTTATTTTGTTGTTTTATAACTGTTCTCTTATTTTATTTTATATTGTGTTTTCCCTCTGTGTGTATATATTATATTTATAATATAACCGCACACTTTATAGATTAAGTTTAGTTTTTTTTTTTACCCTGATTATGCTTAGGCTAAGCGAAACCAGTCGGTCATATAAATTAAAATAAAAGTCTGTGGTCTTTTAAAAATGTGTTATTTCATTTTCAATAAATATACCTAATCACTATCCACTTTATAAATAAAGCTTAGAGACGATTGCCGGACAAACTCTGAACTTCTAATAAAATATTAATTGTGGAAGAAAATATTATAAATTAATAATGTCAGTAGTTTGATCACGGAAAGACTGTCATTCAGCGAAGGGTTAAAATTACTTTAAAAATATGTTGGTACTATCTTCCCTTTACGTTGTAAAATTTCACGATTGTGTCCGAATATTGAATTTTCAACAGAAAATATGAGAATTTTAAGCTTCATTTTGACTTGTTACATCACAAATATGCAAGGTGTCCCGGAGGTAAAGTGCGGTAACTTCGGAAAGCGATTCTGCATGATAGTACCAGCATTAAAGACAAATAACTTTGTTCGAAGTTTCAACGTTTTAAGGTACTTAAAAGGAACTGAAAGTTTTTAGGTTTTTTAATTTTATTTAAACAATAATTATTATTATTTTAATTTTTAAAATAGTTAAAAGTTCTGCGATGTAATTATTTTTACGCGTGACAGCTGTTTCGCCTTCTGAGGGCATTATCAAACTGTGGAGAAGCCACATACAGACGGACTATTTATATCATGTTTAATGTTACTATTATTTTTATTTTTAACTACCAATGTCCCCATTAGGTTTTTCTGATAAATTGTAATTATTGTTAATGTCTATTAACATGGGGAGTTTCCCTACCTAGGGGTATACTATTGTTTGGATTTGACAAAAGGTCATTAAGGAGGGGCATTGGTGTTTCCTAATTCGTTTTAAGAAAATAATAATAATTATTGTTTAAATAAAATTAAAAAACCAAAAAATTAAAATGGAGTTCTACAAAATAAACTTTAAAACCATAAAAAAAAAATTTAAAAAAAAAGGAACTGAAAGTACTTTTCGTGTGCGGTTTCCATGGATACAGATCAGACATAGATGTGCGACGTTGCCATTCTTCACTCCCGGCGTATTAATCGCGCAAGTTCAACCTTCCACTACAGATTTTTAGTAGATATGACTTTTGAGTGGAAAAAACAGTGCAATTTCGAAGTTTTTATTCTATGTTTTTACTTTAGCTCTGAACGTCTGAGCTCGAACTGGGGTGACTCCGCTTGGTAGGACATGTAGCAAGGAACATAAACATGGATGTGTAGGCTGTTTCTCAATACAGCCGACATCAAAAGAGTTATATTGTCATCGGAAATAAAAATTAAATAAAATTTCATCCTCAATTCATCCTTTGATTGCATAGACGTGAGACGACTGCGTGCCACCTAATTTATATATTATAATAATTACGGATTTCTAAAATTAAAACGAAAATAATAAAATAGACCTAGAGTCTCACACAAAATCAAAGTAGGGAGAAAGTTGTCATTTTATTTAATAAGATTTAATTAAAAACTTGAACATGAAAAAATTAAATTATTACTAAAAAGCGCACGCTTTTTACTGTCGAAGACTTTTTTAATGTGAATACCACACCAAAGTCCCAACCGTTTGAAACCAGTGGACCTATGGAATTCCCCAATATGGTATGTTGTGAGGCTGAAGGCAGCGCAGAATGGAAGGAGATGGGGAAGAGGAAGGAGGGCAAGAACCTCGCTATTCAGATCTGGTCACCAAACACGGTTAAAACCATTTTAAGCAATGTTTCGATTGTGAATGGTGATCTTTCACCTGGGCGAAGCTGAGACGTATCGGTTAAACTAATATATCGGCCTAGCCAAAAAATCTATATCTGTATACATATACCTACATACTTTTGCTGTTAAATATCATTATGTTAAAAAAACGTGCGTCATGAATTAAGATTAGATGTGATTTCCGGATTTTATTGCGGTTCCTAAAAGTAACAAACCAACGACATTATACCATTAAAACTACAAAATATTCAGTAAAAATACAATAACAAGTGATGATTCTAACGGTAACATTGGTAGCATCGCAGCGTCTTGTCTCGCGGGGGTCATGTGCGTGTTACAAATGTGGCGTGGCCTCGCCTCTTGGGACGGACTGTAACTGGACTGGTAATGGAGAGCCACAATAGTCGAGGGTAATGGAGCCTAGAGACGGTCGGTCGGTTCACGTTCGGTTTGTCGTCGGCTGTTCCGGCGGGCGATTGTTGGCGCGAATCGCGGAACGTTCACCTCTGCAATTAAGCAATAGATAGGCAGCAGCCGGCCCCGTACGCAGGCCGCTCTGCAGCCAGTAGACGCTAGGCAGTAGACAGCGAGTATATTAGTATTGCGGAGGTAGCGGGAACGGGACCCGAGGACAGCGCTCGCAGCTCGCAGCTCACAGCTCGGAGCTCGGAGGCGAGACGTTGCCCCATTGCAGTTTGACGGGGATTGTTCGCTTCTTGCGGAAATAGCGCTTTGATATTAACCTCACCGGGGACGGATCTAGACGGACGAAGCTAAATCTTCCCGTGTAAATGCATAGACACTGCGAGGCAAGACAGACAGCATTCAAAATCTATATAAATATATATATACAGTCAAATTTGGTTATAACGAGCGCGAAGGGACTAACCAAATTTGCTACTTATAGCCATTACTCGTTATAAGCGTAGGTAGGTAAAAAAAGTACCTACCTACTAATATCGGTATTTACACCTGGGTATGAAAGCTTGTATATTATAAAGCAACACTTTTTTATTACGAAAATCATGCTTACTAACTACAAAATGATTACACTAATGATAATACTAAACTGTACGCACAGTACTGAATACAAATGTTTCTTAGAGCGACAACTATCAGGGATTATAAACCCTCCTTGACGTGCTTTGCGGAAAGTCCGCCGCCGTGCCGGACGGGCGGCTTCCTTTGTCTTGTTTATGACATTATTTGAGTGTTTCGAGAATTGGGTTTTTTTTCTCATGCCCGGGGGCATTGAGTTGACAATATTATTTGGACGTTATATCAGTGAAGCGACCTCGTTATAACCCAATACGATTGTACGAAATAAAGCCCGAAACAACATATCATTAAGTAATTGCTCATTATAGCCGTGACCTCGCTATTACCGTGATCGTTATAACCAAGTTCGACAGTATTTATATATATATTTATTTTTTATAGTGAATACCGCACAATAATCCCAACCGTCTGGAGCCAGTGAGACTATGGCGTCCCCAATTTGTATATGTTGTGAGGCTGAAGGTAGTGGGGAGGGGAAGGAGATGGGTAAGAGGAAGGTTGGGAAGTACCTGGCTATTCAGATCTGGCCACCAAACATGACTAAAGCCATTTCAAGCAACGTTTCGATTCTGAATGGTGATCTTTCACCAGGGTGATACTTAGAGTATCTACCACTCTGGAACGTGCCGTGAATTAATGGTGTTATGAGACATATTAATTAAATAAAAGTTATTGGCGCACGCCGGGTTTGAACCCGTGATTTTTGGATTCGTAGTCGAGCGTCTTACCACTCGACCGTGGAGGCCGTCAAGGGCTTTAACGTAATAAATTAACATGAGTAAGTGCATGAGTACAGAAAATAATACAGTTTAAAAAAGATATTCAAGATATTAAGTGAAAAATAAATATTTCATTTAAATGTCTTTTAAATTTTGACAAGTTAATGTGAAAGATGTCAATATTTGAGGTGTATTCGTTCCCGAGTTTATGTAGGTGAGAAATGGGCGCATGCATGTGGTAGTAGTTGTTATGAAAGTTATTGTTGCAGAATAATGTATTTTGCCGAGTTACTCGCTGAGGTACTCAGAAGTTGATAAGGTGCAGGAGTTCACAACAGTCGAATTCGGAGTGAATACATATTTAATGAACCTAAGAGAAATACTTACTAAGTGGATATTAAAGGTCACAGGTACAAATGTTTCCACGTAAGAATGCAATCGGCTTAGTGTGAGTGATGCAGATTATACATTGTGTAATACTCTTTTTTGAAAATTCCTCCACTCCGAAAACATATGATAGATTTAGCCAAAACGTTTTACTCCAAATTAGAATCAAACCCGGATCCTTTCATCTTCAACCTCGGCCGCCGAACCCCTTCGTCTCCGTTCAAATTCCATAGTATATCCTCCCCTAACCTTGGTGAGTGAGCTTAAATAAAAGATATTTTTATAAAAACAAAAAAAACAGTCTATAAAGTTTCACTATAAGCATTTGTATATAAACTACACAAAAAAAAAACAAAGTAGCAAAAGGCAACCCGCCCACCGCCCACCGGGTGGAAAAGATTATCTCCTCATTTATACACCTCTAACCACAGTTGACACAAGAAGAGGGATAAACATTCCCTGGCTTTGTTTAAAATTTCCACAATACGATATAGAGTCAACAGATGTTCAGATGGGACGTGACTATTCAGTTTACGTGAAAACATTTATATGACATTGTCGATAGTTTTTACATAATACATTACACTTCGATTTGTGCAAAAAATAACAGATTTTGAAAAATTGTAGTATGACACCTTTCCTTATGTCTTCAATTATTATAAAATGCAGAATCTTGCGAGTTTTTCAGTTAGTGTACTTTTGCCTACATATTTTTCTTCGGTAAAGTCAAGATGGAGATGCGAGTGTGACCCCGAATGGTTAAATCCGCCCCTGAACCCTCTAGAACCTGAAGTAAAATCGTTATATCGTCGAAGAAATCTTTCAGTACAACCACTTCAAACTAACATCATCACGAGACATCCGCAGCGGCCTACGCATCTGTCTTTAGCTCGGGAGACTGCGACTTCGAAAGCCAATAGTTACTATTATTATTATTATTATTTTTATTACACTGCTAAAACAAAATATTTAAAATACATATAAATCTAAGAGCGCTGTGATGTGTGTTGTGGTGATTATTATTCAGATTTGATAGAGCCTATAAAAATTACAACACATCTGTCGTAAAAAACATTAAATAAAAAAATATATACATATGTAAGAATCAGCTAAATTTAAAGTTTTTATGATATGGTAATTGTGTCCTGCCAGGTAAGTATGTTGCAGTATACGAGTATATTCATATAAACTATGAATTAATATTAAGTAGAAATTAAGATTTGTACAGTGCCCTTGAGGTGATTTTTCACAAAAACGGCGCTATAAAAATTATCCAAATATTATTATTATTGGTAAAATTAAAAATTAAATAAAACCAAATTTAATCAATTTTAATTATAGACCACAGAAGCGTTTTTACGCTTCGTAATTTAATTACAATAAAATATGATTTTAATTGACTCATCTACATTACAATATTACCATAACATGATATATTTATGTTAACAGATACGTTATTTAAAATAAGTATTGTTATCTACCTTCGCCGCTTTGGTTAGACACCACATACAACGATTACGAACGGTAAGATTAACACATTTCAAATATTCTTCAACGATAACGGCCACCGTGGCGTAATGGTATGCGCTTTACAAGTGACAATTTGGGTTTTCGATTACCGCGGCAACGCGAACATATATTTAATTTCATTTAAAAAAATCGGGTGTTTTGATGTTATTTTTAGTTTAACAAGCCTTAGAAAACAGCGATAGAGTTGTTTTCGTAAGGAACACCGTTCAAAAATTGGAAATATTTCTTGAAACTACTTCCATAATACTTATATCTACCAGACCAAGCCGCGGGTCGTGAAAATATTTTGTACTAAAAGTAGAATTAATGCCTACGAAATTAATACGAAACTTACATCTTACAATCATGACAATGATCATGAAAGTTAGTCGAGTCACGAAAGTTTGTTATTCTATGAAGTGGGCGGTGATGTTGCAAAATTTGGGAAACCCCTGACGTAGAAATCAGAAACCATATTGTGGGCCATTTAAGGCATTGTTTGATCTCTCACTCATTCGTTTCCAAACCTTCATTTTCCGAAACTCTGTCCTCTTTCCTGTCCCATTTCACTCCCTCACTCCTTTCAGCCTCTCAACATATCTAAAGTTAGTTGCCATAGTCACATTGGTTCTGGGCAATTAGAACTCTCGTGCAGTAGGTATTCACAGTAAAAAAATAATAAAACTGCCAAATTTCAGCGAAGTTCCGGCAGGATCAATGTTTAGAAAATAAGGGTGTTTAATAGAAGAAAAAAGCAACAAACCAATCAAAATTACGAAACACCAATTTATAAATAAAACCAAACAAAGTATTATTATGAGGTGATTCAAAAATGTAATAATTATGTACTTTTGGTTGCTAATGAAAATAGCTAAATATAGAACACCTTTGCGAATATCATAAGCTTTCCCGGGAAGGTAATGAAATTATTTTTACTCTACAAAGGGTTGAAGCTGGTGGGGACTTTTGTCGACGAACTTTATTGAGTTTGCATAAATGAGGCTTCGCCTCATAAGAAGCCTAACAGAAAATATGAACAATAACATAATAATATCACAAATTGCCCCGTTATAGAGGAAAAGTTATTTTTTTAGCATGTTTTAATAGCAACATTTTAAAAATCAAGATACGGCGTTCCATATTATCTGCTTACCCCTGCAGTGAAACGGGGTTATGGTTGGTTATATTACCTGTCTACTGAGAAAAGTGCAAAAGCATGGCATAACTAAACTCACCACAATAATAATATTTTTTCATGGAATGATCGGCAAATTTTCGATCTACTGCTAAACAAAAAGTTCGAAACTTTTTCACAGTCCGCGACATTTCATCACCGGAAAGACAAAAGGGCTGAAGCGCAATTTTGGGAAGTTAACACCAGAGAACATTCAAGTTTTTTTTGTTTTACAATAAAATTAATAAGTCTTCAGTACCTGGTTGGATTTTGAAAAGAAAAGTTAACTACTTTAACTCAGGTAACGCAAGCGACAAAAAACTTTAAAAGTACTAAACTTGTGTCGCTTGAGTCAAGCCTCCTCTTAAATGGTAAATATATTTTAGATGGCTGAAGGTCCGCAAAAGTAATTAGAATCAAATGAGTCAGATCATTCAAGGCAGAAAAAAAAACTGATCAAAACTGCATGTTTAACTCTTTTTTGTCTAAAGTGTCGTTTAAACCCTTTTGCCTTTCTAGCGACTATATTTAAATATCAATAAGGTTATTCTAGCTATAGTTTTAGATATTTAGATAGTTTTATGGTAAATTTAGCCATAGTTTTTGAGTTTAGTAAAGCGCTTTTGAGGTGATATTTTACACAAACGGTATCATTATTATTATGACTGTGTGTAATGTCAAGCTTTTTCAAATTTGGAAAAAGAAGAAATTAAATACTAGGTACACTTTCGATAATGAGTCCGTTCGAAATGTTGATAGTCCCCCCTGATTAGAGGGTGTTGGCTGAGGCGAGCTAAAATTTGTTTTTGTGTCGTTGGAATTTGTGGAAATCGAATCAGCAAAAATATATTTTTTAGTATAAAATAAACCCGGTGAAAATTTTACATCGTATCTAATGAATTAAGATTTCTTCACATCAATAGGATTAAAGTTAATAAATTTGATATATTTTATGTACTAGTTACCGTAATACCCAGTTTCGCTAGTGTTTTCCACTCAATTATAAAATCGTATCCTTCAACACTCGACCATAGAAAACGTGTTTTGTTGAAGTTGCGTTAATCTAAAATTTGTAAAAATATCAAACCCCTAACGTGTTTCATCGGCGGGTTTTTTAGTGAGACGTACTAAAATATACAAACAGAAGAGAGAAAATGAATTAAATTTAAAATGTTAAGTGCTTTAAACTAGAATGACAAATGTGGTTACGTCTAACATTAATTATTACTAGCGGCGAACAGTTATTGATAAGCAGTTCACAAGGTTTAAAATGTATAATACGAGTACATCATGAAGGTGAAAATATGCTGGAAAAGGGTAAATGTACGGGTGACTTTGAAATAAAATTAATTTGTTTAAGATCTTTACTAGCAGTAAAAAGAGTGAGAAAACGTCTCACGATTCTTCTCACGAAATTGCATCATAGTTAGTAATTATCTTGTTTTATAAATTATATTTAAAACAGGGAGAGAACCTACGATAATAAATATGTGTATCATTAGATCACACAACATATCAATGTATTTTCAATACAAATTTAAACATTGTATACATAAAGCAAACGTACATTGTAAACACTTTTAAGTCAGTTATTATTCTAACGAATATTCAGGAAAATCTGGAAGATATGGGAGTGTACTTATTCTTTGAAACTTTTTTTATAGTTAATACCGCACGAGAATTCCAACTGCTCCCAACAATCTAGAGCCAGTGATAATGGCATCCCTAATTGGGAGTATGTTGTGAGGTTGTTGGTAGTGGGTAGGGGAAGGAGATGGGGAAGACGAAAGTTGGGTTTGGTGTTTTGTACCTGGCTAATCAAATCTGGTCACCAAACACGGTTTAAGGCCATTTCAAGCAACATTTCGATTCTGAATGGTGGTCTTTCACCAGGGCGATACTTAAAGTATCTACCACTCTGAAAACTGCCCTGAGTCATAATGTCAAACCCATTTTTTGAAGAGTGTTGTGAATTTGAAGTAAGTAGGAGAGGGGCAAGGGTAAGATTGGGAAACCTGGTTAGTTAGCACTAATCACAAAACATAGGTAAATTATTTTCAATTTTTTTTTCGAATCTGAATGATGATCTATCACCGTGAAAATCCCAAAAAAAAATTATGAGTCCTCGTCGAGTTTTGTATTGTCCAAAGGCAAAGGCATACCGATCTAAAATTGGTTATGACTCGCGAAAAAAAACATTTATTTTGTACACTAAAACAATATATGAAATTCCGTTTTACCTGACTCGGAGCAACAAAGTCAGAAGATACACATGTGTCCATTTTAGCGGCGAATCATGCCCATGGAGAGACTACCTCGAGTCAGGTTAAGTACGGCTGCGCAATAGCCACCTCGCTCCTATACACCCCACTCAACGCCCGTACAAGAGACGACCGAGGGGGTGGTGGCGAGCACTCTGTGGCGATATACATATTTTACTATATCAGAGTTGTCTTGTGGGAGATAGGGGACCGAAAGCAAGTAGGGGAAAAGAAAACGAGAAACCTGTATATTAAGATCCAGTTACTTAAATCCAACACAGAAATGCCATTAAGGTATGTTTCGTCGCTAAATGGTTGACTTTCACCATTGCAATACTGAATATAACTAAATAGGTATCTAAGGACGTATTTTCTGTATGGTAGAAAATACGCGTGTTTTGAATCAACCCTTAACGTATTGACGGATGAGAGTAAGTATGTGAGGTCACTCTATTACTTAGAGTAAGAATATATATGGAGAGAGAGCTAAATATTTTTACTCAGCCTTTACAAAATTGCGATAAATCACTTCCTCCGGGTTTTTATGTCATACACCATTAAGGCTGATTCACACCAACGTCCGGTTCCGCTCAGTGCCGATATTGTTCCGCAAGAAAACTTATTGATATGGTATGAATATCAATCAAGGTGTATACACCAAGACAAATTTGTGTGGCAGTATATCCTCTCTGCCCACCCTTGTGATATTTAACTACTTAGTTAGTTAAATAATTATTTTGAAGTGTAAAAATACTTACAACGCAGATTTTTTTTTTTAAACATTTTTTTTATCACTAACTAATATTTTTATTAATTATTAATTATTTTATTTTATCACTAAATAATATTTTTATTAATTATTAATTATTAAAAATATTATTTAGTGATAAAAAAATGGTTTAAAAAAAAATCTGCGTTGTAAGTATTTTTACACTTCAAAATAATTATTTAACTGAATAAGTAGTTAAATATCACAATGGTGGGCAGAAGGATATACTGCCACACAAATTTGTCTTGGCACATACTCCTTGATTGATATTCATACCATATCAATAAGTTTTCTTGCGGAACAATATCGGCACTGAGCGGAACCGGACGTTGGTGTGAATCAGCCATTAGAGAGAAAGAGACAAGAAAAGTCAGCACATAATATTGTAACACTTCCAAGTATGCAAGAAGGTTCTCCGTCCGCGCTAACTTCACATCATCGAGTCGCATAACTTACGTCGCCGGATTTTGAGGTTATTTCCTATATTTGTGTTTGTTAAAAAAATTGCAGTGGTTATACAAATAAATCAAACATGATGGTGATATGTACTATGCGTGAATGTTCAAATAAGACTGAACAAAGATTATAAAACATCACTTTTCGGAGGTATTTCAACAGTTTTAAATATTTTTGACCGAACTTTAGAATTCTCACATTTTAATGATATGAAGACATAAAATCAACAAAAAGCTTTTATCATTATTTGGGCAAACCTTCTGTTATTAGTGTTTGTGTGATATTTTGACTTTATTAATCATTTTACTGGTGTATTGATATTGTTTTGTTTAATGTGTTTAAATATGTTTATTAAAAATGTCCGAATTACATGTGGGCGGTAACTAATAGGCTATCCAACATCTCTTAATTTATCTTTGTCTCTTTCTATCGAGTCAGTATAAAGTCAACAATCCTGAATACACTGTTTCGAAAAGGTACCTCTCCATATATATTCTTACTCCATGCTCTATTAACTGCCATTGTGTGACCTTCCTAGGATAGAGTTCTAACCGCAGTTATAATCAAATCGCTTTTATAGCTTTAATCGAAAATATAAAACTCTAGCCACTTCCAAACGAAATTTCACAGCATTTGAACTCTATTTACTAATAATGCGGTATTTGACAACCAGACGAATTTTAGATATTTGAACGGTTCTTGTTGAACGCCGAATCTCGGCCCGTTAAAGCTTTTGATCAAATTGTGATTAGCCATCAAGTATAATGGTTATGCTGTTTTTCATAATTTGCTTTCAAATAAGTACAAGTACAAGGTTTACAAAGTGCAAAAGAAAATATTTTAAGAACAGTTTTTTTTCAAGTAGGCACCTACGTAAGAATTGAAAATTGAAAATTTAATTTTACCTTAACCTTTCAAAATGATTCCGAATAAAATGTATGTAGTATGCAGGTACCGCTTTTCGCAGTTAGAACTCTGTTATACCAAATACCTCGCGATGTATGGATCGTTGTAATATTAAGTACCTTCAAGGAATTACTTCAAAATTTATTCACAAGACCGATGAGGTATGCAGCGAATTAATGGTACGTCCCACGTTCAATCGGATGCAAGCCAGTACTTAAATTAACAGTGGAAACCTCAAATTATCAGTAATTAGAACTTTGACCGTTAACTTCGCATTTAAATTCATTCAAGGTAAATATTTATATTGTTTAAAAACAATTAATTGACCACCTCCGTAGTTAAGTGGTCTACGCATGTGACATAGATGGAGGTTGACATGGAGGTCAGTTCAAATTAGACCCAGCCCAAAAATATATATATTTTTTTTAAATATATATCGGCGCTGCTAGGTCTGGATGTTGTGATGATGTGATTGTTGAACGATGATCTCTGGATGTTCAGGCCAACTTAATTTCTGTAATTTTCTATAAATTTTTAATTTCTATTACATATCAATATAAGAATATAACTGTCCAAAAATAAGAAAAAACGCCATAATCTTGTTCTTTAACAAATATCTATCCCAATCTCGGGCGTGTGTCCGGGTAATATAGCAAGTGCATTCATCAATCATAATATAAATATGGATACCATTTTACCTGTGCATATTTAAGAATATTTTTTCAAAGGAAACAAACAAATTTTGACCTGACATTATAAATTAAATAATATTATTGAAATTGGAACTAACCTTAAAGCATTAATGCTTATTTATTATTAAATATTTTAATAATATTAATAATCCAAACACACAAATATGAAACAAACAAAAATATGGCAACATTAAATTCGGAAGAAATTCAAATATTAATAATTTTCAATACAAGTATGAGATCGTTTGAAAATGCCGCTTTCTAATGAGGTATTGATGGCTTAATTGGCAGAGTGTTACTCCCGGATGAGTAGAGGTTTCGAGTTCGAGTCTCAGTCATGGCCATTGTTCTTTTTAGTTTCTGGCTTTTTTCTGTTTCATATTTGTGTTTTATATTATTAATGTTATTCAAATATTATATAATATTATTAAAAAAAAAAACCACTTTATTATCATATATACACATGTGTCAACTAGTTCCGGTTAGAATCAACCTTCTTCAGGACAATTTAATATAAACAGTTTTGCATATTACATTTTAAACAGCAATGTCACGATTACGACTATATACAATGCGTCGTAACCGCAAGTTTATAGAACATTTAAAATTGAATACACGCGATTATTAAAACAAAAGATATTTTATCTATGTACTTATACCAAAGTCAAAAAGATTTCACGAGTGCGCTAACCAATAATAAATCCTATATTCCCTCAGGACTCGGAGGCCCGTTTTACACAACCCCGACACGCTAACGTTGTTCTTTATACGAGTACATTCACTATTCAGTACATGCGCACTAAGTTTTTCACTCTGATGAAAAACCTTTTAACAAAATTTGGGTTTTATAGGTATACATTGCTATCTATCCGGTGGTGAAACAAATCTGAGTAATCCTTCGTTAAACCTTCCGCTAAGGGTAAATGCTTACTTAACTTTTCGTCAGTTCATACTTTACACAGCGACATTCTTCCACAGCGGGTAACCAGCACCTGGCCTCCCCCAATAATCGCAATTTGTGCTAGCCTCGTCGATTTGTGATCGAATGTAAATTCACTTACGCGAGGAAATGGTCGTGATCCAATTTGTTTTATTGAAATATAAATAGTTTTACTGCATACGCCTATACCGGTAGGTATTGGTGCATTCATTGTAATATTCCGATGACGTAAGAGATAAAGGTTATTTCCAGAAAACTTTCTGACTCCACAATAATTGCTGGACATTGACGAAAAAATGATACAGTGTATGGAAGAATCTGAATGGAGAGCTATCAATAAGGGTGTGCCACAAGGAAACATTATTGGTCCTCTTCTCTTCTCTATGTACTCGTATGTGAACGAACTTTCGATTATTGCCGGCCCAGAACGTTTGGTGTTTGCTGATGACACCGCTCTGTTGTCGGAATGTGTTGACGACTTTAATAAGCACGTTAACGAGACATGTCAATCAATAGCAAACTGGCTATTGTCGCAAAATTTAACACTCAGCACAAACAAAAGAAAAGTTTTGGCATTTTGTCCAGTACGAGCAATTTCCACAAACGTTAACCATAATAATAATAATAATATTGAACCTTCCCAAACTTGTTCACTACTGGGAATGCAACTAAATTATATTCATATGATATTAATTTTTAATCATAAAAAATTATGTTCAAGAAACCTCCCTAAGCACGAGAATCTTCTCAATTATGAAGGTAATGATCATAAACTAGAAATTGTATATTAATTTTATTTGTATTATGCCTACTTTTAGTATTACGTAAAAAATGACCATAGCGTACAATAAAAATGCTTGGTTTGTGAAATTAAAAAAAAAAATAAAATACAAACATAAACTTAATAAAAGCAATATTCAGTAAATTCTTTTTGTACTAGGCACACTGGAAAAAATCATGAAAATTGATTCAGTAATCTCTGCATATTCTGAATACGTTTATTCAATAATTAAATACGTTTTACGGAAATTCCGTAAACGTCAAAGATGTTTGTATTATCCAAAAGAGATGCTTAAGAAAAATCACAAAAAAATCGGTCCCCCTTTCAAAAACTGAAACTTCCTGACGATCACATATATAATATAATGGAATTTTGTCATCTCTATAAAGATTTCCACTAAAACACAAAACAAGATTTACGAAAAAACCTACTAATACCACAAGCCAACAAAAAACAACATTTAAAAAGCACATTACTGTATAGAAATAAAATTATTTAATAACCTTCCAAACAACATCAAACATATACACGATCTAGTTCAATTTAAAGCATCATTAAATACATAGAAAATCATATCCATAAATGAAAGAATAGCCCTAATTTAAAAACCTAACCTAACCTGTTAGCATCTAAACTCACCAGTATAATATTTTTTTTAAATAAAAAATATTTTAGTTTTAAACCACTTTATTTATACACATAAACAATTCGACCGGATTCGGTTAAACTTAACCTTCTTCAGGAACGTATATATATAAACTGATATATATAGTTTATGATATAGTATAGTTTATATATATACGTTCCTGAAGAAGGTTAAGTTTAACCGAAACCGGTCGAATTGTTATATGTGTATAAATAAAGTGGCTTAAAACTAAAATATTTTTTTATTTAAATTATAATGTCAAGCTACAAAGTGATTGCTTCCTTCGATAAAATAATATTTTTTCATACACTGATCGCCAAATTCTCGATCTACTGCTAAACAAAAAGTTCGTAACTTTTACACAGCCCGCGACAAATGTTAATATCAATAAGGTAATTCTAGCTAAAATTTTAGGTATTTCAATAGTTTTTTGTTAAATTTAGCCATAGTTTTTTTAGATTTGTAAAGCAGTATTATTATTATTACATATATATGCAAAAATTTAACACTTTGTAATTTTTACATGTTTGATATGTATGTACGATATGTATTTTATACCGATGACGCTTTATAATAGTCACATTTTAATATACATATATTAATTTATTTAAAAGATCTCATAAAAACAGTTGTTCACCAAATACATTAAGAGATGAATGATACAAACATATTGTAGATACATGCATAGTGTAAAAAAAGAAATTAAATATTTATGTACATCTCACATATTGACAAGGTATTATATATACAAATGAGTTATATAAGTACAAACTGAAGTAGTGTGACGCACTATACTCGTATATGATATAATACCGCAAATAAGGTTAGCGATGAAAAACAAAAAAAGATAAGATATAAAAGAGGTTTATTCTTTTAAACATATTTTGAGATAATCGTTGAATTGACAAGTGTAAAAAGGTGTGTAAAAATATATATATGTATATTATTTAAGATTATGTAGATCGTTATGTACCTAACGGTCACTCTTGTACGTATATCGAGAGATAATGACAACACTATATATGTGCATCTAAATATATCTAAGGTAGATGCAGCTTCATTGAATAGTTACATCGCTTTATATATTGGCGTAATTTGTATGAGGGAGTTCTGACTTTCTGTGTGTAAAACGTCACATGATGCCTCGCACGAATATAATTACTATCCTTTAGTATATATGGGTTATAAACACTTCCAGAAATCAACTTATAAAAATGTTTACCCAAAAACATCTTCCGGCGGGCTTGCAGGGTGTGAAAATCTAGCATTCCACATAAAAATAACGAAGGGAACAAAAACGGGTAATATCCCCTCATATATAAGTAACGCATAAACCTCTTTTGCACTCTTTCTATTTCGAGGATATGGTTACGTTCTGAAGGGGCCCATATAATGGAACTGTATTCCAAGATGCTGCGCACATTTTTATATCGATGTTCTCACATTATAATGATTACATTTGAATACATCTATTTTTTTCTTATGTTAACTATAAGAAATAAGATACCTTCACCAGCATGGTAAACTTCTGTACATAGCTTTTTATTTATTTATTTATATATATATATATATTATACAGCAAATATTTTTTGATATTGAATTTACCAATTTAATAGAATAAAACGACATAAAGTTGTCTAGATACGAGAAAATAAAGAAAGAGAGTAAACACGGTAGATCGCGGAGGATAACGAAATAGAGATCAATTCACAGCAAACTGTCACAGTCACAAAACCGAGATGTTTACACTGCGGCTGAACAAAGACATCAAGAGAGGAATAACATTCTTAAATTACAATAAAAACTAAATTACTGCAAATCGTGTTGACATTTGATTACAAAAAAAAGAGTCAACAGAATTCAGGGCGAAACTGAAACTCCTCTCCTCAGAAACTCATATAAATAAATGAAAGAGTTGAAACCTCAGAGCAATAATATACCAGGAGGGATAGCTTGTGTAGTCAGGATTGTTGATTTTTTTTCCTGAGTCGGGCGTGGCTAGGGCTAGGGCTAGGGCACTTATACATCCATTCATTACACATGTAGACGCACACAAGACGCGGAAGACGGAAAACATGCTGACATACCGAAAAAAAGTGCGATATCATGTGACAACTTGTCTTATCTCTTTCTCTCTCACGGTTTACGACGTAAAAACCGGGAGAAAGTGATTTATTGTAAATTTGTATAGGTTGGGTAAAAATATTTAGCTCTCTCTCCAAACATATTCTTACGCTGAGATTAAAACCTTAAAGCTAGTAATGCCTGCCTAAATTCTACAAAACAATATTTTCTTTTTGCACTATTTTGCAGTTTTGTATTAGTGTCGTAATACATATTGATAGTTTATCCCACTAGTCTGAAACTTTTCACAGCCCCCGAATATGAAAATTCAATTATCATTTATTTCATCAAGCGGTACTGCTGATAGATCCGTTGTAACATATCATTCTTTTTTAGAAACGTCGCATGTAGGTATTATAAAAAAGAGAGGTTCTTAGCCGTAGGATCAAGTCATTTTAGTTATTTCCTAGCTTTATAAAACGCTCTAAAAGTAATATTAAAAAAACTGCTCTATATAAATTAGCCAACTATTATTATATACCAAAAGAGCGGTAAGAAAAAACGGTAATAATATGCCATTACATTGAAGTAACAATATATGGAGAGAGAGCTAATTATTTTTACCAAACCTATACAAATTTGGGATAAATCACTTTCTCCTGGTTTTTACGTCGTACATCATGAGAAAGAAAGAGACAAAAAATCCCAAATTATCACACCGCTTTCAAGTATTGTTAGAATGTTTTTTGTGTCCCGCGTCTCCGTTGACTCCGCCCACACGTTTTGATACGCGAAATAAATAAACATAACTCAACGGTTTATTAGGTTACATGCTATATTTTTGTTTATCACAATACTGTGAAAAAGTGGTTATACGAATAAACAAAAACATTATGTCGACATGTACTATGAATGGATATATAAATACCCTAGCCTTAGTCCTAGCCACGCCCAGGTCTAGCCGAGTCCGGCAAACCTCATAAAAACAGACTACAGCAGCGCTCTCTCTTGTGAATTATTGCTCTGAGGCCGTTACGAATACACTTGGCCACCATTGGCAGAAAATGTATAATTCTGTACATCACATTGGTTCGTAGCACGGGAAACACGAACTTTTGGCTGCTCGTGCATTAAATCCACCGGCTTACCTGACTAATTGATTAGCAGCTCAGAGCTAAGGTTCAAGCGCTTTTGTTTTGACAGCGATTGAGTGATTTGCATACCATTGCACTGGCTGCAGTGCACACGGTATGCGCATGCACATGGTACATGCTAAATCGGAACTGAATAAATAAGATCCTTCGTACGGTTTCTTAGTTCACGAAGATATAAATGATTTGGCACCTGAACGTTGCATTTCAATCAAAATGATACTAGAAATAAAACTATTATTTTATTTTTAAGAAACGACCTAAACAGAATTGCCGGCTTCGGATGAGTGATAATCAGATAGGAGACATTTGAGGAAGGTTTTAAGTTTGACGAGAGAAGGCTTATGAAGAAGAATTCACACCGTATGTGTTTGACATATCGTCGCAGGAAAGGCAAAAGGGCTGAAGCATCATTTTGAGAAATTTACACTAGAGCACTTTAAGGTTTTTTTTTACAATACAATTCATACCAGGTTAGATTTTGAAAAAGTTGACTCAGGTTACTCAATGCCCTCACTGAGTTACTTGAAGCGACAAAAAGCTAAAAAAAAGTCTCAAACTTGTGTCGTTCGAGTCAAGCCTTCTCTCAAATAGCAATATACTCGTATTTTAAATGGCTGATTTGCCACAAAAGTCTTCAGAATCAAACGAGAATCAGAGCATTCGATGCAGAAAAAAAACTAATCAAAACTGCATTTTTTACGCATTTTTGAGTGTCGCTTAAGCCCCTTTGCTTTTCTAGCGTCGAAATTATTTATTTATTTAATTATACACGCCCTCATGGGCTTTTACATAACATATGATATAAAACATAAAATAACAGTGACATAAAAAATAACAATGATTAGCACCCAAAAACATGATTAAGTTGATAGAAATATTATAGTGCAAATTAACACTAGTATTTTTGAAAGAGGTATGCTATTATAGCCTTCTTGTAACTAGTTCAGTGCAGTTGAATATATCTACTATTTCAGCGATAGAATTACTCACTGCATGCAATCTAGGTACAAGCGAGTATTTAAATGACTCAGTCCTGATATTATTGTTACATTTAAAAAGAATTTTGGATCGAGTGGATCTGTTAAGTACATAGAAGGTAATTAAGCTAAGTAAATCAGGGCTGTCTATAATGTCATTAACAATTTTTAAAAATTATCATATAATCCTTTTTTTATAATACTTTCTCTTTGTTATATTTTATATTTCAAATGGGCACTGTACTGATAAAAAAATATAGGCATAAATAAATATAAACCAGCGGTTGAGAACTCAAAATTTGTGAGGTCCGCGAACGTTGACAAGCCGAGGAGCCAAACTACATTATGGAAGACTACGCGAATTTTAGTTTTCGCTTTATATTTTTATTTAGAAGTCTAGTCGCTCAACATGCTCACATTTTTAGTAGATCCGTAACAACTTGAATATGAAAATACATTTTACAAGGAAATCAAATCAAGACATTACGCAAAAAAAGAAGACAATTGAATCACATTAAAATGCAGTAATTTTTAACTTTCCATTATTCCATTGTAAATAGTCTTTCATCTGAAAATATTCTGCCTCTGTTAATATATTGCTAATAACCAAACAAATAAAGTATATAGACTAAAGAAAATCACATAATATCACTGCAATCTGAATTTAATTGAAAGTATCTTCTCGGCAACCGTATGGCCCGTAATTCAACAAAAAATTGTAGGTTGTAATTGGTCCAAGCATGTCGAGATTGACAAGGGGGAATGAAAGCGCTTCTCGAATTGACAGTTTGCGTTCTCTGGTATAGCCGACAGAGTTTTCGCTGTTGACCAATAGAAGCACTTAGTGACAACAATGGCGACCTTTTCAGTGACTGTCATTGGTTAGAAGAAGACGAAGGGCTGCACCTCGTTAAATGCATGGGTAGCAAACATTGTGAATATACATAAAAACGGATTATTTAAATTAATGATAATGTCCATGTTTCTTGAAGTTTTACAGAAGTTTGTGACGTTACGAAAATGATTTATAATATAATGTATCGATAGGATGTTCGAGAGAAGTCAAGTATCATAATGAAGATCAAAGACGCTGTCAACATCATAAGTAGATACCGCTTCCCAATGAGTTCGAGTACAGCGAGGATACCGCTAGGATAGAGTATAGTCCGTTCGATCCCATCGGACCGCGCTGGACGGAGTCGGGCTAGCGTGGGCGGTTCGGTGGGCGGTGAGGAGGGTGGGGCCCCCCAATCAATACTCGCTAGGGGAGAAGGGAGCCATGAGCGGGACACCCAACCCGCCAACCAGCCACCCAACCTCCCACCCAATCCAATCTCCTAATTGCGCGCAACCCCTAAGCCTTGGCGGAGCGATTTGAGGATGCATTTTATTTCGACTCTTTCCTCTGTCTCAGACAGTTTCAAATAAAAATACACACTTCATGTAAATGAAACCACTTTATTTTATCGGTATAACCTCTATGCTCTGCAGTGTAAATACATACCTTTATGTGCAAACTTATTTACAAAGGGGTGAATTTTCAGGATAGGTGCAATTATATTTGCTGTAACTTTATTCCTTATTAGTTAGTCAGTTCTTATATATGTGGGTTTATTTCTAGCCATCTCGGAATCTAAGACTTATTGGGTTGAATATTAAGAGTCAAACATTTTCTAAATATGTAAGCGACATAACAATGGAGCACTTACTTTATACACTGAATACAGAAAAACTATATTAATTTCAGAGACGACTCCGTCATAAAAATGCTGGTTCTAATAAATGTATTTTTACATAAATCGTAAAATAAAATAACATCACTACGAATGATAAGAATTTTAGAATGAAGGCAGTGCCATTTAACATTAATAATAAATTCAAATTTACAATAGCAAATAGTTATAAATATGCCCTTGCTTTGTTTGTATCTTGTTCTAAAGTTATATTTTCTAAATATTGAAATAACCACAACACTATCGCAAAATTGTTGTGCAAAGTATTAAAACAACGGACATATTAATTACCGTTACGTGTTTCCTCCTATTTAATTTATAACCATTAATATTTTTTGCTTCTTACACGTAAACATTTTTTGACGTAGGTATGTCTACCTATCGGACTTCTGCATGAGTGTGAACTTTTCAAGTTTGGAACTGTTAATTGATTTTATTTTTATTTTTAAATAATCGTTTCAAATCCCTACCTACCTAATAAAGTACCAACCTGTAATGTATTTTAGCAGACACTATTCTATATTTGAAATGGGTGGATTAAACCATATAATAAAGAAGAAGGATTAAGCCTAGTAATATTTTTTCTTGGCAAATCAAGTTACATTCCGTGATTTTTCACGGGTAACAACTAGTGATACATTCATAACAATACTTGGCTATTTTTGTAGTGGCATTCTGTAAAATATTACCTCAGAGGCGTTTAACAAATCTAGAAAAAAATTTAAAAAATATTACTAAAAGTTACCTTAAAAAAAACTTAAACGCTCTACTTAGACATGTTGCAATGGTTAATAATATGGCTTGAAGAGATGTTGTTCATACAATGTAAGCTGTGGGAGTGCGATCTCAGTACGAACATAGTATTTATAGGTTTGGAGTAAAGCGTGGGAACTTAAGGAAATATCACTAAATGGACTTAACTATACAAAATTGTTAAGATAATAAAGGATGCCGTCGACATTCAAGAAAGCAGGATTATAGCAATAATCATAAGCACTTTTCCTCCTTCAGTGTGGCCAAACTGCAGCAGATCAAATATGACGAAACCGAAGAACAAATCGCGACAGGTGTTAACCGCCACAAACATAGCATTGAAGTATGAAATATTCAAATTTTGACACTAATTCATAAAGCTTACCAGCATGCTAATAGTCGTAATGGACACGTGTTTGATATCAAATATTGATATTCACAATTTAAATAATGGCCACAAACAACAATAATTACGAGAATAGCGATTATTGATAAGTGGGTCAATTTTGTGAGCGAAGATAAAAAAAAACAATTTCAACACAAATATTTAAACATTTGTAAATATACTGGTTATCTTCAAATAGTTCCTATGGGTGTACCGCTGATAGCTTCGTTGTTACCCCTCCATCTTTCCCACAAGCGTCACAGTTGCAGGACCATATTGATAATTAAGTCGATAGTACCAAGACCAAAAACTAAAAAAAACCACTACGAGTATGTATTACATTTTATGATTTGATATTTCTAAATAACTGGTTCAGTTCGAATAATTCTTACCCTGATTTCAAAGCGGATTAGATATTCGATGTTTTGAAATATTCCTTTGATTAAACCCCCTTTCTTTACAAACCAATCTATCAGAAACTGTAGCAGCATTTTATTCTTATCCAACGATGGATATTTGAAACAAATTACATTACTACAAAATAGAGCTATGAGAATTATATTGAAGAAAAATCAATATACAAAAGTCCAGGAAATGTTGAAGGAGTTCAATATATTTTCATTTTTTTTTTTTTTACTTTAACGCTATATTTTTCTGATCTACAAAACAATTAATGGTCATACATCACCTAAATTTCTGAGAAAAAATGAAAACTTCTAGCACAGGCACAGACAGGAGACGAGGAATAGGATTCGAATAAGACTACCTTTCAGAAAAAAAGTCACGAAGTCAAAATTATTGATGTACGCAGCTATAAAGTTATTTGATGAATTACCAAATGTTATGGAATTAGAAAAAATATATAAATAAAAAAAATTAAGTTAAGAAAATATTTTATGAATTTATGCTAAGATATATTAATTTAAGGGTTGTACTATGGTAGATCATTATTTATTATTATTTATGTGTGTACAATTTTAAAATAATTAATTCTATTTGGATAGTAGTTATAAAAATATCTAAGGTTTCCAGTGAATACAATTCTTAAGCAGTAATCTTTTAAATTTTTTAAGAAAAGTATACTGGAATTTTAGGTAAAACGTTCAAAAATGCCTTTGCTGGTTTTCAAACTAGACCTTTTACTGACATTTTAGTATGTTTTTCATGTAATAAGGATTGCAGTGAAAAAAATGTATTCTCTGGAAACTTTAGACATTTTTCTAACTACGCATAGAAAATTTGCAGATATTTTGTAGTATTGCTTGTATTAGAATACTACAAAGTAACGTTTAGCGTCATTCTTGAGTGCTTACCCTTAACAGTTCTAAATCAAAGATAAAAGGTTTAAAATGATTCGAATATTTGTTGGTAAAATGGTTCTGTTCAGCTAATGATCACTGTGATTTCAAGTTGGATTCGAATATTTAAAATATTCCTTAAACGACATCCTTATTTTCTCACAAAGGTCGCGTGTATCAGAAAGAGGGGTAATAAATTAGCTTTCAGTGACAAGAAATACCATATTATATCAATTATTAGTACCTATTCAGCTGCAATTTCACAGTGGATTTGAATGTTTTGAAATATCCCCGAGACGACACCTCCTGGTCCTGGGGCACAAAACGTACATAATAATAATAATATGTGTCTCATCCTCTGCATACCTTTCCGGGCAGATTAGATCATTGTCTACTCCGAACCCCGAATTCTTGGTAAACGAGCCGGCAGCATCTCACGCGGCGGGCAGAACTACCAGACGAGGTTCAAACTGAAACTCTGTCATAATAATAAACAAAATCAGTGAAAGGGGGCACTTTAAAATGAGGATGGACCGATTGATACGTTAGACTTCTTAAGCTACCGTAATATAACCACATTTTTTATCAGGTACACAAATCGTGTAGCAGCCAAGTTGAAGAACAATAAATAGTTTTGAATCAATCAAATTGAGAAAGGAGGGTAAGCTGAGATTACAGGACTCTCATTTGTATACACGCGCTAGTGTATCTCAACTATAAACCGAATAAATTAGAAAACCGGTGAACTCTGGCGACATGAAATTTGCACAGCTCATCTCTGTCAGGATTTTCTTAATAATAGCTGGCTAATTTATATAACGCCATTTTTGTGAAATATGACCTCAGAGGTGCTAAACAAATTTAAAAACAATTAAGGCTAAAATTATCATAAAAACACTTAAAACGCCCTACTTGGATTTAAATATATTTTCGAAATACCTAAAACTATAATTAGAATTACCTTACAAAATCTTAAAAATACTAATTAGATTGAAATAGAACTTATCGTTAATTATTGATATTTACGTATGCTGTAAAAAAAAATACAGACTTTTTTGTATGGCAGTCGATCGGGAATTTGCATTTATACAAGCGAGTTTAGACGCTAACGTCATTTCCGTGAGCTGTGGAGTTTTGAAGTATGCATTTATTTATCAAAAGTGAACACGTCACATTTTTTGTTGTATTCTCTGCAATAAATTTAATCAATAAGATCATAAAAATGGTGTAGTAACTCAGGCAAAACCAGGTAACTACAAGTTTGCAATTAAATGAGAACAGTGAGCATTAAAAAAACACTACTCTAAAAACATGAATTTCAGACTATACGAATTAATTATACGCGGTAGTCATATTATGAAGTTCTTAATTAATAATCTTTTTTTTTAAGTATTGTAATCAAGAAATAATAGCAGAAAGAAGTTACCGTTAACATTAGCATTTGTTGAGTAAATCAATGAGACGGTGCACCAAAGCGCGATGCTTTTTATTCGGAGGAAGTTCGTCTAGACCGCCAGGTAAAAAAGCTCGCCCAAGAGCTTTCAAACAATTCAATATAAAAACACGCCACAACAGATTTTGAATGGAAGAACGTAGCGTAGGGTACAACCACCCTATTGCCTGGAGATAATCTAAAACTTTTGACAAACAATTTATTTTGCATCAGAGTAGAAGATACTGTCAGTATCGCCCTGGTGGGAAACCACCAATCAGAATTGAAGCGTTGCAAAGTATGTATTGGGCCTCCGTAGTCGAGCGATAACGCTCGAGTAGACGCTCGACTACGAATCTAAAGGTCACGGGTTCATACCCGGCGGGTAAAAATACATTTTATTTAATTAATGTGTCAAAACACATTTAATTAACATAAAATAATATATGGTATATTTGCGGCACGTTCCAGAGCGGTATATACTCTAAGTATCGCCCTGGTGAAAGACCACCATTCAGAATCGAAACGTTGCTTGAAATGGCTTCAGCCATGTTTGGTACCAGATCTGAATAGCCAGGTACTTCCCAACCTTCCTCTTCTCCTCCCTACTACCTTCAGCCTCACAATATACCCCGATTAGGAATGCAATAGTCTTACTGGCTCCAGGTAATCGAAACGTTGCTTGAAATGGCTTAAGCCGTGTTTGGTGACCAGATCTGAATAGCCAGGTACTTCCCAACCTTCCTCTTCCCGATCTCCTTCCCCTCCCCACTACCTCCAGCCTCACAACATACCCAATTTGGGGATGCCATAGTCTCACTGGCTCTAGACGGTTGGGAGCAGTTGAGACTCTTGTGCGGTATTCATGTAAAAAAAAGGTAGTTAGGAGCAGTTGGGACTCTTGTACGGTATTCGCTATGTATATATTTTTAAAGCAGATTTATTCGACGTGAAGTGTTCTTTGTTCGTTAGCAATCTGCGAGCTTGCTCGGGGGTGTTAAACAAATAGCCGATATTGCCGATAAAATGTTATCCACATGTTACAGATGTGAATAACGAGGTACTTCCCAACCCTACTCTTCCCTGTCTCTTTTCCCTTATAACTTTCTTTACATGCACCAAATGGGGATGCCATAGACTCACTGGTTCCTGGCAGTTGGGGCTCTTGCACGGAATCACATAATATATAAACAGATTGTATCAATTATTGAAATAGTGCTGATAACAACAACATTAAAACAATGAAATAGAAAAACGCATAAAAAAGATTTCAGGTGCCACTGGGACTTGAATCCGGATCTACTTGCTTGCCTAGCGCCGTGTTACCATAATATTACCATAATAAAGTGTACTTTTAAGAACTCAGTAATACGGTTTTTTTTCTTCTGATGGAGGTTATATTTTGTAATCTATAATAAGGCGTCTGAAAATTAAAATATCTACCATCGATTTTTTTAAAGCTCGCGTTCATATTGGATGAGTTCTTGAACCGTCATGCGTCGATGGTAGTGAATTGAATACGAAAACTTGAGGGCCAGTCATAATAAATTATTTTTTACCGCCGTCACTCGCGGGAAGTATGTCTGGTATTTCAATACGGCTGACAATAATGACGCACAGTTGTAAATGAATCAAATAATACAGTAAAAAATATATTTATTGCTTATTGGAAGTTAAAAATATTAAACAAATAAAGTGTGGCAAAAATCAGCTAACGTGCTCAAACAATGTAGTAATGTAGTGGAATTCCGCAATACATCCATAACCCTAGAATGTATGGTGCCCACAGATATTTTCATTCGACATAATATAAGTTGTGTTGAAAAGGCAGTAAGTCGATACTCGACGTGGGATTCGAACTTAATCAACCCCGCTGCCATTTGTGCATGCTACCTACTGTGCTATCCTTAGAGTATACTAGAGGTAGCCCAAGCCAAGGCAGTGAAGTCAGTTTTGGACTTGTTTTTGATGATTTTAACATGACTCGGCGCACCTGGGCGTGGCTAAGACTAAGGCTACGGTATTTATACATCCATTCATATCACATATCGACAAAATGTTTTTGTGTATTCGTATAGCCACTTTTTCACAGTATTTTTATCAACAAAAATATAGCATCTAACCTAAAAAACCGTTTAGTTGCGTCAAGTTTAGTGGCATAATAAAAAATGTGGGCGGAGTCCCGCCGTTAACAAGCACCTTAAGATCATTGCGACAGTATATAGAAGCGGTCCAAGAAATTTGTTGTCTCTTTCTCTCTCATGGTGTACGCCGTAAAAGCCCGGAGAAAGTGATTTTTCGCAAGTTTGTGTAGGTTGGGTAAAAATAATTAGCTCTCCCTCCATATATTGTTACTTCAAGGTGCTATCCATCACCTCCAAGTGCTTTATTGACATATTACCTACCTATCTCACAAATCGGAAATGCTAAAAAGTGAAACTAGGAGTAGTTCAACTGAAGAAGGGAACTTTAAGAGCGTTACACAAAACTAGAATCTAAATTAAAGCTGTAGTTAATAATTGATTGAATAAAATATTTGTCATTTTACGAGGATTTATGACACAAACAAATTTATTTATCTACATATCTACAGATGTATAAAAAAGTTAATCGTTGCCGGATAAACTATATAATTTAAAAAAAAAAAACGAAGATTCAAGTGTAAAAATGAGATATTATGCTATAATTTAGGTAATGGATACAATTTTATTGTTTTCACACTTGTTAATATATTTGTATTTTTTTGCAACTTATTTTTCTCTCCATACTATTCTTTCACTTCTCTACTCTTTGTATCAATGTCGGAGACTCCAGTGAAATATAATAATTATTTTTTGTATCCAATTCCAAATTTAGTTCATCAATCCATTTTGTAAATGAAACTTTTATTTTGTTCCTATCAATTTATGATATTATTAAACTTTAAAATATGCCTAATGAATTAAATACAGGGCAGCTCTAAAATAAGATTTTCAGTTTTATTATTTATATATGGATTCTGTTTCTACTACTACTCTTATATTCTGAATTTAAAAATTTGATCGTTTAAGCCACAGGTTGTAGCGATAAGTCATCGAAGTGGTCATTCGTGGTTTGTACCATAAAGGAAGTGATTCACTTCACCACTTGGCTTGGAATGTCTTAAATGACGACAAAACCTATGGTTACAACTTTGAACAATAAACAAGTGATTGCAGAAAGAGGCATCTTCTCACTATCTGTAGCTGGCCGACATAGACGACGCCTGCATTAGCCAATAGGATGGACCTACTTTGCATGAAACTGACACAGTAACTTTCTAAAGCGGCTCGGCGACCAGCGGTCGCGACACATGGCGAGACGTCACGGATAAGAAGTAAGAAGTTTGAAGCGAAACCCTTCAAGCGCGATGTGATAACAATATATTTTAGACATGTATCATAGATAAAGTTATACCAATAATATAGTTTAACTTACAAGTTAACAAAAAGAGTTTAAAAGATCAAACTTAAATATAGGTATTTTTTTTTTTTTAAGTTAGTTTTTATAGTTAAATTAATTCTCAAAGTTTGAATTTTGTACACGCCGCCAAAACGGCAATATCTCAGAAGTAAGGAGCGGGGTGGGTGCGTGACGCGTTTTGTACCTTCAGAAGGGGCACCACACGGTACTTATATTTGACATCGCACATTGTCGTTATCCAGCTGTCAGTTGCATATTTGTTATTTTGTGTTTTTTCTTCAATTTTACCGCTTTTAATTTAACAAAACCTTATAAAATGTCAGGAGATAATACGTCTTGCTATTGCATCGTACTAATGTGTAAAAATACAAGCATTACTGCAATTTACAATCATTCCAAGAAATGAAATTTTACGTAAAAAATGGTTCACCGCCATTTACTTCGCGGCATCGCATCGTACGAAAACGGTACATTTGACGTTCGACTAATATGAAGCGTTTCTATTTTATGGCGTTTTAACTAATTTTCAAGAAGGGTTTATTAATTCTGGGAATAATAATATGGAAATATACATATATATTCAGAATCTGTATTTTTAGATCTACATGCACATATTTTTTTAAAGTCATAATATTTTTCACTCAACTTCTCTATTACCAAAGTTCAACAATCGAATCAAGAAATGCTAAAATATTCTCAAACAAACTCGAATATCGTTGAGAAAATCAGGCTGTAGTGTTGTCAAGGTGAGTCCAAAACTTAGAACAGTGATTGTTCAAATTATCTGTGCTTCATTATCAGGTTAGCTCTGAAGCCTTCCTATACATAACACGCAAGTTTTAATGCTTCAATTATACCAATTTTTAAACTTCATTCCACTATTTTTTAGTAAGACCAAACCGGTTTCACCTTAAGAGAGAAATAGTCCATAAGCGTCCATTCCGAACATTAATAGTATATATACCATATATTTATTTTAAAAAAAATTCCAGTCTGAAGATGCCCGTCATAATGTGAAACCAGTCAGGTCTTATAAAAAAATAGTGAAATAAAGTTAAAAAAATTGGTATTATTAAATCATTAAAATGGAGTTCCACCATGAAGTTTCAAAATTAAAAATAACGCAAGTTTTTTTAAATTTTATTTGTTATAATATTAGAAGTTGCAGGTGTTTTTTTTCCTTTCTTTGGCCACCAGAATAGACACATGCCCGTGTTGTGGCGGTCAGTAACTTATTCAACTCAATCTTAACCTACAAAACAAAATTAAGTTTTTGAAAATCTAAAACTAAAACTCACATCGCGGATGCTTTGAATCAGAGGGGCCGTCATCTTCGAGGCAAAATGAGCAAAATTGTAAACCTGCGATCGTAATTAGTAATTAGGGCCCGGGGCACCTTCACGGATCAGAGCCTAAAGACCCGTGGTCGAAGCACGCCCGCCGGAAGCATTTGCGGGCACTTCACTGAAAAATTCGCGGGCACTTTACTGAAAAATTCGTGGGCACTTTACCAAAAAATTCGCGGGCACTTTACTGAAAAATTCGCGGGCACTTTACTGAAACATTCGCAGGCACTCTCTTTCCTTCTTGCGATGCATTTAAACCGATCCAAGAGAAACTCACTGATAATATGTAAAACTTGTCTAGCATATCTAGCGCTCATCCATATTATTATTATTATTATGTGCAAGATGCAGCGATGTGTTCACGACATATCGGCGATCGGCGAAGGAGGTTACTGTGTTATAGAATTGCCCCCCGTCGGAGTGTCATTCCGTGCCGAGATGTGATGGCATTGGAAAATATTACTACGAGTATGTCTGTATTCATCTTGTGTGTGATTGGAATGCTTTCGCTGCTGCAATGAGGACATGGGTACAGGAAGAGGTAGATATATACTATATACGAACACATATCTTATAAATAGGTTTGTAGATTTTTACTACGCGACTTTTAACACTCTTTTTAAAACTATGGAAAATTGAAAAATATGGAACCAACATAGTGTGGAATCTTCTCTTTTTTGACAGTTAAAGGAATATCATTTCAAAGCTTCATAGCCCATGATGGGAATGAGGTTGCGAGCTGAAAATAGATGCGTTAGATTTAATAAGCCCAGAGCTCACCGCTCGAGAGTTTTCATACAAGCAAATATCCTGCTTTATAGTTAAGATTACGTATTATAAGTAAAATAAAAGTATGACACTATCCGGAAATCCTGTTCGAATAGGCAAAACAAAGCGTGTTTACTGAAAACAGAGAAAAATAAAACAAACAATAGGAAAACAATGATTCTGCACGAAAAACGTCACCAAAGGCAAATACTGTAACGTAAATTGGCTGACCAGCAGAAACACTAATTGACCAGTGTTTACAACTTTGATTCACGGTCACAACCACAACTTTACGCAACCGCTGTGTTTTATTGTACATCGAGTTGCTCCAACCATAAACTCCAAATAAGAGTGGTAGATACTCTAAGTAATCATAATCAGTCTGGTGAAAGATCACCATTCAGAATCAAAACGTTGCTTGAAATTACTATTTAGTCGTGTTTGGTAATCAGATCTGAATAGCCAAGTACCTCTCAACTTTCCTCTTCTTCATCTCTTTTCCCTCCCTACTACCTTCAGCCCACAACACACTCCAATTGAGGATGACTTAGCCCCACTGGCTTCAGATGGTTAGGACTCTTGTGCGGTATTCACTATATTATTAGTCTACGACCTAAAGCTATAATTTTTTTAAAGGCTTCATAAAAGCTCAAACTGTTAGTTATTCGATTGCTTCCGAAAGATTGAAGCAATTGCGATACATGTAATAGTATTTTTACGTTGTCTACCCTTAAAAATACCAATTGCCAGACGCGAACGAACTTCTTTAATTTTCGAAGGCTGCAACTACTGTTTTATTGTCCATCGAGTTACTCCAATCATAAAGTAGTCAACGAGTTACAGCTATAAAATTTTAAAAGGCTTCATAAAGCTGTAGTTGTTAGTTATCCTTACGATTTGAAGAATTCACGATAGATTTGATAGCTTTTTAATTGTAGCTATCCCTAAAAAGGATGATTTCCACACGCGCATGAACTTATTTGATTTCTGAAGGCTGAAATACGGGACAAGGATATAACTTGGAACGTACGTGAGTTGGCAGCTGTCAGAAGTCTATCGAGGAACTTTATGGGTGTCATAATATATCCGGGAAAATACGAAAAACTGATAATAGCGCCGACTTGTTTTTAAATGGCGCAATTTAGTGAAATTACATCTCAATAAGTTAGGTACTTTTGCATTAGATAATCTAGTGATGCCTTGCTGAATTACAAAAAAAAACATTGCTTCTTGCATACGTGTAATTTTGTTAATCAAGTTTACCCGGAATGAGTTTTTTTTAAATCCTTGGGAATAATATATTAAAAAAAGTATTTTTTTTACTAGGTATATTATAATTTAAATAAATGAAAATTGGTTGAAAAAAAAAGTTATGTGACTTCTTTGGTTATACATGTATTAATCTCATATTATACACAAATAATCCACCAACCTAAACTAACCGGTTAAACTCATTATCTTATGATAGTACATTTTGACTAAAATCTCATTAAAATCTGACAAACGAAAGAATACGGTTGATGCGCACATACACATTTTGGTAGGTGGCGGGGTCAGCCGGGAAAAATCGCCAAGCGCCATTGTGCGGATTGTCTACTTCCCAAACAGCTTCGGCAAAGCTGCGCCAGTAAACGAAACACCATCCGCATTATTTAATTTATTCAGCTCTACAGTTTCATGGGGTAAAATACATCACAAACAAGTACGGAAAAAAATGGTTTTTCCAATAAACATAACTTATTGTTAACAAGATACAATAAAGTGTTTATTTTAATAATATGCCTTTGGAGTGGGGAACTGTGGTAATTAAGTTATAAGAGAAATAATCTTTATTATGGGGAAAATCTAACTTATATTATGTTGGATATCAATCACGGATAAAAATATGTCCGTGCTAACAGTGTATTAAAAAGCCAATTATCGGCATTATTCAGAGCTTACTTAGTATTATTAGTTTATTACGTTAACATTCTTTGGTCGTCGCAAACATCGTTGGAACGTTTCAGGCGCAAAACATCTTCCCCGGCGCGGCGTTTAGGTCAGTTACACAACGTGATTGATTATTCAATACACAGCCGTACATGTGAAGAGAAGCGTACTTTTTCCTTTCCACTATTTTCACCAGAACAATATAGTTTATTGCGGACGCTCTAAGGTAAAACTGCGCGGAGTTATACGGATGCAGAGATGTAAAAAAATAACCCTGAAGCAATTTCAAAATGTGTCCACATCGAAATGCCGCAGTCTCGGGGGGGTTGATCTGCGGCGAGAGCTGGCAGTACGAAAATGACATTCGGCGATGAAAAACAAAAAGACATCTCGGCCATTGAAAGGCGCCTCTCATTGTGAATATTGCGTAATGCCGAAATTTGGATATGAAAATGAGAGGTTGGTGCTGGGAACTGGGTACTCTACATAGAGAGTTGACAGCCGCCTGCCAGATCGCTAACAGAAGTAAAGAGAAAGGCGACACGCGATAACAGGATGTCTCGAAATGGCGGACAACAATTGAATGAAATTTTACCTGTATTCAAATTTTCTACGGAATCTGAATAATAGAATCAGATAGCAAACAGCTAAAACCTTGACAACTACTTACTTTACGATTGTTATCGTGTTTCACAATTTTCATTTAAAATAAACGGTTAAAAGAGCACACAATATTTAATGCCTATTTTTTTTTAACTTAAGGCTCAGCACCCAAAATGGCGCTAAACGTCACTTAGTAGAATTCTTATACAAGCAATGATGTACACGATTTTTCTGTAAATTCAACATGGCAGTTAAGAAAATATCTAAGGTATCTATTGAATAAAAAAATTAAGCTGTAACTTTTTAAATTCTATGAAAAACATGCTAAAATGTCAGTAAAAGGTGCAGTTTGAAAATCAGCTCAGCCATTATCGAACGTTTTACCTAAAATTTCGTTACGTATTTCGTAAATAATTTAAAAGATTACTGTTTAAAAAAATGTATTCACTGGAACCGTAACTATCCGTAAAAAATTAACAGATACATAATTGTCGAAAACTTTTCATTTAACAATATTCTTTCACAATGTTACTGCTTTCCAAAAAATATAATTATTTGTTCTGAACGGAAGTGTTTTTTTTTCTAGCATAGTGCTTCATCGCTTATATCACCCGGGAAGAACACACACTATTCCTCACCTCAAACATCACTATTATTATTATTAATCAGCAAATTCACTGTCACTATTTTTCCGACAAAACTTGAGAAACTCCTCATTCTACGCTTATAAGATGGGCGCTTCTCGCGAACATTTATCAATATTTGTATTTAAAACAACTTTTCTACGGGATATAATGATGAAAATAAGTGCATAGTTGACATTACCAAATTCATTCACAAATATTAATTGTTTTGCAACACTCTGTCGGTGCGCAATTTGCCAGTAGAGAGGGATAGCACGAGCCATCGGGCATGCCTCTAATTTATGCAACGGCGAGATGCTCAATGAGCAACTTCCACGGAACTTGCATCCGAGGCGAGCGAGATGGAAGATAGAGCTTAGAGAACGCCGGATGATAATGTTGCCAGCTTATTAATTATTTAAAATGTTAGTCTCCGCACCTGAGATGAACTACCAACTGATTGCTGTCCGGGCTGATGTGCCTTTAATAATTACATGGTGGGAAAAGGACTAAGGACAAAGCAAAATGAAAATTCTGGAAACATTTTTGTATGGTCATTAAAATGATCAAATGATCTAATAAGATGATAAATTTAAGCATGACAAATATACATTAGTTAATTCGGTTAGTATGTTTCTGTATATTTTCTCTGTACATAATTTAAATAAATATAAACTAGGAATTAAGATTTGTACAGCGCCCGTGAGGTGATTTTTCACAAAAAAACAACTCTGTACAAATTATCCAAAAATTATTATTATTATTAGTTAATATCGTATTCGGCATACTCTGATCACCTAAAATCTGGACAGAATTGTTGCTGGGCAACGGCACAAGCCTCAAATGTACAACTTTAATGTCAAAAGCCAGTCAAAACACACCCATCCTGGAAATCATTATTTGTTGTTAGCATTAGTAATACAACATTTAGGAGTTTTTAATCACTATTTACGTGAGTGAAATATTGTTTTTACGAGATTTCAGATTATATTTGTGCATGAGTGCCATCAAAACCAAGCTCTTCCAAAAACTCTATAAATTAATTGGAATGCATATATTTTTTTCACATATCGTTGCTGGAAAGGCAAAAAGGCTTAAGCGACACGATGGTCAAACATGAGTTAAACATGCAGTTTTAATCAGTTTTTTTTCTGCATCGAATGCTCTGACTCTCCTTTGATTCTGAAGACTTTTGTAGCCTTACAGCCATCTAAAATATATTTATCATTTGGGAGAAGGCTCGACTAAACGACACAAGTTTGGGATTTTTTTAGCTTTTTGTCACTTCAGGTAACTCAGTGAGAGCATTGAGTTACCTGAGTTAACTTCTTTTTTCAAAATCCAACCAGGTACTGAATTTGAATTTTATTGTAAAAAAACTTTGAAGTTCTTTGGTGTAAACTTCCCAAAATGGCGCTTCAGCCCTTTTGCCTTTCCGACGACGATATGGTCTCCTTGGTCACCCATCCGTGTTGGTTCGTGCATAGGCATAATAAATTATTAAAGATCAAAGAACGCAATATAATGGTAATAAAAATCCAAATAAAATAAATTCCTTTGAAATGTTCTTTATATTAGATATTCCAGTATTTAGGCGCTGTTCATAGAATAATTTTATCTTTGAGTGTCAATCAGTTTAACCAAAACCACCTCAAACCAGGCCAGGGGCCCTAACACGAAAAATCGGTAACGAAAAACGATAAACAATGTCGGTAATTTGGAATCGTTCCCGAGCCCGAGCGGATCGACAACGAACAAATGACAACTCAGGTCGACTAAACATGCTTAATTTAATTGATGTAAACTGTCGTTTGTTCGTTGGCGATCTGCAGTCGGGCTCGGAAACGATTCCGAATTACGGACATCGTCGATAAAATCTATATGGATGTTTCGTGCTAGGGCCCCAGGACACTGAGATTTATATAAGATCGTATAGAATTATGTTATAAAAGCCATTCTACCATTCAACAACATCATAAATTATTTTAATGGAGTAGTTATATAAGGTGGAATGGTTTATAACATAATTCTACGAAAGGATCTTATATAAATAGAAGGCTAACTTGATTCAGTGTCCTGGCCTAGGTTAAGATGATTTTGGATTAACCGTATATGTATGATTTTATTTACATTTACACCCCGGATAGCGCCAATTAAAGGTAAGCAAATACAATATAATGGTAGATTCACACCAACGTCCGGATCCGCTCAGTGACGATATTGTTCCGCATGAGAGCTTATTGATATGGTATGAATATCAATCAAGGAGTATGTGCCAAGACAAAGTTGTGTGGCAGTATATCCTTCTGCCCACCCTTGTGATATTTAACTACTTAGTTAAATAATTATTTTGATATGTAAAAATACTTACATCGCAGTTTTTTTTCCTAAATAATATTTTTTATTCATTATTATTATTAAAATTATTATTTAGTGATAAAAAAATGGTTTTTGATAAAAAAAAACTGCGATGTAAGTATTTTTACACATCAAAATAATTATTTAACTAAGTAGTTAAATATCACAAGGATGGGCAGAAGGATATACTGTCACACAACTTTGTCTTGGCACATAGTCCTTGATTGATATTCATACCATATCAATAAGCTCTCATGCGGAACAATATCGTCACGGAGCGGATCCGGACGTTGATGTGAATCAAGCTTAAATGTTCCAGTTATTTTAGTTGAAGTAAATATTTCCGTTGAGGTGTTTTTTTTCACTTAAACGGCGCTATAGAAATTATCCAATTAGTAACATCAGAGCTTTTTATAAAAAACTGAACGCATAGTATTTAACAATGATACGTGCGTTCAGGGCGGTACGAGTTTATTTATTTATTTAAAAGATAAGGTCCTCCAGCGCGTGCCTAAAGGCTAGTGATGTTTTAATATCGAGACGGTACGCGACAGCTAAGTATGTAAATAATTGGAATCAATACTATCTTAGAATTTGCATTAAACCATGTAATAAATTGTGTCAACTGTCTCATAATCTGAAGTGTCTGTATTGCCAGTTACGGAAAAACTATTTTTTTTAAATGTGGGATAATATCAATAAAAGTATAATTACGTAGTGCAGGGAAATGAAACAATGAAAAATAGGTCTGAAAAGGAGTAAATCAATCAACACCTTCTTAACCAGGGTCGAAATTAGTGTGGAATTAAGTAATTACATATTTCGGGAGCGAGTACCCACCTACTGTATCAGTTGAGTAGTAAGTATTGTTTGTAAAAGTTTAAAACAAACTATTTCGGCAGCACTGCTTTGTTGTGTGCTCTTTTATAAAACATTATTGTAATTTAATTATATTATCTACTACTTAGAACCATTGTCGTTCTTAATAAATATTAAAATCTTATAAAATCATCATGATAATATTTTTAAGTCTAGTTCACAACCGAACAAGAAAAATATCTAAATTCGATATAAATTAATTAAAATAAAAAAGGGTTAGATTTTTCAGTGATAAAATATAATTTATTATTTTATTTTTATTTTTTTTTTAAATGTTAACATACAAAATACATTTGATATATTAATCTCAAGGAGCTAAAAAAACTAATTCTGGGAAGGGCAACATTATAAAACAAAAAGGAATAATATTTTTACAAAGACTTACAAATTCCAAATAGGAAGCACAAAAGAAGAGGGAACAAGCGGAAAAACACATCAAAAAGAGACTCATAGAAAAGAGACTCATAGGAGTAGAGACCAACTAGATGAACATCATAAATACAATAAGAAAGACATTCACACAAACAGAGGTCTCACAGATAGGACACATCACCGATTTATAAAATTATCGAGAAAATATTTTTAAAAATATCATAATCTAAAATGGTTATTAGGTTACCTGCTGTGATTGTAAAAGCAAGTGACGGCCGTTGACCCCTGGTCTAGAGCAAACCTCCCTTTGGCAGGACTATATCAACTGTATAGTATTGTTAATCTCAATAAAGTAGTCGCGTGTGTTCCAGGCTAGAGGCGCCCGGGCCGCGAGGATGTCGGGGCCACTTTAATCAGCGGATGGGGTATGAAAAACGACCCCATCGCGGAGTCTCCTCGCCCCAGCGCGTATCCGTTTACCGCAGGGGTGGCGAATCAGTGATAAATATGGCTTTATTAATAATAAATTTGACACTTTAAACTTTACACACATTTACGTTTTAAAATTATGGTGTTTTTTTTCTATAAAGTTTAATAACAACAAATTTTAAACACCTGGTTTAAAATTTTAACCAGGGGTTCTTAAACTTAGTAGGAGAGATCGGGAGGTGTGTGAAGCTCTTCCAATTTTTCAACAGGATTTGTTTTAGCAGAAAAGATTGGTTTCGTGACACATTTAAACTTTTATTTGCTGATGTTATAGCGTATTAGGAAATTAATAAAACATTATTATATATCTTGAGTATAAAGCAAAAAATAGTTTGAGGGTTTAATTCAAAACACGTTAACGGTTCTGTCGTCATGAAATTATCATAGCTTTTGGTCTTAATTTTGAAATCAACGAACTATTTTCAGCTCGCAACGTCAATTTTGTCATTCACTAGGGCGTTTCATACCTGGTACTACCGGTATACGATGGACAACCTATGTTTAAAACGTGTCTCCACTATGAAGGATCTCGGAATCATGTTTGATAGTATTTGACATTTCATGCTCACATTGAGATGGCTTGTGGCAATTCATTGAGAATGCTGGGTTTTGTCTTACCGCAGAACAGACACCCGGGTTCTCAAAATTTTATATGACTCATTAGTAAGGAGTAGACTTGAGAGTGGGTCGATCGTTTAAGTACTCCCTCATGTTGGAGAAGGTTCAGAAGAAATTTCTAGTTTGAGAGTACGGTGGCTCTATCCTACCGACTTTCTCTTAGGCATGCTCGGAACTTACCAGAGGTCAGAAGGGATGTGTACATTGCAACACATTTCTTCAGATTGATTCGTGGATGGTCTGAAAACTCAGCTATCATGGAGAGCATTCATTTCTATGTTCCAGATGGTTATCTTCGCCATCGGCAGCATAGGTTGTTTTATCTCCCGGCCTGCAGGACCAACTTGCCAATGGTCATGCCAGTGGGGAGGGCAATCATGTTGTTGAATCGAATCGCTTCGGATGTCGATATATTTTGCATAAATGAAGCTTCGTTCAAACGACAAGCATTCCTGCTATTTGTATAATTATTCCTTGTTTTTATTTTTTTTTTTTTTTTTTTTATACATCATTTGGATGAAAAATTATGTTTAAATTGTCTAATTTTTTATTGTTTTATTTTTTACTGTCTTTACTTTGCATTCATTGCAATTTATATTTTTTTAGAATTAATTGTTTTATATTTATGAATATTGTGTATTAATACACTTACTCGCTCTATTTAAAAACGCCTTAAAATAAAAATTTTGTAATGTTTTTAAATTAATAAATAACTGAATAACTGAATAACTGAAATTCCACCATGAGCTTTAGGATATCTATTTAACAGTCAAAAGAGAAGAAAATACGTTAAATTATTTGGTTAGTATATTTCAATCGTTGAAAAAAGAGGGATGGACCTCAGGCGGCCAATTAGTATCATAATAAGTCAGAAAAACTCAAACATAAACCTTTGCCAACCCCAACGGAGATACGCCGTCATGGCGTGTTAGTGTATATTTTGAAAAGCGAGTCGAAGGAATGCAAGATAATGCCGTAATTCGCGTTGATAATAATACGGTGGATGAAGGCTTTCGCGGTCGTGACAGAGCAAACCTCATCAAATTACACGGTGCGTCATAAACAGAAGTTAAAGCGCCCGTAAAATGTGCGAATGAATTATTACATATAGAATAATGAAGTAATGGTCACGGCAATACGTAGGCACGTACTCCAAATGACTTCATACGTGCTGCTGTTGCACAGTTCAAACTTACGAATTCAGAAAATTATTTAAGTACCGAAGAAATCAATAATAAATTAAATAATCATCAAATCTTACAAAAGACCGAGTAAAAAATGTTTACTCGTACTGCCGTGACCGGGATTCGGAAGCCTAGGTCTTCATCTACTGCATCTAGCCTTGTTCCTCCAATTATGAATTGTATTATTGATATATTAACTGTAATATTCCGATAATTAACTATTTTTTTGGACAACATGTCACGGCATGATTAATTTCTTAGAACAGTATTCACACTTGTATTATAGCTTAAGTTTACACCAGAGCACTTTAAAGTTTTTTTTTTTGCTTTACAATAAAATTCATTAGTCTTATGGTTAATCAAGTCTGGAGTACCTGGTCGGATTAAAAAAAAAGTAACTCAATGCTCTCATTGAGTTATCTGAAGCGACAAAAAGCTAAAAAAAAGACATTTCATTTCAGCGACATTTCATCGCCGGAAAGACAAAAGGGCTGAAGCGCAATTTTGGAAAGTTTACACCAGAGAACTTTCAAGTTTTTTTTTGTTTTACTAAACTGTACTAAACTTGTGTCGCTTGAGTCAAACCTCCTCCCAAATGGTAAATATATTTTATATGGCTGAAGGGCCACAAAAGTCTTCAGAATCAAACAAAAGTCGATGCAGAAAAGAAACTGATTAAAACTGCATGTTTAAGTCATTTTTGACCAAAGTGTCACTTAAGCCTTTTTGCCTTTCCAGCGATGTGTATTGACGTACCGTGTTTTTGACATATTTTTGTAAAATTTTGTTGTATCTAAAAACTGTATTTAAAAAATTATATGATAATTTGATATATATTTTTTTAATAACATCAAATATGAAATATTTACTTTAAAATAGGTTGCACGCCCCTTTCACAAGAGTTAATGCGGGAAGCGACGGATTTCTCTTGCGGCAATATTACTTGAGATATTCCACTCTCACATGAAGTCAAAAATAATCAAAATATTTGCTAGGCATCTCTTACAACAATGTAACATGTCACATGAAATAATGCTGTTGCCGAACGCCGTGAGTTTTGTCGACAAACTATTCCTATAAAACGTTGTATCATCGCAGTGTCTCAAATATGACGTAACACTCAAAGTAAAAGTAAAACTGATTCGCATTCAACGTAGATCTATGAATTAAGATATCGTACATTTGACGGTAAAAGGTTCACGGTGAAATTTACGGTATTTGATGAATGATGCTATTTCAACAAACAGAAATGATAAACGACTTCATTATATTTATGTAACGGCAATTTCAACACCGATTTAGACTGAATAAAAACGCGAAAAAGTAATATTCAACTACACAAGGCATATTTCGTAATTTTAAAACATCACCTTTTAAATCTACTGATAAATTGTTATGGAAAATAATACATTTCTCACAGCAGAAGTGACTCAGCAGGGTGGGGTGTGGAACGAGCTGCTGGCTTGCTGCTCGATAGCGAGTACCCGCCCCCCCGCTCCCCCGCCCCCGCGACTCGCTGCCCGCATGTGTGGGGATATATATGAGGGCAAGGGTATCGTGTGTCGGCCACCCTAAGGATCTCATTTGTCGTAGAATCCATTTTGATTTTCCCCAACACGGTATTATACGGGAAGGGTTAACAACGGGACAAAAGACAGAAGAACATAGGAGCACGATGGATAATCTCTGAAGCTGCGTATGAAGATGAAGGTTCCTATTACAGAAAGAGGGAAAGCACAGAACATCGACAAGCAGAGGGTAAATTGGGGTGTTGATTGACATACCTGAATGCCGTGCGAGGGATGAGAAATGTGGAGGTGTTGCGCCTGGTTGATGTGCAGGTTGCCCGAGGAAGCCTGTGGCGGGGGCCCTGAAGGCGGGCGCGGCGGAGAGGGGCCGCCCAGCGGCGGGCGGGGAAGGTAGCCCGGACTGCCGCCCGAGCTGGGGCTTCCGTAGGGGGAGTACTGCTTGTAGGAGGGCGGGTAGGAGGGCTCCTGCTTCACCTGCTCTTGCTTGCGGAAGGCGCCGCCCGGGCCGGACAGGTAGTCCTGCAGCTCGGCGTACGGGGAGCGGGCGGTGCGGGGGCCCAGACCCAGCTGCCCTAGCTGGCCCTGCTTGTGCTGGTGCTGCTCGGCCATCTGCTTGAGGGTCTGCGCGGCCGGAGACAGCTCACCGCCTCCGTAGCCCCCGCCACCTCGAGGCCCGAAGCCCCTGTTGTTGTTGCCTTGCCCGGGGCTCTCGCTGCGCCTCATCATGCCCTGCCCCCCGTCCTCCATTTTCACTCTATTGTCATTCAACAACACTCCGCAATCTTCGAGACCGAGGTTATCGCACTTGTCTTCGAAGCTGAAGTCCTTCATGAACTCGGGATAGTCTTTGATTTCTGAGATGAGGTCTTTAAACGCGTCCGACATGATGATCTCGTTTCCGGCCTCGTCCCCGATGAGGTCGGTGAAGCCGGGGAAGTTGGAGGCGGCGTCGCGCTCCACGGCCGCCACGCACTGCTCCAGGTCGGGGAAGTCATGGTCGGGCTCGCGCTTGCACTCCAGCAAGGGGGCCCCGGCCTCGCTCTTCACCGAGGAGTTGGTGAGCGCCTTGACCGTCACGTTGGTGGAGATCTGCTGCGGCTGCGAGTCCGCGGCGGAGGTGAACTCGAGCTGCTGCACGATCTCCACGGAGAACTTGGTGAGGTTCTCGTTACCGCCCGAGCCCACGCGCTGCAGCTTGCCGGGCGGAGAGGCCCCGCCGCCGCCACCTTGCCCGCCCTGGCCGCCCTGCCCGCCCTGGCCGGGGGGACCCACTCCCGAGTCAGCGGGCCGCTTTAGAAACTTCTGTTGCTGCAAGAAAAGAATAGCGGTATGAGTCAACAAGTCAGATTGCCTATACTTTCATTCGAACCCGAGTTTTCTTTACAGTACACACAAATATAGTTACGTTGTAGGGTTGCCCATTTCTTACGGCTAACTCACAAAACAATATCGAGGAAAAAGGCTTGGAAATTACCTGAAGATGACCGTTCACGACAGTGAAGGTTTATAATAATATTTCGATAATTTGTATAGCGCCGTTTTTGTGAAATATCACCTCAAGATATATATTTTTAATAGGAGTCAAGATAATGATTTAAATAATATTATTAATGAAAAAAATCACATTAGGATCATAAAAAATAACAGAGAAGATAAGAATTTATGTAGGTACCTAAAATAAATTTGGTTGTTAAATTAAAGGCATTTTATAATGAATGACCCTTATAAAGAAATGTTGCCGAAACATTATCTTCCCACATGTCGGCTCCCAAAAACAAGCGTCCTTTAAACGGCCACTGAAAACCTGAATCATGTCAAGGTTCATAAATTTTTATGTCCAAAATTAGTCATACTTAAGTACTTGCACACTTTCTGGCAGACGAGAAGTCCAATGATTGAAAGCAACATGCTGATTTTTTTTATTTCTTCACTGCTTTGTCATCGACACTTTCTTTGTGCGAAATACCGAAATCCTTGAATATATAATGACAGTTTTTGAAATTCAATGTAGAAGTTGCTAATCAACCAGCCTGAATAATTGTTATTATCATGCAATTTTAACTAGGAATTAATATGTAATAATAGAAAATAAGATCTGTACAGCGCCCTTGAGGTGATATTCCACAAAAACGGCGCTATGCAAGTCATCCAAATATTATTATTATTATTTAATAGAAAAATCTTCTTTATTCAAAAAATCAAAGCGAAACCGGATCAATATTGTTTTTCCAAATCTAATTTCGGAAATTAATTATTATAAAATAATAATTAATTGAATTCGGTCGAACGTTATTTAAAGACGTTATGATATCCGTGATTAAAATAATAATATAACAATTATATTTGTACCTTTGAAAAATATAATAATGTAGATTGTTAATTTTAAAAACCCGTTGACAAACTCCTATCTGTTAAAGCAGTTTAACGGGACTTAATATATTGCAATATTAATGTAACATTTAAAATAATAAAATAATATACAAAATTTTAAATACGTTTCAAACTAACTGAACCCGAGATTTCAACACCTCTTAAGTTTTTTTTTCTTACTGTACTCGAGAAATATGGAACAAACAATATGGCGTCTTGTTTTATTTTAGCGGTTTAATGGATATATCAAAGCTTCATAGCAAACCGTTCGAGAGGTTTTGGTGCTTCAGACAAATTTTCTGCTTTAATGTAAAAATAACTCACACCCCCCCCCAGTCTCCCCCTGCCGTTCACGCCGGACAGATAAGTGTATCGTTTAGTTAAAACCTATCGACTTATAAAATATATTGTGGGTATCGATCTTTAATCCCCAGTGGCGGCCCTGCCACAACCCGCCGGGACATACCGGTACAGCGGTCGTAAACCGGCGGCGGCCCTGGGCCGTGAGATAGCGGCGCAATCGGTATTCCGTCCGGCGCGCGGCGCACTGTAAGCCAACAAAAACTTTATGGTAGGGAGCAATAACTATTTTTGTCGTCATGTCTCGAGATATGCTTTAAAAAAAACATTAATTTAGTTAATTAAACCGCATTTTTTTCTTCTTTAATACTGGCATTGTCAAACCCAATAAAAAATGAATTTGTTTACTTCTTCTGTAAGTATATCTTCTCGTCTAAAGACAAGAGTGACATTAAGTAAGAAATGTTTATTGTTTAAAAATATACATCAATTTATAGATTGAAGAATTAATTAAAAATATAGAAGCCTTTTGAAGAACCTTTTTAAGACCGGTTAGTAGCTGAGTGAATAAACGCGACGGATTCCTATCTGGGCGTCGTGAGTTCAATTCCTCTGCTTGCTAAGTCCTCCATCATTGCACAAGCAACATCTTCCGCTTATTATGATGGCAGTAGGAGTTTTTCAAATATTTTCAGGTTATTCGTAACCCGGGAATATTTGTCTTTCTTTGAAAAAATAAATGAATTCTGTCAAAATTCTCAAAAAACTCACTGACTCAACAATGTGTTCGACAAAACTACGTGACACTTAATTTAAAAAAAACATTAGCAACTTTAACAAGAGTCAAATTGTTATAAAAACAAAAATATTAATGGCAATTTCGACAATAATATTCAAAGACTGTATATTTGCTTAACATGTTTTTTTTTAATTGTAATGTTATCGCGTCAAAGATATTCTGTACATTTATGTATTTTTTTAATGAACATTTAATTTCATCTAATAGTAATGTCTGTTCCACTGTGCGGCGAGTTATCAGCGAGACAGACACCACGCGCAGGCGCGCGGCACACGCCGTTGTGCGAGGGAGAGAGAGCTACTGCGATGAGTTCATATTGTGAAAAGAAATTTACTGTATATTTGAATGAATTCTTCCAAGTAATATTGTGTCAACAATTTGAAGTAATAAAGTGTGAACATCTCTTTTGTCACAGGATTGATCTAGAAGTCATTGAACAAATGATAAACTGTTAAACAACTATGTTGGTTTGGCACACACTCTTGCTTCATTCACATTCGTACATAGTCTTCAGTGATACCGACTCTAGACACGCTGACAAGTTATGTACCTACGTACAGTAGGTTGGCAAGTACGAATTCCCATTGTATGAACATAATATTATACAATAAATAAATTAAATTTAAAAAATATATATATATATAAAAAAGATTATTAACTGTCGAAATTGAAGATATTCAAGTAAGAACTCATTCACATGTACCGCTGATAGCTCCACTATAGCTTCTACATCTTTCTACAGAAGGCGAGGTTACAACGGAGCTTTCGTCGGCAGGACAATGCAAAAAACTAACATAAATAGCAATTATGATTTTTATCCAGTTAAGATCTTTTTCCCTAAGAAAACCCTAATGTAAAATTAAACTCAGTCAATTAAATAAAACCATCAGATGGTGATAGTAATAAGGCCTAATGAGCCGCAGTACTAGTTAGATAGACATTATGAGGGGTATTTGAATAAGCCCCAGCTAGTTAGTAGAGGATTACGAAAGAATCCATAAATTTAAAAAAAAAATCATAAATGGCACTTAGTCTACACATAAGTACATAATATATCATTCTAAATATTCCTCCAATATAGGATTTACTACCACCAGGTGATTTGTAATCAAGTAGAAAATAAAACTAAAAGACTTCTATACGAATAGTTAAGAAAAAAACAAAACACTGTAAAAATGATTCAGTGTTGCTGGGCGTGAATGTAACGCAGCCGTCGGTTGTGATATTGTGATGTTGTAAGGCGCCGTAGCGCCGCGGCTTGGCAACGGCGCATGTGCAGGTGCGCGCGCCCCGTGATATATTTGAATTTGGAATGACAAAAACGGCGCAAATCTAGAGATTACGGATTTAAGATTTACGCTAATCCAACGAGACAACATGGATAAGTAGGGTTATGTTGTGTTGTTTTGCATATAACTATTTACTACTTGTTGGAAAACTTTCAATTTACATAGATATTCAATTTACATAGATAAATACGAGGTTTTGGATTTTCCATTATTACATATATATATATATATATATATATATATATATATATATATATATATATATATATATATATATATATATATATATATATATATAATAGCGGCACGTTCCAGAGTGGTATATATATATATCGCCCTGGTATTAAGCGGCACGTTCCAGAGTGGTAGATACTATAAGTATCGCTCTGGTGAATAACCACCATTCAGAATCGAAAGGTTGCTTGAAATGGCTTTAGCCGTCTTTGGTAACCAAATTTGAATAGCCAAATACTTCCTAACCTTCCTCTTCCCCTCCCCACAACCTTCAGCCTCACAACATACCCCGATTGGGGATGCCATATTCCCACTGGTTCCATGCGGTTGGGACTCTGGTGTGGTTTTACTACAAAAAAATATTTTTTAAATAAGAATGTGAACTTTGTATCGATAAATACGCAAATCTAAAAACATTTATGTTTTTTTTTTGTGAACACCGCACAAGAATTCCACTACTATGGCACTCGTAAATAAGAAATATTGTGCGGCGGAAGGAAATGAAAGGAGAGACAGGAGAGAAAGGAGAATAAGAATTAGGAAATGTATTTTTTAATTGAAAGATAAATATCGTGTCTAAAATGAAGTTATTTCTCAATAAGTTAAAAACACATGATATATACCTAAATATTTTTTGCATGAATTAATTAAACCATCGTTTTCATTGATTGTTTGTACGCACTAATTACTATTTTATCGTATGTTCCCGATAAGACGACTAAACGTGGAATACGCAATTTTCTCTTACGTCAAAAAATGGGTATCCAAAAAAACTAAAAATAAATTTGACACGCTTAAAGATAAAACTAGATAACGAGGCAACAAATTAATTCATTTTATAATATTATTATAAGCGTTTTTCGCGTTATTTTTAAGCTGCGATTAGAATGGGAGTTTTTTTTAGCGCTATGCAATAATTATAACCATCCTAATTGTTTAGTATGGAATCAGTCAGGACATTTTTTGTTTTGTAAGTGTTTTTACTCAGTAGATACTAACTCTAATCTTTAGAGACTGAAGTTAACTACGAATAGGAAATGATTTGAATAATTAGCAACCAAGGACTCGCTATTCAAATTTCATCTTTGATCAATGGTTGATGATTCTAATTACTCCACCTCAACTCTTTATGAGCGAAAATTCTCAATAAAAAAGGAAGTGTAATATAATTATATGACAATACAATTCGTAAAAGTCCTTGCAACTCAAACGAAAACACTTATGCCGGTGGCGATAAGGTTGAAATTGCCAGAGTCCAAAAAATCTAATTTGCCACATTATACAATAAAAGCAAATCTGGAAAAATATCAAAAAGATTTCCCTAAAAATTCGTTCAAATAAATTTAACATTCACAGTGTGATTGGGCGAAGCTTGCACGTCCGTATTAGCCGGCTTTCGAGCGGCGAATGATGCATAAAGGACATAACACTCGGAAACGCGGACGGCAAAACGAATGTTTTGTGCACGGCAGAAGGGGGTATAGGGTTGAGTTTTCTGTAGCAGGTTCAGAAAAGCAAACGTTTTAAGGTTTGAATTTTAATTAATTCTAGGCGATCAAATATAAACCAAAAACACATGATTATTGACAGCGCGTCTGGAGTAAGCACTGACTTTCACGTTGAAAAACTTGGCGTTAATTTTTTTCACTCCCCTTTTGAAACAGGCATCAGTTAAAATCATACATCAGAATCTGGTATATACAAGTTTTTATTTATTTTGAAATGTACACTCAAGCGGATTTCCACCCGGGCGTCGTGGGTTCAATTCCTTTGCTAGCTAAGTCCTCCATCATTGCACAAGCAACATCTTCCGCTTATTATGATGGTAGTAGGAGTTTTTTTTAATATTGTCAGGTTATCCCTAACCTGGAAATGTTTTTCTTAATGACATTTGAAAATTAAAGAATTAAAACATACCATCTACGTATCGCATTGTACTCTTATGTTACTTTTGAAAGCGCCCCTGAGATGAAAATCGCTATGGAAAGGATTAATACTGAAAAAATAAGTTTTCTAAGTGTGAAAAACAACCTGAAAATAACCTTCAGACATGGTTGTCCTTGAAAAACTTGAAACAAAAAAAAAACTGGTACCAAGATAAAAAAATTCTAACCAATGAAGTAGTGGAATTCGTAATGTTGTTTTGTCTTGCGGGTGCTTATCTGCCCAAAGAAAAAAGCAAAATAAAATAAATGAATGAAGTTGTGCACTCATTTGCTTTCGTTGCAAGAACTTATCTGTGTAACGCTCGTTCCGAACGGCTCAAGAATGCAACTTTCACGACACAATGAGTATGGTGTATGGTTTGATTAGAATACCCAGTGATTCTGGGAGTTTCGAGGGCTCGAAAGGAATTTAGGAAACGTTCCTGTTCCGTCTCTAGCCTCACCTTTACGTTCTACATGACAATGACAATGACAATGGGACCTGTACCTACTTGCCTACATGGATATTGGATACACATACAAAAGGGTAATGAACGAATCCGGGACGGTAAGGCTCGTAAGTAAACGCGTGCTCGAGAGAATAAAATATATTTAAGTAAGACCTATTATATAATAAAAATACAACCTTTAAAAAGTGGGTACGCATTTTAACGAAGATTTGTATAAAATAAATAATAACATTGCATTTATGTAGTGCAGTTTTGTGATATTTCATCTCAAGTGCCTATTTAGAATCAGAAAAAACTGTAAAATAGTAAGTTTAAATGTCTAAAAAAAATTCTAACTTTTATAAATGGAATTTCCGGGTCAACCCAATTATTTTCAACTCGCAACGCTACTTCCACCATGAGCTACGGAGCCTTGAAATATAAATGTTACAAAATAAGAAAAGACGCCATATTGTTTCTTCCATATTATTTAGTAAGAAAAAATACTTTGAAAACACTTTGTTTAAACTAGGACAAAGCCGAGTAATCGCTATTTATAAATAAAATGCTGAACTTCAAATTACGTATTTCAATCTAAATATAATGAAAAGGTAAAATAACGTTAGAAATTCTGCAATATTGATTAAAATTATGAAGAGCCAACATTCAAATGCGTCATCGCATTGTGCATTACAATAAATCAGTCCAAGTTCAGTACGTATTATGATTTACATTACAGCAGCATTACAATTACTATAACCCCCTTATAACTATTAAACAAACAAAAACAAATCATAAAAAAACACGAAGCTAAAAGCATCCGTTCAAGTTGCTTATTGTTGACTTCCTGCGGCCCGCTTCGGCGAGCGGCCGCTAGATGTCAGCGCGCGGCGCATCTGAGGCCTTAGTTTTGAGATCGAACCGCCGGATAAAAAATAACTTACCCCAAAGGGTTTTACAATGATTTAACGTTGTTTGAACAAGGTGCCATAAACGCCGCGCTTATGGGTCCAGAAAGTTCCATTCATGCGTAGACCGAAGAGCTCATTCTTATGGGGAAAGGGGTCGCAACGAAATACGAAGAAAAAAAAACAGGTAGGTACTTGCGTATTATTTCAATATTTGCAGTAACAATATGTCGATTGCTGATACTACCCTCTTTAAACCGGTGTATGTGATGAACATTAAGAAACAATTCTATTATTAAAATATTGTATTAATTTTTTTTTTTTATTTTTTTTTTATTAGAGAACGGAATTTTTTATAAGTCTTGCACGTACGGTCGATTAATACGAAATATAATTCGATTATTAAAACGATCATCACTAGTGTTCGTTCCGTTTTCCAATAATTCGCTCTATTTATATCGCCGCTAAGTAACAAGATAATTTTCCGATAAAGGTCCATAGAGATCTAATAAATAATGCAATATCTTTGTTTCAAACTGCAATCTGTACGAACTTAATAATATAGATATGTGATTTAGAGTTGAGTAGAGATCGGAAAAACCGATAGCTAGGGATAAACCCGAACGATCAAAACTAAATCCGGATGTCGGGGACAATTCCGGACACACCTATAATCCTACCGCTGAAAGCTCCGTTGCAACCTTGAAATAACAATATATGGAGGGATAGCTAATTTGTTTTACCCAACCCATCCGAAATTGTAATAAATCACTTTTTCCGAGTTTTTACATCGTACACCATGAGAAAGAAAGAGACAACAAATTTCTTGGAAAGCTTCTATATACTGTCGCAATGATCTTAAGCTGGCTATCTTCGCTGGTTAACGGCGGGACTCCGCCCACATTTTTTATTTTGCCACTAAACTTGACACAACTAAACGGTTTTTTAGGTTAGATACTATATTTTTGTTGATAAAAATACTGTGAAAAAGTGGCTATACGAATACACAAAAACATTATGTCGATATGTGATATGAATGGATGTATAAATACCGTAGCCTTAGTCTTAGCCACGCCCATTTGCGCCGAGTCATGTTAAAATCATCAAAAACAAGTCCAAAACTGACTTCACTGCCCTTGGCTTGGGCTACCTCTAGTATACTCTAAGGTTGCAACCTATTTTTAAATACGTCATTTATGATAAAGATGGAGAGATAACAGTGGAGCTCTCGGCGGCATGATATTATTGACGAGCAAAATAGTTTCAAGCAGATAATGTTCTGTTACATGCGTCGTCTACGAGAAAGAAGGAGAGGTTACAACGGAGCTATGGACAGTAAGGCTGCATATAACAATAAGGTATCTACATTACTCTGCCCTATGAACCTACAACATACTGTTACTCAGAAATGTACCAGATAAGGATCGGATGATCGTTCTCGGCTTAGAATAAGTCGTGTTGGAAAAGCGGATGATTGAATATTAGAACAATGAATGTCGGTTTAACGAGCAATTAACACAGCTGGACACTGGTAATTTGTGCACGGAATTCCAAAGTTAAACAAATAATTAATGGCCAACTCATTAACCTGACTAACTGCTACTCGCAGCGGAATAAAGACCGTAGCCAATTGTTTTAAAGCAATAACACGACTAGGTGGGTACATGTTCAGTGTAATGTCGTGTGTGCGCACTTCTATCAAAGATTACAGAACGGTAAGCCTCATTCACATGTGGAGGTTTTTGACGCGATGCATTTTCGCCTATCAGAGAAGCGCGCATAAGAAAGTTGCAGTCCAGTTTTGGCCGTTTGGTAGTCGAGTGGACAAATGCGTCGGGTATCCGGCCGGACGTCGCGGGTTCAATCCTCTGGAAGCTAAGTCCTTCACCATTGCACAAGGAGGTTTTACCAGGTTATTTATAACGTAGGAATGTTTGACTTTCATTTTAAGTTATTTGGACGGTTCGTGAATTTGTGGCTACTAAAAACTATAGAGGATTAAGACGTTATTATAACTTCACATTTGATATTTAAAAATTATTATGTAACGTTTGAAGTTGACGAACACATAGATTGAGTAACTTGTAATATTACCAACTAAAAATCCTACGTCTTCTCGTGTATACTCTTTTATTATACTTAACCCGTCGCTTGTCGCAATATATCTGTCATATACAAGAGGGCGTATGATAGTTAATTTAATCGACAAGGAATATTCTGGATCAGCTGCCCTTCTCCCTAATATAATCATAATATACAGAATACCGATGTGTTATTACTTAAAACTGATATTTTTGTTGTAACTTGTTGAGAAAAATCATAAACAAACCTCACATTTCCCATAATATGCCTCAAACTTAATTTATTTGTCAGATACATTGCGAAATATCACTACTAAATTTACATTGCCAAAAATGAAGGGTTAAAAGTCAAGCGGATGTTTATAGCAAAGAAGCGCGTAGCACCCGGTGTGAATTATGCTATATAATAGACGCCTGTCTGGGAGTCGAACATGTTACTCCCTTGCGAATAGGGCTTTAGGTACACCGGTGGTAGTATCAAAGTAATAATAATAATATTTGGACGATTTGTATAGCGCCGTTTTTGTTAAAAATCACCTCAAGGGCGCTGTACAGATCTTACTTTCCATCATTACATATTAATTCCTATTTTAGATAAGAAAATATACAGGAACATACTTACCTGGCAGGTCCCATCAGATAGACACAATTTTTAAATTAAAATTATAATTATTATTTTAATTATTATTTATTAATTTTTTTTTTTTTAAGTGATTTGTGAAATATCCTACTTATTTGGCGAAAAATAACAAGACTAAAACACGTCAGGCAGCTGCAAAAGCGCCACGACATATCTAACAGGTTATATGCGCAGGCAAAAAGAAGAACTAACGAACAAATAAAAAATATTGTAATGATGATTGTATTGAATTGACGAAAAAAGGCCGCCTGCCGGTTACCGCCGAGATAACTGTAAATAATTTACATTTGAAATTTCTCAGGATGCATAAAAGCGCATGAATTATAAAATGGGGTTACAATAGCAAAAGAAACGCAATATGTTTCCGAATTAATATATTGTAACAAGGGGTAAATTAGAAGAAAAACAAACAAGGCATCGGTTTGGAATAATGTTCTATGTTGACTGACCCTGATAACACATCGTCTTTAGTTATTTTATCACAGGCGTAAACTACGAAAACTACAGAATTCACCAGCTTGCAGTAATAATATACACGGAGAGAGAGCTCAATATTTTTACCCAACCTATACAAATTTGCGATAAATCTATTTCTCCGGGATTTTACGTCGTATACCATGAGAGAGAAAGAGACGTGAAAAGTCGTCACATAATATCGCAGCACTTCTAAGTATGTAAGGATGTTCTCCATCCGCGCTAATTTCACATCATCAAGTCGCATAACTTACGTCAACGGATTTTGAGGTTATTTTTTACGTTTTTGTTGATAAAAATGCTTGCAGTGGTGATACCAATAAATCAAAAATGATGGTGATATGTGCTATGCGTGGATGTACAAATAAGACCAAACAAAGATTATAATATATGTCTGTATAATAATTGTAATATATGTTTGTGAATATCCACGTTGTAAATAATTTGGTAATAAGTTGGTAATAAGTTTTATTTCTATTTTTATTGTATGTGTAAATACTAATGTTTTTAATGTTAGCATCTGTTTCACTGTTAGCCAATTTAGTTCGTCTGACATTTTTACTACTTTTGAATATCTATTTTGCCTAAAAATATTTCTCATTGCTCTTTTTTAGAAAATTTAAAACTTGTTCTATTATATGTCGTTACACAAGAAAAGATTTGTTAAACAGTCATGCAAATGTGGAGCAATAATGAAGAGGTAATGAAGTAATAATAATGAAATCTTAGATGTAAGTCAGTTATACGAGTAAATTATACTCAGTAGTAAGGTACAAGCTATAAGTCTTTATTGCAAGTCACTAGTTGAAATTATTAGTTGTAAGTCATTAGTAATAAATCTTAAAGTTATTAGTTATAAGCTTAAGTGATAAATTATAGGTTAGATAAATTAATTTGTAAAGCGCCCTTGAGGTGATTTTCCCACAAAAACGGCGCTATAAAAGTTATCCATTTATTATTATTATAGAATATCACTTTTCAGAGGTATTTCAACAGTTTTAAATATTTTTATCCGAACTTAAGAATTTTTACATTTTTAATGATAGAAAGACATAAAATCGACAAAAAGCTTTCATCACTATTTAAGCAAACTTTCTGTTCTATTTAGTGTTTGTTTGATATTTTGACTTTATAAATCATTTTAATGGTATATTGATATTGTTTTGTTTAATGTGTTAAGATATGTTTACTAAAAATGTCCGAATTCCATGTGGGCAGTAACTAATAGGCTATCCAACATCCTTAAATATATCTTTGTCTCTTTCTATCGAGTCAGTATAAAGTCAACAATACTGACTACACTGTTTCGCAAAGGTACCTCTCAATATCCTCAAGGTTACGATGCATGTTATATTATTAAAAAATGGCCGGAGGAAAGTTCAAGGAGTGCGAAATCGAAATTCCTGAAAGCAATCTCACGCCGGACAGTGATGGATACGTCGGGGCGCGGGTTGGTCCGGCCGGGTCGCGGCAGCCCCTCCGCCTGGCCCGCGGAGGCCCCCACTTGCCGCCGAGGTATCGACCATCTCATCTGGACCACGGCCTATCCCTTCTTCCCCCGTCTCGGAAGACGTTCAAAGGACATCGTAAAAAATGCCAAAGTTCATGCTACCTGCCTTTAAAAGAAATCATTAATTAATTTAATTTAATTTAATTAATTAAGTTAATTTAATTAATTAATTAATTTAATTAAAAAATAAATAATTATGAAATGATTAATTAATTTGTTTTAAGTAATTAAATTATTAATTAATTTAATTTAAGTAATTAAATTATTAATTAATTTAATTTAAGTAATTAAATTATTAATTAATTTAATTTTAATTAATTAACTAGAAAAAAATATCTGATCGATTTTTTTCTTCTTTTATGTAAATACCGCATAAGAGTCTCAACAGCTCCCAACCGTTTAGAGCCAGTGATACTATGGCATCCCCAATTGAGGTATGTTGTGAGATTGAAAATAGTGGGGAGGGGAAGGAGATGAGGAAGGGGAAGGTTGGAAAGCACCTAGCCATTATATAGAGCCATTATAAGCAACGTTTCAATTCTGAATGGTGGTTTTTCACCAGGGCGATACTTAGAGTATCTACCACTCTGGAACGTGCCGCAAATATACTCTATTTTATTCTGTATCAATTAAATGTGTTACGACACATATTTATTGAGTAAAATTTGTTTGCGCACGCCGGGTTCGAACCCGCGACCTCTGGATTCGTAGTCGAGCGTCTTACCCACGGAAAAATCTGAAGCGGTGAGCTGTTATTGTTTCCCGTTTGGTGTTTCTAGTTCAACGCAACTATTTTCAGTCCGCAACGTCACTTCCACCATGACCTATGAGAAGCTTTGAAGTATTAAGTTTAAAAAAAAGGACGTAAAAAATAATCTGCATAGTAACCCCCCCGGGGAAAATAATAACTTAAGTGGATCGTCAAAATTTGTCTATGAAAAATGCGCGTCGAGGTTTTGAAAAGTTTGGGGACACCTGATCAAGATTAGCCATAATGTCCAGTGATCGAATCTTGTCTCTTTCTCTCTTTCGGTTTACGGTGTAAAAACCCGGAGAAAGTGATTTATAGTAAATTTGTATAGGTTGGGTAAAAATATTTAACTCTCTTCCATATATATTCTTGCTCTGAGGGTCCTACACTTGAAAAATTATTGTAAACAAGGGTTCCTAATTATTGTAATGTTCCACCATGAAGTTTGAAAAAAAACGTACGGTTAGTTTCATGTTTAACGGTCGTAACTTTTGTGCAAAAGCTGCACATTTCCTTTCAAATATTATATAGTTTCGTGCTAAATGATGCTATGCGAACTATGGAAACGATACGCTTGTTAAACAAAGATATGTCTAGTGCCGAATACCTCCAAGTAAAAAACATAAACACGATTACATTTAAATCATTCATCCAGTAACAAAAATGGGGATATAATAATAGGATATAATCGCTAACGCGAAACAGTAAAAAAATAGCGCATCTTTCAGTTGAAATTCTTATTTGAACGAACCCAGGATGCCCAAGCGGTGACCACGCCACTGTCTCTTGTTCTGTTGTAACCTTAGATAGTAGAGTAGATAGAGTGATACCTATCCAAGGCAGTGTAGTCAGTTTTTGATGATTTTTACCGGACTCGGCAGACCTGGGCGTGGCTAGGACGAGGACTTGGGTATTTATACATCCATTCATAGCATATGTGGACATAATGTTTTAGTTCATTCGTATAACCACTTTTTCACAGTATTGTTTTCAACAAAAATATAGCATTTAACCTAAAAAACCGTTTGGTTGGGTCAAGTTTAGTGGCATAATACAAAATGTGGGCGGAGTCCCGCGGTGACCCAGGAGCCCAAGATCATTGTGACAGTACATAGAAGCGGGGTATTATATTTGTTGTCTCTTTCTCTCTAATGGTGTACGATGTAAAAACCCGGAGAAAGTGATTTATCGCATGTTTGTATAGGTAGGGTAAAAATAATTACCTCTCTCTCCATACATTGTTTCTCCAAGATTGTAACCCCTCCCTCTTTCTCGTAAACTAGGCATGAATTAGAAAAGAGGTTACAACTGAGTTCTCAGCGGTAGGTAGAGGCTCACCTCAAAATTAATATCATTTGGCTCCTTCTTCGTTGTAAAACAGCTATAATCATTCTGTACCCCAGAGGAAAATTATCACATGTAGGTTTTTTATTTTTGTTTTTATTCATTTTTATCGTATCCGCATCAACTGACTGTAGGTATTTTCTAGAGGTCAAATAGTAGTATTAGCATTCTACCTAATAATTTATGAAATACAAATGTGGTATACTACCGTATGTTTGTACATAAAGAACTGTTGAGAGGTCCACGCTAAACTAAAAGAGTTAAAAAAAATATGCCGATTTCAGAAAAAATAAGCAAAGGAATCAAACAGTTATTACTTTGATCGGAAAAAACTTGTTTTTGCACACCTGTATAAAAATTTTAAAATGCTACATACCTACCATTTTGTTCTATCCTATTGTTTATTATATTATATGTTTATATTTACTAGTAGAACTGCTTTGTCAAATACTTTCCATCTCTCCCAGGTTCATATTATTTGACACCATTATTGGTTCATTCACTTTTTTAAATGATGACGTATATATGCATATCTATTACCTGTTTATGTGTTATATGTTTTAGCAGTATCTAACTCAAATCTTACATTTATGTTGCATGATTGGACTAGAATTCATATTTTAGGTGTATTTAAAAAAAAACTTTATTATAAATAAAGAAGCTGTAGTAGTAATTTAAAGAACGTGGTCCTTGAATGGAATCACAAAATCTTTATTTAAAGTTTATTATAGTAGAGCTATGGTTTACCTCAACGGTACAGTATTTACCTGAAATGTTTGTGATCAATTTGGTCCACTAACAAGCGACTGTATAGCACCTTAAATATAGATTAAGCGACAATGTACAATATTACGTAAACAGGAATTCTAAAGGCGCATCAAATGTACGATAGACGATCATTTAATGTGGTCGACTATCGATACGACTACGAAGTTCCTTACACGTGAAGTTGTGCGGTCGCAAGAGCAATAAAAGTGTATGTGAGGTGGGTTAATTATGAATACAGATGAGTTTCTTAATGAACTATTAGCGGCTTATCCTTCACTTGGGCGCATAATTACAGCGCCGGGGTCAGAGGGCGCGGGGCGAGAAGGCAAACAGGGAGGGCCGCGGTACACAACTATGGCACCTCTGCAGAGCAGATGGATATACTTTACTTAGAAATCGATACGTTGCCAGTACAGACTTTGTGAAAACACAAAATCTATGAATCAAAAACATTCTTTGTTCGTCAGTTCCTCATTTTTTTTACAAAAAAATCAGCATTGGACAATTAGTAAGGGTCCTAGATATTAAACAAAGAACAGTTTAAAACGTGAAATCTTGAAATCTATCAACATATTTACACGTTTGAAAGGTGAATTAATAGTTTTATCGTGTTTACAAATAATGGTTAGGTTAAGGAATAATAATAACCTAATATCCTCCATCAACAATTTTTACATTTCTTATTTTTTCCTATGAATTTATGTTTTTTTTTCTTTATGGTTGTGTGTATAATTATGTATTACAACTTTATTTTACGTATTATTATCAATTATGTATTGCATTGCACTACTCCTGCATACCTTCTGGAATATTTTATTCATTATTATTAAGGAGATTAATATCTTAGATTATAATATAGTCATCAATTGATGATTTAGGGATACATAAATTTATAAAAAGAAAATTAATAGAGTTTTGGGTCTACAAAATAAAAGTCTTAAAAGCATATAGGCTGAAAATATTTTCTTTGAAATTTTATTAGACTCTAGATTCCTACTTAATCCAATGAATACGTCTTGAAAAACTGACATCCCAACAGTGAACTTTGCACTATCTCATCTCTACCTACAGCTGAGTGTTATAGCATCTGTTTCACTTTCATCAACAATGTAACTCCCATCACCATGTTGTTTTTCATTTACCAACTATCGTGTTCGCATCCACCTACCTATAGATAGTATTATATAATGCATATTATTTACCTTGTTTATTATTAATCTTACATGGTAACTGGGTTATTTAGATGTGCGTTTGTTAAGTACTTATAACATTTTTCAAATACTACAATATATCATATTATATTCGCTCTAAATATTATTAACCTTAAACTATACGGTACTTTTAATCTTCTTATGAGTTCACTTGCTGTATGACCTTAAGTGATGTAACTTTTGCCCCTTTACTGAAAATTATTCTTATTTAGTGACTGAATTACAATATTATGTATACTTTGTATCAATTTTTATATCCACCATTTTCCTTTGTGAGTACGCATGAGTGTGAACTTTTCAAATTTAAAACTGATGTTAATTGAAATAAAAATTTTAAAAACTTTTCAGATCCCTACCTAGATTTAGCATATTTTAGCAGACACTGTATTTTAAATGGGTGGATTAAAGCGACTAATATATTTTATTGACAAGTCAAGTGGCCTGTATTTTTTCACGGGTAGAAACTAGTTTCATAATAATTCTGTCAATGTGAAAGTCCGGTTGGGCCTAAATAAACTAAATAAATATTTCATTTCTCCGTAGTGGGAACTTTAGGGCCCCCTGGGGGGTTAAGTATAAGGAACAATGGCCAACATATTACATTATTAGCTAAGGAGGAATGCCAGGAGGAATCTAATCAATGTTCAAAGATCAAACAGATCATGGACAAATAAATACCTTGTTGTTAGGACTAACCAAATCACTCCAAGGCATAGTTCCTCACTCAGTTGATATGTAGCACGAACTCAAGGCAGCAAGTATTTGTAAATAAAATGAATAATATTGAATTTTCCAAGTGTAATTAAACGACGATTGTTTTGCATACTTAATACGATATTTTGCCAATAATTTATACTCATGTTTGTGCGCATGTTATGGAAGTGTGTATAAAAAACTGGTAATATATAAATTGTTGCAAAATCACAAACTCGCCGACAGAAGTGAAAACGCACGCTGACACGTATCTACCCATAAACAAATGTTTTAATAATTAATCTAAATAGCGACCTGTACGCAATATAAATTAATCACACGTTTAAACACAAAATATTGTAAGCGACTTGGGTTCTGAATATGAAGGTGGGTCCGATATAATACTTAATGATGAAAAAACTATGGATGACAGGTTTTAGTGCTTGTGGATGATTACGACTTGGTGCGTAGGTATGTACTTACATAATGCAGAAGAGGTGTTAAATCGCGAAATCATTGACAATGTCGTCGCGGATCGTGATTTCGTCTACTGCATAAATGGTTAAAGTACATTGGTTATTATTTTCGTGTGCATAAAATTATTACGTCATTTTCGGTATCGGTATCGTTGGCGATCGTTGATTGTTAAGATTCGCAACCCTGACAGGCCTTACAGCGTTCATACGGGACGCCATAAGGTTTTCTTTAAATGTTTGAATCTTACGAGAACGTTGATAATTTATTAATTTATTTCGTATGTATGCCTAACGAGTGCACGAATGTGTCTCTGAAATAAAGAAAAAACAAACAGCTATGCACGATGCTGAAAATTGAAAAATCTAACCCCAAGAAAATTTATTATGAAAAAATAAGGTAAATACAGCTCGATACACTTAACTTTGCAGGTTTTTAAGGGAGGAACTAACAGACGGAACGATTTTTTTTTAAATTCAAAGATATTTTTATTTTGTGTTTACAAAATTAACACAAGCGACGCCACCCACTACAACGATGATAAGTGTGTTGATCTGTAACATGCTTCTAGTTTTTTTTTGAAATGCGAATAAATAGGATATTATTGAAAATACATTTCAGTCTATTATGGTGTTAAATAGATGAAACGTTGAGAAACTTTCAGTGTATAAAAGTTTTCTTGTAATTTTCCAAACGTGGCGGCCTCCGTGGTCGAGGGGTTAAGACGCTCAACTACAAAACCAGAGGTTGCGGGTTCAAAACCCAGCGGGCGCAAATTCAATTAATATGTGTTATTTCACATTTAATTCTTACAAAATAATATATTTGCGGCACGTTTCAGAGTGGTAGATACTTTAAGTATCGCCCCGGTGAAAGGACACCATTCTGAATGAAAAAGAGTTGCTTGAAATGGCTTTAGCCGTGTTTGGTGACTGTATGAATATGAATGGCCGGGTTCTTTCCAACCTTCTTCATTCCCATCTCCTTCCGCTCCCCACTACCTTCATCCTCACAACATACCCCATTCGGGATGCCATAGTCCCACTGGCTTCAGAAGGTTGGGGGCTGTTGGGACTGTTATGCGGTATTCACTTGCTTATCTTGCGACACTAAAGTAACAAGATGCTAAAATAGCATAAAACCTGATCTATAAGCCAAAACATAATAACACACAGTTACATAATCCACCAGTAAGCACTGTACAGTGTACACGCACTCGCCAATGACGTGACAGCCAATGATGAACCATCAGAACACCTTGAACACAATTATGTATTGGAAACGTAATAATTACAACTCATTTCCTATTCTATTCCCCATTGGGCAAGGCCCGGACAGGCTTGGCAAATTCTTAAGAAAATCGTGGCTCTTACAACGAAAACAACACTATATTACAAGTTTTGTTTTGTATTATGTTGCAAGGGAAAAACCTCAGCTAATAATATACCAGGAGGGATAGCTTGTGTAGTCAGGATTTTTGATTGTTTTCTTGACTCGGGCGTGGGTAGGGCTAAGGCTATGGTATTTATACATACATTCATAGCACATGTCGACTTAATGTTTTGTTTATTTGTATAAAAACATTTTCACAGTATTGTTATCCTCAAAAATATAGGATATAACCTAAAAAAGCCGTTAAGTTATGTCCTGTTATAATATTTGGATAATTTGTATAGTGCCGTTTTTGTGAAAAATCACCTCAAGGGCGCTGTACAAATCTTAATTTCTACTTAATATAAATATACTATACTATACTAATACTAATATAAATATAATATATTCTTAGTTTATATAAATATACAGCATCATACTTACCTGGCAGGTCACTTCTGGCAGGACACAATCACCATGTCATAATAACTTAGAATTTAGAATAACTTAATTTTTTATTTTTTTTTTTTTTTGTCGCAAAACAAAACGTAGTGGGCGGAGTCGCCTGAGACGAGGGAGACGGAAAACATGCTTACATACCGAAAAGTGGTGCGATATTAAGTGACAACTTGTCCTGTCTCTTTCTCTCTCACGGTTTACGACGTAAAAACCCGGAGAAAGTGATTTATCGTAAATTTGTATAGGTTGTGTAAAAATATGTAGCTCTCTCTCCATGTGTATTCTTGCTCTGAGGGAAAAACACCATCACCTTGTTGCCAACAGGGTTACAAGTGTTTCTATAAATTTCACCAAAATATTAAATATAGTAGTAAAAAGCGGTAAAGTGTAGGAGTTTATTTTTACTGTGAGGGGTATGGTTATGTAAAACAGCAATAATTTTTAAATAAAAAATTATAATTCTTTACTTTAGTAAACCCTAAACATTTGAGGTGGATAATCTTTGACCGCTAGGGTGCCGTAGTGTCCTATAGGACCGGGGCATTCATCGTTACCTTTTCAGGAGTTTTTATCCTTTAAAACCTGTTATTCGTAAATTTGAATGAACCATAATCGCTTTTGTCGTCGAAATAACTAATCCATAGAAATATTTTGCATTACGTTAAGTTCGGTACAAGTCGAGTAATGATATTTGAAGTTTGCTTACGTCAGTACGACTGAAAAAAAAACGATTTTCAAAGTGTCATTACTGTTTATATTTAAAAGAAAAACCTTGGGCAATTTTATTTTTATTTGGAAAAAATGTATTGATACAGACGAAAATACAATAAAACTATAAAAAATTTGCACATTTCTTAATTAAAAATGTTTAGTGACACGAGGGAGAAAAAACATATTCTCCGAATATAAGTAGCTATTCCAGAAAAAATACTTATGCTATTGACATACAAATAGAAAATATACATAAATACATTATCTGATCTTATAATGGACAAAAACATTATTTTGTGAAAAACAAATAAGTTATTACGAAATTACAGTCAGCAAGGTACGACGGAAGTTGAAAGGAATGCAGCATTTCAAAGGTAAAACGACGATTTTTAAATATCATGATTCTAGACAGGGACATGTACTTTTACATATTACTTGATTTTAGTATTTTTCGTTCTATGATTGATTCTTACATTTTCGCCATACTGTTTCCGAAGAAATGCCACAGGCGTCTGGGCCTCAATTGTAAGGTACACGGAGCAAAGATACCATGGATGAAAATAATTATATCAACACCAAATAGCATCATATAAGAAGTGAGTTTTTCAGGCCAAATTCGTAGCAAGTATAATAGTAGTGTCATCCGTTCTTATTATTTAGTACATTCGTATGACTGTGTGTTAAGGATGATCCTGCTTATTGTGTTATGATATACTTCAGAGTGGTGGATACTCTTAGTATCGCCCTGGTGAAAAACCACCATTCAGAATCAAAACGTTGCTTGAAATGGCTTTAGCCGTGTTTGGTGACTAGATTTAAATAGCCAGGTACTTCCCAACCTTCCTCTTCCCAATCTCCTTCCCCTCCCCACTACCTTCAGCCTAACAACATACCCTATTTGGGGATGCCATAGTCTCACTGGCTCTAGACCGTTTGGGTGCAGTTGAGACTCTTGTGCGGTATTCATATAAAAAAAAACTTCTAGGTGGTCCATTGAATATGTTTACATTAAAACCGACAAAAAAGTTAGGCACAGTCAGTAGCAAAAATACATGAGAACCGAACTCATGAGACTCAAACTGCAAAGGGACGAACACAAGTTCACCTAACTGTGTCGCAATTTGACACTTTTTTATAACTTTCCTGAACTTAAGCATTTGACTGTTTTTTTTAATGTTTTAAATTTAAGCAAAGTGCTTGTATGGATAAAGCCGTACAAAAATATCTTCAGAAATCTCGTTTGTCCATGCAAAAAAATACTTAATAATAACTACAAATGAGTCAAATCTGTACATCGTGGAAAAAATGCAGCCCAGCAAAATAACGTTAAAAAATTTGAGAGAGCAGAATTAAGGTAAAGCCGTTTAAAGTGGAAATGTCGCATCACAAAAAATACAAAATATTATATTATTTATGAAGAACGTTAAATTTGATTGAATCATAATAAAGGTGAGGTCCACCAGGATGAGAATCCGAAACCCCACACCACAAAGTGTGCCCGAGTCCCAGGTGTTTAGGAGACTCGACGTTTATTGAACTGAGCACAAACAGGGCGAAGAGAAAATGCGAGAATACATGAATAAGGGAAACTCGGGGATGAACAAAACTAAGGAGGAGAATCAGTTACATGATTACATCATTTTAATTTCGTACTAAAAATAAACTATTCCATGAAGCATCGCGACAACGAAGATTAATATTATTTGAGGTGATTAAAAATATTGTGGGTAGCATCCTTAGAGTATATACAGTGGTATCAATCCAATGCAGTGTAGTCAGTTTTTGGTGATTTTTACCTGACTCGGCGGACCTGGACGTGGCTAAGACCAAGGCTAGGGTATTTATACATCCATATTTATAGCACATATCGACATAATGTTTTTGTTTATTCGTATAACCAATTTTTCACAGTATTGATATCAACAAAAATATAGCATCTAACCTAAAAAATCATTTAGTTGTGTCAAGTTTAGTGGCATAATAAAAAATGTGGGCCGAGTCCCGCGGTGACCCAGGAGCCCAAGATCATTGTGAAATTACGAAGAAGCGGAGTATTATATTTGTTGTCTATTTCTCTCTCATGGTGTACGACGTAAAAACCCGGAGAAAGTGATTTATCGCAAGTTTGTATCGGTTGGGTAAAAATAATTAGCTCTCTCTCCATACATTGTTTCTCCAAGGTAGGATCCTTGTCTAGCGAGCACACGGATCGTGTTCGATTCTCGGAACAGAGACTGATATTCTTCCTTTTCAGAGGAACTTTATTAAAATAATATTATATTTTCGTAGAAAGCAATCACTTTGTGGTTTGGCGTATTTAATAAAAATGAAATAATAACTTTGTATAAATATTTTTTATCGTATTGAAAAATATTATACCTTCAATGAAAGCACCGGTGATCATATTCACCATAAAAACGGTCAAGGCAACAGATTAAATAATTTAGAAGCACTAGAAATAAAGAAAGCCATTAAAATTAATAGTCATATTCTTAATAATTAATTAAATTTGTTCAGTAGTCCAATATTAGGTATATTTCCCGTAAACTCATAAAATTTCTCATTATTCTTTTATCACGTTTCCAGTTGACGTTGTGCTTCTTTCATTTTATATTATCTGCCTCTTTCTCTCTGTTCCTTTGTTATAATTTAAATGTTATTATTTTGTTTTCTTACTGTTATCTCTCTGTATGTACGAGTATATATAACCACACACTTAGATGTTTAGGCTAAGCGAAACCGGTAGGTCGTAAAAAATTAAATGAAATCTGTGATCTTTTACAAAGTTATTATTTAATTTTCATTAAACATAATATTAACCCTTATCACTCGAGAGGCGCCGCTACGGCGCCATATAAAATTTTAATTCCACTCGTTAGGCGCCGCAGCGGCGCCATGAACAATAGTCATACATTTTATTGTTTACAAAATCCAAGGGTGCACGGACAGGTTTCTTCATGTTTACAGTTAGTTGCGTCTAGTACCTGCTACTGAATGCTTGTGTATTGTGCTACATTTTTTTGTTTTTAACAATCAATACGCAGTTATTTATTCAAATATTTTTTTACTCCATAGTAAACATGACAGTTCAGATAGTGAAAGTGAGTTAAAAGGTAATAGAAGAAAAAAATGCGTGTTTTGGACACAAGTAGCAGTTCAAGTGCTTCCGACGTAGATATACAAGAGGAAGATGTAAATGGTGGCGCAAACTTTTTTTTTGGGGGATGGAGATATGTTCCATAAATTCGTATATCTTGTATAAATCCATAAAAAGAAAAATAACGAAAAACCATTAAGCCATTTAAAGTAAATAAAAGTTTTGGTTATCAGTTAGTGGGTGAGTACAAAGAGCCTCGAAGTAGGACATCTACTTCCACTCCATCAGAGACCAGGCTCAATGGAAAACTGCACATTTTAAGGAAAGGTCCTAAGAGGGACTGTGTGGTCTGCTCAAAAAGGGCAGTAAAAGGCGGGAGACGGGAGACCAGCGAGTATTGTGACACTTGTCCTGGAAAACCCAGGACGCATTTGGGTGATTGTTTTGAAAAATAGCATACTTTAAGGAATTATAAAAACTAAAATTGGCCGTTTTTTCTTTTATAAATACTTATTTTCTATAGTAAATATATATTTGTAAACATAAATAAGCATTCTTATTTGCTACCTTTCCAAAAAATTTTTTTTTCTAATTTTCTAAGAATATCTTATTTTTTTCTCATATTTTTTCTAAAAAAATTCTTGAGTTACTGGAAACCTATATGATTTTTTTCTCGAGTGATAAGGGTTAACTCCACATAGAAGACGTTTTCTTCAGAGCCTGTGTGCGGGGAATATTTTTAAGGAAGGACTAAAATTTGGTATCTTACGTTGAAGGTGGGAGAAAACGCAAAGTCCGGGAAATCATTCCACAGCCGAAATGTTATGCACAATAGCGAGTCGTAAAAATTACCCTGTTCTCACGCGGTAACTGTCAACCGTATACTAATTTCGGGCACGCGTTTAACGTGTCTTTCGACTGTGCCGTGGGCGCCAGTGTCGAGAGAATCAATGACGGAGCACCTTCCACACGAATACGCAACGCATGTGTTGACAGAGGAGTTTATCAAACGGATTGCCAAAAAAAGTTATTTACCATAAACTGGAAATAATCTCCAAGGAAAGCGTGCAGCTTGTTTGTTTATGTACAGCGTTTGTTATATTCTTCCATCGCTTAGCTGCATGCTCTACACTTGGAGAGTCTAAGGGTATATGGAAGAAATGTGAGAAAGCAATTCGAGGATTGCCTATAAGCAAAGGAACCCAAGCCATTTTAAAGAAGGGCGGATAAGGAGCGGGTATGCAGGCTCTGGCTACGTGACCGACTTTAGTAATGGCGCGGGCCAGGGGGGAAGTCAAGTAGGCTTCCAGGATTGTCCCAATAATACTGCCTTGATTTACGCTTCACTATCAAATAAACAATCTTCTGAACGATCGTGGAAAACCGGTCGTGAAAAATGTTTTTTTGTTTTTAATTAACACCAATATTCCCTGCATAGAACTATTAGCGAAAACTACGAAAAAGTGTATACCTATCACACCAGAGTAGTTCTCCTTGTTGAATTATGATAAGAAAAAAATGAAACGGAAGCAAGGGGGAGAAAAATAAATACATACAGCTTTATAGTCTATTCGTATCGTTGCTGGAAAGGCAAAAGGGCTTAAGCGACACTTTGGTCAAAAATGAGTCAAATATGTAGTTTTGATCAGTTCTTTTCTGCGTCGAATGCTCTATCTCTCGTTTGATACTGAAGACTTTAGTGGCCCTTCAGCCATCTAAAAATATATATACCATTTGGGAGAAGGCTTGAATCAAGCGACACAAGTTTGGGACTTGTTTAGCTTTTTGTCGCTCAGTGAGAGCATTGAATAACCCAAGTTATTTTATTTTTCAAAATCCAACTAGATACTAAAAACTTATTGTAAAACAAAAAAAACTTTAAAGTGCTCTGGTGTAAATTCCCCAGAATAGCGCTTCAGCCCTTTTGCCTTTCCGGCGACGATATATATTTCTAAAACACAACAAAAGCCATTTCAAGCAACCTATTGATTCGTAATTTCTCTTGTGGAACGAAAGCACAATGTTAGAAACCCTTAATACTTGCAAAAAATCATACGAATTTAATACAATTTTTATTTGCACTTGGCAATGTTTTGAACCTGTGACTTTTGGACCCAAAGCACGGAGCTTACTGCTATACCACGGAGGTCGTTAGGGGAGATTCTCGGAGATTCCTGCAGATACCATGTCGAAAAGAATTGGAATAAAGTATTTTTTGTGTTTGTTACGTCATACCACGTAACAAGTAAGAGTTCGAACTGTCCGGATGCCTATGGCATTTCAATTTAAGGAATGTTACGGGGCTGACGGAAGCTGGGGAGAAGAAGAAGGCAAATATTGGAAGTAACTGGCTATTCAGAGCTGGTCACGTATTCCAGATGTATGGATATTTATTATGTATCGATCAAGTGAGATTAAAGCATTGATATTTACTTGAAAACTATATTATATTATGATAGCCTGCGTGGTCGAGTGTTAAGACGCTTGACTTCGAATCCAAAGGTTGCGGGTTCAAATCCAGCATGCGCAAACAAATATATGTCATAACACATTTAATTGGTATAAAAAAATATTTACTATATTTGCGGCACGTTTCGGAGTGGTAGATACGTATCGTCCTGGTGAAAGACCACCATCCAGAATCGAAACATTGCTTGAAATGGTTTTAGCCATGTTTGGTGACCAGATATGAATAGCCAGGTACTTCCCAACCTTCCCCATATCCTTCCCCTTCCCACTACCTTCAGCCTCACAACATACCAGTGGCGGCTCGTGACCTTTTAGTGTGCTAAAGCGTTACGATTGATAAATACGACGTTATTGATGTTGTTATAGCCGAAAACGATTATTTTTTTTTTTCAAAATTTCTATTTTTTGTATGAAGATTTTTCAGCTAGGCGTGCAGTGCACTACCAAAACTGAAAAATCCTGAAAAACTTCATAAAAAAATTAAAAAAAAAAAAATTAAAAAAAAACATTTTCCGCTACAACAACATCAACAACGTCGTATTTTTCAATCTTAAAACTCAAGTACACTAAAAGTCACGAGCCGCCACTGCAACATACCCCAATTGGGGATGCCATAGTCTCACTGGCTCTAGACAGTTGGGAGCAGTTGGGACTCTGGTACGGTATTCACTATAAAAAATGTAAAAATAAAGTTTTATTGATAGAAGAGCGACCGACCAGCCGATGCGCTGACTGCTAGAGCGACAACCTCACCAACTAACTCAGGTGGCGAATGTACAGCAATGCCAACACCGAAAGCCGGACACGGCAAAATATTTGAAATTAACGACAATCAGCCGTGCTATTACTCCGCCGCATTATTTATACCCACAATCCAGCGGGAAAGCGAGACGCGAGTATGGGAACCAACAACGGTAACAACAATGGCCTGCGAGTGGTTCGAGCCTGCCTCGGCGGTTACAAACACAATTACGTATGTATTTTGAAAGTATTCATTTCTTTCTGCGCGACATGCCATTCTTACAGAAATGTACACTTTCGCGTCCGCAATCGTTACCCGGCGACGGACTGTTTCACTACAGACTACAGCACTACGGTGTCGGCTTTAATACATGCATGTCGTTGCAACACAGCTGTTTGTGTTTAGCCAGCATTTACTATTGTTTCCATTATGTGCTAATACCGAAACATGTGACGGTAGATACTATCATCAGTTAAAACCTCGGAGTAAGAATCTAATGGAGGGATAGCTAATTTGTTTTACCCAACCCATCCGAAATTGTAATAAATCACTTTCTCCGAGTTTTTACGTCGTACACCATGAGAGAAAAAGAGAGAACAATTTTTTTGGACCACTTGAACGTATCGTAAGGACGATCTTATAGGTCCTGGTTCACGGCGGGACTCCGCCCACATTTTTTACTATGCCACTAAACTTGACACAACTAAAGGGTTTTTTAGGTTATATGCTGTATTTTTGTTGATAAAAATACTGTGAAAAAATGGCTATACGAATACACAAAAACATGTCGATATGTGATATGAATGGATGTATAAATACCGTAGCCTTAGTCTTAGCCACGCCCAGGTGCGTCGAGTCATGTTAAAATCATCAAAAACAAGTCCAAAACTGACTTCACTGCCTTGGATAGATACTACTCTACCAACTCTATGGTTAAAACTAATACGTTGAAATATTTTAACATACACCACGAAAAGCAAAACCAAAACTCAACTTCTTTTTTTTTTACCAGATGACAAAAATAAAACACATTTTTTCTCAAAAATTACGTTTCATTGTGATGAGAGAAACCCCGGATATATTGGAAGTCCCGAGTTCGAGTCTCGGTCCCAACCTAGTATTTTTATTTTCTGTGTCTTCTTTGAGGAATAGTATTGATATTGTTTCAATAATTAATATGGCAATGAAGCGTAAAGCTATAAGAGTTAATGCATTTTTTAAAACCTTTTCTCAAAAGAGAGAAAGTAAAATAGAGATAAACATAAAATAATTTTCATCGAGATATTGTAGTAACTTCGATTACGTGTGTTTATTAGGCTGTACTGAAGTACCAATCTGGATGTGAAAAATAGGAGGGGAATAAGAGAAAGAGTTGACTTCCGTTTCCTCCATGTGTTCGCCACTGAAGCGTCAATAATGTATTTCTGAGGGAAATCTATTAAAGTATGTATAAATCTATACGTGGTGCTAATCATGCACGATCGCATTACGAATGAGGAACGAAAATAATGCACCGCCAGTTGAAGGGCCAGCACCCAAGAATGACGCTAAACGTCACTTTGTAGCATTCTAATACAAGCAATGCTACAAATGATTTTTTTACAAATTTTGTATGGGTAGTAAGAAAAATGTCTGAGTTTTTAAGTAAATACAATTATTTAACTGTAATCCTTTAAATTCTATGAAAAACCTATTAAAATATCAGTAAAAGATGCAGTTTTAAAACCAGCAAAGGCATTTTTTAACGTTTTACAAAATATTCTAGCATGTATTTCAAAAATAATTTTTAAAAATTACAGTTTAAGAATTGTATTCACTGAAAACCTCAGAATTTTTTTCTAACTACCTATATAGTACTGACAGATGAATATTTTATAGTTTTGCTTGCACTAGAAAGCCAAAAAGTGTGTATTTTTTGGGTGCTGACCCTTAACCACAATAAAAAGTTAAAAGTAGAAATTTGTTCATCCTTAAAATAGCCGATCATTTGTAATATATCAGATATCGTTGTGATTTATTGATACCATTTCAGTTCATATTATAAAAAAACATCATTTTAAGATAATCTACATAAATTTTGAACAACAAAAGAAAATTCCAATATTTTAGAACGTCTTTTAAGATTTAAGTTTTTCATTCAGGAATATGAAGTGAAACGGTGTCAATAACTCCCACAGTATCTGATATATTGCAAATAAACTGATATTTTAAGGGTGAACGCCTTTCTATGCTCGCTACTGTATGTCGGAAATACAGAGAAAGGAGTCAGGAGAATAAACGACACGCAAGTCTAGATAGAATAGAAAGACATGGCACGTTGAAGTCAATTCGATGAGATGCCATTACCGAGTTATGTGGCGTCACATCCTATCTGCCTATCCCTGAGTGTTATGAAATTAAGATTGTTGTACATGTTGTTATATGTTCGCCCGTCATGGGGTCCCTGCGTTATGGCGGAGTTTAGTTACTTCATTTGTCTTTTTATGAAAGGGAGAGTAAAATTTAGCGATCCTATCCAAGCATGATTCAAAGAAGCTTGTAAAAAGAGATATTTCACTAATTTATAACCTTTATTTTTTTATCAGAAGTCTGAAAAAAGGCATATATAATGGAAGCATTTAAGTACGTAAACAAATGTATGTATTCCTTATTCAAAAATGTCATATCAACAACTCGGCAAAGCCAACGAAAGATAACTCGGAAAGGTAAAATAATATAGTCGAATTATTCGTATAAATAAGCCTCCATTCGATGATAAAAATGTATTGTCCCAACAAAAAAAACAATGTACAATTTGCATGTTCGAGTCGAAAGTCGACGGACGATTGCGAAAGAGGACGTATTAAATTTAGTGAACGGCAAATCAAATTGCCGCTCGGACGGCAACAATAGACGCAAAGCGGAGGTTGCGACCTAGGGCCCTAATTACTGTTAATGGCAATTTATTTATGAATCAGAAAGTTTGGAGTGGACGCTTGCAACAGTCGCAGCTGACCGGACATGGGGTCAGTGAGACGGCCGGGATTAGTGAGACAATGTTCACTGTTCAGTCTCAGGCCTCAGTGCCTCAATGCCTCAGCGCCTCAGTGCTCGCCGAGTCTACTCCTGGTAACTACTGCCTCGATTCCCTGGCGTAGCTTTTCATCACTGCCAATAAATATTTTAGAAAAAATTGGACTGCACATAATTAGAGAAAATTTCCAAAGAATGAATAAAATTAACAAAATAGTATAATAATTCCCAACTAAAAATAATAGGGATGCAGTGAAACGAATTTAGAATCTTTTGCTTTTCAGATAGCTTAACATTGTCAGATAAATTATAACAACAAAATTACAATATTAATTCCTTTATCTCTCGAAAACAAGATGCAGTGGAGCAGTGACACGAACCTGAAATATTTTGTTTACCAGGCAAATACCTTGACATTGTCAAATAAATAATAAACAAGATAAAATAACATTATGTTTAAAATATCTTGAGGAAAAAGAGGTGGAGAGGAAGAGATAAATCTGATACATTTTGCTTACCGGACCAATAATCGTCTAACTGACTATTTTCTCAACACCCCACATAATCATGAAAGAATTAATACAATTTTATAGAATAATCCACTGAACAATAGATGGATGATGTGCGTGAAAATAACAACATTTTATGATATCAATATAATCACTGTACATATTCTCGGAAGGTTTTTCTTTGCTTTAACAAATCTGTTTTTTACAAATACATACTTTACATCAGGATTTTTATACCCTTAGCATCTAGTAAATTGTTTTTTAATGTATTGACGTACGCATGCACTGTTATACGCATATCTGAACAATCATGATTTTAGATAGTTTTAATTTGTATAGATATTTGTTATATATTATTTTCTCATAATTATTTTTTTCATTTCATTGCCGGCAACCCGAGCGTTTAGTGACATTAAAAAGGTTGTTACAAATACATTTACTTAACCCGTCTCACTAGACGATGTCTGGTTTGAGACGGGTAACTAAAAAATAAAAATAGATTAAATTTAAAAAAAAAAACGAAAGTAAATACAAAGTATCTAAATATATTTTTTAAAGTAAGATATATAAAATGCATAAGAATATATGTTTTTTTTATTAAAAAAAATAGAGATTAAGGAGAGTTTGCAAGTTTTATATATTATGTTAGGTTATCTCGAGGTGAACTATAACAAAACTGTTCTATACAAATTCACTGTTATTATTATTATTGTATAAAAACGATAGAGAAACTATAAAGATTAAACCTAGTCAATATTTGAGTACATTATTTTAAAACCACGAAGAACATGCAAATATAAATGATAAAAATTTAAACATGAAAATAAAATACTTGGCACTTACTACAGTTTTACTTTCAAGATGCAATTTATGATGATTCCTCGAATTTTCACGGGTGACATTGGCGTTAACTGGGGATTTCCTCGCTTTTCCGCGAAATTCTGACAGTACCATAAATACAGGCGCAGGTGTATTGACATAACGACCGACAAAAAGATAGGCAGTTCTAACGCATGCATAGCATTACGTAATTATATCGAAAATATTTAAAACAACGACCTAAAAAAAAAATCACTATTGGAAGCCACCTCTGGACTGGGGCTCCCTAATACTTGATAAACCGGTTTGACTCTGTGCAAAGGAGGATAGTTCGTCTGACTAAAAATCCGTTGTTAACAGACCGATTTCCATATTAAATAGACAGACATAATGGCGGAATGCTAAGTCTGTTCTACGAGTATTTCAATGGAGCCTTCCCAAAAGAGCTAGCAGCATTGACCGCTGCACGCCGGTGCACGTGCGTGAAACTCGACAAGCACATGCGAAACACCCGTTCACAGGTGATGTTGGCTTCATGAGAAGTCTTTGTGTAAGTCGGATCATGTGTGGATGTCTTTTTCTCCATTATTTAATCTGGGTTTCTTCAAGACCCGCATTATCAAATCCAATCCTATCGCCCCTTCCTTATCCAGCCCCCTTAACGTTGCCTAGCCGGGGGATGATATAGTTCCCCTGTTTGTACACCGTACAGGTAGCTCATACGTAATATTTCTTTAATTCAATTAAAACTAATTTTAATGAAATCAACATTTTGACTTTGAGGTTACGTACATTTTTTGCAAAATTTAGTTCGTATACGTCGCGTTGCATAAAAGATATTGCGATTTTTACGAGATGAAATAATATCGAATTATCAAATAAATAGGTGTAGAGCGTCAAATCGAAAATCACGAATACGTAATTATTGGTAAAATGATAATTTTATCGCCATTTGCCGAGTTTTATTACGGCAACGTGGAAATGGAACAGATAATTTTGTATCTGCCCAAATGACGCTCTCACTTTTGCGGCGTGTCGTCGATGACTAAAATCCAGCGCGTGTTGAACATTAACCCCTTGCCGTGTATTCCAAACTGTGCTTTACAAATTAAAATACGCGAGGCTAAATAAATAATATTTAAAAGTAGGCTTCCATCATATCCCTTCCATCAGAGCTTGCGTGTATTGTTTAGCATTAAGAATATTTCTAGTATATTGGAAACATAATATTTGATATTTATAATCTCAGAGCAATAATATACGAGAGAGAGAGCTGTAGTCAGTTTTTACGAGGTTTTCCGGACTCGGCTAGACCTGGGCGTGGCTAGAACTAGGGCTAGGGTATTTATACATCAATTCATAGCACATGTCGACACAATGTTTTTGTTTATTCGTATAACCACTTTTTCGCAGTATTGTTAAAAATATATATAACATGTAACCTAATAAACCGTTGAGTTGATTAGAAGACGCGGGACACGAAGAACATTCTAACAATACTTTAAAGCGGTGTGATAATTCGGGAAAATTTGTTGTCTCTTTCTTTCTCATGGTGTGCGACGTAAAAACCCGGAGAAAGTGATAAATCGCAAATCTGTATTGGTTGGGTAAAAATAATTAGCTCTCTCTCCATATATTGTTACTTCAAGTTTATAATGGTAAAATAATAATGACTTGAATAAATAGTAAAGGTGAGGACGAAGATACATTTGATGATCAGATACTTAAAGGTGTGTACAACGTGGGCATTTAATGCCTAATACTGTAGGAAATTGAATATTGTGTGTGTCATTTGTAGAATTATTATTTACCAAGTTCTATCGGCGTTTTACGATTCAATCAGATTTTTTTCTGAAAGAATCGTAAAACGTAATGTTTTATAGTAAATATACGACATTGTAGAACAAACTAAGATTTAGCTATAAATAAATAAATCGACTGTGTGTGGCCAAGTTACAATTTGATAATAGGAACGATAAGCGAGAAACAGTTGTACCTACTAGGAACAAATAAAGCATACAGGACAATATATTTTTATTTATTACAAAACGAAAATCGAGTAGGAATATTTGTAATTGCGGTTCGTGAAAAGGAATTTATTGAATTCAATTTACTCCTATTGACTATAAAAACATTATTTTGTCAGTACGAAAGTACATACATACGTACGAGTGTGAACTTTTCAAATTTGGAACCGACGGACGTGTTCTGAAAATTATCAAATTAAAAAAGAATCTTTTCAAATCTAAACAAGTGCGTACCTGCAATGTATTTAAGCAGACATTATTCTATATTTGAAATGAGTGAATTGAGCAGCTAATATTTTTTCTTGGCAAGTTAAGTGATATCATCCCGCGATTTTCCGAATACGGTGGATGACAAATTCGACGTATTTTTCGAAAGCTACAATGAGTTTACAAGGCTTTTGACACTACATACTAAATGTATCGACGGTACTTTTATAACTAATTAAGTAATGTTGTAATATAGCCTGTAATCTCAGAGCAAGAATATATATGGAGAGAGCTAAATATTTTACCCAACATAAAAAATTACGATAAATCACTTTCTGACAGGGAAAGAGATAAGACAAGTTGTCACATAATATAGCACCACTTTTCGAAATGTAAGCATATTTTCAGTCCGCCCACTACGTTTTGTTATGCGACATAACAGGATATAACTCAATGGTTTTTAAGGTAATATCCTATATTTTTATTGATAAAAATATTGTGAAAAAGTGGTTGTACATATAAACAAAACATTTTGTCGATATGTGCTATGAATGGATGTATAAATACCATAGCCCTAGCCACGCCCGAGTCAGGGAAAAATCAACAATCCTGACTACACAAGCTATCCCTCCTGGTATATTATTGCTTTGAGCCGGTAATGTTATAATATAAACATGATTTTGATTTTGTCGTACAGATGTATGTAGGGTAGGTATGTATTCATCGTTTGACGTTAAGGTTGGCAAAAACAGTTGGCTGTGGCACTCTGAGGGTTAAAAAGTAAATCGATTTGTCGTAAAAGAAAGTGACACTGGGGCAGCCTCAATCAAAGGTCGAGGATGATGAGGTGTCGGTGTGGAAGATAAGTCACGATTAATTTAAATAAACAATTTGTATATTATATAAAATACTACTGTCTCCAGTGCGGAGCGCTAAGGAGAAAGAGCTAAAAATATCGGCAGGCGTAGTGTTATTAGTTATTATATAATTTGTAAGTAAGACCCGTTAAACTTTCTGAAAGTAAAACTACATCTTGTTTTATGTAGTTACGAGACATAGAGTCATCGTGAATAAATTTATGGCATATATTAATATTCATGAAGATTTTTTGGGGGATCGAGTGCCTTGTGTCAGTTATGAGATTTTGGTTATCATTCGGAAAAGTCATAATATTTGTTTAAAGTGCACTGAACATAAGAAAGAACAACCTTTGATAAGACGTAGGACAATCAATTTAGTTGTATTTTTAGGCATTATTTTCACTCAACATCTATGGCAAGGGTGGGGACCTTTTAGCTGCCAAAGGAAAATTTTAGCATCTCTTGAAAAAAAAACATGGGGCAGAGGGTTGCTTTTTTATATATATTTTTTTATAGTGAATACGTGTGTACGTATCCAAGATATGAGTTAGGAACAGTTTCTTGGGAAGTTCTAGGTTCTAAAGATTTATTTTAATCGATCGATAAAAATCGTACTGTCCAAAATGCAAATGAATTTCGAGTGCAGTTGGTATTTTTTTATGTGAATACCACATAAGAGTCCTAACTGCCCCCGTCTGCCCGAAGCTAGTGGAACTATGGCATCCCAATTGGGGTATGTTGTGAAAGGATATAGGGAAAAGAAAGGTGGGGAAGTACAGGGCTATTATAACCACCAAACACGGCTAAAATCATTTCAAGCAACGTTTCGATTCTGATTAGTGGTCTTTCACCAGGGCGATACTGAGAATATCTACCACTCTGGAAGGTGCTGTAAATATACTACGATTTTTTTTTAGTATTAATTAAATGTGAAATAAAACATATTTATTACATTTAATTTATTTGCGCACGACGGAGTTTGAACCCGCGACCTCTGTATTCGTAGTCGAGGATCTTAACTGCTCGAACACAGTGGTCGTTCGCTGATCAAAGGGGAAATCGACTAGTAAGTTAAGCAGAAAAAAAGAGTTTAATTAGGATTACATTTGAGCATTTGTCCACATCTAAATATATGTTTATTTTCTTCACTTTTATTAAAATGAGGTTAAACTAATCGGTCACTATCCCCCAATTAGAGTACAACATCACATTTTGACAGCTGATCAATGACATTTTACTAATGAGTTTTTGGATGACCTTGATAACCACACGCATAGCTTTTTAGCAAAAACTTCATAAAACAGATACCTTGATAACCACACGCAAAGCTTTTTAGCAAAAATTTTATAAAACAGATACATCAATCAGTAAATACCAATAAAGAACTTTGAGAATTAAGTATTATGAATGGAAACAACAATTTCGAAACATATTTTTTTTCTATATTTATCAAATTCAAATGACAGATCAGGGTAACGATGTCGAAAAGGATACCTCCTATAGGCCTGTCTAAAGAAATTGACCTAAATAATATTACAATGTACCTATGTAGGTACTACAAAACAATACTTCTTGGAGAATGTGACTGAAACCTAACGGAGATTGTGATGAGTGATGAGTCAACCAAAACAATATGTAAATTCAAGTCATTCTTTTTTTAAATATGACACCGCACAAGATACAGATACACACACACACCCTTTGGTCGTGTGCACCAATACATTGTGACGCGGACGACAGCACAGTCCATGATAGCTTTTTGTTTGACAAGCTCCCAAAGGAAACAGAAACGCCAATGGGTTTGAAACAGAGAATGGACGGCTACCTCGTGGAATTTAACGTTTCAAAGACCCAAAATCATGTTTGATTATGACTAAGGGATCGTAATGACAATTTAGTCTCCTTTAAAGGAAGTAATCTTCACACCAAGCCTTCCATTGATGTGTTCGGTGTTACCTTAAGCGACCAGCTGAGGCACGTGGGCTCCATCGAAGCCAGAGTAAAGTTAGCCTCTCAGAAGCTGGGCGTGTTGTACCGGGATCGCAGATACTCTATTTCATACAGCTGCTGACTCTATACAAATCGCAAGTGTGCCCCACTGTTGCGTTTGGCAGCCATCTCTGGCTTGAAGCCCTAAATTACCTAAAAAAACCCTTGACCCTGTGCAGAAATGGGCAGTCCGTTTGATATATTCCCCTGTCTTAATGAGCGGATTGCAATCCTTGGAGCACAGACGTCAGGTGGGAATGCCGTCCTTGTTCTACTGGTATTTCAATGGAAGACGTTTCGAGGAACTTGCGTCGTTGCTCTTCGGCACCGGTGCACAATCGAGAACGAGCCGCTTCAACGACCCGTTCTTGTGTGCAATGATTTTCCGGCCTGAGTCTCCTCCCTTCTACAACATAGGTATTTTTAAGGTCCAGGTTTACTCCTACTTTTCCTCAATAAGACCCTCCACGCGGCAACCCCAAAGATAACATACGCTCTGAGAGAAATTATTTTCCACAGAACCTCCTTATACCGGGCTTAATTTTTTAGTGCCTTTTTTATTAGAATATCACCTCAAAGCTAGAAAATAACTTTAAAACTATGGAGAAGGAATAGTGAAAGTGGAAGATTGGGAAATTTTTGTCAAATCATATATATTTATTAAATACAGTAAAGCCGTTTCAGCCAAAGGATTCTTTTCTGAATTGCGCTATAAGCGAAAAACAAACCGATAAGTAAATTTAGCAATTCACCCGGATACGAACCCTAGGTTAAGAATCAGAGATATTTTAAATAATAATAATACTCGGCTAATTTATATAGCGCCAATTTTGTGAAACATCACCTCAAGCTCTGCTATATAATAGTTGAACAGATAAACGTCATATTAATTAGAATCGTTGCAGCGATTGTTTGGGCATAATCGAGATATATCCCTAACGATAGATTTTGATAAAAAATAACAATTGTCCTAAAACTAACTAACTAACCATCACGCCGTTTCCCCGCAGGTGTAGGCAGAGAGGACGGACCGCCATACAACTCTGTCTTGGCACACACTCCCTGCTTCATCTACAATAATACATCGTCTCACACATACTCTTCTGTCATTCTGACTCGAACGGTTAACATTACTTCAAAAATCGAAAAAAAATCTACTTCATAAATTTAAAAAAGGATTTTTTTTCGATTTGAGACATTTTAATAATCGAAACGTTTCGGTTCTAAACATTCTTTTTGAACGTTGATTTAAAATAATAATGATCGATTCTGAAAAACCGTTAAATCGAATTCTCATACAAACATTGTCTAGTGAGGCGGGCAACGTACGTGTACCATACGTGGAATAACTGAGATAATAAACGCCCGGGTTGCCGGCAATTAAATCGATTCGAATACCAATTCCTCGAGCGTTGAAATGTTAGCATCGTCATCGACAAAAATCATTCGGCTAATATAATATTTCAGAATCGGATATTTCGACCTTTCATATAATTATGTGTCATTTACGTTCACACGTTCAATGCAACCGAAGCAGTATTTTTCCTACTTAGCAATAAGAACTGAGTAGGTACTGTGTGGAAATATTCCGATACTAGTTTTATTCATGCAAATAAACACGAAGACACCTATCAACATAATGACAACATATCGGCCAAGGGGTGACACATCGCCTGTTATCACAAAGTGAAATGGTTAATTATGAAAAATATACAACAGAATGAATGAATGGCAATCTATTACCAATATTGGAAAAAAATATTATACGTAATTCAAAAATTCTGCCATATTATCTTTGTTACTGTGCTAGCCGGTACTTTTGAATAAGTAAAATATCATTCTATAAGAGGGATCAAAAAGAGAGTTCTAGCGTAGTAAAATTTGTATAGATTTCTGTAAATAATGTTTAGGGCAACGTAATTGTTTTCAGGTAGCAACGTAATTTTCATCATGAGCTATGGAGCTTTGAAATATCAATTTTAAACCGTGCAAAAATAAGACACGACGCCACACTGTGTCGAAAACAATGAAAACATAGTGTTGAAACCCGGGCTTAGCCGGGTAGTAAGCAAGTAATGAATAAATATAATAAAATACTGTTAAAACATATCATTGTACATCAGCTGATCAGAGATTCGATCTCAATAAGAGCAGGCAGTCAACATAATAATTATTTTGCAATGCAACAAAACTATCCTAACCCAACCTAGCTTATTATACTCGTATGTGACGGCCAAAGTGAGAACCCTGTTACAGCATTCCATATTTATCTGCCAAGTCGGCTGGCCATGGGGCCGATTCATTTATATGTTCTTCTAGTTAGTCGCCGGTTATGTCACTAGTAATAAACCCTAGTTATAAGTCACTAGTTATAAGTCTTCGTGAACAGTTGTAGGCTAGATAAATTAAGTTGTAAAACGTCATTTTCAAGAAAACGACGCTACAGAAATAATTCAAATATTATCATTATTATTCTCGAGGTCACTGTGGTAATATTTCATAAGAGTCTCTGAGAAGTAGACAGAAAGGTTTACTTGAGCATTGGAACCAGTCCATTATGATCTCGTATAAGAGGTCGCTTTGGAAACTTTTATGCCACCAAATCGAATTGGGACCATAGGCCCTAGCACGAAACATCGATATAGATTTTATCGACAATGTCTGTAATTTGGAATCGTTCCCGAGCCCCACTGTAGATCGCCAACGAATAAAAGACAATTCACGTCGACTAAATATGCTTAATTTAGAGATGGGGGAGAGGAAGGTTGGGAAGTACCCGGCTATTCAGATCTGGTCACTTAGCACAACTAAAGTTTCGATTCTGAATTGTGTTCTTTCACACAGGTCAATACTGGGAGTATCTTTCACTTTTTATATTAGTTTATTCATCTGTAAAATAATACATATGAATTAAATTATATTTGTGCGGGTCGATTTTCGAACCCGCGAATCTTGAATCCGGAGCCAAAGACCTTAGCTGCTCGGCAACGGAAGTTGTCGAATTTTTTTAATTAGGCGTTTTTTTTTAATTTGCGCAAAATGTTTATACAATAAATAAGTATATATTTTAACCTGCTAAGCTACTGCAAGTTGTGGTCAGCTTAAGCATTATGAAATAATATCAATAAAATATAAAATGAATGTAATATATCATAAAATTGGGGTGAGGATTCGCACCTATTAACATGATGAATAATGTGTACAAAAGTTTGTTGCACAGCTGTCACAAAAGTTAAATTCATTAATTATTGATTTCATCTTTAATATGAATTATCATTGGACGCGGAGCTGTTTATATATTAAAGTATGTTTCACGAAACATAAACTCGATTCCGGATGTCAAAGGACATAATATTGTAGTACGTGTGCATGATAAATACGAGAATCACACTCTGAGGTAATTACGAATTCTACAGAAATGTGCGATAAAATTTACGTTGGAAACAGACAGTTATCATTATAAAAAATAAACAGTTTCGTAGAAAATAATTAGAATAATATAATACGTATAATGATAACATATTATAATGTAATGTATTATTATATATTCACGGGAATTTAAAATACATATTCTTGAAAAGTCATAATATAAGATTGAATAACCAAGATCCGTGTCATTTGCGATACAATATAAGTATCTGTACCTAGTGTGAGATTCGAACTCGATCAATCCCAGTGCCTGCCTAGAGTCTTTCCCACCGGGCCATCAGTCATATATACAGTCGTATAGCGTATAATCAACTCAAAACTAAAATAACCTAAAGATGACTTACCACCGAGAAAAACTAATGTTAAATTACAACAAAAATAAACTTAAGTACTTACCGATTTCTAAAATATACTTATTAGTAAAATTGAATGCTTCGACTGAATTAAATCGATTAATTTTAGTATCAAAATGTTTCGAATGCATTTTAACCGATTACTTTTTAATCAAAATATTTTGAAAAAACAACGACCAACTAACTAACCATCACGCCGTTTCCTCGCAGTGGTAGGCAGATGGGATGGACCGTTAAACAACTCTATCATGGCACACACTCCTTGCTTCATTCATATTCATAGATCGTCTCATACATACTCTTCTGTTATTCTAACTATTCACATGGCCTGACTCTAGTATTCGATTCACTTGATCGTGCCATGTCTACCTCAGGCGTCCCCGACTTCTTCTCCGGTTCACTTCCACGTCATATATTATTTTCATACTCCTTTCTTCGTTCATTCGCTCTAAATGCCGAAAACATCTAAGCGTCCCTTTCTTAATCCTATTCATATACGCTTACATCATACTTTGATCATTGAAATTAATATTAATTTCTAAAAGGATGTCTCGATTATGTCCGTCGCTAAACTTCGAGGAACGCAGAGGTAACGCGCGATTTCTCCCTCTTCTCGGCAAAAAGCAAAACGAATCAATCTCGTACGGCGACGGAGCGGCAATTACCCACTAAGAGCTTTATGTGCCCAGCGCATTCATTATTCACATCAGAGTAAGAAATTGTAGATTTGCCGACGGAATACGTGGCATTAGGCAGATAATGGGATGTGAATCATCACCGCGACGTGACGTGTTGCCAACTACCAGCTACCAAGGGCCCTGATTTAAAATAACGCAACGTGATCGAATCAAAACCAATGCAGAATTCATTATTCGTTGTAACCTCTCCCTCCTTCTCATAAACGAGGCGTGTAAAATAGAGCCACAGCGGAGCTCTCGGTAGCAGGACAAATTATCGATCATGATAATAATAAAATTACATGTGTATAGCGCGGTTTGGTGACATTTCACCTCAAGTGCGCGTGGGCGAAATGGCATTAGGCAGATAATAGGAATTATCAACGAGACGTGACGCGTTGCCAACTGGCCTGACTTAAACTAACGTAACTAGACAAAATCAAAACCAATGCAGAATCCTTGATGAAAACGACCCCAATTATAAAAGTATACCGCTGATAGATCCGTTGAAACCTCCTTCTTTCATAAACGAAACACGTTACAGAAATAGAGGTAATAACAGAGCTATCAGTGTCACTGACTTAATTGATGGAAACGACACAAATCTCCCTCTGTATGTCTTAGAGTAAGAATATGTTTGGAGAGAGAGCTAAATATTTTTACCCAACCTATACAAATTAACGATAAATTACTTTCTCCGGGTATTTACGTCGTAAACCGTGAGAGCGAAAGAGATAAGACAAGTTGTCAGATAATATCGCACTACTTTTCGGTATGTAAGCATGTTTTCCGTCTCCCGCCCACTACGTACTTGTTATCTGAATGTACCTTGAAGTAACAATATATGGTGGGATAGCTAATTTGTTTTACCCAACCCATCCGAAATTGTAATAAATCACTTTTTCCGAGTTTTTACATCGTACACCATGAGAGAGAAAGAGACAACAAATTTCTTGGACAGCTTCTATATACTGTCGGAATGATCTTAAGCTGGCTATCTTCGCTGGTTAACGGCGGGACTCCGCCCACATTTTTTATTTTGCCACTAAACTTGACACAACTAAACGGTTTTTTAGGTTAGACGCTTTATTTTTGTTGATAAAAATACTGTGAAAAAGTGGCTTTACGAATACACAAAAACATTATGTCGATATGTGATATGAATGGATGTATAAATACCGTAGCCTTAGTATTAGCCACGCCCATTTGCGCCGAGTCATGTTAAAATCATCAAAAACAAGTCCAAAACTGACTTCACTGCCTTGGCTTGGGCTATCTCTAGTATACTCTAAGGAATGAACTCAACGGTTCTTGAGGTTACATCCTATATTTTTTTGCTGAAAACAATACTGTGAAAAAGTGGTGATACAAATAAACAAAACATCATGTGGATATGTGCCATGAATGGATGTAAAAAGGTGTGTTCATGATAACCCTAGCCACTGAGTTAGGAAAAAATCAACAATCCTGACTACACTGTGTGGGCAAAGCTATCCCTCCTGGTATATTATTGCTCTGAGGTATGAGTATATGTAACCACCCATTATGTATTTTTTGTTTGGTTTAATTTTGTACCCCGATGATGCTTAGGCTAAGCAAAACCAATCGGTCAAAGAAATTAAATCTGTTATCTTATACAAAGTTATTATTTTATTTTCATTGCATATGTCAAACCACAAAGTGATTGCGTTCTACGAAAATATATTATAATCTTAGAGTGTATAGAGTGGTATCAATCCAAGGCAGTGTAGTCAGTTTTTGATGATTTTTACCTGACTCGGCAGATCTGGGCGTGGCTAAGACTAAGTTAGGGTATTTATACATCCATTCATATGACATATCGACATAATGTTTTTGTTTATTCGTATAACCACTTTTTCACAGTATTGATATCAACAAAAATATAGCACCTAACCTAAAAAACCGTTTAGTTGTGTCAAGTTTAGTGGCATAATAAAAAATGTGGGCGGAGTCCCGCGGTGACCCAGGAGCCCAAGATCATTGGGACAATACGAAGAAGCGGAGTATTATATTTGTTGTCTCTTTCTCTCTCATGGTGTACGATGTAAAAACCAGAAGAAAGTGATTCATCGCAAGTTTGTATCGGTTGGGTAAAAATAATTAGCTCTCTCTCCACACATTGTTTCTCCAAGATTATAATATTACCGCATTCCCAAAAACGACGTACCTATTTAACAGAACCAAGTGTTACAACGGCGATCTCAGCAGCAGGACCATATAAATATATTTGTCGCTGTTTCCATCAAAGAATTCTATTTTGATGGTTCTGTCTCTCAGAGATCAGTTTTAACCTATATTTCACTTACAAACATTTCTTATGAGAAAGAGGGAGAATTTACAACGGAGCTATCAGCGGTACCCCTATACAAGCCTAGCTATACTAAACGCAGGACACAATGCATGAGGAAATTAACGCTGCGGAAGTTTGATTTGTGATGTAATTTTATATTTATTTTTTATATGAATACCACACAAGAGTCTCAACTGCTCCCAACCGTCTAGAGCCTGTGAGACTATGGCATCCCCAAGTAGGGTATGTAGTGAGGCTGGAGGTAGTGGGGAGGGGAAGGAGATTGGGAAGAGGAAGGTTGGGAAGTACCTGGCTATTCAGATCTGGTCACCAAACATGGCTAAAGCCATTTCAAGCAACGTTTCGATTCTGAATGGTGGTTTTTCACCAGGGCGATACTTAGAGTATCTTCCACTCTGGAACGTGCTGCAAATATACTTTTTTATTTTAATTAAATGTGTTATGACACATATTGATTAAACAAAAGTTATTGGCGCACGCCGGGTTTGAACCCGCGACCTTTGGATTTGTAGTCGGGCGTCTTACCACTCGACCATGAAGGCCGCTAATGAAATAAATAATGAAAAAAAAATTGCATAATATGTCATACAGAAACGCTTTAGATATTCAAATTCCAAAAACGATTTTATATTTTTTATAGAGGTACTTCCTTATTTTTTTACAACACGGTTAGCTAGTTTTCATTTTGCAGAGACAATGTCAAATTTTGTAATATTTTGAATTTTTAAATATACGATACTAAGTTGGTATTTTGGGACTGCAGTATCCCCAATTTGAAGGAATAAGATTGGACAGAGAAAGGTTGAGAAACACCTGACTATACATATCTAGTCACTAAACTTTGAATGGTGATTGCTCACCGGGGCAAACTGGGAGTATCTTCCACACCGAAGTTAGGTGCAGCCTCTAGGTCCAAAGATAAGGAATTTAAACATAAATCATTGTAGCATAAAAATTGTTGACTCAACCTTTTTTGATTCCTAATGTAGAGTATAACCAACCAGCAGTGAATAATGCGGTCCATTTTTTTATCTTTAAATTATGAGTAATGCAACAGTCATCCAAAAATCTGCGTACGATTTAATCGGAAGCGACTTCAATAATAATTCTGAGAATCAAAATATGTAGATCATCCGAGAAGAAAAATAATAATTTTATTCACACAGTAAAAGCAAAGAAGAATTCATCACATGATTAAAATAGAAGGTATAGAGATTTTGTAATTCAAAACTCTAAAATTAGGTTAAAATTCCGATAGCCGCCATGAAGAACACAAAACGGTGAATAATTAGAAAAAATTATATCATTTCTAAATGTTGATTCCGTGAGATTTTGTCACCGTTTGGCAACAGAGCGTAATTTGAGAATATGCTAATTTTGCGAATGTTCAAACAACACAAAATCATAAACTAGATTGGGCTGGTAACAGGCCGACATTCGATACTCAAATGGAAGCTGTAATTAAAACTTGTGTTGTTTTTTCAAACGATAATACAATAACAGTTTTTTTTTTAAATTGCAAAATCTAATAAAATTATAACAACAATGGAGATAACGCACTTTATCAGCGGTGGGGTAAATCCACTGAACATATATTTTTTAAGACATAATCGCCACAGTAGCGTATCAATTATTTCGTTTAAAAAAAGGGAAAATTTGCTGTTTTTGAACAAGTTAAAGTTTTCGGTCGGTGAGTTCTGACAAATTTGCATAGTCTGAAATTTCTAGGTCAACCAATATATTTTCGGTGTGCTGTGTCATTTCCAACACGAGCTTTGAATTTTCTATTTAGGTGTCAAAAAGTGCTACATGGCGGCATTACCTTACGTCATATTGTTTATTCCATATACTTAACCCTTTACCGCATACTGTTCCAAATTTGGAACATACGAATTTTATCATCATAAAGGGCTATGTGGGCCATATATGTATTTTTATTTTCAGCTAAATCCTTACTGTGAGCTCGGCATTATCATAAATCGAACTATGCTGCCAGTTACGAGCTGTTTAGTAACTACAGTCGCGTCAGTAAGTTGTCATTTCGGCCGTTTCGTGAACGAGTGTGGTTGCGATTGTTCAGTGTGTGAATTTTTTTGTAATATTTTAGAAGTAATAATAAATATTTTTTAAAAAATTCTACTCCTTGGTGTGGTTATGCATAGTGTGACAATTTTGGAATATTGTATCTATTCGCCATATTGCATGTAGTTCCAAATATGAAACAAAACATTTATAATTAATATTTTGCAATTCTTAAAAAAAAAAAATTAAAAATTTACATGATTTTAAATACATTTCTAAACAAACATATTTTTTCTGGAAGTGTTAAAAAAATCTATGCGGTAAAGGGTTAAGAAAAAATAGTGTTATAACACGAGCGATGCTGTGTAGTAAAACTCAGTTTACGAATGAGAAAACACACATATACAACAAATGAAACTTAAATAAATATTAATTTGTCATTATTAAGCAATCTCGATGAAGGTATTATTTAATAGGTTTTATATATTGATGTTTTCCATCAGAAATCTTAGAATATAATCAATGCTGTAGATACATAAATAAAGGCGTATCTAATTTCATAGATTGAAAAACGTTCTCAACAATTATTATATTGTACTTGACTATACTTACTTTTACGAGTATTGTAACTAAGCCCAGCTTGCAAAGTAAAGTATTGCATCAATCAGAAAACAAAGAACAAATGGGAAATTGCATAATAGGAAGCCGGTATTAGGCTGAAATTTACCAGAAGATACGGTAATTCTAATCGAGGGCTCAGTAAAAATTATTGCGTATTACAGCAGAGGACATAAAAGAATATGAAAAGAAAATGAAACAACTGCGAAACTTCTAACGATAATTTGCATTATTACAATCTCTATGGCAAAATACATATCTCAGCAAAATGAAAAAAGACTATAATCATAAAAAAAAAAAAAAAAAAAACAAATTTTAATTCAACGTAGTTTAAAACTCAAAGCAAATCAGAAGGATTTGAGAAGCTTGAATTCATTTTGAAGTTGCATTTTATAGTAAGGCAAAAGAAGCTAAATCCGTACATTTATTTTAAATTCGATATTTAAACTAAATATTTCATCGATGGCTAAATTTTCGAAACTCGTTCCTAACACAATTGTTACTCTCTTTGGCTTCAATATGGCGTATTTGAACATAACATTAATAAGAAGAAAATTCGACCGGAAACTCTAGGATACAAGACTGGTACCTTAGAGTTAGAATATATATATGGAGAGGTAGCTAAATATTTTTACCCAACCCATACAAATTTACGATAAATTACTTTCTTCGGGTTTTTACGTCGTAAACCGTGAGAGAGAAAGATATAAGACAAGTTGTCACATAATATCGCACCACGTTTTAGGTATGTAAGCATGTTTTCCGTCTCACGCGACTCCGGCGACTCCGCCCACTACGTTTTGTTATGCGACATAACTCAACGGTTTTTATGTTATATCGTATATTTTTTGTTGATAACAATACTGTGAAAAAGTGGTTGTACAAATAAACAAAACATTATGTCGGAATGTGCTATGAATGGATGTAAAAAAGGGTGTCCATTAAAATCCTACCCGCGCCCGTGTCAGGAAAACTACACTGAACTAAACTAATCCTGACTACACTGTTTGGGCAAAGCTATCCCTCCTGGTATATTATTGCTCTGGAGACTGGTACATTAAAATATTATCAGCGAATCAATATTATCTATAGTTCTTTCATCATTCAAGTCAACTGGCGCCGATCCGATACTACGGCCAACAATAACTCGTAGAATCCAGAATCTTGCGAAGGTGATCCATACCGTGTTTTGTATTAGAGCCTCTATCCACTTCTGAATCATCGTGAAAATATCTCTAATATTGTAATAATTATAAGATTTATCTAAAACATTATCTAATCTAAATCTAATCAGATCGACAGCAATAATAATTTAGACAAACCATTTCTGAGAAATACTTCTGGACGTAAGAGATTATTATTATTCCGGGGTACGCCTAATTATTGCATAATTTAGACGTTACTATACAGGTCATAGGAAAACGTCAGAGAGAATCTGTTTCCTTTTGCATTTATCCAATAATAATAAATAATGAGTAACTATGAAGTCTAGTAACCTGGTTTTGTAGTCCAATTAATACATACATACATCATAGTGGCATAGTGCACCTTCGCAATATTTTTTGAATTATTATTTTACGTTTGATTATGTGGTAAACCAAGTCACACTATGAATAAGACATTATAATAAAATAATTGTTCTAGTAAAAATCTTCAATTTTTTTAAAATATTTACATATCACATAAAATAAAACATTTTTCTTAGCAGTAATCCTATTAATCGTACCTTCTGTGGAATCTTACAATTTTCCACACAAATTCGGATTTTGTAGATTTAAAATACTGTCCCGAAAATATTTTGCTCAAACGATCATTTAAAATCAAAACACATATTATTTCTTTTAACGTTTGATTTCGGTATTTCCATTTCTTCTCTATAAAGTCCTGATTTGCCTATTTCGGATACATTAACTACTGTCAGCTTGTTCACCTGTCAAATTCTGCTTAGTACTAATAATATTGAGAATGTAGAGCCCTTTCACAACAATGAAATTACGAAAGCCGTTTAGTCGTGTACTCATGATTGAATGACTAGAACTATTGTGTATATAATATAGTATATTGCATTATACAATGTATGGTACATGGTTAACATAAATTATGACAATTTCTTAAAGAAACAATCACCGCGATGAAGTTGGTATAAATACACAAATTACAATTCAAATGTGCACCATCACGATACACGAGTTGCCTACTGTTGAATGAGCCTCCACCCACAACTGGCAACGAGACATTCCTCGTCTATTAAGAGAGAGTTTTAATATCGGACGGACTACGCCTAGAATCTAAACAATAAAAAAAAAAAATAAAATAGTTGTTCTCGCTGTAGGTAAGTGATTCGTAACCAGTAACGAAGAACTGCTTCAAGCCGAAGTATAAAATAGCGTAACACCAATGCGGAGAAAGTTAAACCTTATGGTATTCTCAGGAAAATTTGCTTAAAACAAAGGTAGCTTTATGCAGTGGTGCATCGACCGATAAGTGGCCTAGGATCTCAGACCAGGACATTAAATACACAAACAAATCTTCCCGCTGCAGCGGGGTCGATTTATTCCGATGATATAATGCTAAATATTTGAATTCGTTGCAAAAGTACGTCGAGTACAAGTCGCCACGCAGTATCCGTATGCAAATATTTTTAAATTTAGTTTACTATCATAATATAGTATCGTTAAATTGTTTACTGTTAAAGGTACGATGGTGTTATCAAATTTTATGAAGTACTTTTACGGTTGTTTTCAATATTTTCCACGAAAACAACGTGCTCGTAAACAAAAAAGCAGATGGCTATAATTAGCACAAAATTGATCATAATTATTAATTGAATGTCAATATTTTTGAGGAAACAAAAGCATAATGATAATACTTTTAATAGTTTGCAGGTGTATACATATTTTTTGCCACATTACGTTTTATACATGGGTCAGTTAGGCCCCGGGTATATTATGTAGTGTAATTTTTTATTTGGTAACTTTTAAATGTTTTATTTTTTTTATATTTGTACATCATTTGTCTTATTATGTAGAAAACACGTAGTATTAAAATGAATCGAAAATTAGGCTATTCACACAATAAAATACCGATGTTCGAGAGAACTCACCTTTTTGATGAAAAAATATGAACTCACAAATTATTTATCATCTACCAAAATTAAAATCAAAGATTTTGCAAAACAAAATCACTCAACTTTTCTTATTATATACCAAAAATAAAAATAATAACAACCGTTCTTTCTTACAATGTGTTTACTGAAAAAATGGAAATATTCTTGTATTGAAAACATGATTTGAAATACGAGACTAAAATTAAATAGAATTTACGCTTCAAACAATTTCAGCATACTGCTCTCACACTCTGCAATCCACTGCAGTAATCGTTCCTCTTCAATTTCCCCCATTTTCAAAATTCGCTCTAGTAAAAAAAGTTATATCTAAGGTATACTACACATACATGGGTGAAATTTGACTGGAGAGAAAACTTGCGCACTCGTAACTCCAATAAAATTTCCATTGACACCTGACGCGTATTAGTCTATCTTATAGGGTTCTTGTGCAACTGATGAAGACCGGGAACGGGGTGTGTGAATATCGAACGGCTAATGAGTCATGATGGATGAAACGTTGGTCCGGATCTTTTTTGACCCATGGATAACAGTTAAGGGTATGCTGCATAATAATCGCAATGTAAGTAGGTGGAAAAATATTTTCGCTAGCAGGTAAAAATAACAACATTTAATATAAAAAAACTGCAATCACTTAAAAATATAAAGTGACTGCAACAACAAAAATTGGATCATTAATTTATGAGCAGTTCCTATGTTTTTTAATGCTGTAATAAATGCGTGCTCTTGGCAACAGTGCAATTGGTTCATGGCTCAGTTTAGCAACAGCGATGAATCCCACATAACAAATTGTGCAAGATAATCGTCACTTTAGAGCTATGTTGTTTGGTACATCCAAAGTTAGGTATTCGCTCAGAAATTAAATCCTCTTTTGAAATTATCAAAGCGAAATTGATTCCTCTATGAAAAGGTAAGGTTCTGACAGTCCCGTTGTCTCTCATATTTCTGCTAACTGTGTCGTTTTTATGATAGGGAGGGAGAGGTTACAACGGACTTATCAACAGTACCCACATTAAAAATGCTCAATACGTAAGTTTTAGCAATCTGTGGTTGGCATTGCTTGCATAAAACTTTTTTTTTAGTTCACTAAGCTTTATTACTAAAATTGAAACTATATTTTACCATGAAATATTTCAAATCCCTAAGTATTTTTCTTATACTCAGGGGAAAATGAAAATTTCACTGAAGACCTATTGAATATGATCTTCTTCCTTGTTTAAACCTGTGTAGGCAGAAGTTGACATTGAGGATGCATACGAAGAACCCTTTCCCGTGCTATTTTTTGTTGTAGTAAAGATTTAAAATATTCACAAAACGAATTCACCTGGAAACACCACCATTTATAACAGCTTATTGTAAGGTTCGTGGAATAAGGCTTCCAAAATATTAACAGAGAATCTATCGAACCATTAAATGCTCTGATTTTTATATTATTGTGTGACAAACATCAATAGACCACATACATTCGTACACACACACAAACTGTTTTTACAAAAGAAAACTTTCTCTTTAACGATTTGATATTGAAAAAGTTTTATTTTAAATTATTAACGGCCCTTTTAACCGATTAACACTGAGCCTACGCTAAGTTGAGTATAAAATAATTACTTAAATGAGTCGCATTCTCGAAAATAAAGTTGAGATTTTGACTCCCCTGTCGGCGCTACCCGGAAGTCACTTTGACAGTCCAACACTTTGCGGATGTTTACCCATTGAGATATATTATATTATAGCTTAACTGGACGTACTTATGCAAAAAGCATCCAACCCCAAAAACATGAAACCGAGAAAAAGGCGTTTGAAAATATGACGATACAAAAACATATATAATATGCGTAATCGGAATTTGTTAAGTGAATATCAGTGTTTTTTTTTCTTTGTGAGAATTATTATAAATAGGTAACTTATAGTCTATCAATGTATTTATTAAAATATATATTTATGAATTTCCTATGCTATCCTACATTTGATTTATTTTCAAACTACAATTCAAATCAAATATCTGCAATGTGTGTTAGTTAAAAAAATTAATTACCAAAAATCTATTGCATTTGGAGCTTGGATATTTTCAGCATATAAATCTTGTATTTATCTAAGGAAAACATATACGTAAAACTCGATTTTGGCAAATTGTGGGTTGGACACTTTCTGCATAACTACGTCGAACTGTAAGTGTACCACTGAGTGAGAACTAAGCTCGTGTACATTGGTGACACCGAGATTGTGAGAGATGTTCACAAGGTGAAAGCGACCGTAAAAGAATTTCAGTGATCTTCTTTACAAAAAAAAATCGACTAAAATGTCGAATATAAAAATGTAGATCGTTTGAACGTAACAGCAGGTTATATTATGTTTGTAAATGAAACAACAACAATTTATCAATTTTCCATCGAAGTGAATACAACGAACGCAGCACAACAAACGATGCGCACCTTGACACGGTTTGAATTGAAAAGTGGAGATAATAAATGCTATAGAAAACGGTGAATAATGAATACACTTCGCATTTATTTACAGGCACTATCATCTCTGGCTGTTTGTTCCGTTCGCTTTCACAGCGACGTAACACACATGTCATTTATCTTCGCTCGTCAAAATGTCAGAAAGTATTACACGAGAGGCAACGGCGATACATTCATTATTATTATTATTATGTTGCTAATTAAATTAATTTCGTAATGATTTGTGAAATTCCGATGAACTCCGTGCTTAAAGCATAAAAAAGCGGGATCATCTTTTCAGATGTTAATGTAATTAGTGTGATAGATAAAACATCGATTTACTTTGCGTTATGTTATTGGAGTAGAAATTAATCGTTATTTTACATTTATAAATTCAGCATTTGAGGAAAATCGTTTTAAATGTGCGACGGTATTTGAACACATCGGTGGCGGGAGAATAATATGTGACAAGCAAGTGTATGGAATAAATCGGAGACATCCCAGGAAGACTTCTAGCACTATCGTTTTAATGAAATACTCGAGTGGAATCAACAGAAGAATATGTATTACAGAGTTGCATATCTTGAGGATTATACTTCCATCTGCCTACTCTTGCGGAGAAATGGTGGTTGGTTAGTAAATTAAGTGTACAGATCGTGCAATTAGAGTTGACCCAAAAAATTCAAACTTAGGATTATGTGTATTGGTGCATATATACCTATACACTTCATATTGTGTTATTATAGAGCTATAAAGATATTTGATAAATTACTAACTGATATTAAATTAGAAGGAAATTAAAAATGATGTTAAGAAAATATGTAATGAATTCATGCAAGGAAATATTAATTTGAGGGTTGTATTACTATTTTTTTTAAAATTATATGTTTAATTTTCTGAAGTCGAATAACAACTTCGAAACATGATATATGCAAGCAAATGCATTTGTGTGAGTACTGTGTTCGACTCAAAATTCACTGCAATATCTTTATCTTTTATTAATATTAACGAAATTAATTTCAAAATAACGCGGGTTATAACATTTTGCATCACATTTGATTTACTATTGCAAGGAAATTATAGTACGAATGCCTCAATGAATTTAGCGATTAAGAGGTTACCCTACGTAAAAAATCGTAACTGCAAGGAAATTATAGTACGAATGCCCCAATGAATGTAGCGATTAAGAGGTTACCCTACGTGAAAAGTCGTAACTGCAAGGAAATTATAGTACGAATGCCCCAATGAATGTAGCGATTAAGAGGTTAACCCTACGTGAAAAATCGTAACTGCAAGGAAATTATAGTACGAATGCCCCAATCAATGTAGCGATTAAGAGGTTACCCTACGTGAAAAATCGTAACTGCAAGGAAATTATAGTACGAATGCCCCAATGAATTTAGCGATTAAGAGGTTACCCTACGTGAAAAATCGTAACTGCAGATAATGGGGTAACATAATCCGTAAATGCGAAGTTAGCCTGCCCGGTATAAGATTGTCATCAAAACAAGAATTTAATACCAGGGTCTCATAGCATATGAGGAGATAACAACATTATGGCGTCTGGCATACGTTTTGTCACCCGATATTAAATCCTTAGATTTAGATACAAGGGTTGTATGTTGAAAGAATATTGAGTATTTTTCTATGCATGAATGAGATTCAGTAAACATGTCACAAACGAAAATACAAAAATTGTTCAAAATTAAAAATACTAATGATTTTATCAGTGCTGGCGACACTGAGATAACGCGTTTGAGTTAATTTTCAAAGTTGGCGGTCGTTGGGTTTGATCGGTGAAAGATGAACCTATGAGAATATCGAATACATTATAACCATTACCTGCAACTTTACCTACTGTCAATGTATCTTATATGGTTTCAAGAGAGTTTTGCGGCCAGTATCTGTTGTATCATCTAGCATTGTGTAACAAATATCAACATATTTTATATTGTTCTACTTGTACTCACTGTCACCTACCTCAAAACAGGTTCTAATGACCTAGTGAGGTAGGTAATGTAAAAAAATAATGTAAGAAACAAATATTAAATAAAAAACAAATAAAAAACAGTAAAAACAAAAAACCTAGGAGAATTTTTGCATATTTTTTCAAATTTATTTTTAGTAAATGATAGTTTTCAAATAAATTTCAATATCTTCAACTAACACACAAGCTACAGGCTAGTTATTAACAACTAGCTGTTTGTTACCCGTGAAAAATCACGGGAATGTAAGTTGACTTGCTTAGAAAAAATATTAGATGCTTTAATCCATCCATTTCAAATACAGAATAATGTATGCTAAAATACATTATAGGTAAGTACTTTATTAGGTAGGTGAGGAGTTGAAAAGATTATTTTTTTTAAATTTGATAATTTCAATTAATATCAGTTCCAAATTTGAAAAGTGCTCACTCGAACGAACGTACGTACTTACAAAGGAAATTATTTATAGTAAATGCAGCCTCTTGATGACTGCAAGGGCGAGGACAGGCCATTTGTCGCTGATGTTATCGAGCGCAGTTATTAATACATACATATTGTCGTAGAGTGCGACAATACGAAACAGAAAGGTTGCAGAGTACCTGCAAGGTGTAATCCATAAAATATGTTTGTTACACTATTGTCTACCTCTGTAAGATTTCTTATGCCGTCTTAACGGGGTTCCAGTAAGGACACACTTTTCTCAATTGTAAAATAAAACAAGAAATAAACAAATATAAGAAAGATCACATGGGGCTAGTTGTTTGGCCGACCGTCACATTTGACATCGTCACAAATTAACGATCCGCGCCATTTTGTTTTTTTTTTTTAATATTTAAACGGTCCCCGTTAAGGCTGATTCACACCAACGTCCGGTTCCGCTCAGTGCCGATATTGTTCCGCAAGACAACTTATTGATATGGTATGAATATCAATCAAGGAGTATGTGCCAAGACAAATTTGTGTGGCAGTATATCCTTCTGCCCACCCTTGTGATATTTAACTACTTATTTAGTTAAATAATTATTTTGAAGTGTAAAAATACTAACATCGCAGATTTTTTTTTATCAAAAACCATTTTTTATCACTAAATAATATTTTTTTTTATTAATTATTAAAAATATTATTTAGTGATAAAAATGGTTTGATAAAAATCTGCGATGTTAGTATTTTTACACTTCAAAATAATTATTTAACTAAATAAGTAGTTAAATATCACAAGGTTGGGCAGAAGGATATACTGCCACACAAATTTGTCTTGGCACATACTCCTTGATTGATATTCATACCATATCAATAAGTTTTCTTGCGGAACAATATCGGCACTGAGCGGAACCGGACGTTGGTGTGAATCAGGCTTTAACCGTCGATTTTTGGCGCGACGTGACAGTGGTTTGTCAAATTTTATGTCGGGTTGTTTGAAAAGCCATTGATTGAAAATTTAAAAACAAAAACTAGTTTGCAACTCAAGTTGCTTCCTCTGCATTTCAATGGTGATCCGCACACAATGCAACCAGTTTTCAACGTCGGCACAACCAGTCTCTCGCAACTCGCCGTTATAGTCTCATCTAGAATATGCTAGTGTAATTTGGTCCCCTTTCTATACCGTTCATATTCATCAGATTAAATCCGTACAACATCGCTTCTTACGCGGTATTGCATGGAGATTAGGGCGAGAAAGAGGCCATTATTCATATGATGAAATTGAACAATTATTGAAAGTGTCTTCATTAGAAAAGCGCAGGAAAGACTTTGATTTAATTTTAATTTACAAAATTATTAATTGTTTTATTGACTCACCTTCTCTGTTGCAACTTATCCAGTTCAACATTCCTTGCCGTAGACTCAGAAACAATGAATTACTGTTCCTCAATCATCACAATACTAATTATGAGTATAATTCTCCAATTTCCAGAATGTCAAGACTTGTTAACTCAAGCCATGGTCTTGAAATTTTTGGTAGCAGTCTAAATGATTTGTGTCATTCTTTATGACTCTACCAAAACTTTGACTAGACCATGGCTTGAATGTTCTCTCTTTTGTTTATTTTGCCTTATTTTTGTCATCGCTTCATTTATTATTATGTATATGCTATTCCTTCTCTGTTGCTCTTTTTTCCATTTCGTGTTTTATATGTATTTTTTGTAATTGGACTTTAGTCCGTTAATTTATAAATAAATAGTCGCCTGCGGATCGCCGTATTGGGAGCTGTTTTCGAGAAATTCGCAACATTTTCGAACAAGAAAACATTAAATTAGTTTAAATAAAAAATAATTTTGTTTTAAGCCACTTTATTTATACACATATAACAATTCGACCGGTTTCGGTTAAACTTAATCTTCTTCAGGAACGTATATATATATAAACGTTCCTGAAGAAGGTTAAGTTTAACCGAAACCGGTCGAATTGTTATATGTGTATAAATAAAGTGGCTTAAAACAAAATTATGTTTTATTTAAATTATAATGTCAAGCTACAAAGTGATTGCTTCCTTCGATAAATTAAATTAGTTCATGATGCTGGTAAAAAAAAACCCTTGTACTTATGATTATACCCCTATGGACATTTTTGAACGCAATGTGACAATGACACCGTGTACTGGGAGATTTTAACTTTTTTAAATTTTAAATTAAAAAAGAAAGACAATCATTGCCGAATTATGAATAACCTGACAATATTTGAAAAACTTCTACTACAATCATAGAAGTAGGAGTTTTTCATGAGATAGAGATTTCAAATGAGATAATGACTGAAATCGTAGCAGTTTGAGAAGCGTCGTGAGCGAATCTCGGTCGCCAACTAGTTTGCAACTGCTATCGTCAACTAGTTTTATTTGGGTTTCGGTTGCCCCGTGTGCGGAGGGGCTAAGCTGTCAAGCATTTCGGTCGTCAAAAATTACAGGCCGAAAATCAGCACTTAACAGGAACCTTTCAAATCCGCTGATCGTATATTTATGACGGTGTCGAACAATTGGCCGAGAGTGTATGGACCAGTGATTCCCAAAGTGGTCTATATCGACCCCCTGGGGTCGATTCCGACCTGCGAGGGGTCCACGTCAATGAAAAAAAAAATTGGGGGTGCATGAGACGTAAATGGGGGTCCACGAGAGTGGATTCCATTTAGACAGGCTGTCACCAAAATGTTGGCTTCCCGCAAATGTAATAATCCACCTCACAGATAGTACCTGTGCAGGAACTTACGTAATACTCTCTTATAATAGACATTAATTCTCTAATTATTTTAATTATAATAATTTTTTGTCGATTTGCTAGTACTTTTCGATTTCAAATCTCTACCGACTAGTGCTTTTTTTTCGGAGAAGAATTTTTGTTAATTTGCTAGTACTTTTCGATTTGAGATCTCTACCGACTAGTACTATTTTTTGGCGAGTTCGACTTCAATTGAATTTTTCATCGCGAAGGGTTTATTTAAAAGAACTAGCAGTTCCTGAAGCGTTTACAAAACTTTGAAGTTTTTCCCAACGCTAAAAAAAAAACAATATTAGGAAAGCAGGGGGTCTACACAAAAACCGAAAAAATCGGCAAGTGGTCTACGGGACAAAAAAGTTTGGGAACCTCCGGTATAGACGTATGTAAGTAGGGTATGAGAAGGTAGCTCACCACGTGCACGCTGCTGTGCAGGTTGGAGGTGAGGTGGTGGGCGTGCGGGTGCAGCTGCAGGGGCGGCTGCGGGGGCGGGTCCTGCTGCCGCCCGCCCTGCCGGTCCCCGCCCTTCTTGGCCGCCCGCTTCGCCTTGCCCTCCAGGAACCTGCGCTGCAGCGCGCTGGTCTCCAAGTTCTGTTGCTCGCACACGCCGCTGAACGACTGGTCGAAGCGCGGCACGCACTCGCTCTGGCGGCGCCGGTAGCTCTCGATCCTTCGCCTGGGGGACAATTCAATAACACATGCTTTTAATAACTCATAATAATCATTATGCAATCTAGACTGGTCATAAACTGTACACACCCCTAATGAGCCAGGCAACTCCTTCATATGAATGAGGGAGCACGTAGGACTATCAACAGGTCAGTAAAGTTCCAAGTTTACTATTGTAAAGGAACAGATTTGCAGAAGGTAGGGCACATCAAAAAATAATAGGGAATTTAAAAAAAAATAATGTTTACTTTATAAATATATCAAAGATCCTCAAAATATGCAATTATGGAGTGCCCTGGTGTATGGCAGTGAGGCGTGGAACTGGCAGAGGAAGGATGAACGTGGACTGAATGCTGTAGAAATGAGATCCCTGGGGCGTATGTGTGGGAAAACCGTGTAAAAATATGGATATCCGGAAAGAATGCAAGGCTGACGTAAGCCGTAATAAATAGGATTAAGAAAGGGAGGCTTAGATAGTTTGGGCATGTTGAGCGGATGAATGAAGAAAGGAGTGTGAAAAGAATGTATGACGCGAAAGTGAATGGAAGAAGTCAGAGACGCCCAAGGAAGACATGGCACGATCAAGTGAATCAAATACTTGAGTCGGGCCACGCCAAGAGTCAGAATAACAGAAGATTTTCGTATCGATAGTAATAAAAATACTACATAGAGTGAATTTAAACGTAGGGAATTAACACATTATATTAAGGGTCAGCACCCAAAAATACACACTTTGGTTTTTTAATACACGCAATACTACAAATGATTTATCCGTCAATTCTGTAGAGTTTATTATTTCTAATTTTGAAACTGTCAATTCGTGGTGGAATTCCATTTTAATGATTTAATAAAACAAATTTATAACTTTATTCCACTTTTATTTTATGACTGGACCGGTTTCAGCCTATGACGGCCATCTTCAGACTAGTACAAGTTGTTGTTAACCTACGGCTTATATACTTTTTTGGGGATGTCAGGGGTAGTAAACAATGATTTTACTTTAATTATAATTATTTAATTATATTCATCAGTATTGTTGCAGTTACTGAGAGTAAGATATCTTCTTATAAAGAACAAGAGATTTGATAAATAAGGTTAAAAAAACTTTTTAAAAGTTTAATAATAGGTATCTTTGTTCCTACTTAATAACTTTCTGAAAGATAATTAGCCTAATGAAGTAAACATGTCATTTGGTGCGATCAGAGATTTTCGTATACCAAATCACTGGCGATTCAATTACCTTTTTCAAATAGTCGGGTACCTAACATTACTACAAGTATTATTTTTACTGAACCTAACTGAACCATCATTCCAACCAAACCTAACTATTATTTATACAGAATTCGCTTACCGAATCTAACCTAACTATTATTTACACCGAATTCGCCTACCGAACCTAACTATTATTGATACCGAATGCGCCTACCGAACCTAACCTTACTATTATTTACACCGAATTCGCCTACAGAACCTAGCCTCACTATTATTTACGCAGAATTCTACTACTCTGCCTACCGAACCTAACCTAACTATTATTTATACCGAATGCCCCTACCGAACCTAACCTTACTATTATTTGCACCGAATTCGCCTACAGAACCTAGCCCCACCATTATTTACGCAGAATTCGCCTACCGAACCTAACGTAACTATTATTTATACCGAACCTAGCCTCACTATTATTTACACCAAATCCGCAATCTACCGAATCTAACCCAGAAGCTAATGTAATATAAGATTCTTCTCGTAATATTAGTTTGGAGGATATTTACGACAGCAATTTGGAGAAAGATAGTCAATTAGTCTCGCGAACCCAAACCTCATTGGAGATAAGAATTTATCTCATTAGGGATGCTGAAAAATAACTGCGACTTATTTTTCAGCTTCATTTTTCAGAATGAAATTATTTTATCGTATGGGTACACTTTTCGTTGCATAGAACTAACATAATGTTGAAGTACTTGGACTTGGGAGTCAATAACGTGAGTCATGAATTATATGCGTACAAACAATAATGTTTGTTCATTTCCGGACGGACAGTCAACCAAAGACGCAAATAAACGTAATTAGTAGAAATAAACGTAATTAATCCTTGATAAATTCTTGAAATACACAGACAGTAAACAACTGATTTGTGTGATAGCCGTGGAATCGTTTATTGGAACCGTTTACACAATATTTTCTAGGTAGTAATTACCTACTATGCACTCAATTAATACATTATCACGAACACATACGACTCTCGCACGTGTAGTATATAGTATTATAATAATAAACCAAATGTTAGGAGCAATTGGGTGAAGCTCTGACGAACTGCACATCTTGTTCCTTAAGCATATTATGTTCACTTCAAAAAACAATCCTTACATTGACTACAATCGTTCAATTTATTATTAATCGTACGATCAGTGAATACAATTCGAATCTGATGATAAAAATAATTTATATTCTCGTAGTAAGCAATCTCTTTGTGGTTAGACATATTTAAACAAATGAACAAAATAACTTTGTATAAGACCACAGATTAAAATTGTCAATGTTGTAATTAAAATGTTATTCTACCCTGATGGTTTTTAGGCTAAGCGAAACCGGTCTGTCATTAAAAGTAAAATTGAATCTATGGTCTTATACAAAGTTATTACTTCATTTTCATTAAATAATAGAGAGGCACATAATAATAAAAATTACAAGTTTTGACTTTTATTACTACCAGTCTCAAGTTATTTTATGAGTTATTACTTAAAATATTATTAATTGTTATTAAGTATTATATTCGTAGATTCCCTAGCACAAGAATCATAGAAAGCGTATGTGAGTGGCTGAAAACAGAAACTAAACTATTGCCAGCTTTGTTAATCTAACGAAATGCCTGATTCGAAAATCTGGGGATTTTGGGAGAAAATCATTAATGGTTAACGCTTTTAAAAATTAATTAGAGTGGTAGATACTCTAAGTATCGCCCTGGTGAAAGACCACCATTCAGAATCGAAACGTTGCTTGAAATGGCTTAAGCCGTGTTTGGTGACCAGATCTGAATAGCCAGGTACTTCCCAACCTTCCTCTTCCCGATCTCCTTCCCCTCCCCACTACCTTCAGCCTCACAACATACCCAATTTGGGGATGCCATAGTCTCACTGGCTCTAGACGGTTGGGAGCAGTTGAGACTCTTGTGCGGTTTTCATGTAAAAAAAAAAAAAAAATTGATTATCGGTAAATTTTCAAGACTCTAATATTCTCATAACCAACAATTTTGTTATTGGGTCGGGATCGTAAGCATTGGCATCACAAAATATTTTATAAATTCAAGCGAGCACTTATTTCAAAGCAGAAAAAAAAGCATTGTACTATACCACTAATATTCATTAATCATATTTTTTAAGAAACAAATGTAGAATATTGGCATTTTTTTTACTTGTATTATTGTTATTCAATGTCCTCACTGTCTACTGAAAACCACATACATATGTTATTTGTTATATTCACACAGTTTTCCGTTACCTTATAACATATAATACTTTAATATTGATGTTTTAAAGCACCAACACATTAACAGTGTTCAATATTATTTCATTTTCTTTGCCTTAAGAAATTTGTTCATATATATACTATTTATACACATACTTTACATCTAGGTTTTTTATACCCTTACCTTCTCATCATGATTTAAGATAGTTTAAATTTGCATACATATCTGCTGTACATTATTTTCTCGTTGTTATATTGGGTTACTGACGGCCTCCGTGGTCGAGTGGTAAGACACTCGGTTACGAATCCAGAGATCGCAGGTTCAAAACCGGCGTGCGCAAATAAATTTAATTTAAATAATATGTGTCATGACACATTTTATTCATATAAAAATAATGTATACTAATTTTGCATTCCAGTTGTAGATTATCTAAGTATCGACCTGGTGAAAGACCAACATTCAGAATCGAAACGTTGCTTGAAATAGCTTTATCCATGTTTGGTGACCAGATCTGAATAGCCAGGTACTTTCCAACCTTCCTCTTCCCATCTCCTTCCCTTCGCCACTACCTTTATCCGCATAACATACCCCAATTGGGGATGCCATAGTTTCACTGGCTCCAGACGGTTGGGAGCAGGTGAGACTCTGGTGGGATATTGACTATTAAAACTACGAGTTAAACTATCACAAAACTGCGCTATATAAACTCACTGTTATTATTATTACTTGGTACAGAAAACTGCTTAGGTACCCGAGTAATTTATTGTAGATGATTTTTTTTTCAATACTATTACAGAAGGCTGTCGTTAATATTGCGCAGAAAACATTTATTAATATCTGGAAACAAGATAGTTTTGAATTTATTTGACATATTGCTCCTCGATTCTGAGCAGTATCGTATCATCAGTACTGGCCTGCATAGATTGAGCATTTTGAAAGAAGTGATAAATCTCTGTTTGCCTGAACACTCGAAAGGGAATTAATTGCGACTCTTCGGTGTTTCTCGCCGGACGAACGTTTGAACGGCTTCGGAGCAGAGGAATTACGTCATATTGATTGGAAAAACTAATCGGGCGACAAACATCGCCGAGTGAAACCCCCGAGATAAACTTCTTCGAGAAGCCGAGTAGGCAATGAGATTTATATCAATTTAAAAAAATCAACGTAATAATCAGCGGAGTATGAAAGGACACGTTAGCACATAGTCAGAAGGTTTACTAAGTACCTACTTAAGTAAGTTAAGTACCTACTTCTTCCAAAAGGTTTATGGACAATGTGGCGTGTTCTTAAACTAACGCACAACTCATGCGGGGAGGTATATTCTTTAAAATCGCTGTTCAATATGTCACGTGTGAAATTGTATACCTATGTTGGATAATTAAACACATTGTCTTACTTTTTAATATCTTCTGTTTGTTTGTGAGCAGTTTCAACGAAAATATTTAATTTAATAATCCAAAATTGCAAGTAAGATTTGATCATGGAAAAGATCCCATAATTACTTCTTCTAACTCTTGGTGGACTATCATCGTCAAAGTGGTGGTTCTGTGCTATTTATTTGCAAGGCCTGTATCATTTACTTATTCTATTACTGTCTACTGTATACATTGAAGGTGGGGCCAGTACTCACACAGGATAAAATGGCTTTTAAACACAAGTTATGCTCAGTGAAAAGGTCTGTACTATAAGTTGCTCCTTCTAGATCCTGGTGGACTATCCTCCTCCAAATGTAATGGTTCTCCGTAGTACTGTATCAAAATATATCTAGCTGTTAGAAATAACAGCTAGATGCCGCCAACGTCTAACGCTATTGACGAAAATTTGCGCTAACAGTTAGATATTATTACTAAAAATATTAGTACCTACATACGAATATTCTTCGACGCTCTTATTATTGTATTAGCGTTAGCGCCAAGTAAACAAAAAGGTGTAAGAGTTTATGCATCGTAAGCGACATTATGTGTATCTTTTTATACTTTCTTACTAAACGTTTTAGTGGAATATCCTATCCGAAACGCGCGATACGTAGCTCCAAGAGTCAAGCGAATAAAATAATGGCTAGGTAAAATAATGACGGCACCTAAAATGTAACTGTTATGTATAATTCTCCGAATGTCACCAAAATATCTAACAGCTAGATATATTATAACGACGCCTCGTATTGTCATGTACCTATTATTTTAGTCTTTAAAAAGGTGTAAAGAGTGTGTGCGTCGTCGACAATATTATACGTAGTTTGGAATAATCTTTTGGTTATACTTCTTCTAACTAGACATCTCTGTGAACTTTCCTATCCGAAACGGCCGATACGTAGCGCCTAGAATCAAGCGACGAAAATAATGACAAGGCAAATATATCTAACAGCTAGTTACATTATAACGACGCATCACATTGTCATGTACCTATTATTTTATTCTTTAAAAGGTGTAAAGAGTGTGTGCGCCGTGCACAATATTATACGTAGTTTGGAATAATCTTTTGGATATATTTCTTCTTACTAAACATATCTGTGGACTTTCCTATCCGAAACGGCCGATACGTAGCGCCTAGAATCAAGCGACGAAAATAATGACAAGGCAAATATATCTAACAGCTAGTTATATTATAACGACGCATCACATTGTCATGTACCTATTATTTTATTCTTTAAAAAGGTGTAAAGAGTGTGTGCGCCGTGCACAATATTATACGTAGTTTGGAATAATCTTTTGGATATATTTCTTCTTACTAAACATATCTGTGGACTTTCCTATCCGAAACGGCCGATACGTAGCGCCTAGAATCAAGCGACGAAAATAATGACAAGGCAAATATATCTAACAGCTAGTTACATTATAACGACGCATCACATTGTCATGTACCTATTATTTTATTCTTTAAAAGGTGTAAAGAGTGTGTGCGCCGTCCACAATATTATACGTAGTTTGGAATAATCTTTTGGATATATTTCTTCTTACTAAACATATCTGTGGACTTTCTTATCCGAAACGGCCGATACGTAGCGCCTAGAATCAAGTGACGAAAATAATGATAAGTAAAACATATATAACAGCTAGATATATTATAACGACAATGTCTTTTCATCGAGCTGTTATTTTACAACAGGGGATTATTATTATTAAAACCAATAGGCTCGTTATTCATTATTTTTGCTAGTTAGTTTTATGTCAATCTCCTACTCGTTTAGTTTGGCGCGTTTTTACTCGTCGCGCGTGCATTCGATGTGTTTTTGTGAATTGAAGAATACGATCAATGGTGTAGTTGTCTAATGTTTATATTTTGTTTCACGGCCAAAGTGCAAATACCGAGTAAGCAAATAAATTAAGTTTTAGTAGACAATACGACGCAATATATTATTTTACTTTTTTACTATTGTATTTGCATTATTAGCTCATATAATTCAACGTCTAAACTTAATAATAATAATAAATGGATACATTTTATAGCACCGTTTTCGTGGGAAAATCACCTCAAGGACGCTTTGTGTACTTATATGTAATTTAGAAAATATAGTATATTGGTAGTTTACCAAAAAATAGTCAACGTCGGCGTTATTTTCAACGGTTATATTTAACAGTTAACAATCGCCAACGATAACGGCGTTGGCGTTTTTTCGAATTATATTTAACGCCCAGTACTAGTTCTCCGTGTTGGTCTCTTATATGGAAACACCTGTATTATTTTTTGCTATAGTTTCTAGCCATCACAAATGAATTCAATCAATCCAACCGAACTTTTTCTTCTACCTCACTATTTTCAGGATCTTCTCCATCTTGATAGAGATTCGGGGTAACCTGAGAGCTGAACAACACGCTTCAGACAGATAGCAAATACACTCTTTGGTGATACATTTGTCTTTAGGGTTGTCCAGAGAAATGATACTCATTTTTTTCCCTTTTTTATGATTAATCCCTCACCATAGAGGAACAAAAAACAAATAACTCTATAATAATAATAATAATATTTGGACGATTTGTATAGCGCCGTTTTTGTGAAAAATCACCTCAAGGGCAAGCATTATTTGTGTGTATTCCGATCGATTGAACCTGAATTGCACTATTTTCTTCGTAAATATTTGCATAAATTTAGTGCATAAAGCAGTAAATAATAAATAGTCCAAATTGTGCAAATTATATAGGACATGATATATTTTCTTTGAAACATGTTTTATTCATCGCATAGGTAAAAAATAATATTTTGCATTTAGCATAATTTTTATTTGTTTTGCAACAGATTCTATCAATGTTCGCAATTTTCGCGAATTTTCACATAACATTTACAGCATCTACATCAAGCGAAAATGTAAAAGAATAAATTAAAAATCTCAAATTGACACGAGAAAGTCAAAACACTATAAGAAATGTTAATTACTTCGCCAACAACATGCCGATATACACGATTTTAAATTAGGGACGTTGTCAGCGTTTAACAGCGTTATGCCATGATACAAAAAAAAACTTAAATAACGAAATGACAAATATGCCTGGTCCACATTAATTTACGCAAGGGGGTGTATACTCGTATAGTAATATGCATTTAATTTCAGTAATATTGTAAACTTTAGCCGTGAAAAATCGAAGGATGCAAGTTGCCTTGCCGAGAAAAAATATTAGCTGCTTTAATCCACCCGTTTCAAATATAAAATAAAATTATAGATAGGTACTTTATCGCGTGCCTACTTTTGAAAAAACTCTTTTTTAATTTGACACATCCATTAGTTTGAATTTTGAAAGTTCACACTCGTACGTCCGTACGTACTTAGGGAGGAAATTATTTATAGTTAATACCGATCGTTACCATTACGCTTGGATGATTGTGGAATGTTTTTTAATTTGTATTAATAATAAGGAACCCGCCTACAGAACATGCATAAATGTACATTGCATTATATTGAAGATTTTAGTTCACACAGAAGCTGCTTTAATACTAATCACGAGGCAAAAAATATACAATACGCTCACATTGATTTTGGTGTTAATTAATTGGAGTTTGTTAACTTTAACGGTTTATTCTTATTACCGGTGTAAGACACACGAGCGGTTTAGTGCAGGTTTTTAATACCTATCGACTTCTAAGAAACTATATATCTTTTTTATTCGTCGTCTACGTCATTAAAAAATAAACTTATTGCCTGGATGTGTTTTTGAGACGGTTCAACGCATCCTTACACGTGGTCTTCAATGTAGTATAAATAAATACACGTTATATTCTTTAAGAGGACATAACACTCCAAAATCGGGGGGTTTGCCTGAGATTCACATTTGAATTAGTTGTGATGATTCTGTAATAATAATATCAAATGTTTCAACGGATCCACACGGGGTGTAGGTTAATTTATATTTTGGATTAATAAAAATTAACCCTCACCATTATTTTTTTTACCGTAAACCATTTTTTTTTTAAATATCAAATTGTTTTTCGACAATAACATTAGGGGTAAGCTTAGAGTATACTAGAGGTAGCCCAAGCCAAGGCAGTGAAGTCAGTTTTGGACTTGTTTTTGATGATTTTAACATGACTCGGCGCACCTGGGCGTGGCTAAGACTAAGACTACGGTATTTATACATCCATTCATATCACATATCGACATAATGTTTTTGTGTATTCGTATAGCCACTTTTTCACAGTATTTTTATCAACAAAAATAAAGCATCTAACCTAAAAAACCGTTTAGTTGTGTCAAGTTTAGTGGCATAATAAAAAATGTGGGCGGAGTCCCGCCGTTAACCAGCGAAGATAGCCAGCTTAAGATCATTGCGACAGTATATAAAAGCGGTCCAAGAAATTTGTTGTCTCTTTCTCTCTCATGGTGTACGATGTAAAAACTCGGAAAAAGTGATTTATTACAATTTCGGATGGGTTGGGTAAAACAAATTAGCTATCCCTCCATATATTGTTACTTCAAGGGGGTAAGCATCAGATTTTATTTTTCCGTGCGATGAATTAGTTACTTCCCCAGAGATTCCGTTGAAAACATTTCAGATTATAGTAATATGTTTAACAGAATTAAGTATGACAAACATGTTTTTTTTCGTCCCGCCTTTCGAGTTGCGTCGTTTACGATTCGGTTGCCGCTCAACACCCGGCCGATATGGATGTCGATTCTGTGGCTGACGTTACGATGAATGAATAAGTTATTTTAATGAATACTTAGTGAAATTTTAAGTTTAATATTTTGACTTCACTTACCTGTAAATAAATAGTTAGTGTATTTTTACACTAATTAATAGAACACGTACGATAGAACAGGAACATATCGACTGTGTTTAGTTCAAAGGCGTTATTCCACATTTTTTGCAAAAAAAAATGTAGGTCTTAGTGATAAGGTCATGTTATGCTTGACATATTTTTTAAATTTTTATATGAATACCGCACAAGAGTCTCAACTGTTCCCAACCGTCTAGAGCCAGTGAGACTGTGGCATCCCGAAATAGGGTACGTTGTGAGGCTGGTGGTAGTGGGGAGGGGAAGGAGATAGGGAAGAGGAAAGTTGGGAAGCACCTGGCTATTCAGATCTGGTCACCAAACACGGCTAAAGCCATTTCAAGCAACGTTTCGATTTTGAATGGTGGTCTTTCACCAGGGCGATACTTAGAGTATCTACCACTCTGGAACGTGCCGCAAATATACTTTGCATTATTTTTTTTTGTATGAATTAAATGTGTTATGACACATATTAATCAAATAAAAGTTATTGGCGTACGCCGGGTTTGAACCCGCGACATTTGGATTCGTAGTCGAGCGTCTTACCACTCGACTATGGAGGTTGTCAATTTGATTTGATTTGTCCTGATCATAATTTGATAAAATACTGAAACGGGCCGAGAATCGGTAGTTAACGGGGCTATTATTTGAAATGGCAGCGGTAAAAAAACTCATAATGGCGCTAATCACCGATTTGCGAGTGTAAAATTTGACAGTGGTTCAAACCACTAAGCTTAAGTTTGCTTGCAAAAAATGTGGAATAACGCCTTTGACCTAAAAACACAGTCGATATGTTAATAAATTTATTCTATTTTTAAGTCTCTATATATATTTTTTTTTGTAACGTCCCTCACTGATTTATTTATATGCCCTCTTAAATTAAAATAGTAATATAGTTGAGGTGGTAATTTAGCTAGACAGTTTGTTTCCGAGAACGTGGTTGGCGTAATGTAATGATCAAGGCAAAAGTATTCTTATATAGAGTTAGTATAATGCTCGTGTTGGGGTGAACGGTGAACGGGTCACCGAGGACATTGAGCTCTTCTACTCTCTACTGGCTCTAGCCGAGCTGAGAACAGTGGCGTATAGTGATTTTTTACGACTTTCGTGAAATTCCGTAGGTACGATGTTTAAAAAAATTCATAAAAACCCCGCCCAGTGTTTTTTTATCACGTATTCCGTGAAATTCCCTCACAAAAAAATATCAAAGTTAAATATCAATTTTTCATGGAACAATTATTTCAAGAAGTTAATATTTTCACGTTTAATTTAATACAAAACGTTTAAACGTGTATAATAATTATGAAAGCGGTCGTATTTGATCATAAAAGTATTAAAAGGTCAGAAAACACCTTATTGCTATACGTAACACTTTGTTAAACACGTGTTTAGAAAGGGGGAATGCGCAAATATGTTTGTCAAAAATAAAAACGTAAGAACATGCCGCCATTTCTATCAACTGTGGTGATGGTTTGGTATATGAAACTAATATTCAAATGGATTCGAATTTAATCGTAAAAAATGGTTAGTATAATAGGTTGGGTTATAAATTATAAACATAAAATAAAAAGTTTTTCTCATGGCAATATAATTGTTTTAACAAAAAATAATCTATATCAATGAATAAATGTTAGTTTTGAAAAAGTAAATTACAATTGTATGAAACATGTATTTGGCCCGTTTTAAATATATTATTTAAAATAAGACTTATTTTAAGAGTTTTGGTGTAAACAAGCGAGTGCTTCAATCTTAAGCATATTTAAGTAAGTACCTACCGGAATTTTCAATTTTTTTTTGTTTAACCTTAAACTTCTTGTTACGTAAAAAAGTCACTGCACACCCACTGGCTGAAACAGTGTTGGCTTATGTCAATTTATAATATTTACAAAGAAAGGTTAGCTGTGGGAAAGCCCTGAAATACATATATACAAAACTGGTGTTAGCTATGTGAATACCAATGTTACATAAGATTCAACTATCTAAACAACCACTTACGTAAAAATATTATGATTAACGACCATCTTCTTTGCGGAAGGGAAGGGTTTAGAGCCGTTATGTTTTCATAACGAAAGGGTTAACATGCAGGTACATAAACAATAAAAAAACTCGGAAACTTTTTCCGACCTTCCAAGTTACGATACTTATTGAACAAAACAAGATAAACTTTTGAAAACATTTTCTGGCGCGATAAGATCTCAGTGGGGGGCACTTTGCCCGTACATTCCACTGACTGGATTCCAGCTGTACGTGTAGGAAGTGGAGGGAGCTCTGAGAGAGATATGGTTAAGGATATCAGCAATAATTATACGGACTAATCAATTAAATAAATGTAATGGATGTTTTAAATATTATAAAGTTTGTAAGTACCTTAATCTTTCGACAACGGCCTGTCTTTTGGGTGGCAGGCCATCTCCGCAGGGCCCCTGGAGCCCCTGCAGCCCCTGCTGCGGGAGGGTTGGGGGAGGGGGGCGCGGGAGCAGGCCCCCAGCATCCACACACCCGCCCCCGGCTCCCACGATGTGATCCACCGTGTCCAAATACACCCTACGAAACTATCATTACCCCTCACACGCACTTGCAAACAAACACTTTCGAATCTCTGTTCCCGCGACTTTGGAATCTTCACTTATCATCAGTCACTTTCGTCACTCAAGTCCGCATCTTGACAGAAGGACTTTCAGATTCGAGGGTTTGAGCGAAAAGCCAGCTCCAGCGGATCTAGGCTCTGACAAGAAGTAGGGTATTGATAAGACCGCTGTCACCGATTTGTACGAGAGTGCGCGCAACGGTCGCACGTTTCAACTGACTTGTTTGACTTGCTCCTTTTATAAACTTTAACCGCAATCAAAACATTTCAAAAAACCTATTTATTCGCATTTATTGGTACATAATGATATTTTAAACGTTAACTTTGAACACTTTGTTTTACAAAAAGTAGTCTACTTGCCGAGAAAACAAAAACATCGAGTTAACAGGTTGTTTATACGTTTGTGATTTATGAAACTATTAGCTGTCAAAATGTTTACTTATTAAAGATTGCATGTTTTGGTCGTTGAAGAAGCATTTTAAAGTCAAAATGAATAAAACAAGTTCTGATAATTCACAAAATCCGATATAGATCACTTATTCACAATATTTTGATAGAAACAATATTTCGTTAGTATTGTTTTTATTCCTTTGGGCACTGAACATTACTTTCGAAATGTAAAAAACTTTATCTCCAAGGCGAGATGCACAAAACTGTATGAGAAATATTTTTTGGCATTAAAGGTAGTCCAATTGACGATGATATTAACACATCGAAAGTTCTTATTGACAACACAAACACCAAACCACCCATTGAGATGTACCAATAGGTACTAGCTAACGCTGGTGGCCATTTTCCTATGTAACGTCTGGGTTGCCAGTAGTAATATATTGCCTTATTATCCGTTACACCAACGCTTTTTCTTTTAGGAGGAAGTGTAATTCAAGATGGTAGTCCAAAACTCATTTTATACAAAAAAAAAAAACCTGTTTTCATTTTTTTTAAATATTTTTGTTAATCTGTTTTACCACTATCCTAAATCAATTATAAATATTTGAATACCAACAGTGGAATGATGGCTGCGGCTATCATGTCAAATAATTATTTATTCTACCGCGTTTGTAAATGCTTTTCCATGCGCATTCAGTTAAAATTTTGCGGAATTTACTTTTATTTTGACTCTTTTACTAACTTTCCTTACATAAAGGATATACAAACGTTTTTTTTAATATTTATTCAAATAAAATGAATAGGTTATTTCCGTGTTGGTTTATTTTTGCAATGTGAATGAATAAACACATTTTTGCTTCAGTGCTTATTTTTTAAACGCAATAGAAACCGGAAAAAATGCAAGGATGATCTAAGCGTAATGAATAGGATCAAGAAATGGACGCTTAGACGATTTGGGCATGTACAGCAAATAAACGAAGAAAGGAGTGTGAAAAGAATATATTATGCGAATTTGAATGGAAAATGAAGTCGGGGACGCCCGAGGAAGACATAGCACTACCATGGTAAAGCGCCCTTGAGGTAGTATCTCTGTCACCAAAACGGCGCTATATAAATCAACCCATTATTATTATCAAGTGAATCAAATATTCGAATCGGAGCATGTGAAGAGTCAGAATAACAGAAGATTGTATATGAAACAATTTATGAATGTGAACGAAGCAAAGAGTGTGTGCCAAGACAGAGTTTTATGGTGGTCCATCCTCTCTGCCCACCCCTGTGGAGAAACGGCGTGATGGTTAGTTAGATAGAAACTCAGAGCAATAATATACTTGCTCTGAGGTTAGAAACCTTTTATAAATATTTGAATTACATCTAGCATTTTTGGTGACGTTTTTATAATAAAGTTCTAAATAAAGTACTTAGTGAATATTGTATTATAGAATGCTTATTTTGGAGACGTAATTTGACAGCTGTCAATGTGTGGCAAGAAGTTGTAGATGATAAAATTTTGCCGGTAACAACCGCAAGTTGCAGCTAACGTTTATCAAGTCAAAACCTTGTTGCGCTAAGAGTATTTTTTAAATCACGATTTATAACAAAAAGAAAATAACCTCTCGTCTTGAACAAATGCTAACAAAAGATTTATTATTTAACTCGTGAAGGCAAAACTTGAAGATGCAAATTAAAACGTTCGTTTTGTACTTCATAACATTCACGGTTAGTTATTTAAAAAAATCTATTTGATAAAAATTTATAAAGTTTTTGGAAATGTTGTATTTAAAAAATGCCAGATTAAATCTTAATTCAATCCCTTATTAAAATAACATAACTTAGGTAAATCACATGTATATAAAAAAATTCTAGGATTTATTTGCTGTTGGATTGGTGGTGCCATTAATCAGCGCTCATGTGACGTCTCTCGGAGGGTCCCACTTTGTTGTGGGGCTCATGGGATCATTCTACTCCGGTTTGCAGCTGTTTTCTGGGCCCATTATAGTAAGCTCACTCTAAAATAAGTATCTTCCCACTTAATCGCAAGCCACTGTCTATCCAATTTCTGGTAAAGGCCTCCCTAAACTGGTTTCACTCTTGTCAGTTTCATGCCTTGCACTGCTTATCTTGATTGATCTGAAAGTTTTATCTGAAGGCAGCCTTAAGTCACAATATGTCCAACCCACTTTGTTCTGCTAAATATGCCTTTCATACTTCCTAATTAATAATACCAAAGTACTTCACTCAAATGACGAGTTTGAACTTCTTCAGTTGTGGAGTTTTTATGATAAATAATCTCACTTTAATGATTATAATTATGTTAAGTATGTCATATATCTGTTAATATGAAGATATCTTTGATAGTAATAAATCTTCTATTCATTTCAGGGCAGCTTTAGTGACATCAAGGGAAGGAAGCCTATCCTCATAGCTACGCTACTGTGTTGTAGCGTAGCTTATTTATTGATTGGTGTAGTTTCGTCAATCTATGTTTTACTGGTACTCCGGATTATTCTAGGTTAGTACAACACACCATGCGTGTCAATATAGTTCCTATGCATTTAAATACACAAAAGCCTTCTCACCTACTGACTTTCCATGATTTAATTCATTTGGTAATATTATAATACTAATAACAAAGGAATTTTAAGAAATAGTTAAGTACGTGACAGAAATACATGGCGTAGGAGATGACCAAGTAAAATTTAGGATAATAGGTATGTCTTTATGTAATGATGTATGGATAGGAAGGAAGCAAGAAGTACAAGTCAGTGTTTTTTAAGAAATGATTTTTGTCTTTCTGTAAAACTACAGTTTTCACTGCTATATCTCGTTAGAAAATGTGACTTTCATGTAATGTTATGACAATGTCAGCTTTAAAATGTAAACAAACATGACGGCTCTCATACATACACAGAGCTTAGATAAGGTGTAGATGCCTGTAAAAAGTGCACTGGGTCAAAGCAAGTTCTTTGATGTTGTGTGCAGAGACCTTAGAGGTAAATAAATCATTAATAACCCGTTGAAGAAGAATGTTTTAAGCGTTTGTTTGGTACCCAGGCGCCAAAAACTAAGTCCTTCGTAATATAATTCGGTACAATTACAACTACAGGAAGTATAAAAAGTTATATTGTCACAATATCCGTAACATTGAAATGTTTGGCTTATACAGATTATAATTTATTTGAATTGATTTTAGGTATATTCAAGCATACTCAAACGCTAGCCAAAGCCGTTGTTAGCGACGTTGAGAAGAATGATAAACAAGCTGATGTTTATGGAAAGATGTTAGCCTTGTCTGGAATTGGAATAGCTCTGGGGCCGATGATTGGGGGCCACATTTCTGAAGATAACCCTGAATCAGGATTTTCAATAGCATGTTCCGTTGCTTGTTTAGTATTCATATTCAATGCTGGTAAGTTGATTTTATTTATTTTCATTGCATATGTGTATCGACATATTCTTACTAAATGAACCATGCATTGGATAGTAATTTCTATGATTTTTTTAAAGGAGTGATATATTTCGTCAGCACATCTCAGAAAAGCAAGAAGGGATCTCATCCCCACTCTAAACACCACGCTCCCAGCTACTTGGAAGTTATTTCCGATGGATGGACCAAATCTATCCAAGAACTCAAGGAAGTGGAGTGGCACAAGTATTGGGACATCTTCTTGCTAAAAGCTTTGACCGGTTTCAGCATGGGAATATTTTATTCCAATTATTCACCGTTGTTGAAAACTATCTATGGTTTATCACCCAAGTGGATAGGGTACACAATATCATTCCAAGGTGTTGTCGGGGCTATGTGCAGTTTTTTTATTAAGTATATTAATGCAACATTCTATAAGAATGATTCAGAATACTCTGACAGAAATTTGCATTGCTTCTTAGTTATAACAGTAACGTTTTTAATGTTAATATTGTGTAACTCTTGGTTTTTATTTGTAGTCTTATTGATTCCAATGGCTGTAGGAAATGCCATTCTACGATTGGTAGGATTAGAAATAATTGTACATAAATCCCCAAATAATCAGAGGGGATCCTTGATTGGTGCTTCCAACAGTGTGAGGTCTGTTTCAGGAATAGTGGCTCCAGCCGTTGCTGGTTATTTAGGAGATAAGTTTGGTTTGCAATATGTTTTAACTGCTTCTTTAATCTCTTCTTTCATTGGGACAATCATAGCTTTAGTCTATAAGATGAAGACAGCGAATAAGAAAGTGCCATTGAAGAAAAAACTGTAAAGCGTCACTAAGTTGTTATAACCCAATTAAATACTAGATATTAGTTTTTTTATAAGAAATTATACACATAATACATATAAACAAAACCAAACTGACACGTACAAGTATGATAAACAAAATTTTACAAAGAAGTATTTACAATTTACTACACTGACTATATTACCAAACCAGATACAAACAAAATGTGTTTACAAATGTACATGAATATGCAAAGAAGATGAATTAGAATATCAATCTATGTACTTTATAAGGTCAGTTCAGTGCCAATCAAAAATGAGCTAATTATGGTTATAAATACGCCACTAAAATACTATTCCTAAAACTAGTTTATAAATATTTTGTTTGTTAATATGTATTGTGTTATCAGATCATTAAGGTTATTGCAGTATTATGTACAAATATTAGTCTGATAAAAATAGAACAGACATCTGTGGCTATTCCTTGGATAATCGGTTGGACTCTATTGCCAAATATTTTGTTCTCTCTTATTTATCTCATTTATTTTATATGAACTATTTTATTTTTAAACCAGGGATAAGAAGTAGTTACATATATTATATTAAATATAATATACTAAAAAAACCTTTACTTTTCATAAGAATAGCCATGTATGCCTGTCCTCTACTAATAAGAGATTGTGATACTTGATTCCAGGGTTGTTATACATAACTTTAAATTCAATTTGTCGAGTTCTTATGATTTTTGTATCTTGTTTATTAAAAAGTTATATTTTATTTACATGTTGAAATATATTAATATTTTTTCACAAAAAACACTTTGTATTTATTAATTTGACAAAATATAATTAAAATAAATTTGCTGCTGAATAGTGAGAGTAGAGTGTGGAACAGTAAATGGGGAAATTTAATAATAAAGTTCTCATGCAAATTACCTAACAACTGATTTTGTCCCATTAAATGTTATATGACATACGAGTATAAATTATGTGATGAAATAATCACTGTTAATTACATGAATCCTACATTTCAAATTATTGATATTTATTTACCATTGCAAGTCATTATTTAATATTTTGTATTGTTTTTGCAGTCATTTTTCTTGCCCCAAAGTCATAATATTTAAAATAATGAAAACAATTGAAAATCTCTAGTAGAGTTCCTATCAATCAATTGTAAATAATATTTAATTAAAGACTAGGCAAACCCTTAAACATGAAAATTACCTACACATCATACTTCGTACCTGTTTACTCTTCTAAAACTCCTAACCTTTCAACAGCTTAAATATTTAAATGGCCAACCATACGAATATAATGATGCATTCACTCAAATTTTTAAAAAAAGATGTCTGCCCTCTGACTCTTTACTGCTAAAGTCATCTTGAAATTTCATTTGACGACGGCAATACACATCCAATACAGAGATCGTCTGTTGGCTCTAAATTAAACCAGGTTTTTTGTCTCTTCTGGTTACCTTGTGCGGAAAAAGAATTTGCATCGCCGTTATACCCATTGTATAATGTTATTATTATTATTTTATAAAATATTAGTGGTTGATTCTCTCCTCTTTCCTTAAATCTATAGTTTATAATATTAAAAAATGAACCGACTAAGAATAACATCATCAATGGTAGGTATATGACTTATTATTTGGGAAAGCAGTTTTTTTTGTCAACGGCCCTCCTTACTAGCTATGAAATTTAAATATAGAAAAGTACTTTGGTGAGAGGGATGTAATATTTGATTTAATCGGATTGAATTTAAGCTAGGGATAAGGTTTGAAAAAAATCCCCAAAAAAACTCTAACAAGAGAGTGGCAGAGTTGTATTGAAATAGCCCCAGATCTATTTTTGGTGATTTATTTCAGATTTATAGCTTAACCTGATCTAAGTGGTTGTCCCATACGTGATCCATTGGCGGTTATCCCTGTATGCGGCTGTTACACATTTGATCCGTGGAGTATGAATGTCGGTATAAAGGTGGTGGTGGTGGTCGTCATTGTTCCAAAATGGCGCTTCAACTGGAAACACTTCTTGTTTATGCATCGTTACAATTATAGTGAAAAATATTTTTTAGTTCTCGTATTTATCCTTTAAAACCTTAAACATAGCGATGAAAAACTCAAATTTGTAAAAGTAAAATTTTCATGGAGTTCGCCGCTAGTAAGGAGGGCCGTTAAGTACTGCTATTTACTAAATCACTATCTACCACATGATTGATTCTGCTTGAACTTTCAATAAGTAATCTGAAAAAGTCTGCAATCTATTTGTGAGTGAAAGTGCATCATCAGCTAATTTTCATGCCATTTCATCCCTCTTAGAGTTGTAATGGTGGTGAAGCTTGGACCCTGGACTGTAGAAGGTGTCGGGCTGAATGTAAGTGTCGGTTACGGGTCTTTCTATTGTGAACATCTTGTTGTGGTATATATTCTCCGTATTCTTGTTATTTAATGGTTTGATTATGAATGAACCAGAATCCTTTCCTCCTCTTTCGCAGTTTCACACAGGCCAGGATTGTACTGAATAGCACCCCAAATTCAACCAATGAAATGATGAGGATGATAATCAAGAAACCAATGTATTGCTGTTGATACCATATTTCCACCTTTGTGAGACATCCCTGAAAAAGAAATAAATAAACATCAAAGTAAAACAATTAATCGAATGGAAGTGTCGAATACTAAAGCACACGAATAATTAATGGAAACAATGTAAACAAACTTAGCTGCCCTCAAGTAAAAATAGATATTATGTATTTCCAATCTCCAGAAAGGGAAGCAACAGACAAAAGAAGAATCACCAAAACATACTTCATCAAGGAATATTCTATCAAACTTACTGTAGAGAGAGAATATTATTTTATACTTTTATATATTTATGTTATTTGCATCACTCTAGGATGAGCAAAGCATTACCTCGCAGTGATAAAAAGTATCTCATCCTCAATAATTTAGAGCTTATTAAAAGCAGTGAAATGAAGGAAGACATACCTGGCCATATCTAAAGGGAGTAAAGTGCTCAGGCAGCAGCTCTTGACAGATGGATTCGTTGGCAGGTTTGGGGTCTAAGTAAGAAGATGTAACTTCGGCGGGTACACAGTACGTGAGGGGCACGATCAGGTCCCGGGGGCCCAATCGGTGCAGCTGCCACAGAGACATGTCGTAATTTCTTCCATCGGTCATTCCACAACATTCAAACTGAAAAATAATATGTAAAAGGTTTAGAAATCAACATCTTTACAATGATTTCAAAACTGACTAATAATTATAACAAAGTAAGTTTACAAGTTTTTTGTAAATCTAAGAATCTCTTCAAGACATACAGGTTTAATTAGTGAAGGTGAAACCTTCTGTATAGTCAATACCCCCACCACCCGCAAGTGAGACATATTACGACCTATGTACGTACAACGTCAAAAGTGGACCATGTACACTTAATAATAATAATAATACTTGGATAATTTGTATAGCGCCGTTTTTGTGAAAATACACCTCAAGGGCGCTGTAAGTGTAAGTGAAGGCACATAGAGAAACAGTAATTAAGACTAAAACATGTTCATGGCTACAACAGATCATCTTTACGGGCGTATTTTTGGTATTGTCTTTGTGCTAACCTTTATTTTGCAATTTAATTTCCAAACATAAGAATTGTCAGGGAAAGGGCACAATTACATCACAAACCCATCAGACATATTTTGCAATGTATATTGTACATACCAATGTCTGTGCCAAATCAAGTGCGGCAGTGAACTGCTCGTGTCCCGGGACCCCGTAAGCCGCCTGCAGCGCCCCCACGGCACCCCCTCGAGCCCCCGCCAGCCCAACGCAACCCGGCCAGGCCACCACCACCACACATGCCGCGCACTGGCACACCAGGGATATCAGCACCATCAGAAAGTACTGAAATCACAAATATGTTTTTTAATACATTTTTACATTAAACCTTGGTATGTGCTCAGCTCGAATTCGAGTCCCAATTAAAGTCTCTGTAGTTAGTGCACGACTCTAATTCAAGTCCTACAAATATGTGCAGCGATTTGTTGAAATTAAAAAAATGGTAAATTGATATTCACTTAATTTTTGTGCTGCAATATTATGATTAAAAACCCAATATGTTTAAATATGTATAATGAAAATAAAATTACTTTAATAATCATTTTAATGAAAATAATATTACTTTACTCAAGATATGTATCTATTTTTTTTAAATAACATTAACATTAGTGATTCTCCTGCCAAAAAGTTTCTTCAAATACCATTAACAAATAATTTAATAAAAAAAAAAATTATCTTACAAAAGTAAGAACACAATATCCCCTCGCATAGGTGGCCCAGCACCCCGTAGCTCCCGCAGCAGTCATAAACAATCCTGCCCCAATGATAGCGAGGGACGCGTAGTAGAAGGGGGGCTGTGGGGCCTCATCGTCAGGGTAGGTCAGGAGCCGAGAGAGCAATATCCTCGGTGAGTCGCACAGCAGAAGGAACCCCATCACAAGTAGCAGTAAGCCACAGGACTAAAAATGAATAATTGTTGTGAACACATTTTAAATTAGAACTTACAGATAATTTTGTTGCCAAATGACAAAAAAAAATGATTTGTGAACATGTTTTAAAATAAGAACACATGGATTATTCTATATTGCATGCAGTGGGTAATTCCTTCGCAGAAACAGTGGATATATTCAACTGCACTAAATCTAGTTACAAGCGCCCTTGAGGTGATTTTCCCACGAAAACGGCACTATAAAAGTTATCCATTTATTATTATTATTTAAGAAGGCTATAATAGTATACCTCTTCCAAAGAAATTAATGCTAATTTATTCAATAGTAATATCTCTAGTAACTTCATTATTTTTTTGTGCTAATCATTTACTCCATCTTATTTCTGTATCACTATTATTTTATACTATTTATTGCACAGTTATCTAAAAGCCCATAGGAGTGTATATAATACAATAAATAAATAATTTTGCCCTTGTTTTTAAATTCACCACATAACTAAAACATATTTTGTTTTTTTTTCTAATATTAACTCCCTCAGAACCTATGTCATCTTTGGGGATCCTGTGTGGAGGGTATTTTCGAGGAAAGAAGGAGTGAACCCGAGTCTTGAAGAGACCCACATTGCAGGAAGGAGAATACACAAGATGCCGGCAATTCATTCCACAGCCAAGCGTTGAACACAAAAGCGAGTTGTAGAAGCGACCCATTCTCACGTGGCGAATATCTACCATGTACAAATGTTAGGCACGTGTTTGGCGTGTTTCCTGGCTATGCGCCGGTGCCGAAGGGTTCAATAACACAAGTTCATCGTATTAATTGTTACAAACCTATTTGAAAAATTTTAAGTAAAAAAATATTTTACGACTCTTTGCCGGTCTAAATAAAATAAGTAGAGCTTTTTAATAAGAATCAAACTCCAAAATGGTTAGCATTTTGCAATTTCTTAAATACCTAATAGTTAACAGTAAAATTTATTTAACTTATTGTTGTATGGCAACCTCATCAGCTTCTAGACCAGTAATTTAATTGCACCCAGCTGGGAGAGTGCAAAATTAATTTTATTATGATTCTACATATTCATTAGGTATATATTTATATTCCCTACCGATATAACAAAAACAACCACAAACAAAATCTTTTAAAGCTTTATATTTTTAAGGAAATAAAACAAGAAATTAATTAGTGGTGATTTTCTAAATGATTTGGGGTTGTGAAAGGTTTACTCGTATACCTACCTATACACGAAAATAAATATAGTATAACAATAAATATAACATGTCTCTTGGCATTTTAAAATCATATTGCAAAGGAAAATAAAAAATTACACCATGCCCGAGATTACCCTAAAAGTTAGTCTATTTTAAGAATAATTTTATTTACTGTCTCAGGCCTTTTTTTTGAGTTTTGGTTAGTAATTCCAATACTCTAAAAGTGTTTTATCGTGAATGCATCAGTATCATATCTACTATTTATTAGAAACCAATGACAAACGAGGAAGACAACACCTTCAAAAAATATTGGAGCAAGTACAGAATATTTTTTAAATCTATCTTTTTGAATCTATTAGAAAATTTATCGCCCATTACAGTTATTGTTGGACTTTTTTTTATTTTAATACATAAAACTACATATATGAACAAAAACAATTGATTGAATATTATAAATATACAGTGGGCACATAGTTATTTAAAACATGAGTGTATTTTCAGAGTATAACTTAATGTAATCACATAAAATTATTTTCATAAATTAAAATACAATGCTCAAATTATGTTACTTACCAAAAATAAAAAATTGAAACATCCAAGTAATACTTTAGAACTGAATAGTTTATGGCATCTCATCTTTATTTTTGTAAATATAACAAAAGCACTTCCTTAAAAAAATTATCCAAACACAAGATATAATTCACAAGACACAAAAACACTTTTAAAGTTATTCAATCAAAATGAAATCAACAAAGAAATTCCATAAATCACAAGCACTACACAGCACTCCCTCATTGTTATGAACGTGGAAGTGAATTTTAAAACACAATAGGAAGGAAGTGTGCACTAAAGTAAATAGAACTGCTATATTATGAGTGGGGACCAGGAATGGAAACTAATTATGTTCGAAGGTACAATTTGTATTGTTAAAACCTCTGTGCAACAATATTATTCCAAGCCAAACGAACGATGTTCTATTTTTTTAGAATCAAGAATGGCAACAGTACAGTTGAATGGTAAGTACTGGTCTGTTGGACTAATACAGGCAGAATGGTTTGTGTTTTGGGCAGCAAGACCATTGGCTAGGGGAGACACGCTCTGCCGGACATGAAGGGTGACTAATTACAGTTGAAGCTGCTGAATATATTACACACATCAGAGTGCACAAATACTTTAGCCTAAAACACATCTAAATACAGGTCGAATTTATTAAGTTTTGTGTAATGTGCTAGGTATAATTTGCATTGTTAAAAAAAATAAAGCACTTAGTCTGGGAGAAATGCAGTTGTAGGTCAATTCTACTGTATTTTGAGTGAAATATGTCAGCTACTGGTGAAGCCAATAGGCATATAATAATGGTTATTTATTTTAGGTAGGGTCACCACCTGTTTTTTTTTTTTGTATAAAGTTTTCTTTTATTTATTTTAACGGTTATTGTTTTTTTTATTAACTTGTTTAGTGAGAACACTTTAAAATGAATTTACAGATTAATAATGGTATACCACTATCAGTGATTTTTTTGGTAAGGACAAACAGTGAAAAGAGAGCACTACAAATTAAAGTCAAGAAATATTACTTTCATTTCTGACCAGTGTCGTAGCAATAAACTGCCGGGCTCCCAGACATTTGATAAATTACCCTCTATATGCAAGTAAAAATTAAAGCGAGGGAAATTAGTGACAGGTGGGCATTTTGTATAAAGTTTGGGTGTATTTGAGCGTAGCAAAGCAGGCCCTTTCAAGGACCTGGCTATGACTGTGCTTCTGCCGTACTAGGTAATTTGTTAATGTATTAAATTTATAATTTCACAACCTATATGAATATAACGCAAGTCTTTCAGATAAAAATAAAAATCATTGTTGTGCAAAAAATACTAAAAAAATATCTTTATTATGATTTCATAATTTATTCATAAATAAAACGGATTTGATGTTTTATTTAAAAGTGGTGCAACATTTTTTAGAAGTCTATTTGACTATTTCCCGATCCTCCACAGCTTGATCCCACGTCATCTTGTTCCCTTTCGCTTGAGTTTTGTAATTCTGAAAAGATTTGAGAAAACTCTGAATAACCGACCTTGAGGTAATATTTCACAAAAAATGGAATAATCTAAATATATATTGTATAATAAATACAAATGAATATCTACACTAGTCTAATAACAACAATAAGTAGGCATAAGCAAAACAAACAGCTGTTTTTCAGTGATTTTTTTAAAGGACATCGTTGTCGGAAGTGTATAAATATGCACCAATACACACAATCCTAAATTTATGTTGTTTGAGTCAACTATAATTATGCGATATATACTCCATAATTTATATGCTTAAAAAAAAATATGTGTACATTGCCTAGTAGCTATTGCACTTGGAAACAGACTAAGCACCACTGATAGGCGGTGATTTTACACATTTTTCTGGTGATGCTATTATCATTGTGGGACTATTCTCATTCATTTATATAAGAAATACACATCATATTTCATAAATAAAACAAACAAACCTGGAGGAAGATGCAACTTCTCAATCAAAAACTTTTTCCTTCTCAGTTTGAAGGCGAGATCCAGCGTGGACGGTATGTATGGGACTAGTGAATTGATTGAGGAGAGTTTAGGGATGTAGAACAGGCCATGATAGTCTCGGAGGACCGGGTTAGATTCTTTATCAGTTCCCGCAAACGCATCTAACCTAACAGCCGAGTCCACCAGATGTCTCATGTGAAGAACAGTGTTGTGATTCTGTAAAAAAAAAAGAGTGAATAAGTAAAGTGATATAAATTACACTAACGGTCAGTGTTCTCAATATTTCGCTGGTCGATGTTATGTTTCGACTCAGTTAAGTGAAAATGACAAGCTATGTCTATTTGCCTGTTCCCAACATTTTCTTAGCTTAAGTGACTCCGCCCACCGTCCTCGGCATTCCATAGACAAAAAATGACATCAAGAGTAAAGCTTTTTAAGGCAAAATTAATAAACCCATCATAAACCAAATACTATCACTTTCACTATCAATAAATTGTTTGTTGTACATATTGACATACATAAACACATATTGCATATTTTTTAATCAAATATCTGTTAATAAATTCTTATTTTGATGTCTGTCTATATTGATCTTGAAATTCAATTTGCTCATAAATAATGCATTCAACATTTTAAAGTGGTTTTTCTTTTTAGTATTCTCAAACGTCAGAAATGTCACTTTTTATCAGTTTGACAGTTTATCAAACTTCTCCGTTGGTTAGTTGACTTTAATCCTGGTATTTTTTGTTTTTGTTTGAATTCCCCATAAAATATAGAATAAAAGTTATTTATTCATTGGAATTCCTCAACTTAAGTATCTAGATTGGCATAAGTTAAATAGAGGTTGCGTTGGGAAAAATATAATAGTGCATTTGAGCATGGTTTAGACAAAATTTTGGCTCAACGGTTGCTAAGTTTAATTGGGAACAAAGGCCCTTAAATACAAAATAATAATAATAAATGGATAACTTTTATAGCGCCGTTTTTGTGGGAAAATCACCTCAAGGGCGCTTAAAATAGAGTCAATCAACAAAAAAATATAAAAGCGCTAACAATGTTGCATGCTTGAAAGGATGTGAGAATGTCACGAAGGGAATACTATTCTTCTTGTCTTTCTAGTACCCTACCCGGAAGTTAGGTAACACAGGCTGCAGCCCTTGAGGTACACTTTTTTTTCACAAAAAAAAGGACACTATACAAATTATCCAAATATTATTATTATTATTATTATTAGGGCAATATTCACCTAGCAGGCTGCAGTCCGGAACAACTCTAGGATATGGTACACTTTTCTTTGAGCACAAAGCCAATATAAGGACACTATTCAAATTCAAATCAAAATAACACCATTTCACTTCACGTATTATCGTCAATGTAAATCCATCTTTGCTAAAGTCATTGGAGATTTGCAGCAAAAATACATATGTGTACAAATATTTTTTTTTTGTAAAATAGTATTTAAATACCTGAAAAAGATGTGTTGGAATTGTCATAAACACAACGGCACAAGCTGATCTCAAAATTGCTCTGAGGCAGAATAAGAAATTGATAAGTTCCTTTCCTTCTTCCAAAGTATCACGCCCTGCTTCATGTTTCTCAAATGCCTGCCACAGGGGAGATCCAAGGGATTCAATGCCAATCCTTAAAACACTATTATTTCCTTCAGCATTTGATTTATGAAAACCTCCTTTCTGGATTTCATTCTTAATGAAAATCAGGAGATCGTTATATGCTGTATTCCCATTACCTATTGAAAATTAAGAAGATTGATTTGATGTTATTTTGCAATGTAATATTATGTTTTGATACTATCAGATATTTGTAAAAAAGTTAATATATTATTGATTTTGATGTGAGTCTTTTGAAGGCCTTTAGTTGGTAACAATAACTTCAACAGTTTTCAAAGGTTGTACAACAACAATTTATTATTATTATTATACACAAATAAATAACCATAACCGAGTAGATGATGTTACCAGACCTGCATTCTATGAAAGACTCGTCAGAAATTGATTCAAGTAAAAATATAAACAAGCATAAATAAGAAATACAAAGTGCTCATAGCCGGTTATAACAGGATACTGCTAACTCAAGAGATACACATTCAACTGTTGGGAGTGGAAAGCGCCCACAGCTTAAGAAAATGTGATGAGGATGAAGAAACACGCGCTTACGGGAGCTACGCGAACCATCCAATACATCCATACTAATAAATAATTTTATAAACGAAAAATGTTTTGAAGAGAAGGACTTACAAGTATCAGTAACTGGTTTGAAATCAAATTTCCACAGTGATTTGGAACAGCGGTTTAGTAAATCAGCATCCATTCCCTTACTGAGATCATAAAAATGGCCAAATTGTAATTTTGTTCCTAGAATAGAATTGACAGGGGAAAGGCCTTTGTATCTCCAGGCAATCTTAATGTCATTCTCGTCATCACCCCTGCGTTGGGGTTGTTCAGAATTATCCGACTCTAAGCTTGTTGGAGATGGTAACTCTGAAATCTAAATTATAAGAATTTTATTTCAATGAAATTTTATGATAAATGATTTTACAAATTATCGTGAATAAAAAATAATTTCTGTACTCAACTATTTTGTCAGGGTTTGTATTCAAAGATGCCAGTAAAATAGAGTGGCTGCTGACTACTCCTTCAGCTAAATAATATTTCAGCATAACTTTGGAATAATTTGCGTACTCGTCTTCTTCTGAAAAGTTAATTGGAGAATATTTAGAAATACAGTTAAACCCTGTTAAGAAGTTTTTCAAGGGACCGGCCAAACTTGTTAGGCAGGATAACTTCTTAAGAGAGTTTTCAATTTTCACATAATATAGTATTAAATTTCAATTAGACAACCAAACATTGTAATATTATGTATGATAGGAAAGTTAAATAAAACGTATACATATATCGGCTTGTTGTAAAAAGTTATCAATTGCCTTTTTTTACTCACTTTAAGTCGATTTTAAATAACATTGCGTCAATTTGAGAAGTCAAGTATTATTTTATTTCGAATTTGTTAGAGATGATGTACCTATCAATAAATCACAACAAAATCTGATATGCATCTTACAAACTATACTAATATTTTAAGGCTGAACACATTATTTGCTCGCTTCTGTACATCCTGTGGCTTACACTGAACCGGGAGACTCGGGAGTGCGCTTGTCTTTCACGAGTCCACAATATCACCTTTTTATTCCCCACTCACATTTTTGTACACCAGACTGTATACGTAATTCTAATATCATACAATTATTATGTTTAATAATATTTGGATAATCTATATATATATAGCGCACAATCACTTTAAGGGCGCTTATTAAATACACAAAGGATTTGAACAATTACTGAGAGAAATTCGACTCAGCATTAGTTTTCGTATACATAATAATATTGTTTTATTTATCGCCTTATTGAATATCCAACATTAAAATTACCAAGTAAAAATATGCTTCCAATGGGGAATCCGCCACCTGAAAAAATAAAAATGTTATGTTTAATTTACTATTTCTCATGTCCAAATTGCTCTTTTTCGTAGATACACCCATGAACAAAAAACTTGTTTATGGTAAATACACCTTTCTATAAAATGGCGTGTATATAGAACATGATGAATTAAATAATGTAGATAAGAGACAATGCGCCTGGTTGCACTAAATCAAGTCAACGAGACATACCTTCGAAACACGCTTCATATTGCTATTTCTTCCGCACACACATATTCTTTGAATGGCTATCCTTTTTAAAAGCGGGTAAACATTTAGTGGTGCAACATTAGTGGTGCTACATTTTTCGTAAGATTTGTATGAATATGGCGTGTCTTGTATTTTATGTCTATGATATAAAAGCGCATTTTGAGTGAAATATCACAAAATTGTGAAAAGTATATAAATATGTTGTTTTTATTTTTCTAACTTAGCTGACTTCACACTAGTACTGGGCGTTAAATATAATTCGAAAAAACGCCAACGCCGTTATCGTTGGCGATTGTTAACTGTTAAATATAACCGTTGAAAATAACGCCGGCGTTGACTATTTTTTGGTAAACTACCAATATACTATATTTTCTAAATTACATATAAGTACACAAAGCGTCCTTGAGGTGATTTTTCCACGAAAACGGTGCTATAAAATGTATCCATTTATTATTATTATTATTAAGTTTAGACGTTGAATTATATGAGCTAATAATGCAAATGCAACAGTAAAAAAGTAAAATAATATATTGCGTCGTATTGTCTACTAAAACTTAATTTATTTGCTTACTCGGTATTTGCACTTTGGCCGTGAAACAAAATATAAACATTAGACAACTACACCATTAATCGTATTCTTCAATTCACAAAAAAACACATCGAATGCCGCGCTGACGAGTAAAAACGTGCCAAACTAAACGAGTAGGAGATTGACATAAAACTAACTAGCAAAAATAATGAATAACGAGCCTATTGGTTTTAATAATAATAATCCCCTGTTGAAAAATAACAGCTCGATGAAAAGACATTGTCGTTATAATATATCTAGCTGTTATATATGTTTTACTTATCATTATTTTCGTCACTTGATTCTAGGCGCTACGTATCGGCCGTTTCGGATAAGAAAGTTCACAAATATGTTTAGTAAGAAGAAATATATCCAAAAGATTATTCCAAACTACGTATAATATTGTGCACGGCGCACACACTCTTTACACCTTTTTAAAGACTAAAATAATAGGTACATGACAATGTGATGCGTCGTTATAATATAACTAGCTGTTAGATATATTTGACTTGTCATTATTTTCGTCGCTTGATTCTAGGCGCTACGTATCGGCCGTTTCGGATAGGAAAGTCCACAAATATGTTTAGTAAGAAGAAATATATCCAAAAGATTATTCCAAACTACGGTATAATATTGTGCGGCGCACACACTCTTTACACCTTTTTAAAGAATAAAATAATAGGTACATGACAATGTGATGCGTCGTTATAATATAACTAGCTGTTAGATATATTTGACTTGTCATTATTTTCGTCGCTTGATTCTAGGCGCTACGTATCGGCCGTTTCGGATAGGAAAGTTCACAGAGATGTCTAGTAAGAAGAAGTATAACCAAAAGATTATTCCAAACTAAGTATAATATTGTCGACGCCGCACACACTCTTTACACCTTTTTAAAGACTAAAATAATAGGTACATGACAATACGAGGCGTCGTTATAATATATCTAGCTGTTAGATATTTTGGTGACATTCGGAGAATTATACATAACAGTTACATTTTAGGTGCCGTCATTATTTTACCTAGCCATTATTTTATTCGCTTGACTCTTGGAGCTACGTATCGCGCGTTTCGGATAGGATATTCCACAAAAACGTTTAGTAAGAAAGTGTAAAAAGATACACATAATGTCTCTTACGATGCATAAACTCTTACACCTTTTTGTTTACTTGGCGCTAACGCTAATACAATAATAATAGCGTCGAAGAATATTCGTATGTAGGTACTAATATTTTTAGTAATAATATCTAACTGTTAGCGCAAATTTTCGTCAATAGCGTTAGACGTTGGCGGCATCTAGCTGTTATTTCTAACAGCTAGATATATTTTGATACAGTACTACTTCACACCCCTGTGAGTAACTCATAGGCTAGATTCTTAAATACGTTCAACAACATTTTATTAGACAAGAATAACAATAATTGCATATTTTAAGAGACTGCTTAAAAATATCAATATTGCAGAAAAACGACATTCGGCAATAGGGAATTAGAATTAGAAAATTTACACGGACAAAATGATGAAGAACGATGGGAATATGCTAATGAATTAAAAATATAATTTTCAACAAACTTACCAACAACATGATCTAAAGACGGTATCCCAGAGGAAACGAGCAATTGAGAATTCTGTTGGGATGCTTTAGTGCCAGGAATTTTCCTTGAAAACATTGTCTCACATTTGTTACTATTTTATAATGAGTAGTCTTCAATTTAAATTATATTTTTAAACAATAATAAAACCACGAGTTTATCACTGTTTTCTGATCTGTCACTTTTTATCCATAGACAATATTAGAGATGGTTGATATTCCTGTCCCGGTTAAAAGGAACCGGTTCCAAGTCGGTCACTGGAACTGTCGATATTATTTCTCCGAGGAACCGGTTCCTTTTTTTGGCAAATAAAAGTCGAAATCATTTGTCCGGGGAACCGGTTTTTTTGTCGATTTGCTAGTACTTTTTTTTGTTAAATTGCTAGTACTTTTCGATTTCAAATCTCTACCGACTAGTACATCTTTTTGGGGAGAAACTTTTGTCAATTTGCCAGTACTTTTCGATTTGAATATAAAAATCTCCTTCGTGGTACTTTTCTGGCACCAGGAATCGGCTCCAAAAAGACCTGGATAAATAACCGGCTCCTCGCCGGTCACCGGTAATAACAGACAAATCTTAAAAAATATCTATCATTCTAAGATTAATACAGAAGTTATATATATTTTCATCTTTAATATCCGAGACTTCGGCACTGTTTTTTCATATTGCCTAAAATATGGAACAAACAATTTGGCGCCTTGTCTTAATTTATGACAATTAAATGTTTGTTTCAAAGTTTTATAGGTCATGATGGAAAAGACATTGGCTGCTGAAAAAAGTTATGTTATAGGTTAGGCAATAAGGGTTGACCCAAACAACAAAAACTAAAGACTGTGTGTATTGGTTCCTATATATATACTTCCGACAGTGATGTCCTTGCCAAATGTCACCGAGAAACCGCCTTTGTCTTGCTTACGCCTACTTATTGATACTAGCCAGAAAGGGATAACAAGCATAATATGCTTATGCTATTATACAATCAACGAATTTGAATATCCTAAATGTTTTTTACAGTTATTCAAAAAGTTTTACAATGTGTATTATTTTTATTGTGTTAAAAAGGATCTTTTAAAAATTTGACTGGATTTTTCTTTTCTCAAGTTGAATAACAAGTTTGAAACATGCTGTATGCAAGTACAGCTATTATTACAAGCACACAACTATTCTGCCTGCATTTTACCGTTTTCCAAGTGAACATAAGTAAATGGGGTAATAGAAATAAATAACAAAACCACATGATAACATCTTATTTTAGATTTATTTTACAGAACAGATTGGCTACAAATTTTCTTGCTTAGCATGAGCAGTTAGCTTAAACTTTTACATAATAACAAATATAAGTTGAATGCCCACTGCTCACTGGAGGCAACGATGCTGTGCCATCAACATCTCGTACGCCCCGATGGACCACTCCCACACACTCTCACACTCATCCCTCAGTGCTCAATAATCTCTGTAAATCATTAACTCATAATTCATGGATGAGAAAGAACTTTGATTTATTTACCAAGCTAAAATTCACATGGACGTAAAAAAACACAAGGAAAATGGCAAGATTTTATTTTCACTCATTTGAAAAATATATTCTATAAATAATAAATAAGTACATATTGACCTGTTTTTGTAGAATATAAACATAAGCCATTCTCCAGTATTGAATGTTGAAAAGAATTATGTAGGTATTCTTAATTGACGATTTTTTTTGCATGTTGAAGGTTTAGGTATTACATAATGTAAAGAAACAAACACGCATTCATTTTTTATACAAATCTATTGATGGTTATTAAAACAATTTTGCTAGCACCAGGGGCAAGACGTTTAGGATTGTAGAACAGAGGAACTCAATGCTCATATAATTGATTTTTTATCTAAGCAGTTTTTTTATTATTGGTTTCATCATTTTCTGTAGTTCCCCTCCCACAAAACTAATAAACAATAATTTTCTAAAGATATAATATTTACAGAGATTATTGACAACAGGAGATGGACGTTGGTTCGATATTTACAATATTTCAACAGGAACAGTAAATAAAAATGTTCTTTATTTGATATTTTAGCCTCACCATGTCGAAGACATAAACACAAGAACAGTAGAAAAATAATAAATAAATCGAAACAATAAGTTCAAAGAAAAACAAAAACACATCTGTGGCTAAAACATAGATACATGGATATTTCAAAACTAAACGATTCAAAAGTTCATTTAAAACTTTGGGTTTTAGCTAAAAAAAAAGCATGGTGCATATTATTTTGACTATTTTATAATTATATTTATGGAAACATAAAGCTTTAATTGGCAATTAAAAAAGAGTATCTGAAAGCACTATTTCTCAAATAAAGTATGATATTTTAACAATAAAGGCACACACATTTAGATTGGTTAATGGTAAAAAAGACATCAATCTTATTCATAGGTGTAAAGAAAGCCATCACACCATAAGGTGGACGAGAGACCGACAGATTGAGGAAAAGAAAGAATTATGATAACGCCGCGAGAGAGAGTCCCAATTTATGATTGCCAATATAACTTTAATCATACCTCATAGAAGAAAAAGTGTTCGTGCATCGTTGCAAATTAAATAATAAATAAGTTATCACTGAAAAAATCCATCTCAACATGAAACGTCTTTTTTCCACAGATTAAAAATAAGCTTTGAACATTTTCCTGAATGTTGCCACAGCACTGATAAAAGAATTGCCACATTGTCGAAGACAACACATTATTTACAAAACCTGCGCTCACCAAATAATCATAAAAGACAGATCACAATGCTACTAATACAATCTTCACAATTTACAAAACTAAACAATTTCAAAGCTATAAGGAACAACCAAAAATGTTAATGCTAAGAAGCTTAAAAAGTTACGTCCGAATTTTATTGAAATTTATGGGATGAGTTTATTTCCTTTTAAATTTAAAGAATAAACATAATCAAAATGAATATTCTTGAAGCATGAAAATTATTTCATGACGTAACATTTTACAAATAAATTTACAGATTCATCATCGTACAATAATTGACGGATTGCAATATTCTTTTGAGAATTATCACGTTAGTAAGGAGATCATAAACACAGATGACAAAATACACTCATAATGAGGAATAGATAAACCACCCAGGAGTAATGTACAAATTCTAAAAAGTTATTTTAGCTTCAGAGATGTCTAAGGGCAGAAATGATAAGGACAATCCTGCGCAGGCTGCAATCCTCTGATGTAGGATCAATAATGTTTATTTAGATAGTCATCGAAGGAATTACGTGTGGGTGCGAGAATTGCAATGCAAGAAGAAAGAGTAAAGTTATCTCTATAACATTCAATTAGAAAAATAAAGTGTTTAGTATAGAAAATAATCAATTTCAGCAAAGGTTTGCATTCAGCATATTGAAATGTGAGACACATGCTCAAACAACAAACACTAGCGTGTCGTGTATAGTATACTCTAGCTATTTAAAGATTGAAATCAAAAAGCAAAAGGTCTCAAGTAGTCTCTAGTGATACCATGGCATGGTTCAACTACGGGAGCCACTATAATAGTAAGTACAAGCAACTAGGTACTAGGTACTAGGTACTAGGTCAACCTAGAGTCTATACAACAGTAGATCAACAAACATAGTATCCTACGCCAACTACACAACTCTCCCCTCGACAACGCATTGTTTGCAAATATAGATCATTTTACTTCTGATTACTCAAATCCACAAAGTACCTTACTTAAAAATCCCACAAAGAATAGTAATACTTTTATACACACCAATCTGCTAAAGGTCACTTTTTGATAATACACTTTTAGATAAAAGAATAAGTAAGTATATTTAATAATTCCCCACAATAGGTAGTTATGTTAGATTCAATGCAAGGTATTGGTTGATTGATAACAAGATGGTTGGTTTGCTGTTTGCTGTTTCACCGACATGCGATGAATCAAGTGTTGTTTGTTGTAAGGTCATGGCGCGGTGGGAGCAGGAACAGCCACCGCCCGACCGGCATGTTCAGGCACTAAGCACTTCCGGCCAACTAATTGCAGCCAGCTCACTGGCCAAACGGTCTACTCGTCGCATACATTACATGTTATACTCTCAATACTACATATTTACATCTAATTATATATATATATTCAACTTACATAGATTTAGACTTTTACCATTATCATAACGTTTCATTCTTTTAATTTTTAAAATCTTTTTCATAGGCAAACATTACATTTAATTAAAATATATAACTTTAGTATTTAGATAAGTAACCGTGGAAGGTCTTCTAAGCAATTAAATCAATATATCACACTAGCTCATTTCAAAAACGAGATTTCTTTAAAAGTAAATAATAGACTGTGCGGGCGGTGTCATTTCTACGTGTTATCACATTGTTACAGCATATAAATAATTGAATGAAATCTATTGAGAAAATATAATTGTTTGTAAATAGATGTGTTCAAATAAAAATGACACTCACGCGCAACACATACACTGACAGGGTCACAAGATCAATAACATCAGATATTCAGAATCATCATATCCAAAAACTTAAAGGTTTATTAAAGTACAAATAACATTTGCGACACTGCGCAGAGAAACCATTCCATTAGAATAAAACAATAATGATTGACAATTGGCATACACTTTACGTGATGTTATTTATCCCCGTCAGGTACGTACTCGTTAAATAGGGCAGATAGTTCCCCCGTCCACCGCCTGCATGACCGTGCTAGCAACCCGCAGGTCAACAAGTGGCAAGGCTCGTGGCTGTTATATGCTAATACGTGGGTCTAATAGCTCCTTCTAAGGAATACGACGTAGTGGATTACAAATTGAATTGAAAAATTAGGAGATCAACAATTCTGTCGCTCAAAAGTTCAGCAAACTTGCTCACATTGTTTCCCCTGGTAATCCACCTCACACTTGGCAATTGATCACATAATTGAATGAAGCCGATGGAAGCTTTCTCTGTTAACACTTTTGCGTGACCTGCGTTAAACACGGTCAGTTGATCAAGGTTGCCGGTGATGCACTACCATGGTTGGGGATAAACGGGATCACATGCCATGACAGACGGAAAGGAACGGGGTGAACCAGTAGATAGAGCTCACGGGTGCGCAATCTATCCAATCACAGAATGCAAAAGTCAGTCCGTCAGTCCCGGGTCACAGGTCGTGATAAGGCAGGCAGCAGACGCCGAGCAGGCCGAGCAGGCCGGGCGCCAGGGCCAGCGCGGCCAGCAGGGCGGCCGGCCACTAGGCGGGCGCGGGCGCCGCGGCGGCCAACCGCACCCCCGGCTGCTCCACGATGGGCCGCAGCGACGCGTCTCCGTCCACCAACGCCCCGCAGCCCTCCTCGCTCCCTGCGCCGCCTCCCGCCACCCCCGTCACAGCCTCCACACGGGGGGGCTCGTCTGTCAGGCGGAGCGCAATCTCTAGGTCGCGGAGCACCTCCGTTTCTTTGGGTTCTATGAGGCCGAATCGCCTGAAATACATAGAAAAAATAATCCTGTTAATCGGTGATAATAATTACAATTCCCAGAGTTATTATTTAACAACCATGGCAAATGGGGACCATCCAAATGTCGAAAATTTAAAATGATACTAATTGTCGATGTGTAACGATGTCAAATCTGACGGGGGTTTAGACAACTGGGGCTAAACTTCTGTAGTGGAATTAATTGTTTTAGCAACATTTTTATATCAGAAGAAAGAAATATTTTTATTGGGTGATTTGTTCAAATTTTTAAATAGTTTTATGATAATAATTTGGTATACATAAAATAAATAGATAAGCATAAGCAAGCCGCTAAGCTAAATGATAAAAATACACAATTTATTTGTTATCAAGTGTGACGTGTTTAGTCATTACTTTTTTTTAATCTAACTACAGCATAGGAGGGAAGTTTTTGGAAGATAATATTTGGCAAGTATTTGTGTGTATATTTACATTTTTAATTTATATGAGAACCCTAGTAATGTCAGAGACTATCATATTTGACAGATTTTAATTTTTATTCAATAATAACCTTTTGTTTGTTTTATTCATATTATTTTGGTTGTTGTGTAAAAGCCACGGAATGTAATATTATACTGAACACTTATACATCTTAATGATTTAATAATACCAAATTTCTAACTTTATTCCATTGTTTTTTTTATTAAGTTCACATCTAGTTTAACAACATAGAGCTATTTTGAATTTATTAAAAAAGTTTTTTAGCAAAAAGGAAAAAAAATCAATTATATCATAGTAACCTATTGAGGGCAGTGAGGTGTGCAAAGGTGAGGTTGAGGTGAGCGTGCAGACTGAGCAGCACCACCTCCCTGAAGTGCGCGGCGTACAGGTGCGCCACCACGTGGAACAGCAACCTCAGGATCTTCCGCACTATACTCTCAAATGATGTGGGGAACTCGTTTGCTAGAAACAAAAGTCGTGGAACATTAGTTTGAAAATAAGCCAAAAAAATAGGAAGAAAACAAAGCATGGCACTTTGCAATAATATAGTCATTATCATCATCACTATGCTACGTCCAATCTTCTTCCACTCAGTCTACCTCTTCCTCGGACTGCCTCCAGGTCGCTTCCACTGTCCTATTATCTAGCATTCTTTATACTTTCTTTCCCGGCCAGCTCATCTTCAGAATCATACAATGGATGGATTCATGCTCAATTGAAGTAAGTAATAAAAATGAATCACAAACTTTTGAGGTGATTTTCCCACAAAAACGGCGCTATAAAAGTTATCCATTTATTATTATTATAGCTCCAAGATTTTTTTCAATTTTTTTTAAATATTTGTTTAATCTTACTCTTATGTAGTAGATAAACTATAACGTTATTCCTATTATTTCTTTCCACTCCTATAATTCTTCCTTTCAGTCATGTGTGAGAGTCATACTCCATTACTTTAATTGGACGTAGTTATGCAGAAAGCGTCCAACCCACAATTTGCCGATATCGAGTTTCACATGTTTTCCTATACATAAATACAAGATTTATATCTGCTGAAAACATCCAAGCTCCAAATGTAATAGATTTTTGGTAATTATCGTTTTTATAAACGCACATTGAATATATTTGATTTAAATTGAAGTTAAAAACATTGAATTGAAGAGTTACATAAGAAATACATTTTTTTTTATAAACACATTTGATAGATTATAAATTACCTATTTATAATAATGCTCATAAAAAAAAAAAGGCTGATATTCACTTTACAAATGCCGATTACGCATATTCATGTTTTTTTATCGTCATATTTTCAAATGCCTTTTTCTCAGTTTCATCTTTTTGGGGTTGGATGCTTTCTGCATAACTACGTCCAATTGTGGGTGGCATACATTCCTGGCTGTAGCAAGTAAGGTAGGTTAGATAAATCCATGCTTAAAAAAAAATGACATTTTATAATATCTAGTATTTAACATTTTCTAAACCTTCTATAACAATATATTACCTATGTACTAAAATTTGGACTTCACAACATTGAGACACAATCTTAGATTTTAAATATTTTTTTAAGGTTTTAGCCTCCTTTACCATTTAAAGGAACTTCTGTGAATATTTTAAAACCCTTATAACCCTTGCTTGTTGTACAAGATTTTGTTTTAGACTGATTTGGTGGTGACTAGTTGATTGTAATCAACTAGATAGGATAAGTTAGGTTAGCTTAAGTTAGGGTCGGGTAGGTTTGGTAATTTTTTTTAAGGGAAGAGTAGATTAGTGTTAGGTTAGGTTCAGGTAAGGGTGGGGGTTAGGTTAGGTTGTGTTAGTCGTACATACCATATTTGGTGGGGAAGATGTTCTCGTCGCTGACCGTCTTTTGCGTGAAGGTCATGACGTAGTCTATATACTGAGGGGCGGCCACGCGCGTCTTCTTGCCCTTCTCGTCGAACCAGGGGTAGGCGCGTGCCCCCGGGCCTGCCATGTCGGGGCACACGGCAGGCGTGCAGAACTCCGACACCGTGCCATAGATCAGGTTCACGTGGTCAAATAACGCCAGCGCTGGAAACAGATAAAGGTTCAATTAGTGTCATCAAAGCAATGTTATGAATTTACAACTTTTTTATAAAGGGGGGAACTATAAACCATAAGATTTAAAGTACAAGCCTTTTCATAAAAGATATCCTTTTGACAAAGGGGTCAACCGATTACCCGCTGTCAATATCGACCTCAATCCAGCTGACTGCTAGCCAAGAAGTGTCTTTCCCACCCGACTATAGACCACCTATTATGTTTAATTGTTGCTATAGGCGCCTTGTTAAAGAAGCCAGTGTTAAGTTAGTGTTTCAAAAGCTGGGCGTACTATACAGGGCCTGCAGATACTTCAATAGTATACAATTGCTGACCCTGTTGAAATCAAAAGTGCGCCCCACTGTTGAATTTAACAGCCATCTCTGGTCTGGAGCTCCAAAATAGGAAAACACTTAACTCTCTGCAGAAACGGGCGACCCGTTTGATATATTCCCCTATCTCAGGAGTCGGCAGTTTGTCAAGTGAAAAGAGCCAAATTGTCATGGAAACAGGATAACTAAGGTACCAGAGAGCCGCATATGGATTTTTAGGAGAAAAAAAGTTAAATATGTTTTATTAAAAAAAAAAATTAAAACGGTGTCCATGCATCGCTTTGATAGCGTTAGTATATCTGGCAAATAGCTAATTATTTTTAATTAAATACATGATTGTAAATTTTCATCCGTTATTCTGCTTCTAAGTTTATTTTTTATTTGGTTCATAGTTGAGAATGTTTGTTCCAATATATATTTAGAGCCAAATATAGTGAGAATACCAAAAGCTAGTTTTTTTTAACGCGTCATATGTGTCAGGCAAACTATTCTATGCATCAAATATTATTGTTTCTATTTTAGGCAGTTGTTTTATGTACTTGTTACTTGTGCTGAGAAATTAAATTAGATTTTTTGAGTTCTTTCAAGAGGCTGGTCAGATCTGTGAATTTGTTGCTCCACAGTCGCTTGCTTTTTAAATCTATTAATTTCATCTGGAGTGAAACAGCATCTGTGTCGAAAGGTGTTAAGTTAAGTTAAGCAATCTTAAAACTCATAAGTTATTAAACTGCTTGAGATGAGGTGAAATTGGAGTTTATGTCCAAAGGGCCGCAAACGTCTATGCAAAGAGCCGCTCCTACCGACCCCTGCCCTATCTTAGCAAACGGATTACAATACGTCGGTCCCTTCACCGGTGCAAAGCCAGGAAACATGTCAAACACGCGCCCAACATGTGTACACGGTTGATAATCGCCACATCAGAACGGGCCGCTTCTACGACTCGTTCTTGTGCTCAACAGCTCGGCTGTGGAATAATTTTGCCAGCCTCTGTATTTCCTCCCACCTACAACATGGACATCTTCAAGACCAAAGTCCACTCCTTCCTTTCCTCAAAAAGACACTCTACACAGCATCCTCAAAGATAACATAGACCCCGAGGAAAATTATTTCCCTCAGGGGTCTTCTGTGCTGAGTGAATATAAAAAAAATGTAGTTAAAGTAGTTCCATCAACATAAGTAAGAACCCGGAAAAAAAAACAAATATGATATAATGATTATCGTGGTTGAATTGACGTTCATGGCCCAGATGAAAGACTCAAGTATTACAGTTTAATATAAGCAGAAGAAACCTAAGCGCAGTACAATAATAGAAGAATGCAATACGTTATTATACATGTATACATGCAATAGGTTATTATACCCTTGATGTGATTTTTCTCAAAAATGGTGCTGTACAAATTATTCATATTTAATTATAGGTTAACTAAACAATTCCGATTTATCATAGGCAGTTCAGAATTTTTTTTCCATATTAATTAAAAATAGGTACTTTTTTTTTTTTGTTTAGTACATATAACAGGATTATTTAACGATCTTACGACCGCACGCGCCCGTATTATGGTAGTTGAATAATAACGATATTAATTTATCCATTTAAAACACATTAATTTATTGGAGGCATCAGTAGATCAGTAGACAAACATCGTGAAGCGATAAACTTTTATCGATGCGTTAACAGAAGGTCGAGAAAACTCACCGTTCACTAACCGGCTTTGCATTTACAAGATACACGGTATCCGGAATGCCGTGGTGTAAACGGGAAACTGGGGATTCCAAATCACATTATCAAAATAATATTGTTATTTTTTTTATAACAAGTTATGCAATTTTTTAAAACTTTAACAGAGCATTTATAATAATAATACCCTGTCCTTCGGGGTATTATTTAATACACATTTCAAATACCGAAATTCTCTTTTAAAATATTTTTTCTTAACTATGCTGGAAAATACGAAACGAAAAATTTGGCGTCTTTTCTTATTTTAATATATAGCTAATGATGGAAATGAGCTAAAAATGTTTGCGTTCAAATCCACGACAGAAAAAGCTGTGCAAATTTCAAGACGCCAGAGCTCACCGTTCGAGTTTTTGCTACTTCAGCACACAGATTTTCTGCTTTATAGGTTAGATACATATAAACATATGTATGGATATTACATTTCCATCGAGAAGAGCGGTTTTATCATTATTTATTATATCATGAAAATAACATTTTACAAAAATAAGTGTAAAAAACAGTAAAAAACGTTTTTAAATCATCAGTAGGTATGCATCTTATACCACGAGTTTATGGAGACCGTGTACTTTGCACATAACATTATTTCTTTTTGCATATAAAATACATAATATTATTGCAGAACTGGGGCAACTATAAAAAAAAATCTGATAATATTGTTCATAGAATACGAAAAATAATTCATCATCTGCAATACGTTTTACGTGCGAAAAGTGATGAAAACGCGTCTGTTGTAATATCAGAACGTGGGAATGATGTGTCACGTATCCGTGAAGGTCATTATACCTCATACGTGATTTCATAATATTATAATTATTTTAAAATAGTAAAATGATGTCCCATCAATTGGATACAAATGGGTAGAAGGCTAAAACGTGATACCGAAAAAAAACGAAAATGCGTAGGGTAGAAGTTCAATCTTTTTAGTGACATTAGCTAAGGATTAGTTTCTTCAGGGGAATATTGTATTGTTTGTAAAATCAGAAAACAACGAAAATATTTTTAATTCATCGACGTAAAAAAAATCTTTTTTTTTTGTTAAATTTCTAGGTATATGAGAATATTTTAATTTACATATAAATATTTATTTTATATTTTCGTAGAACGCAATCACTTTGTAGTTTGACATAGTTAATGAAAATCAAATAATAACTTTGTATAAATATTTTTTATCTTATAAAAAAAGATCATACCTTCAATAAAAGCACCGGTGCTCACATTCTCCATAAAAACGGTAATGGCAACAGATTAAATAATTTAGAAGCACTAGAAATAAAGAAAGCTACTAACATAAAAGTCATATTCTTGATAATTAATTAAATTTGTTCAGTAGTCCAATATTAAGTATATTTCCCGTAAATTTCTCATTATTCTTTTATCACGTTCTTAGTTGGCGTTTTGCCTTTTTTCATTTCATATTATCTGTCTCTTTCTCACTGTTGCTTTGTTATTATTTAAATTTTATTATTTTGTTTTCTTACTGATCTCTTTTTTTATTTTATGTTGTGTTCTCCCTCTGTATGTATGAGTGTATATAACCACACACTATGTATTTTTTGTTTAGTTTAATTTTGTACCCTGATGATGCTTGGGCTATAATTTTTTTAATAAAATCTGTGGTCTTATACAAAGTTATTATAATATTTTAAGCTCGCAAAACCATTTCTAACTTGAAATAAATAAATAGAAACAGAGACGTTAATCAAATAGTCAATAACAAGATGTCATATTACGTGTTCTGTATTTTTCAATAAAATTGTTCTATAAAAAAAAGAGTGTTAAAACTTGGGCTAAGCCAGTAAAGCTAGTACGTTTTAACTAAACTTTTTTTGTTTAATTATATTGGTTTTGAATTTACAAAGCATTAAAAATAAAACACAATAAAAAATAGAATCTCTGACTATTAACACCCGACCCACGATTGTCTGAACCGTTTTAAAGCCAGCTACAGATCTAAGAACTTATCTATGCAGGCGGCCAAAACTATTTTGAAGGTCCATAGATTTTGTATATCTACAGCAATGATGCTCCCAACTGCACAGAAAAGTCTACACTGTAGGGATCTAAAATAGATACAAATGGGTATGCTATTAGTCTGAAAAGCGTCGAAGAAATCTCCACTACTTTCCGATACAGTCTCAATTCTTCATGTTTCCATGCGCCGACACAAAACAACCAGCCAAGAGAACCGGTGCATGAAACGGTACTAACACGTACATAACGTGCGGTCCGTTTGCGGGCTAAATAAACTATCGCACGTTATCAAAGCCGAAAATAGGCTCATTACAATATTATTAGGATATTATGGATACATTTTTATTTGGTCCCAAACTGAACAATTCACGGTTTCTCCGATTTTTGGCACTCCGCGGCCGGACCAAAATAATTCTTGGCAAATTTCCGCGAATTCGCGACCGGTGATTTATGACTCGTCATTCTACGCCGAAAATATCTTTAATTTACGATCTAAACTGATACTATTGGGTTGCAGGTGTGGACATAAACATGTCTAAGTGCATCATATGGTGATTTACTTTCAGAGTGGTAGATACTCTAAGTATCGCCCTGGTGAAAGACCACCATTCAGAATCGAAACGTTGCTTCAAATAGCTTAAGCCGTGTTTGGTGACCAGATTTGAATAGGCAGGTACTTCCCAACCTATATCCTTCCCCTCTCTTCTTCCTCCAACCTCACAACATATCCCTATTGGGGAAGCCATAGTTCCACTGGCTCTAGATAATTAGTAGCAGTTGGAACTCTTGTGCGGTATTCAATATAAAAAAAATGATAATAATAATGCTATGACAATAATAATGCGTAGCTAATCTTTTTAATAATAATATTTGGACGACTTGTATAGCGCCGTTTTTGTGAAAAATCACCTTAAGGGCGCTGTACAGATCTTACTTTCTATCATTACATATTAATTCCTAGTTTATATATAGCGCCACCTTTATGAAACATCATCTCAAACGCGCTTTACACAGCTAGAAAATAATTTTAAACTATAGACCTGTGGCATCTAGGTACTTTCTTGCAAGATAATTTTTTTTAAAGACAGAAGATGCAAATTTGCACAATACAGCAATAAGAAAATATAGTATTATAGAATTTAGGTACTACGGAGTGGCTCTGAAATAAGGTTTTCAATCTTATTATTTATTTATAGATTTGTTCTGAAGAGATGAGTTTTGAGTTCCGCTCTGAATTCTCTCAGTCTTAGTTCATGTGGTAGTCAGTTCCAGGCTTTAGTGCCTGATACTCCGAAACTATATTATTCCAACAGAATCTCAGAAAGCGCGATCTCAGGAGCTGTATGTATGAGATACACAAAACAATATTTCTAAATGAGTGCCAACCAGCTTTCGCAAATTTGGGTATTAGAACAGCTAAAAGTGCTAAAACTGTGTACAATGGTTAATTAGAATCAAAACAGCAGGCAATGGAAACAAAGGCGAGACACCGAAGATTGAAAAGGCTTCGAGCAAAATTATTCGCGATCAAATAACTCGTTCTATATTTTGGTAGTAATATTAATTATTTTCAATCACATACGCTCAGTGGAATAGTTATTCTGTATTAGTAATCGCAATTTTTATATGCGATCACCTTCCGTTATAAGATAGGTACATATTATATAACAATACACCTACTGCTTAAAATAAAACTTTTACCATTCGGAAAATAAATTATATAATATAAGCGAGGATTTTTGGCGAATTACCAAAGCAAATTAGTTAGAGAGGGAAGTATAAAAATACACGTGAATTTAATAAACCTTCTTTCCGCTCTAGCGGAGGGAATCAATCACAGTATAAGTATCACACCTTTGAAACGAGCTGCCCTCTCGATCGAAACCTTCAAAGTAAAATTAAAGAAGCACCTTCGTTCCCGTCAGCTCGATGCTCTGCCTCTAGCCACTCCAAGTCATCTCATCTCCCTATCTCAACATTTCATCACTTGAAGACGACGTGCATTTATTTTATATTTAAAAAACGTTCCCACTATTCGATAAACACGCAACACAATTTTATTTTATTTCCTCTTTAAATCCGAGTAGGTTGGAAGTAATTGCGACCTAATAAGAGATAAGAGTAGGGGGGAAAGCTTTGATAAGATAAATAAAAGACATGTCAGCAATCAACCGTTGGTCCAGACGTGGCCTCCTTCACGTATCAAGATGCTGTTCATCTCGGTTACCACAGTTACCAGGGCAACAGCTGGATGCTGGAGCTAACGATACCAGCAAATTACCGTACCACGGCGAACAAACAGTATGATTGACCCCAGACTTGACCCCGTTCGTTTATGGAGACAATTGGAAACCATATTGAAGACGACGAACGTTATTTAAATCATTTTAAATCATCGACAGACTGAATGTCACTGAAGACTTTATTGAGCTCGAAATAGATTCGTTATTTTCATCTCCTTCAAATGATCGCTTGCGAACAAATTGGAATCAAATTTATTACGAATTTTATTCCGAACAGAGCAACGGGCTTGCAAAACCGAATGAGACATCAATTTAAAAGTACAATGAATCTATCGAATGCCAAAGATAATCAATAGAATTAGATTAGTATTTTTAAAACATCATCCGAATATGAGATTACAATTAAATACGATTAAATCTCAAAGGGGGATTATTTTCAATTTATTACTATTTTATGGTTGTAATAGTTGATAAACCTTCGAAATTAAAATTCCTAATATAAATTATCTAATCATCCATGATGTACATAAATACACATATCGAAAAGTCAGGCTAATCCTTTAAAGATACGATTTGTTTTCCGATAGTGAAATACTACTACCTACCTAGATACCTGCCTAACAGAGAACATTTTTTTTAATCAATATCCACCTTCAAACTTAGATACTATAATTTAAAAAATAAATAAAAAGTTATTTTTCATAGTTAAATTACTTCTTAAAGTTATTTTTTTTTAAACGCCGCCAAAACGGCAGTATCTCAGAGGTAGGGAGCGGGAGGGGGTGCGTGACGTCATCCGTACCGTCAGAAGGGCAATTTGTTTGGATTTGAAAAAAAAAATTAATAAGGAATTCCAGTACATTTTTTTGATTAATTTTAACTTAATTAACTAAAACTAACTTAATTAACGGGATTTTTTTATAATTTTGTTAAATATCAAAATTTCATACGAAAAATGATTTTTACCGTTGGATTTTTTGTATATCCCGCCAAAAACAGCGCATTACACGGTATTTATCTTTGACGTCTCAAACTGTCGTTATCCAGCTGTCAGTTGCGTATTTTGTTAACTTGTGATTTTCTGCAATTTTACCGCTTTTAATTTAACAAAACCTTCTAAAATGTCAGGAGATAATACGCATTACTATTGCATCGTACCGATGTGTAAAAATACAAGAATTACTGCAATTTATCATCGTTCCAAGAAATGCAGTTTTACGTAAAAAAAATGGTGTAACGCCATGAAGGCGGCATCACATCGACTAATCATGAAGCGTTTATATTTTATGGCGTTTTAACCAATTTTCAAGAAGCATTTATTAATTCTAAGAATAATAATATGAAAATACATATATTCAGAATTAGTGTTTTTTGATTTACATGCACATATTTTTTTGAAGTCATAATATTTTTCACTCAACTTCCTTATTGTCTAGAATTAAAAAAAAAATGGAATTATAAATTTAATCATAAAAATGAAATACCACCACGAATTAATTAGTTTCAAAATTATTAAAAAAACAGCTAATGTATATTGCTCGACATTGCTCCCACAGAGCGAAAATAATGATCATGAATGTAAACAAGTTGTTTGTTATGAATTTAATAATGATATAAAACGATTACTGATTTTTAAAACATTTTATAAATGTGAGTGAATTTTTTCGAGTGATTTCTACTTATTTTCTTAATCTTCAGTTGTGCACTGGGCTTAAACGGTGCTTATCTTGCGAAAACAACAGATAATATCCGATTAAAGGCTTAAGTTTTACAACATGGTAATTATATTAAACCATTTTAAAATTGAATAACACCATTAAAACAGTAGACAGAGCAACGGCTTGACTATCTGCATGAAAACTTATTTTGAAGGACGAATGTCAACAACGTACAACATAATCATAATATAGTATGCAGGAAGTAAATCGAGAATTTTGAAACTAATATTTCATTCTCATTGCGGAAACTTTTCGATACCATTAATTTTAAAAAAAAGTTTTTTGGTAAATGCCTTAGGAAAGAAATCTAAAATGATAGATAAGTAATTAAAACTTGCTGAAGTTAACATTACAATCTTTTAACATAATTTATACATGTATGTATATCTGCGTTAAAATGAATCGAAACATATTAAATTTTGTACTTTTTTATGATTATAAATATATAATATATTTATAAATTGAATGTCGAATGGTTTCGGATTGGTAGTTTATTTGCAATGAAAACATATAATCACATTATCTTAAAGCATTTCTTATCACAGCAAACATACATACATACATATAAACATAATCGCAATCGAAATATTTTTAGCTGTTCACGTTGCACACATTATTTATGTTTAATAATTTAAGATTTGGATTTGCCTTTAATATTGGCAATGCGTAATATTATGCGATTCACAATGAAGGAAATACTATTAGACCACGTGATTGACTTCAGTTAACGTAATTTGAGGAAACTTTACGTTGGAAACGACAAGGACGATAAGGTAACGTGACTTCTTTATGTAAATGCTACAGGAGATGCCCAACTGCCTGGGGACGGTCCCCTTAGTATCGCCTTTCACCGAGACAATACTAAGGGTATCTACCACTCTGGAACGGGGTGCAAATGTACTGTGGTATACTATAATTGTTGATATTATTATTATTCATTTAAAGTAAAATGTACTCACTGTGTGACGCGAGCCATTCGTTATAATCTATCCCCTCCGGTATCTCCACCACCTGCCTCATGTCCAGTTCAGGAAGCTTCCTCTCCAAAAGGGTCCCTTCTAGGTAAAGCTTGGGGTCGCTTTGTGACCCATCTCCTTCGCGCTCCTTGCGTCGCGCCTTTCTGTAAAAACAAACATATTCAAATTAACAGTTATTCTTTTTTTATGAAAAGAAAGATAAACATTCCCGGGTTACGAATAACTTGACAATATTTGAAAAACTCTAACTACTATCATTATAAGCGGAAAATGTTGCTTGTGCAATGATGGAAGACTTAGCTAGCAGAGGAATTTAATCCACGACGCCCGGGTGGGAATCCGACACGTTTGTCCACTCAGCTACTAACCGGTCAATATGAACCGAATGTTACATAATATCATTGTTTGTGCTTCATATATGGGGAGAAATCAATGTTATAATATGAAACGGCATCATAATACACAATGAGAAAGGTAAATGGGATCTGAAGGTAGTGAATGGGTATGTATGTAATATTCCTGTAACTTATCGGATAATGATTATAATAATAACAATAATAAAAGTAATAATAATGCCGACAAAATAAAATGTCAAGACAATTGCAATCAAAATCATTGCGTATAGTTTTAATTATTATGGTATAAGATGTAAGTAAATTATTATAAAAAACAAGTATTTTCACAACATTCAATAAAATCATAAAATTGGGCAAATTGTGAAGCAATCAAATCAAAGGAAACTTTCATAGCATAATATAAAACATCGGTGGCCAAACGAACAATAATTATGCGAGGTTTTTGGGTCTTACGCAAGTTTTTAACAGTTGAGATCTTTTCATATTATTCTTTAGAGCAAGCAGTACTAAACATAACAGCTTTCTTTGGTTCAATATATTTGTGCGATTCTGTATTTCTCAGATTGAAATAATCATATCTAAATACGGTACTCGCCTTACGGATGACCACTTCATACCGCGCTTGCGTTTAACAATAGGTACTAGATGCACGCCATCTTTGGCGAATAATTAGGTGGTCGTTAGCACGGTGGGCAGGGCAATCGGCTAGCAGTCGACCTGGCCGAGTTCGATACACTGAGAGGGTATCGACACACTAACTCCTCTTTCATAACAAGATATGTATGGTGAAAAGGTCCATAAGATTTTTTAAACTTTTAGCAGAATTTTTTCTTCATCTAAAAAATGTAAGTAAATATACAAAATCACCAATGCTCTAATACCTAGATCGTTATAATAAAAATAATAGTTTGTGACTCTTTTCTGTATTTGCTATTCCATAATAATTTTTTTAATATGTTTTATTGGTTTGTACCTAGGTATGTAGGGAGACACTTGAGATAAAAATCGATGATTGTTTACAAGTGTGTTGACAGATTTTCATAGATCAATGTACCCCTTCAATAATAAACAGCATTTTGGCTCCTTTGCATAGGCAAATTACTTAGCACATGTGAAAACATGTTCACTTTTAACGTTCAAAGATGAAATCACCATTACGTAACGAATCTCGGACACGAGGTAAAAAATAAAATCAATAAAACCAAGGATAAGGGTGACTAAAACGAATCTAATCTAAGGAAATTCGCAGATGTATTGGATGGAAGTATAGAATATGAAAAAGTGGACGTAAATTCAGATTAGTGCAAAACTTTAATCGAACCACAAATGCAGGGCAGAATGGCTTCTAAAGAGTTTATGTAAATTTTCAACTGACCATATTTACATCAATGTCAATAATTATTATAATCACTCGTCTCGTCAAGTTCATGAATCAATGACAGTTTTAATCATTTAATAATCGACTACATAAACAAATTGCCATAAAAACTTCACGGGGTAAGCAGAGAAGCAAAAGTATTACATTACAAATAATCACTATTCTAACAAGGTTTTAGAATAATTTTCAATGCAGACTGCAAAGCAGAACAAGTTCTAAATAGTTAACGCCGGTTTTCAATTGACCGTTTAAATGCTAATCATTTTTATGATCACGCTCGCCTCGTCAAGTTCACGAATCAATGACAATTTTAATACTCTAGTAATCGAACAAAACTTACATTTTTAACACACCCACTGCTATGAGTTTCAATGATTTACCAGAGAAGTAAAAGCATTACAAATTGTTTCTTGAATCGAAAACAAATTCTGTCTCGACACAAGAATTTCCTAGTGAGACAGACACGGAGCCATCCCTCAAATGTTGTATTTATTAAGATAAATAATAATAATAATCGATAGCCTGACAAAGTTTCAGAATAATTCCCTATTTGATTTGTCCAACACAAATAAAACAGGATTCAGCCGAACCTATGTCTAAATGTGGTCATAAAATGGAATGCTTTATTTGTACCGAATACGTACCTACACTAGAAGAAGATGTTTTGACATTTCGCTTGACTTAACCCAAAACAAAACTGATAAAACATACACATGACGTGTTCATTTTTGTTCCTTTTGTTCCTTTTCTCATTCATGATATTCCTACTTTCGGTGGCTTTCTTACTTTTTTGTTTCTTCCTACTACTTACTTTTATTGATTTTTTCCCTTTCTTAATTTATACTTACCTACATAATATTTTACTGTGTTGTGTACCTATCGAAACATAAACCAACCTGTGTAGCATTAGAAACATTTTTGTGTGTTTATGTTTGTTTTTACATCTGACCTAAAAAGTTGAAAATATGTTTGTATGAAACGGTACTCTCGAACGGTCAGCTATTCATAGGACAATACAACTATTTCAGCTTAAAACGTCATTTCTATCATGAACTACGCAGCTTCGAAGCATCGATTCAACAGCTAACGAGTTTACAAACTCGGGAAAAGCCGGTAGTAACTACTAGTTTAATTATAATCATGCTGACGACCTCCGTGGCCGAGTGGTTAAGATCAAGTTATGAATCCGGATATCGCGGGTTCGAGGCCCGGCGTGATTATTCTGTTATTTCGCATAGTTTTTAAATTAAATAATATGTATGGTAGTATATTTGCGGCTCGTTTCAGACCATTCTGGTACTATTTACTCCAAGTATCCTGGTGAAAGAACACAATTCAGAATCTAAACGTTGCTTGAAATGGCAAAATCCGTGTTTGCTGATCAGACCTGAATAGCCAGGTACTTCTCAATCTACCTCTTCCCTACCTCTTTCCCCTCCTCACTACCTTCAGCCTCGCAACATACCCCAATTGGGGATGCCATAGTCCCAGTGGCTCAAAGCAGTGGGACTCTCGTGCGGTAATACGAGTATATAAAGCCGAAAATGACAAGTGTTGCGAGCAACGAAAATATTAAACGTGCATTTTGTAGTTACGTTAGACGTGTTGCATCACAATTGAGATATTGTAGATGCAGAAAACCAGTTACCGATGTGGTAAATGAATCACGCACTGCCCTCCGAGGAAAAAGTGACCAGTGTCATTATACCTACCTCTACTTATAAAACTGTGTGGTTAACCAACAAGTGAGCAAATGCAAACACGTTCTAAAAGCAGACTCCGAGACAATAGACAATATTGTGACGCACGATTATAATTAAGTTTAGCCATAAAAACTTGGCTATTGAAATAATATCATTACTACCGCGTTGATTGCACATTACTCGCTGCTAACTGCCGCATGTCAGTACGCCGTATCCAACGGCGGAGTAATAGTTAATTGCATAACGTAACAAAAAAACATAAGTTGCGTTATATAACGGATTTAGTTGCTCGATAGGCTACTTTCATATTTTTAAACAAAGTAATTGATTCGATAGAAAAAAAAACAGGGCATAATGGATGGTGCAACAGCACGAGGTTCTTATTGGATTTAAGTCTACCACGGTAAATCGCGCAAGTATACGAAATATTGAGCAAGACGCGAGAACTTCCATTGGGTTATGTTGAGAGAGTTTCGGTTAGCATAATCACCTAATATATAGTTAAAACAGATGTTTTACTTTTAATACGTTATCTGGGCTTTGTAGACGTGAAACTAATAAGTACGTATTAGGAAAATTTTAAAGCTTTTCAAAAGGGTGACTGGTAGACTATTTAAAAAAATGATTTGTGTGTGTGTTTTTTTTTTAAATATATTATATTATACATTTATATAAAAATCACCAAATCAATACTTAAATGTCCTTTCTTTTCGACCCCTACAAAACACGTCTTTAGTTTCGTTTGTGTTACACGGTTCGTATAATTGTAGGTAATGGGTATATACAACAATACAACTACATACCTAATTTAAAACATAAAAACACCTTTTAATGCTATTTAAAGAGTATACCAGTATTGATCTCATTTGAGCGAGGTAGAAAATAACCGCAAGAAACAATTTTATTATTATCGTCATAACTGGAAAAAAAACATCCACTATTACCGAATAAACATTTTTCAATGCAGTTTAAATAATAAACAATATCGATATAATTATTGATCCGCCAACAAAACTAAAGTCGAACATTGACATTTCGACGTAGTTAATGTAAATTAACATGTGATCAAACAATTTTTCACGGCCTTTCAGAAGACAAATTTTCTGACACACTTCAAAAACCCTGTTTGAATATAATAATTTTTAAAACAAAAAATCATATCAAATATTGAAGCAATGTTTATTATCAAATTACATCAATGTGAGAAAAACCCACGAGGACATTGCCGCGACTGGGATTTGAACTCGGGAACTTCCACTATCCGAGTGGCTACTGCTACAATATACCATTGTAACATTGAGAAAAGCTAACGAATAACCAATGGATACAATAATTATTAATACTGTTTCATGTTTGCAAAGCTAGAGGCCTCTACCTTTACTCATTCCAAATTACCTTTCTTCTCAAGTGGTTTTCTTAGGGAAAATTTGCACTCTGCATTTTAAACATTTAAAAATAATATTTTTAATTAAATTGTATAATTTAAAAGAAATCGACAGTCCTCAAAGAGTTCGTGATACCTCGTAGCTTTGGGATGTACGCGCTATTGATATCCGGGAAGTTGGCATCCGTATTCCGTAGCGAGAACACAACTATCGATTGACAAAGTGGTTTCTTTAATCACATTTAATAGGAAGACGTACAACACTGAAAAAATTGACAATGAAAACAGTTTGTAAGGATTATAATTGTTTAATACACATTGAAGGAAAACACTACCATCATGCTACCTTATCTATCAAATGGTAACCGATGTAAAATATATTTTTCAGTATGAGAAATCCCAATGAGGAAGACATTACAGTTAAAAATAATATTCAAAGCGTAACAAATATTTTTAAAAATGCACAATAGTGCAAAAATAATATAGTAATAAAGCTTTGAAATAAGGTTATCAACCTGAAAAGATGAGTTTTTAATTTTTCAAATACATACACACATCACATTGTAACAAAGTTTCATTGGCAACAAATAGACCACGAGACAATGACTTGGCTATTACAATCCGGATGAAATTAAAATGCTAAGTGGAGAAATTCATTAAAACGTTTTCAAACAGTTCTAAATACAAGACACGGAAAAATACTGTCACTTCACCTTCGAATAATTTATATTTTTCATATAATTCGTATTATAATTATAATTCATTCATATAATTCACAGAGTTATTTACAGAATTTCACTCTCATCAAAAATCTTATCTCATAGTAAATATGAAAGACAAAGAAACAAATAACAGGTGCTTTGCTTATCAGATGTCTAATAATCCTCGTGTGCCAAATCGTATCTATATTGCAACATTAATTTTAATCATTGGTAACATGTAGGTTATATGCACGTATATTTATACCACTGAATAAAGTTTATAAATAAATACTAATTTTGTAAGCAAGTTAAGCAATAAGCTATTTAATTGCCTCATATAAATTATATTTTATTATTATTTACAAGGTGTCATAAAGATGAAGATATCATGTCTAATGTATAAGTTAAAATAATATTACTGTTAAATTCATGTCGGTAAATATTGACAAACAGGAAAGCTACATACTCGTAGAGCTTTGTCAACCACAAACCAAACAACGGGTTTGTTCTAGGTGGGGTGTCATCCAAGGCATCGAATAAGGTAGAAGACGAGAGTGTTGTTCGAGGGAGTAGTTACTTACACCGGACAGAAGAGCGAGTAGAGGGTGAGGTGCGCCACCCGCGCCAGGGTCGTGACGGCGCCGCCCACCTTGCGCGTGAGGGGGGCCCACATCAAGCAAGCCGCCCTACATCCCTCTGCCCATCCCGCCCGTCACGCAACCACTATCCTATCCTGCAGCCTCCGCAATCCACTGAATCCGTGTCAACCGAACAAACACGAGCGACACGGAACTGCGATCGCACCGTAACACTTCAACCACTCGCGAAACACTTCAAGCAATTATCGCATTTATTAATTTAGCGCACTCTTTTCTGACAATGGAGGTTTTATCGATCATGAAATCACTCCGTTTTACTGCTCGCTTTAAATTTACCGGTTCAGGAACTTCTTACATATTTCCGTTCTGCCTAATCCGGTCAACTTTGTATTATAAATATGCATCACATCTACATCATCAAATAAAAAGATATGTTAGTTTGACAAATAAAGTCAGTACTACGTACTACGATAGTACCGTACTCCGACAGGTGGCCACCGTGAACACATTAGACTAACTCAGTATTAGTTAGATAACGCGTTTGAACCGTTATTATATTATTTCACAGTTTTAATGGATCGTCTTAAAATATGATTTTCAAGAGCAATTATGTTTGACACACCGACAATCCATTTTAATCCATAAAGCTGACCGCTCTTCGGTTAGCGGTTAACTGTTACCGCGTCCCGATGGAAGTATATCACTAGTTTGTCTCCCGGTCGCGTCCCTCTAATAGTGGGTCAAGTCAGAAGGTGATCTTTTGAATACGTAAAGTCACCACCACCGTCTGACAGCCGGAGAGTGACTGATCAACTGATCGAGTGACAACAAACGACCACTACGTGAGCAGTGCGAGTAGCGGCTGTGGCGGTGTCACAGGCTACCGTCTAGCGCGAGAACTACACTCATACTGCCTGACTAGTGGCGTTGTGCCTTCGCCTTCAGCGCCATTCCGCCTACCAGCGCGGGTCGCCCGACATTAATTTGCAGAAGCGATTGTCTCGGCAGGTCCGTGTTGTTAGTGGGTCGGCGGAAGAAACCAGGTCAAGTTTCCAAACCTTCGTTGATGAACCTGCCAATAAAGGCAATTGGCCGCAACTGTCCGACCCGGTATCACACAGCCTTTATGCGTCAGAAAGGGAAACTCGCGGAAACAAAACGACACTCCAATTTCAGGAGATAAATATAACTAAAGGTGTAATGTGTATAGGGCAGAGCGGCAATGTACGTTTTACTACGCAAAACAGGTGTTACCGAGTGATCAATTACCACAGTTAAAACACTCAACACAAAACACCCGTGGGTAAACAACTTGAAAACGTGTAAGAAGGTTTACCCACTCTCCGAGACAAAGATGGTTGTAATTTAATTGAATCTGTTTTACCGTAGCCGGGTGTTGAACCACTTGTGTGACGTATTTCCTGTTTGGCAGGTTCGGATGTCAACTAGTTTACGTAACGAGGTTTACTTTTATGGTCACGATGGCTTATCTGGTTTAATATCGGCAGTTCTAAATCCGCAATCGTGCGAGAGTGACAGAAACAGAAACCTGGAAAAGCTAGTGCGAGTTGCATAAATTACCAGTTTATTTCTTGAAAATGTACTCAATTTTTAATTACGAAAGGTAAATAAATATAAATCTACGTCGTAGGAGGTTACACAAGTGACGCGAAAAATGGGATGAAAACCTGCAAAGTTTTCCATCATTCATCATTTTTAAAATGAGAGCCGGGGAGTCCCGCGGCTACTGTTTGACGAGCACATTAATGTTTCAAAAGATTCCATCATACACAGACCCGAGATCTCTTTATGCTAGCGAACCTTATTCCAACAAAGATTTGATAAGATAAGAGAAGAAATTGAATTAAATTTTAAAAAGGTTAAACAAATAATGATTTGAAAGCCTGGAAAACTCATTTCATTATGGTACGAATCCCAATCTAAATCCAGTAAACGGGTTTTTTAATGGGAAACAAAGACGTTATCACTATCACTACGTCGTAAAAATCCTGTTGCTATGAACAGAAGAACCGCACAGTGCACAATACATAATCCAAGTAACTATCAACACAATACAGCGTTTTGACAGACACTTTCTCGTGGCCCATTCGAACATTCTATATTGGAGCGCCGAATAATAATAGATGATTAACTTCACTGAGATTTACATAATTACTTCATCACTACGCACTAATCACTTTTTGACCGCCAGAGTCGTAACCTCTACTTCCGAATCAAATATAAGTTGCAGCTAAACAGGAATGGAAACGACCAATGATCATTTGACCATTAACACGCGGATTTGACGGACAATGGGTACCTCCGGCTCGAATAACCAGCGACTACTAAAATCGACACGGCCAAGTGACGGGCACCGCTTTGATGCCATACAACTTTAGCTATCAGAGAGGGGTCGACCTTGCTTTTGGCTGCACGGTTACAAAGTCAGGACGTGTTCAGATACATTTGTTGAGAAACTCCAATTATACTCAACAGGTTATGTTAAACTAAAAAAAGCTTCGCCAATTTTCGACGGCGATGCTTCGATTCCTAATAGTATCTGTCGTAGAAAAATATAAATATGTTTATTTTTTTACCAATGGACTACAGCATAATGGCATCATCATTCAACGTGGTCGATTTCACTTTCGTGTATCGTGGTACCCGCTTATGATTGCTGATACAGAGTTTCGGCACAAAAAACACGTTTAAAACCATCCATGGATATCACACGTATATATATACACACTGACATGGTTTTATACTCGCAAACGAGGATATCAAACAAAAAAATATTTACCACACGTTTAATCTTAGATATTATCTGGATTGATGTTTTGTACTTTTTTGGGTCGGTTGGTCACGTGCCCTTCTTTCATACAAAGGAAAACTTTTCAAAGCCTGCATTGTTAGAATTAGTGTTGCAAGGACATCACCGATAAAATGACAGAATGAAGAGGAAATCCCGGTGACATGGGATATTACGACTTAAACAAATTAAACGGTAATTTCCGAAGATGTCACAGAAACGGCAATTTATTCTTGCCGTTTGGATTACATTACAAAACTTCCAGTTTTCAGTTAGTTACGTGGTTTAAATTTGTGTTTTATTTCTGGGAATGCAAATGCTTTCGTTTGAAGTCAGTTCTACGGATTTAATGAAAAATATTATCATAGTGTGACAACGTTTGGGTAAACATTGCGCGATAAATATGTTTTTCGGTTTTTCAATATATTTTTCGTTAGATAACGCCGGCTCCATTGAAGGCACGCTTCTAATCAACGAATCAATTCTAGGAACGTGTATAATAAAACTACGATTGATATAACTCCTACTCGAATTCGTATATCACAAAAGTATCAAATTAAATAAAAATTAATACATTGTTACCCATTGGCCTTGCCCAACCACATCATAGAAAACTTAGCACCACATTAGCTTACACAACAGCATGCATAAAACGTGAAAAGAATTTGTAATTAAGAACTGCTTTTTAAATTACCCGAAAAATGTTTGGATTTGTAAACGTTTTTTGTAACGAGCTTTTCATGCGCGTATTAAAGTTTGCATTGTTATAAAAACTCATTACTGGGGCAAAGGCAAATTCAGAAAAGCTTTTAAGAATAATGCGACCTCTACACGGAGTTAAGAATAGCACAAGTCACAAGAGAAACAAATAAGAGTGAATTTAGGCAAGGGGCGCGGAACAAAAAGAAAGGCACGAAGGGTGGGACACCAGGAGATTATTGGTCGAAACATGCACCCGACAATTTAAATACACATTTTTTACTGTAATTATTTACTGTTTTTTAACGTTTATGGGCGAATCACTGATTTTATGTATAGTTCCTGTATTTTGTCAAGTCGATAATGAAGTGGAAAAAAAGAAGAAAAAAGTTTAACAAATTTGATTATCGTCCGAATGAGGCAACTTCAACTATCATTTGGAAAGAATAACAAAGGAAATTGAGTTGTTTAATTATGCGATATATTTATTTAATTTTCCACTAGGCGGCTAGCTCGTTTGACATCAGCTGTGGGAAATGGGACAAAAGTTTTTACTTTGTTCATATACATGTATCCTTTTCTGTGGTCTGATGGTCAGCTTTTACTTAATAAGTAAATCAGCGAATCATTCATCGGGTTGCCTGATAAAATAATATTGCTTATTCATCACTTTTAACAATTTTTACGCAAACAATTAATTAAGTTTGTTTGTTTGGTATAAAATATACACTAACCTGCAAATAATTTGAAAACGATTTCATTGAAATTTGATTAATGTTTATAAAAACATGCACAATGCATTTATATATATAACCTTGCCAAGAGGAAACTACAGGATACATCCGCCTTACTCGTGTAGATATTACCATATAAAGAAATATTTTAGATCACTGGTCGAACTAAATAAAAATACATAATACAAATCAGTAACAAATTGAAAATATAAGAATAAATAAGAAGAAAAAAAAACAATAAAAAGGAGTTCTATAAACTAAACTCAACGTCCATAAAAAAAACGTTAAACAAGAAGTTCTCATGCATTAAATATTATTGAGGAAGTAAAAAATACAAGGCATTATACTAACGATTTTGATATATTAAAAATACATCAACATGAAACCGATTCACCATAACTTATTTTGATGTGCAATCGATGTCGTTTAAACCTTGACTAGTAGTTCCATTTCAATACGGACTAGTGACATAACCTCAATAATTATGTTACGAAGTTTACCGGAGTTCCTTTGTGTGAGGTGAGTGATTAGGGAAAAAAACCGTAGCAGGAATCAAATAGGTTGTTTAAGAGGACCTTTGAAGGTTCTGCCTGTTAATAATTGTATAGGAAGTGGAAGCCTTGAGCTTGCTCCGCCTTTCTAATGAATGCCTGGGCGAGGACAACCCACTACCACTCTTAATTCACTATAACATGTTTAATCCCAGACTAATAAATTAATTATATTATGAATGCTACACGTCTTTAGTCTGATGGGTGGGCATACAAAGTAAACACAAACCTTCGCCGCCAATCAGTTATAATATGTGTAACTCAGTAGACAATAAAATTATAAATATTCATGCTAGAAGAAAATCAATAAAATACAACACCTTTTTAACACCCGTTTCACCTTCAATGATAAAAAGATTAGCAAAGGTTCTGTAAACGGAGTGAAAAAACTGACTTCAATAAATATTAAATAAATATTATTCTTACCTTCGTTGAGGACTTTATGGGCTTAAGTTATGCCGTAGTAATATTGGTATCAAAAGCTTAGTCAAATAAAATCTGATGCACTACTCTAATGCAATGACACTCTAGTCGAGACTTTGGAAGAGGCGAGGGAGCATGAGTGCGTGCCACTCTCATCACTCGCGCACTCTGCTCGCTGTCGGTTTCCCGTCCTTTGACTCGGACACGAAAAGCGGGTGACGCGAGGGACGGCGAGGCGAGGCGAGGACGTCTATCGAACTGTCGGCTATCTTGCCGATACTACAGAGGAGGTATTACGAAACCAGACTATCTAGGGCCGGTAGGAGGACCATCGGAACCCTGGTCACGTCCGTTGTCATAACCTCCGTGAAAACACAACGCCCGAAACGGTATGCAAATCGAGGGTCCGTTATGTCTCGCCAACACGTCATGGCGCGGAACCTTCGCGCTGGGGTCACGGGCTCGACACCTGGCGAGACTTCCGAGTCCTACGATGCACTTTCTACCTCGGCTCTTTCTTGTCAAGAAAGTGGAAAGGAAGCGGCATAGTGGAAATAGAACGAGAAAATAAGAGCACCAGTGAGATCGAGATTAAAAATGGATTAGAAAATATGCAGCTTTCAGCGTTGGCACCATTTTGAGTTGATTGGTACATTATTATTGTTCTTTTGTGGATAATGAATATACCTGCCATATTAATTCATGTATCCACGCCAATTCGTAAATGACGATTTGGGCCTAATTTGTTGTCCCTCCACCGTATTAAATTTTAATAAAAATATTTAGAAAACAATAGTATTCGACAAGAGAAAGACGCTATAAATATTGAGTTTTAGGGTTTTTTTGTCCCCCACGCGGTTATCATACTTGAGCATCCCTCGTTCAACATGGTCTATTTGGTTTTTAGGTTTAATTTTTTTTTTGTTTAAAGTAGAAAGCGTGGGTTCTCTCATTATATTATATTTATTATGTAGAGAATACCGTCTCGGCCAAGACATTAAATTTTACATAGCTTATATCATAACGTCTAATTATGTATCATACCTATGTATCATAACGTCTAATTAAGAGTCCTCTTTAAATACGAAATATTTCAAATCAGGTTTAATAAATACTAAATGAGAAAATTCTGTATGAAAATCAAATGGCTGGAGACTCCAAGGCTTATTATTATTTCAACGTTTCAGGGTCGAATTTTCTCATTAAGAACAGAATAAAACTATCCTTGAAAGAGCTCAAATAATACAATTTAACATACCGAAAGACATTACACCGACCTTACAAATAATTTGTTGGACAAATAATAGTGTCAGTGCTCCTTTGTTCAACAACAGATAAGACTTTGTTCAATAAAAATCCATCCAGCGAAGGTGATATTAAAACACCATCAGCCTAGGAGATTTAATAACAATGACCTTAGCTATATAGGACAGTGAAGAATAGTTAGTTCGAGCTCATAAAAAGAGCCAATAGGTACCTGGTCTGATGATTTCGAAACATCAACACAACACTAGTCGTGTCGTAAATGACATCATGACGAGCGTTGAAGAAATTCGAAAGCATTCAAGGATATGACTAAGAGCGCACGTGTTGAAAAGTAGTTCGTTGATCTTTGAAAAAACCTCTCCTGTCACGTGTTCTAATCCGACAGATTAGAAATTCATTAATCACACATATCATAAGCTCAGATTACTGAAATTAGATGTATCATTGTCACCGAGAGGGCAAGTAAAATCATAGTTAGGAGCCTTTGGAACAGAACAAATAATAACACAGAATTATTTCCTCTTGAGCAAATTCACATTAAAAAAAAAAAAATAGGTTATGATTGTAAATCAATAAGACCAAATTGTGTTCATAATCACAGTGAATTTATATAGCGCAGTTTTGTGATATTTCACCTCAAGTGCGCTTCATACTAATTAATTAATTAAGCAAATAGGACTAACTAACAAGGAGGAAATAATAAATGTATGTATACAAATTAAAACTATCTAAAATCATGAGAGAAAAGGTTCAGATATGGGTATAACAGTGCATGTGTACATGAACAGATTTAAAAAAAAAAAAACAATTTACTAGAAGCTAAGGGTGTAAAAATCCAGATGAAGCGTATGAATTCATATTAACATATTTGTTAAATCGAAGAAACGGAAATTAGATTGAGGACAGTTAGCATGTTGGTACTTAAAAACATTAATATTCAAGTATTATAAGTAAAACGATTATAAAGAAGCAAACAGTGTAAATATAACAAGTAACAAAATAACAATAAATATTTTATGACAATGAGTATATGGTTTTAAGTAGACAGCAAGTTCATTATACAACTTTACAAAAATAAATCAAATAGATCAAAATATAGTTAATTTGGGGAGGCAGAAAATAAAACAAAACAATTCGTTCTGATAGTAAAATCTTTCACCTTCTTGGACGGTAGGCTTTTTTTTTTCGGACAACCTTTCCTGCGTGAAATTTCTAGGTTAACGCAACTAGTTTCAGCTTCTAATGTCATTCTCATATGAAGCTTAAAAATATTATTTTTAATGTAAAAAAATACGATGTATTGTTTGTTCCACATTTACCAATTGTTCAATTAGAAAAAAAAAGTGTTGAAACTCGGGTGAAGCAGGGTAGAACGATAGTCATTTTATTGTACTTATGTATCATCCGGAATCATTTTGGATTTTTTTGATTTATGGTTACAAAACACCGTTATTTTACAGATATGCTGTTTTTCGTCCAACTCTCCGTCTCACAGTGAATATCTGCAATCTGCCTCATTGGAAAGACGCTAGTAACGTTCTTATGGATGAACACTGTATTTTTGGTTTTCAAAATATTTTTGGATAAGTACCAAAATCAAAAAATCAGTTTTGAAACAATTTCATTGTGTTCTTAAATAGGTATTAGTAGTAAGAATAGAGGTAAAGTGTATGGGATGTAAAGCTTAAGTGGAGCAAACATTGGATTAACAAGCAGCAAGCGAACTGTGTCATTCGTATTTGCCGAGAGAAACGGATTTACAATACCGTTGGTTTCATTTTAATACAAACGCTGCTATGTTCAGTTGCTCGGCGTATAGTGCTCGCATTCGATCTGTTTTAACACTTACCCAATATAAATAGAATGAATCGTGAGGCGATTAAACCTACGCAGTCTTTTGTCAAGTGGCTTCGGGGGAAAAGACAGAGTATTTAGGTAATTTACAGCTAGGATTTGCATTTTCAGCCAATTATTCTGAATTCAGAACAACTGAAATGAATAACTTGGACGGGGTCAGGATCATAGTCATTAGCGATTTTTATAAATGCCACCACAAAAATGTATGAAAAAGACATAAAAATTGTTGAATACAAAATGAGACGTTAATTTAAAAAAAAAAAACTGTCGCAAATTAAAAAAAATTTAACCATAAAGTACAAAATCTTTTCGTTGCTGATGGAAAAAAAACTCATAAAGGGTGAGCTCTGGCGTCATGAAATTTTCAAACATGTTTATGTCTATGCAAATATTTTCAGCAATGATATCTTCCAGTAAAAAAAAATATACAAGACTAATAAGTCTTTGAACTGTTTGATCGTTCATAATACATCGACTTATCGGAAGTTGGCTAGCATCAGATCGATCTCTATTCTGAAGGGTTCAGTCCGGAACAACCCACCGGAATTGCACTCGTACCAGTCTTGTGGATTTCGAAGCCATTTAGTGCGGTATCTTCTATCCATATTCCCTTTGATATAATATACAAGAATCTTAATCCAGGAAAGAGCTGGATAGTAAAGGCCGGAAAAAGCTAGATGCATACTGTTATTTTTCCGAGAAAATAATTTTTGTAACAGAGCGCATCTATTAAAAGCTTTCCACCGCTGTTCATTCTCAGATCTCTTATTTATGTTTCATGCAAAAATGCACTTTTGCATAATTCAGATATGGCGTGCCCAAAATACATTCAGTTGATAAATCGTTTATTAGCGGGGTTTTTTTTTAATGTTCGGTTGTCACTCTTAGACGTACTACAAAGGTATTCTGGAAACTTCGCAGAATGAACATAGAACGCAGCACAGAAAATAGCGCATTGCAGCACTGGAAACCGCACTCAGTTGCATCCTGTAGTAAGCGCAATCAATATTGTGCTAATTGATTACTTGAAAATTTCAATACTCAGTGGATATCTTCTCTTCGTCATTTGATATGAATACATTAATAGCAGTAAACCTTGGCTTCACCCGAGATTCAACGATCTTTTAATAGAAATCTTCAAGCAATATGAGTGCTCGTCTTATTTAAAAAAAAAGAAAAAAAATTAAATGGATATTTCCGAGTTCTATACTTCATGACGAAAGTGACGTTGCAAAGTGAAGATAGTTGCATTGATCTATAAATTTGCGACAGAAACACTATGCAAATTTCATAACGCCAGATCTAGCCGTTTGAGAATTTATGGTGAAATTTTCTACATTATAACGAAGATTACAGCGTATTTTTTCAGTTAACTGGATATTTCAAAGCTCCATAACCTATGATGAAATGATGTTGCAAGTTGAAAATAGTGGCGTTGAACTAGAAATGCAAAGTCAAAACTTTTGTGTGCGAATTCTGTTTACAGGAAACCTTATTTCATAATCCTTATACTCGTATATCATAAAATACATGACGAAAAAAAATACAATACGAATTTTCAACACGTTCGTATGTTTTTTGTTAAACATTTGAAAAATATTGAACACATGAGGACTCTTTTAGTTTTTTTGATAGTTTTCGCTGTTTTTATACACACAGATTTTCTGCTCTACATTTAAGAGCACCCTTTACAAGTAGCACCGATATATCGTCGTTGGTGTTTAAAGGGTTAATAGATAAAGTTGCACGTGCTTGTAGAGGATATTTTTAATGGCAGGTAATGACTCGCTCCATTAACCCAGCGAGCCGTGAGTAATTGCTATCATGACATTAGTTCGTCGTGGAATAGTCCGGCCCCAAGAGTTACTTCTTGTCCTCCGTAGTTAGCAGCGGTAGGCTTCTCCCGTATAATTAGATAACTTCGATAATTCCCATCCGATCTCACTGACGATTTATGCGATGCTTCAGCTTGTCACGCTAAAGGCAAACTGGGATCGGTACTCGAATGTTATACAGAAGCGAAATACAATCAGAAATATAACTGCAACCTGGCTGTATCGACATGCTCACGATCGCATCGACTGTACTGATTCAATTTTAGATTTGCTAAAAATCTTTTATTTTTTAGGTTTTAGATTACTGTAGACATCATTAAAGTAACACAAACAATCTGTAAGAATATAATATGGAGAGAGAGAGCTAATTATTTTTACCCGACCTTTACAAATTTGGGAAAAATCACTTTCTCCGGGTTTTTACGTCGTATACCATGAGAAAGAAAGAGACAGCAAAATTTCCCAAATTATCACACCGCTTTAAAGTATTGTAAGGATGTTTTTCGTGTTCCGCGTCTCCGTTGACTCCGCCCACACATTTTGATATGCGACATAAGTCAACGGTTTTTTAGGTTATATGCTACATTTTTATTTAAAACAATACTGTGAAAAAGTGGTTTTACGAATAAACGAAAACATTGTGTCGACATGTGCGATGATTTAAAAAAATATATTTTTAAAGAAAGACAAACCTTCCTGGGTTACGAATAACCTGATAATATTTGAAAAACTCTTACTGCCATCATAAGAAGCGGAAGATGTTGCTTGTGCAATGATAGAGGTCTTAGCCAGCAGAAGAATTGAACGCACGACACCCGGATGGGAGTCCGACGCGTTTTTCCACTCAGCTACCGACCGATGTATAAATACCCTAGTCCTAGCCACGCCCAGGTCTAGCCGAGTCCGGCGAAACTCATCAAAACTTACTAAAGCAGCGCTCTCTCTTGTATACTATTCCTCTGAGGTCCCAACTGCTCCCAACCGTCTGGAGCCAGTGAAACTATGACATCCCCGTGGCGTAGTCGAGAGTATTAACCATTCTACCACGAAGGCCAACTTTGCATTAGATCTGTTTAAAGTTTCTTTTCTACGTTTTTAATATTTCTTGTTCGCCATTTGAATTTTTGTTTTGAGTGCCGGATATATAGCTTTTTAAAAACTATTTTGCCCACTAAATTCATTGAAAAAATAAATTATGGCAATTTTAAACAGCTTTAATCCCAAATATCAAGTTCACACATCTGGCATCGTTCTTTGGAACAGTCGGCATTATGAATGCTCCTCTCAGGCTCGGTGCACACGTCAGGGTAATTTCCGTGCGGAATCGCTGCGGCTCCGCAATTACGGTGCGGGGTACTGTTTTTTTTGCTTGAAGTAACAATATATGGAGGGAGAGCTAATTATTTATACTCAACCTATACAAACTTGCGATAAATCACTTTCTCCGGGTTCTCACGTCGTATACCATTAGAGAAAAAGAGACAACAAATATAATACACCGCTTCTATGTACTGTAACGATGATCTTGGTCTCTTGGGTCACCGCGGGACTCCGCCCACATTTTTTATTTTGCCATTAAACTTGACACAACTAAAAGGTTTTTTAGGTTATATGCTATATTTTTGTTGAAAACAATACTGTAAAAAAGTGGTTATACGAATAAATAAAAACATTATGTCGATATGTGCTATGAATTATTGTATAAATACCCTAGCCTTAGTCTTAGCCACGCCCAGTTCTGCCGAGTCCGGTAAAAATCATCGAAAACTGACTACACTGCCTTGGATAGGTACCACTCTATGTACTCTAAGGTTTATTGCCTCCTTTGGCCGATCCCTTAGGTACGAATATGATGGGTTAGGTTAAGTTACGAGGGGCATACTTGTACACTTGAAGTAACAATATATGGAGAGATAGCTAATTATTTTTACCCAACCCAAACAAACTTGCGAAAAAACACTTTCTCAGGGTTTTTACATCGTACACCATAAGAGAGAAAGAGACAACAAATTTAATTCCCCGCTTTTACGTAGTGACGCAATGATCTTAAGCTACTGGGCCACCGCGGGACTCCGCCCACATTTTTTATTATGGCACTAAACTTGACACAACTAAACGGTTTATTTGCTTATATGCTATATTTTTATTGATAAAAATACTGTGAAAAAGTGGCTATACGAATAAACAAAAACATTATGTCGACATGTGCTGTGAATGGATATACAAATACCCTTTTCCAACCGAGTCAGTTACTTCAAGGTAAAAGCTAGTAAAAACTGACTACAGATCGATCTACAGCTAAACCTCTTGTATATTATTGCTCTAAGCTTGTACACATTACACAATGTGATCGTGAGTATGTCGACACAGCCAGCCAAAAACTTGCAGTTTTATTTTCTATCGTATTTTACATTTAATTGTCAATTATATTTTGCGCCTGTATAACAGTCGTGGTGTACCTTGGGGTCCGCTGTAACCTCTCTTTCTGTCGCGCGGGTCATTTTTGAGAAAGACGGAGAGGTTATAACGGAGCTTTCGGCGACTTTATAACGGCGGACGATACAAAAGGTCGAAAGACGCCAAAAGGCAGTAAATGTAAACAGAATCAAACAAGAGAGAGAAAACACACTTAATGAGTCAGTTCAAGGTGAAGGAAGGAGTAGTTGTTCACCTCACGATTAGTCTACTAGTAAACTATTATTTAGTTATTATAATAGTAGGTAATTGCCTACTTTGTTTGAATATGACTAACAAGCCCGCCAATAACGACGGGAAAAATAAGTAATTTACTCACGTAACAAAGTTTCGCAAGGCGTAACATAAAATACTTTTAAAAATACCGGTTAGTAGCTGAGTGCACAAAAGCGTCGGATTCCCATCCGGGTGTCGTGAGTTCAATTCCTCTGTTAGCGAAGTCCTCCATCATTGCACAAGCAACATCTTCCACTTATTATGATGGCAGTAGAGTTTTTCAAATATTGTCAAGTCTGCCAGGAAAAACTTTTTTTTTTTATATATATATATATATATCAAAAAAATTATAGTAAATTTATAATATTAAGTAGTAATACAAAAAAAAAAAAGAAGTTATAAACATATCAAATTTATTATCAATTTTTTATCGCTAAATTACAATATGTATTATGTTTATTATATATATATATATCAATTTTGGAATTATTTAATCGAATCCTGCTTTTCTTCAATATTACTTTTTTTTATATATTTAAGTAACTATCCATATTATTGTAACATTTTTTTAATTAATATATATATATATAAACTTTTTTTCTTATTTTATAAATAAAAATAAAAAATAAAAAAAACATACTTTGTATAAACTACTATGTTAGATCAAACAAAGCAATATTCGCCTTGTTAAATATGAGGTAGGCGTAATTTTCGAAGAACATTAGATGGTATGATGAAAGCTCTGTTAAAACGTTTCGTAATAATAATTGTGAATACGATTTTCATAACCTTCACTCAGTATTTACACTGCCGGAAGGAAACCGGCCTAACATCATAAAACCTTGGGTAATTATCGATGTTATGTATAAACCGCCCTTTGGGCTTTTAAACAATTAACAATGTGTACACATATCAAACAGGGAATAAAGCTCATAAATAAGACATAAAAAAATCAAATAAAATTACAAAAAAATAAAACAATGAACTTATTTTTACACGATTTTTTTTTTTTTTAATTAAGGGTCAGCACTCAAGAATGACGCTAAACGTTACTTTGTAGCATTCTAATACAAGCAATACTTCGAATGATTTACCTGAAAATATTTTATGGGTAGTTAAAAATATATCTGAAGTTTACAGTGAATGCAATGTTTTATAACTGTAATCCTTTAAATTCTATGAAAAACATATTAACATGTTAGTAAAAGGTGCAATTTGAAAACCGGCAAAGGCATTTTTTGATGTTTTATCAAAAATTCCAGTGTGTATTTCTCATGAAGAATTAAAATATTACTGATAAGAAGTGTATTCACTGGAAACCTTAGGCATTTTTCTACCTTCCCGTATAGAATTAACAGATTAATAGTTTGTAGTTTTGCTTGTACTATAAAACCGAAAAGTGAGAATTTTTAGATAGACTTAAGTATTGTAAGTAAATAACTACAAAAAATAAATAAAAAAGAAATAAAGAAATAAAATAAAAAAAAATAAAAAAAAAAAAAAAAATATATGTAAGAATCAGCTAAATTATTATATATTATAAATTTATTATGATATGGTGATTGTGTCCTGCCAGAAGTGACCTACCAGGTAAGTATGTTGCTGTATATTTATATAAACTAAGAATTAATATTAAGTAGAAATTAAGTTTTGTACAGCGCCCTTGAGGTGATTTTTCACAAAAACGGCGCTATACAAATTATCCAAAAAATATTATTATTATTATTAAGTATAAACTATATTTGCAGAAGTAAATGGAAACAATATTGTTCAACATACCTTCTAAAATAATTACCTTAACATACCCATCACAAGCCCCATTAAAAACGGTAGCGTTAACGAGCACCATATCGAACAAATCGCTAACAATTTGCGTATTGAAACCGCACACAACGGGGTATTTTCGGGCAAACGGGCACGAAGCGCAGACCACGTGACGGTGCCGCAGTTGCGAGTGACAACTTCCACAAAGAGGTGCAGTAATTCAATTAGCCACCACTTCTAAACAATACGTGTTGCACAAGCGCACAGCACATGTGCTAAGGCGCGGGGCAACTCGCCCGCAATGACGCTCAGTTGGTGGGTCCGAGTCCGCACGAACGGTGACTCAGCAGTCAGCAGTCAGCATACCCAATAAACGAGTAAACTTAAAAATAATAAGAATACTTGGTCAATTTATACAGCGCCATTTTTTGTGACACATCACCTCACATGCGATTAAAAAAGCTGTAAAAAACTATGGCTTAAATTATCGAAAATCCAAAAAGTATAGCTAGAATTAATTAACTTAGAAAAGCTAAAAAAAACTGCTTAAATTTAAATAGAACTTATCGTTAATCATTGATATTTACATATTCATTATTTATGTACATATTTACATTTATTTATGTACATTTTTCGCGGCTGTGAAAAAGTTTCGCGCTTTTTGTATAGCAGTAGATCGAGAATTTGTCGATCGGTGAATGAAATAATATTATACAAGTGAGTTTAGATTCTAACGGGGTAGCCTAGCAATTCCGGCATCCATTTTATTGTGACTTACTGCATACTAATAATTGAATCATTTTGTTTTACAATTAATACAAAAAGATTAAAACCCCATTAAAGCATACATTGATGATAATCACAGCCGTTCGAATTTTTATCATATTATTTTTTGCGTTTTTTTAATATTTTCATGTTGTCACTCACTTCATAAGATCAAGTTATAAGAAAATATTTGGTAAAAATGAAAAAAAAAAGATTTAATTTGAAATTAATCAAATTAATTAAAATTTAATCAGTTAAATTTGTTCAGAAGTCCAATTTTATGTACCTATATTTCCTGTAAACTCATAAAATTTCTCATTATTACTTAATCACATTCTCAGTTGACGTTTTGCCTCTTTTAATTCATATTATCAGTCTCTCTTTCTCTGTTCCTTTTTTATAATTTTAATGTTTTTGTTTTTTTTTCTCACTGTTCTCTTATTTTAGCATTTTTTGTTTGGTTTAATTTTGTGCCCTGATGATGCTTAGGCTAAGCGAAACCGGTCGGTTATAAAAAAAAGAATAAAATCTGTGGTCTTATACAAAGATATTTTATTATTTTCATTGATCACATATTTGTTTATTTTACGCCCAGCTGGGTTTTTGCCCTGAAATAAAATGACCTATCGAATAATAATAAATAATAAAACCGGTCGCCGTCATGGAAAAAAATAGAACAAAATTTCTGTGGTCTTAATTCTTAGTTTATATATTTTATTATTTTCATTGAATCACCATATTTAAGAATGTACCTCTCCAGTGACGGCTCGTGACTTTTTAGTGTGTTTCAGTGAATAACTTTTTTTTTTTTTTCAAAAGTTTTTTTGGTATAAAGATTATAAAGTATTCAAAGCATACAGTAACATAATAATTGAACATAATTCCAAAACATTTAGGTAACTTATAAATATATGGTTTTGAAATACATAGTGTATTGTTTTGACGATTTGTGAGTAAATCGAACACTGATAGATAACTCTACAACGTCTGGTGGTGTCAGGATGTGTTCCACTTGTTGACTGCTGAGAGAAAGCTTCTCTAAAATCAAATCAGAGTGATAGTAAACATTCGTTTTCAACATTGCGTATCTTATCTACGTAGCTACAAAGCAGAAATTCAATTTGTAAGTTTCACTAAAAACTGTCGATCGGTGAGCTCTGGCGTCATAAAATTTGCACAGTTTTCCGTGTCGAGAATTAGTCATCTTGCACTGTCATTTCCATCATGAGCTATGGAGTTTTGAAGTTTGAATTTAACTGTCTGAAATACGAAAAGACGTCATTTATGTGAGCATATTTTACTTCGTAAATTCAATACACTTCTAAATTCTCTCTTCTTTACTTACACATTTTTTCCTTTTTCTACTTTGGCCTTATTACCAGTGGCGGACTCGTGACTTTTTAGTGTGCTAGAGTGCTGAAATTGAATTATTTTATTCAGATTTTTATTTTTGTATAAAGATTTTTTTTTGGACGACCCACCAAAACTGTAAATCTTGAAAATCTTCATACAAAAAAATAAAAATAAATCGTTTTCGGCTACAAAAACATCAATCAGGACGTTTATTTTTTAAATCTTAGCACTCTAGCACACTAAGAAGTCACGAGCCGCCTCTGCTTATTATATCAGACAAAATATAAAACATACTATATCGACATACGAAATACGTACCTATCAAAACAATGTTTATTTAATGTATGGTACCTACAAACTTAATGTATGGTACTACATACTCTCATTCCTTAAATTCATTAGAAGATTATCACCATTATCTGTTCTTCACTACGAGAAATTAAATATACCTCCGATATACTTTATTTTAAATTTGCTCTCATGCCCTAAAAATGAAAAAAAAAGAATAAATTAAAAAAAATAAAAAAAAAGAAAGTTATTCTAAATTTTAAGTTATTATGATATGGTGATTGTGTCCTGCCAGAAGTGACCTGCCAGGTAAGTATGTTTCTGTATATTTATATAAACTAAGAATTAATATTAAGTAGAAATTAAGATTTGTACAGCGCCCTTGAGGTGATTTTTCACAAAAACGGCGCTATACAAATTATCCAAATATTATTATTATTATTAAGTATTGTACATGTCATAATAAATAAAATAAAAGGTGAATTCAAATCTCGGACGAAGTCGGGTAATAACTTGAGGTGTAGGATGGATCTTGATTTTCGATAAGGTTCGACAAAGATTGAAAAAAAAAACATTCAAAGGCCACAAACAGAAATTAGAAAGCGGGTCTAGTTCCTAGGTTAGATTCACACAGTGACAAAACGCGAGTGCTTACCAATTGTAACGGATGGATCTTGATTTTCGATAAGGTTCGACAAAGATTGAAAAAACCAACATGTTTTCATATTCTTATTAATCAGGTAAATTTGTCCAGTAGGGTCCAGTTATATTTTCTGTAAACTCATAAAATTTAGAGTAAGGTTTTCAAGCCGATCTGACCCGGAAGACTATTTAAAAACCTCCGTAATCACCATTGCGAGTGCTTTCCAATTGTAACGGATCGAATTAGTCATCTTGCAGTGGCATTTCCAATTCATGAGCTTGGAGTTTTGAAGTTTCAATTTAACTGTCTGAAATACAATTTATGCTGTCATATTCTTATTAATCACTTCTAAATTATCTTTATTTATGTCCAGTAGTCCAATATTACGTATATTTTCTGTAAACTCATAAAACTTATTATTATTCTTTAATCACCTTCTCAGTTGACGTTTTGTCTCTTTCAATTCATATAATCTGTCTCTTTCTTTCTATTCCTTGTTATAATTTAAATGGGATTCTATTGTTTTCTCATTGTTTTGTTATTTTATTTTATAATTTGTTCTCCTTCTGTATGTATATATAACCGCACACTTGTATTTTTTGTTTAGTTTAATTTTGTACCCTGACGATTCTCAAGCTAAGCGAAACCGGTCGGTCATAAAAATTAAAATAATATTCTTTTACAAAGTTATTATTTCTTTTCATTCATAATTTATATACTAAATAAATTAGTCAAAAAACAGTATGTGAAAAGTGTCACGAAAACAGACGTTTTTTGCATCAAATTTGGCACAGCTCAAATATTTTAGCATATTGTTATTTCTAACCAATTATCATAAACTAATTGTTGAAAGTTAGGTAAATATAAAAGAATTTCATTCAAATAACAGCTGCGCAACCTCAAAAATAATCTTGGAAGTGGAGAATTCAAGATAAAACTATAACATTTCACTTGTTGTTGCTTTTAAGATAAATAATATTCATGCGAACCGGGCTTTTAACTTCGAACGTGTTAAATACAAAATTGAATGTCGAATAATACTCGTACTTAAATAATTAAACTATTTTTTACCCAATATCCAATCAAGTAACATTTTTTTTTACTGTGTATATTTTGTGGTAATATATATAATTGCTACTATTCCTATCAAATACGATATTTAAGGTTTTGCTGGGAATGCCTACGGAAGGCAATAGAAAAAAACGCAAACACTCTGTATCAGACCGTACCCCACAGACTTTAACCACCGATTTCTTAGCTTATTTGCGGTAAAAAAGTAGATGGCATTTTAGTCTCCGGCGACATTTTTTTTCGATAAAAAAAATGTACATGTACCACTGGTTACTCGTTAGAGTAACTGCCCACCCCCTGCCCCAACCCTTAGTGCCCAACGTTGTGTGTACCACGTGGTACAAGTGGGCCTTGAGAACAAGGCCGGAGCGGGTACGTCCTGTTACACCCTGTATTATGATTTCAATAATTATAAAAAAATATATACCATTGATAAACTAAAGGTGTTAGAGGAGGTAAAATTTTAATGTTTAATCAAATAAAATTATAATACAGTGTAATAACTACCTAAATAACAACATAAACTAATCTACACGAGAAAAACACTCAAATGACCGTTCATTGGATATGTGAATTAAGTTTTTATGCTAACGGAACATAAAGTATACAATTATAAAAAAATACAATTAAATTTAACACCTGTGTAAAGAAACTGAAATAGACTTTTCATTTACTTTAACTTGTACCTATTTGTTTGGCGCTGGCAAGGCTGAATATAAAACAACATTAAAGCCTTCAATTGAAAAACTATAGACATTAAAATAACAATTACTATTATCAAAGATGCATTATTTAGATACCATCTCATTTAGAATGTATCTTTATTGTGTTACATTGAAAATTGCTTGGTTGTTAGTGGATGTAAATGTTATTTATGGTAAAACAAACAAATATCAATGAACTTTAAAACAGTTTTTCTTTGAAAATGCTAATTATGTTCACCGATCTCCATAGAGCGATAAAAGCGAATTAATGAGTAAGCTTGATATAATCCGTTAATTCCTTATCTCAACATTGAATAAACATTCAAACTATGCACCTACTATCTGTTTATAGTAAGTATCGATTTCCCGTTCAATATCAGTAAAAATAATAAACAAAACATTTAATCAAGCTGCTGTAGTGTGCCGTTATTCGTGAAAACGAAATTATAGAATTGGTTACACCGGTAAATTAAAATCCATCAACGGGCGGCTTATCATTTGAATATTTAATTAAGCCTTCATTATTCACAGCCCCATTGCGTGCTGTTCAAATTCATTGAGCGACGGAAAGTGGCGGTGCAGTGCATGGGGCGGGGTAGGTCGGGGTAGGTCGGGGCGACTAGGAGCAAAGGTCGAGGTCACAGGAAGGGGGGGGGCAAGGAGGGTAGGAGTGACCCCGTGTCGGTGTCAGGGATTTCTAGCCCCGCAGCGGGGAGTGTTCATACTGTTCATTACGACGGAATGCTTTACATTTACCATACAACAACATTACAAAATCAACATTTTATTAGGTGGAATTTGGTAGTTCAATTATTTTGGCTGTCGTTTTTGAATGTGGCGCTATCAAAATGACTGACAAAATGCACAAATTTAATCATGGATAAATGGAGATGACTGACCTATTAATGTAAGATGATAAGACAACATCGACAATGTTATCAGGTTATCACACTTGTGAAATTTTGGAAATACGCTATGCACTCGGACGCGTTGGAGAATAAATTATGATAATAATAAAAATTACAAATATAGAATTAAACAGTAACTTTCTAGAGCTCGACCGTTTTTGTTTGTTGTATTTTAACCTATGGAAGAATGAGGTAAGTTTTTTAGGAAACATAATGGTAGTAAAAATGGTATTTAATAACTAGGGGACTAGATCCGGGTGCTTTTCAATTTGTTACAAACAATAAACATTTATTAACCTAAAAAAGTACAATTGATTAAAATCGAATGAAATACGGGGCGATATTATCAACCAAATCAATACGGTACTCGGATGAAAATCATGGTAAATGAAAAATGCAGTATTTTTCATTTTTATTTAAACTGCGACACTGTGACTTTGAAGTCAGTGGTGTAAAACAATTGTCTCAAATTAAGAATTAAAACTCATATTAATCTTGCAATTTAGATGCAGGACACAAACTACATTACTTTCAAGGATAATCTCTTTTTAGGTGATTAGGCCCTTGAGGTGATTTTTCACAAAAACGGCGCTATACAAATTATCCAAATATTATTATTGGCTAAATTATGTACTGTTTACGTGGGGAGTCAAACATGTTCCGGGGTCTTTTTCTAGTCAATGGCAGCATCACCATTGTGTTACCACTACAGCTAGATGAAGACGCCGAAGTTTTCTTAACCCCACTATAGGAAAGTAGGAGTCAGTTTACTACTCAACAAGGATGTTTTGAGGAAATTTGGTATTTTTAGGGGAAAACATTGAAAAAAAAAATGTAAATCATAAAGAATATGTATTTTCACACGTACTTCCATTTCAAAAAGAGGATCAGAAAAAGTGATCATTCAATCAAAATTTGCTTTTGTGATAGAAACTCGCGAATATCGGAAGAGCGATCGCGACACGCCACTGCTCTCTCCAGGGAAAACTAATAACCTCTATCTAGGACATCTGGGTTACAACCGAAACTGGTATTTTGTAGAGCCGTGGCACGCATCTAAGACAAAGACACCGACGATTCAGACTGAATATCAAACAAAGCGACAGGATTTGCCCCACATGTGATTTCCCCCCCCACCCCAGACCCCCCCCACCGCAGAGCAGCGAGCCAGAGAATGCCGATAGATAAACTTACCCCGAATTTCAGCAACGTGACACAGTTTTGACAGAACATGTGGCGCCGGAATCGTGCGAGGAAGTTAAATAAGTGTATTTCCGACCCGCTATCGTCTTATATCAAAATATTATATCAATTGGCGTGAGAAAGTCTGCGCCTTTGAAGCGGCCCATACACTATTGAAGCCAGAACGGTAAATAACAGTCTTCCCGGCGATCATGCCTGAAATAATTTAACCTCGAAAGTGATCGTTTTGTTTCTCGTTTGCATCAGTACTACCATCAATCTACCTTTTTTTTAAAGAAATTATATGAATACCGCACAAGAGTCTCAACTGCTCCCAACCGTCTAGAGCCAGCGAGACTATGGCATCCCCAAATAGGGTATGTTGTGAGGCTGAAGGTAGTGGGGAGGGGAAGGAGATTGGGAAGAGGAAGGTTGGGAAATACCTGGCTATTCAGATCTGGTCACCAGACACGGCTAAAGCCATTTCAAGCATCGTTTCGATTCTGAACGGTGGTCTTTTACCAGGGCGATACTTATGTAGTATCTACCACTCTGGAACGAGCCGTAAATAGACTTTTTATTATTTTTATATGAATTAAATGTGTTATTACACATATTTATTAAATAAAAGTTATTTGCGCATGCCGGGTTTGAACCCGCGATCTTTGAATTCGTAGTCAAGCGTCTTACCACTCGACCATGGAGACAGTCTATTTTATAAAAAAGGTTATTAAGGAAGTGTATGATATATGTAAACTTATGTTTTGAAATAAATACAGGTAGATTAGAAAATTAGACTATACAGTTGAAGTAACTTCAGAAAGGGAGGACGATCAATCTCTGATTCCTGTGAACAGGGACTACAGATGTCCTAGCGGAGGTTGGAAACAACATTTCAAAGAAATATCACGGTCATCTGCAGCACGAAGCAGAGAAAGAGCATCCATCCCGGTCAAGATCATAAAGTTTATCACTTGATTCCATGTGATTCCTCAAACATTCCTAACCCAACAACTTCAGGGAGACAGTACCTACATTTGATTTTTTGAGAATATTCTTAAGACGTGCATGGTGCAAGTGTTTCTTCTCGGATGTGACAAGAGTGTTCATTATTAAGCTGTTCACAAAATAATACTCCCTCCTATTTAGGATTCTCTAGGTCCATATTTCTAAAGCCTTAAATCTTGACATCGTTGCATAATTCAACCTCCATGCTTCATACCAAACAAAAGCATGAAGCGGATATATCGCTTCGACATTCGATGACGAACCGATACAAATCCGTTCAAATAATTGCGACCATTATTGCTTACTACAAGTACTGCGGTTGTTATTAACATAGCCCATTTACCGGTGATATGATTATTATTGTTATGAATTAATGGTTCGTTGTTGTATGGGTGTTCTAGTTCTTCCAGTAACACCGTTACACTCGTGTTCGTGCGAGATACGGAGTAAAGGTGATGGTCTTAATCAGGTCATATTCAGTAGATACTCCGGACCTACTCGGCGCTCAGTTCCTCCCCACCTCCCAACAAGGTAAAATAGCGGTAAGGAAACATCGATATCATTTAACTACGTAGGTATACATTTACATGAGAACCCTATTCAAGGGTTCTTTTTAACATAAAATCACTCCCACAGTACTGTTTACTCGTATATAATTAACTCTCCGCATGCCCGGTAGGGTCTGATAGACCCAGGGCAATTTAAAACAGCTGTAACTATTTCTGATTGAAGTGATGGTCCATTCCCTTATATTATGCATGTAGCTTCCAAGTAAACATTTACATTAACATACCACGACATCTCTTGACAATACTGTTTATAATTGAATCGTTGATCTATCACCCTCGTTTGTTTAAACGACCGTGAATAATCGATATACAATACAGTAACCATCGCCAGTCGAGGTAAACACTGATGTTAAAATGGCCAAGGCAATAACAGTGAATAGTCAATGTTAAAGGGAGTTGTTAGTGTGGGAGTGTCTATGGAAAGCTTTGTCTCTCACCGGATATAACAAAACGGGGGTATATTAGTAAATTCGGAAACGCTGTAACGAAATGGGAAACATTAAACAAAAAAGGTCAAAATATAACAACCTTAAGATAATTCTAGGAAAGGTTAGAAAACACAATGCGTCATAAGCTGCGTCCAGAGATCGCTAGGCTAGCGCATGAGCCGTTCCCAACTAGCAAGTGAGTTAAGAAATACTCCGAACATTAATAGAGAGGCCGGGATATATTATTATAGTCACTTTTGATTTCATGCACTTTATATTGCCCTTTTGACTGCTAAATTGTTTATTTGCTAGTTGGGAATGGCTCACGTGCGTTGTGCGGACTGTCTGAACGAAGCTATTTTTGATTTTTAAAAAGATAACGAATCGAAACACGACCCGAGTGAGCGAAATTATTTTATTAGTGGTAGTTAATTTGTTTAGTCGTACATATTAATAAAAGAAAACAGAAAATGTAAATTTGAATGACACCCATCTATATGATTTCAGCGACCCCTGCAAACCTTGACAGAAAAAAGTGGTTTCCTTTCCAGGAAAACTAAAATTGAAAAACGTTAGACATAAATGTTCACATGGGAAAGCAAAAGTCCCCTTTTTTATAGACTTTTCGTGCAACTTATTTACCCCACTTAATGATACATAACCAACCAATGTAATAAAATAATCTGATATTATATTCTGATCTTGAAATATGACATGTAATGATGATTTTAATAATACCAAATCATTAACTTTATTCCACCATTTTTTCTTAAGACCTGACCGGTTTCACCTTATGACGGGCATCTTGAGACAGTCTAAAGGTGAAACCCGTCAGGTCTTAAATAAAAAAAAATAGTGGAATAAAGTTAAAAATTTGGTATTATTAAAATCATTAAAATGTAGTTTCAACACGAATTAACAGCTTCAAAATTAGAAACAAGTAATGGTATTAAAATATAAAGGGAGAAAAAAATAATATATCTAATAAATTTCAGGGTGAAGTTAAAAATATGAACAATGGCCGCAATGTTCAGCGTCGAAAGGCGGAGTGTATTTCAGCCACCCCTAAATGAAAACCAGGATCAGCAATTCATCGTTTCTGAGTCTGCGGCAAGGAATGTTGAACTGGATGAGTTGCAACAAAGATGAAATGATATAGTATAGATTAAATGATTTCTCAGGAATTAATAGAGACGAATGAACCGCAATTGACTAAAAGATGTAGAAATCATTGTTATAATGGAATTAATTACACCTTATAAATTGGAATCTATCCATGCCCAAAATCGTTATTGTAATGAATATTAATTGCCAACAAAGTGACGAAATAAAAATAAAGACGATGGAAGATAATAATTGTTCGTTATTGAGTTAGATAGTGAAAAAAAAATAATTCTTAGCTGTGGTAGAGAAAAAATAGAAAGATACTGAAAATTATAAAAGTAACCACGCCATTCTGACATTACCACATTCGAACCAGTGGACATTTTTTATTAAAAAAAAAACATCACAAAAAACCTGGGTTTGACTTCCTTCCACAATATTTTTCATTAGATAAAACATGCAGTCGAAATGACACGTTACGGATAAATATAATGCCCTTCGTTGAGATAGCATGTCTTTTTTAATAGGATCGTATGAGTGTAAGGGGTAAGGATTTGCGGTTTGTAGTTAGTACATGAGGAAGCATGATTGTACACTATGTTCATTTTATCTATACGATACGAGAAACCAGAAACTTTCTGAATGAAATAATGATTTGTTGTTATTCTGTTTAGTTTAGAGAAGCCCATTAAAAATGTTTGGGTCAAACAAGATTTCAAAGATGAGGAGACGAGAAACAGTAGGGTTGGTAAGTAACTGGATATTCAGATCTAGTCACCAAACATATTTTCATAGAATCTTTCACTCTTGAACAAGGTTTAAACATAGATACGTATATTCTAATTTATTAATATGCTATATGTGAAAAATATAAATAAATAAATAAAAGGTTGGGAAGTACCTGGCTATTCAAATCTGATCACCAAACACGACTAAAGTCGAGTCGAGTTGTGGTCTTTCACCAGGGAGTATCTATCATCTGAGGCTTATCGCGCTGCAACAAAATTTCAGCAGTTCTAGGTGTACTATTATAAATTAGTATCATTGGGTCGGTAAACTCGTAAACTGCGTAGAATCTTACCCGGAAAACAGAATTAAAAAATGGTATTCCCATTTTGTGTAATTCCTTGTAAATTACACTTTGAATAAACCAGTAGCTGGCCTGACGTCATATATATGCAAAACTAGTATCAGGTGGGAATAAATGTATTATTGATGTGATCGTATAATTATAATACACGATGATAGTAGACTTTCCACAAGTGATCTTCAACCGCTGAATCACGAATAATAAATAAAATAAAAACAGTAAAAAATGCTAGAGTTGGTCGATATTCCTGTCCCGCTCAAAAGGAACCGGTTCCAAGCCGGTCACTGGAACCGTCGATATTATTTCTCTGAGGAACCGTTTTTTTGTTGATTTGCTTGTACTTTTCGATTTCAAATCTCTACCGACTAGGGCTTTTTTCGGAGAGGAACATTTGTCGATTTCCTATTACTTTTTTATTTGAATATAAAAATCTCCTTCGTGAAACTTTTCTAGCACCAAGAACCGGTTCCAAAAAGAACTGGATAAATAACCGGTTCCTCGACGGTCACCGGTAACTGGAACTGCAGGTACACCCAATTCTGATATCGACGGTCTCTAAAAAATACCTCATACTGGTGTCTGATAACGGTAAAATTTGATCGCTGAAAGCTGTTAATTAAAATTAGAATATAATACTATGCAGATATCAGCACAGAGAAGATATAAGCAAAACAATAATGTGATAATTTGATCAAGTTTCTGTTTTCAGTATTATAGAAATCTAATATTGCATGAAACAATTGAACGAAGTTGCACTGCGTACTAAGGATGGTTGATATCGGAAATTGAGTGTACCTGCGGTTCCAGTTACCGGTGACTGGCAAGGAACCGGTTCCTGGTGCCAGAGAAGTTTTACGAAGAAGATTTTTGACGTGACCGACCAATAAAAAAAAACCTGGGGGGGAGGTTTGCTAGCAATATTCTGGGGACGAAAAACACTGCAACCGGTTCCTCGGACGAATAATGTTTCCTGTGTAAAAAAAAGAAGAAAAAAAGAGTTCTTGCGTGTGCTCGCTGTCCGTACAGTCAAGTTTGTAAATCTGTATTCGTATTCGAAATGATTGTTTTTAATAATATAGTTTGGTTGTGCCGCACAAATTACTTTTACAATCTGGGGTTTTGTTTGCAAAAGAAAATATCTACATCTGCAATAAAGGCTTCATGAAACTTTCAAGAATATTAAACACATGTTGTCGATGCTGAGAAAGCGCAAAATGAACACTCTGTTCGATGATGTGTTTATTAATGCGTGAATTTATACGTATTTCCACGAAGGTAATTTTCATAATCGTAATGGGCGGCGAATACATTAAATCCAAACTACAAGGTATAAAATCAGTTAGTATGTTTCACTAAACACTCTATAACGGTGAGTTCTGGATTCATGAAATTAGCACAGACCTTTATGTCTGGACTGTATAAGTCAACACAATTATTTTCAGGAAGCAACTTCATTTCGATGAGAAACCATGGAGTTTTTAAACATCCTGTCAAAACATATATTAATGGTTTTAAATCCAAATCAGGTGCTAAAACGTAATTTTCATAGTGAGCTGTGAAGCTTTAATATACCTATTTGACTGTCGAAAAAAAAGACGCCATATTGCTTGTCGCATATTTTTCAATAAGAAAAAAGTGTGTTGGAACTTGGCTGAAACCAGTAACGGCTTATGATTTTTTAGTGTAATAGAGTGCTAAGATTGAAAAAAACGCCATGATTGATGTTGCTGTACCCGAAAAGGTTTTTTATTCCAATTTTTTGTATGAAGATTTTTCAGCAAGCCTTGCAGTGAACCACCAAAACTGAAAAATCGTGAAAATCTCCATACAAAATTAAAAAAAAAACATTTCCGGCTGCAAAAATATTAATAACTAATAATAATTTTTCAATATAAGCACACTAAAGAGTCACGAGCCGCCACTGGTTGAAACCGTATGGTAATTACTAGAAAATAATTAAAATGCTGGCTGATGGACATTCTCCAAGAAAAAGATGGAGTATCGCTGTAATCTGTACGTTTACAAAGTAAGTATATTATATTGTTTATGCATCGACGTAATATATTTTCAAAACCGGTTCCGTGATACCTTTAACCGTATTTGTTTCTCGCTCCATCACGACTCCTTCTGTGAATGGACCAAATAATAATATATATGACTGTATAATACTATTATTTCTTCCGGTATAATGGATATACCGAAATAATAAAAATAGAGTCACGAGGATTTACTCACGTGACACGTACAGGAGATCAGGAAATAATAATAATATGAAAGATTACCGCTTTATACATATATACCATATATATGTTGCTCTCATAACATGTATATTTATATTATATCTCACGGATAAAGGATACAATGATATTTCAGCTCCACATGGCGTCACGATATAAATAATTCAACTATTTCAGTACGGGACGGAAACTAAAGTTAGAAAGAAAGCCTTCCGAGTGAACTATTCAAGTACCTAGTTGGGACGTTTGGATTCGATATTATTCAATTACTATACGATCATTTGAGAGTATTTTTTTTATTTCAAAATAAATAATCTAGCGTATATTTTGTAATAAAAATATTACAAAATCTACGATTCAATCGAACATCTAATATATTTGTAATCTACTATATCATTACATTTTTAAATCGATTTTGGTGTTTTAATTTATAATTAACATGAAACCTTGTGACTTTGCGTATATCATTGTATTAAATAACACGATGCCGACCGGTTTCTGCACAATCGTGTTTCCGTATGAACGTTTTTCGATATAAAAGTTAGTATCTACCCTGACGTAGGCGTGTTGGTGTCGAAACCGTTTGGAGTATTATTATAAATAAAGTGTTGAAAACAAAGTAACAGTGTTTCGTTTAATATCTGTATATTGAATAAAAAATACATTCGTTGTTTTCCGATAAAAGATGCAAGAATTAAATATAAATCTGCCAATTTTTATCGCTTTATCAATCTCCTTACCTGACTGAGATGTGTTATCCCAACTGTGTTTTGGAAAAAACAATAAACTATCCGTGATCTTGCCCCCCAAACAAGTTTTTTCCAATACTTTTTCGATTATTATTAAATAATGTCGATATTATATGCCATTAACAGCATATTTTTGACATTCTGAAAATAGCTGAATTTGACAAATAAAAACCACAACATTTTGCAATTTCAAATTTACTTCCTAGTTGTAAATACAACCATATTTACATTCTGTTTATTTCTATTTTTTTCTATATTTTGAAATAATAAGACCAATTGAAAACTAAAAAAAAAGGTTTTATTAAATTAAATCATGACGGCAGAACGGAAAATCAGACTTCGGGTTGTTGTAACAAGGAAAGCTTCACCAAGCGAACAAGGCACGTCGGAACAACGACACAACAAAGAAAAAGCTGATGCAACCAGGAAAGATTTACCATATATTATAAAGACGATGAGAGAATTACTCTGGTTCGTACAACTTCGGGAATTAATATGGAAAACATTAATTTATTATGCACGTGGCATTCTTTTTATGCTTTTTTGGTCACCTGAAAAGACCGTTTATTTCAATAAAACTTTAGAGTGGAAGAGTACAGATCAATACACCTTCATTCAAAGTATGGGAGAGGACAACTCAATAAAAACAAAGACATAATATATATTATATAACTGTGACGGTAGTGAAAGTACTTACTGAACGATAATATTTGTTTTTAATAATCATTAGTAACTAGCAACCTAATAAATTGATTGTCGCGTAGAATTTGGTACACTTAACTCAATATGAAATAAACACAAAATAACCGAAAATATATGCTAATAGTCGTTTCCTAGACCTTGATAATATGTAGATTTAGTAAAAATGCCGTTGCAATTATTTCGAACAAAAATTTTGTCAGACCAAATCGAATAACATTATTTTTCCACTTGAAACCTTAACTATATTATTTCTAATTTTGAAACTGTTAATTCGTGGTGGAATTCCATTTTAATGATTTAATAAAACAAATTTATAACTTTATTCCACTTTCATTTAAAATAAAAGTGGAATAAAGTTATAAATTTGTTTTATTAAATCACTAACTATATTATTATCAACTATGTAACTTTCCATGCAAATAAATAATAGAATAGCACACGATCAGCACTATCAAATATTATGTTACAGCCTCTATTACAGTTATGTAATCTCAACACTGACAACAAAAACTGTGTTTAAAATGCATAAATTTCCGCAAGTTTACTACTAGAAACGCAAGAGTTGTGATTTGTGATGATGTGTGTACACATCTCATTGTGTAACCTAGGAATAAATGTGAAAGGTTGGCGGTGACGTAGAGCGGAGAGGAAAACAACATCATGTGACCGGCCGCACTCGCAGACTCCCAAACGGCCCGGCTCGTGCCGCGGTTAGCAGTGGGACGTCCGGATCTCCCCGCAAGAGTCGTGGGCTGATAGCGATAAGCAAATCGAAATGTGGCGTGATCGTGGCGTTGTAGCAACAGAGCGAATGCGAGAACAGCAGTCCAACTGAGCTACTGAAAAATATGAGGAAGTCCAGCAAAAACGTCTTGAAATGTTAGGTCTGACGGCCTCCATGGTCGAGTGGTAAGAGGCTCGACTACGAATCCAAAGGTCGCGGGTTAAAACCCGGCGTGCGCAAATGATTTTTATTTAATTAAATATGTGTTATAACACATTTAATTCATGTAAAATAACATATGGTATATTTAGTATCGCCCTGGTGAAAGACCACCATTCCGAATCCAAACGTTGCTTAAAAATCGCATTAGCCGTGTTTCGTGACCAGATCTGAATAGCCAGGTACTTCCCAACCTTCCTCTTCCCCATTTCCGTCCTCTACCCACTACCTTCAGCCTCACAACGTCACAACATACCCCAAATGGGGATGCCATAGTCTCACTGGCTCTAGACCATAGAGTTGGTAGAGTAGTATCTATCCAAGGCAGTGAAGTCAGTTTTTTACTTGTTTTTGATGATTTTAACCTGACTCGGCGCACCTGGGCGTGGCTAAGACTAAGGCTACGGCATTTATACATCCATTCATATCACATATCGACATAATGTTTTTGTTTGTTCGTATAGCCACTTTTTCACAGTATTTTTCTCAACAAATATATAGCATATAACCTAAAAAACCGTTTAGTTGTGTCAAGTTTAGTGGCATAATAAAAAATATGGGCGGAGTCCCGCCGTGAACCAGGAGCTTAAGATCATTCTTACAGTATATAGAAGCGGTTTATGAAATTTGTTCTCTCTTTCTCTCTCATGGTGTACGACGTAAAAACCCGGAGAAAGTGATTTATCGCAAGTTTGTGTAGGTTGGGTAAAAATAATTAGCTCTCCCTCCATATATTGTTACTTCAAGCTCTAGACCAGTGATTCCCAAAGTGGTCTATATCGACCCCCTGGGGTCGACTCCGACCTGCAAGGGGTCCACGTCAATGAAAAAAAAAATTGGGGGTGCATGAGACGTAAATGGGGGTCCACGAGAGTGGATTCCATTTAAGGCAGAGCCGTCACCAAAATGTTGGCTTCCCGCAAATGTAATAATCCACCTCACATATATATTTTTTATTTTATTTTATTTTTGGATGATTTTTATAGCGCCGTTTTTGTGGAAAATCACCTCAAGGGCGCACACCTATGCAGGTACTTACGTAATACTCTCTTATAATAGACATTAATTCCCTAATTATTTTAATTATAATAATTTTTTGTCGATTTGCTAGTACTTTTCGATTTCAAATCTCTACCGACTAGTGCTTTTTTTCGGAGGGTAAATTTTGTTGATTTGCTAGCACTTTTTTGGGGAGGTTATTTTGTCGATTTGCTAGTACTTTTCGATTCGAGATCTCTACCGACTAGTACTATTTTTTGGCGAGTTTGACTTCAATTGAAGTGTTAATCGCGAAGGGTTTATTTCAAAGAAGTAGCAGTTCCTGAAGCGTTCACAAAACTTTGAAGTTTTTCCCAACGCAAAAAAAAACAATATTAGGAAAGCAGGGGGTCTACACAAAACAGAAAAAATCGGCAAGTGGTCTACGGGACAAAAAAGTTTGGGAACCTCTGCTCTAGACGAACAAGAAAAAGGTGATGATGAACAGGTATTTTTGTGTGATAATCAGCTTCAATAAATCTGGAATAAAACATTATTATTATTATTAAATATAATACCTAAAATTTTTTTGTGAAATAACATCATATCAAAGGCGCTTTATAAAGCCAGAAAATCTGCGTGCGCAAGGAAGAACGGAATAAGTAAAAATAAACAAGTTTTAAGGTAAGTATGCGAAATTGTTCCTTAGATAAATCTTACCAAGAAAAAATTAGATGAGTCAGAAAATAAAATAATGTGCTATTATTTTTTGAAAAGGGACACGTGACATTTGACATGATTACACACAAAAAACTAAATTCCTAAATTTTGTTTTTGCTCTTCTGAAAACCTACGTTTATTGACTTATCCGTTCTTCCTTGCGCACACAGAAATGACTTCGAAAAATTAACGTAAAAGTACACGTCAATCTTACCAGAGGCTTTATAAAATTCAAATTGGTAGGTGAACTTTTAACAATGAAATGAATCAAAAGATAATCATAAATTATTTTTATAAAGCGCTATAGTAATAAGGGGACACAGTACCTTAGAAATAAATCGGTAAGGGACGATACCGAAAAAAAATGGAAGGAGTATTAAAGATATAACAAATTCAATGGCGTTTTTTTTATTATTTATTTTCTATTGTAAATGTTCAGTTAAATTGCGGAAATATACAAAAACCCTTTATTTATTAGTAGAAGTCAAAATATTTTTTTAAAGTAGATTTCCCCAAGTATTCGTCAAAATAAATTAAGAATTCACGCAGACGTTAGGCATATATTCCAAGTGTCGACCGGCGACAGAACCAAAAAACGGCCTAAGCCACAAAAGGCGGGATGAAAAAACGAATGTTTGCCGCAAGGCGTGTAAAAGGGGTATAGGGTCGAGTTTGCTTTAGCAGGCTTTGAAAATTAATCTGCTTGTGATGTACATTTTAGTCAATTCTAATGAACGTATTACTGTAGTCTCAAATGTTTTTTTTTTCACAGAGAAGTAACTAATCCATGGCATAAAAAAATGAAAACTGGTCCTTACCTATCGCTTAGTTATTGTGGAAAAACCATTGGAACATTTTGGAAATCGTTTCACGGTAAGTATGTGGATGGTACGGTCAGTTCTTATCAATTTAAAATACAAATTACTTGCATCACGAGTGCTCTCTGAAAACATTTGATATTATTGTTACAGATTCATCAGAATAAATTTGAATGTGAATCTCCGGAAAAACTCTTGTCTTTTTGTATTATGTCCTCTTAACAGAAAATGTTTTATATGAATTTATGATTAAAAAATCTTTAAAACTTATTTCCACTGTTTTGTAATCATAAACGGAATTCCATTACGAAATATCAGTTTCAAAATTGGAAATAAGAAAATATAAAAATTAGAAGGGACTTATGGGTTCATAAATAAGGGTTTTAAGTTTTAACATTAAATTTATTAAAGTAAGTATACTTTTAATAGCATTTGAATTCGTGTGGGCATTTAACGACATTTTCCGCCATTAATCTAGACTCGTGCCATGAAAATCAGCACGTAACTACCGAATGCCTTAAACGAAGTAAAATTGTTGTAAATAAACCAATAATTTCCGAACGAGTTCATAATGGGTGACTCGGGTGGAGGCAGCGTAAACAAAGTATCGCACATCAACAGTGCGTCACAACCAGCAGGCGATACAAATTGACCAGCTGAAATTGTTATCATTGGGTCTATTAAAAAAAAAAATGGCACAGGAAAATAACAAGAGATTGCGCGCGAAAACGTCGCGGTCTGCTGTCACGGCAGCGATGACGTCACGCCGGGGCGGCAGATCGTACGACACGCGGATCAAGGGCGACCGCCCACGTGGTCCCTGCGCAAAACAAGGCGAGCGCAAAGCGATAACGAGTCGGAAAACACCTTTCAAAATGAAGCGCACGAGTAAAAAGCCCGTTAAAACGTGACGCAGATTTACGAGACACAATACAGATCGTGTAACCTTTTTACTGCTCATTGACGAAATTTCTCAGTGCCGATCTGAAGTGGTTGAGATAGGACGTGATGCTGGTCGGTTACGTAGGCGGATTTAGCTTCGAGCAAAACTCGATATTATCATATGCAACGAGTGTACCTACGTGGTACGACCGTGACAACTGAACATACCAAATCAGTACACTGGTTCTGGTTGACAAGCAAAATTGGAAGTATTTGAACCGGTCGACGACTGCCCGTGTAAACTGCGACGTAGGTGGACACTGGACGTGTCACTTGATTCTGAGTTAAGACGTAAACAAGAATGGCAACCAAAAAACAAAATTACCATTTGAGCTGCGAGCAAAGATTAAAGTATTAGAATTAAGTTGTTTATCACTTTATCAGTTAAATCAATCATTGTATTGAAAAAATTAAAGCAATATGAAAAACATATTATTCAGGATTTGAAAATGAAAAATTATTTTTCATTAACCACAAAAAATTATCAATTTCTTTATTGAGTATGATTTAAAATTCTCACGGCCGAAAATATTATCGTGATGGATTTTTGGGTTACTATGCCGCGTTGTGCTTTCTTCTCATTTCGCCTACGTTTCGGACAGCCTCGTAGCGTCCATCATCAGGGCAGATATTTTATTTATTCTTTCGAAAATAACACTGGAATACTGAGTTTCTGAAACTCTCTTTTTTTTTCAATGAAGGCAAAATAATTCGAAATATCAATACGTTTCTCAAAATGATCACTTTATTTCCTTTTTGCTATTACTGGCGTAAAACTAGTTCATTCTGCTTTAATCCAAGTCATACTGCGATTTAGTGACGCACGAGCAGAGAGAAGAAAATGCAAAAATATTATTATTGAGGTAAGGAACTTTTTCAATCTAAATATTTGGCAAACGTGTGGGAGGTATTCCAGAAATAAAATTATTACACAGTACTCAGTACAAAAAATATTTACCTCACGCAAAGTAAACGCATAGATTCTAGAAGCTTCTAAATAATAACGGTGAGTGCACACCCAAAGCACAATTAAAAACAAAACAATTCGTTAGACACTTCTAAAGTACAAACCGCGGCGAATTTATAAAAAACAAAACACAGGGAAGCGAAACAGTAGGCGGTTTAGTTGTTCGTTGTTACGAGGAAGTAAATAGAATGCTAATTCGATTGCGAATCTTGTTGATTCCACGCTTTCCACAAAAATCGTGCAAAAAATTGCCCTCTTACCGACAATCTCGATAGAAAAAAATCGCACAGATCTTGTTTACTTTACATAAATGTCATGTGTAAAGCGACGAATAGGAATTATTATTAGGGGGCGCGGCAGCCGATCCCACGAGCTTGTCCAGTGGCGCGGCAGCAGCCAGTGTGGCACGCGACGCGACATAAATATCTTGTCACCATCAGCTCTCGATGTTGCGTGTGAGATTCGGGAGAAGAATTTTACATAATGGCCGATGCCAACGCGTGCACCTACTTATGAAGATGCTATACGTTAGGAGCCCGGGCAAAGCCTTGACCCGTCTAGCAAAATGAGATGGAAAGAAAAAAATATATTATTACAATGTGGTAATTAAATTTCCATATATTAATGAAAGGCTTGCCGGCTGTCAAATAAGCAAAGTAATCATTTTACCACGCGACAGTGAAATAGGTAGTCTCGAGAAATATAACTTTAATGCGTATGCCGATATTATTATTGTAAACAGTAAGCCTCAAGGCGAGCGAGGATTCTTAGTATTACAAAAAGATGACTGTATAATAGAATAGGAAATCAAGGATTTTTTACATAAGCATTTAAGTTTTTTTCCTTGCGGTGGTTTTACACAACTTTGTTGAAATCGACTAATCGAAGAGTTTAAGCACGTTAGTTAAGTATAATGCTTTTTTAACTCCCACAATCTGCGAAAGTTGACAAGTAGGAAGTGTTAGACCGATATTACGTTATTCCAAAGCTAATTTTCAAAGCGTTTGTTTCGGGTTCGTGAATCATTTCTGTACATTTAATATAATGGTGGTCATTGTTTAACGAACTGCTACTAAAAACAGGCGTTTCCGGTAGCGGTGGACTTGATCGATTTTATTGGCCGATGCTGAGGCCGATGGTTGCAACAACAAGCCAACCAAAACATAACAGTTATTACACAACACGACACTTACTTCTTGTAGAGTGCTGTGGAGTTACTCACCAAGAACTACGTTTGCTTTTAGGAGCCAGCTTATGTACCTGAAAAGGCTTAAATGTCAAATATTGTCGCTCCTCAGGCACTGTGTAATTTAAGCTGGATTCACACCAACGTCCGGATCCGCTCAGTGAGGATATTGTTCCGCATGAGAGCTTATTGATATGTTAGGAATATCAATCAAGGAGTATGTGCCAAGACAAAGTTGTGTGGCAGTATATCCTTCTGCCCACCCTTGTGATATTTAACTACTTGGTTAGTTAAATAATTATTTTGAAGTGTAAAAATACTTACATCACAGATATTTTTTTATTAAAAACCATTTTTTTATCACTAAATAATATTTTTATTAATTATTAATTATTAAAAATATTATTTAGTGATAAAAAAATGGTTAAAAAAAAATCTGCGTTGTAAGTATTTTTACACTTCAAAATAATTATTTAACTAAATAAGTAGTTAAATATCACAAGGGTGGGCAGAAGGATATACTGCCACACAAATTTGTCTTGGCACATACTCCTTGATTGATATTCATACCATATCAATAAGTTTTCTTGCGGAACAAAATCGGCACTGAGCGGAACCGGACGTTGGTGTGAATCAGGCTTTAGAGTCAAGACCAACGCAGAAAAATTACCGTATCGATACCGATGACGGTTATTGTAAAATCTCCAACTGGACATCCATATCCCTACGGTGAGGGGCGGCCATCTTGGACGCTTTTCCTCCCACTCAATCGTGTATTAACGGCTCCTTTGTTTAAATCTGTTTCTAAGTAAAGAAAAAACAGAAGCAAAAGTTTATCCTGCAGTCATACAGTGTTTTATTTGATAATGAATTATTGCTTTCCTGTGATTTGTTTCCGTTTCGATTTCTGTAGCAAGATTTAATGTCAGCATCATCACAAGCCTCGGCGTGATTGTTCCAGAAAAATCGTGTCCACTTTCTTGCTTCGAGAGTCACGACGGCGGATTATAATAACGAGACGAGGCTACTTCTCTGAGAACGCTCGATATGGCCGGCCTTAATTCGAGGCTCAGTTGGTCAATACTATCCTACAGCAAATAATCTACGCCGCGGGATGTCGAAAATAAATGTGCAAAACTGAATGCAAATAATATATAATTTCACCGTTTAGATCGATGATTAAGTGGGCTATATCGCCCCCGGGGGCGTTGGAGAGTTCTAGGGGGCGGTATTGGCCTAATAGCCAATAGGGTCATTGAAGGGCAATAAAGGGCGACAAGCGCAACGTTGAAAAAAAAGGTTATTGTCTCAAGAATCATACCTATGAACCGTTCATGTATGTTTTCAACATGCTGGATTTTCCAAGTAAATGCACAAAAATACATAAAATAAGTATAATAACCTATCGACACTCTTAATACTTGCACTTTCAATAATAAGTAGATCCGAGGTGTTTTTTGACATAAAATTTTCCTGGGGAGGGGGAGGGCGCTATAGAAAAATATATTTAAAAAGGGGGCGGTGAACAAAATAAGTTTGGGAAACTGTGGTTTAGATAACCAATTACGATGAAACAGTTTATTATGTGGAGGTTAGGTTTTTTAGATGAGCTCTTTCTACACTCCTCATCAATTAAGATAGGTGTTCTTGGTCTAGTTGCTATGGCGCCTTTGCGCAACGTTTTCTACAACAGACCGCTTCTCATGGCATTTCAACACAAGTTTGACTTAACCAAGACGCACTAGGCCGGTACACATTTAAAGGTGAAACACTGACCGACACTCGGAATAAGGTTAGATCGCCGATATGATAAGGGACATAAATCGCCTCCACAACGTTTATACCAACATTTTACTTTTCTTTGACATTAGTTTTTCTGAGGCAGAATAAAATTTACAGCCCGCTGTTAGTTAAAATTTTCATGCGTAAAGAAAAAATGTTAAACCATATCTTACCTGGGTATGCACGAGTGTAAGCAAACCGGTATTTTAGTAATAAATTGGCGATTGTGTGTTGAATCTAAGCACTAATTACCTTAACGGAGAAATTGCTGGGAAAAGACTTATGAATACTGGAAACAAATCAGTAAAGTCGTTAACTGTAACTGCTTTTGTGAGAAGTAAAATGAAATGTTCAGTACATATAGTACTTAATGCACACCCATGCTGGTAGAGCAATAAATTGAAGGAAACAATACGATGATAGGAGAGTTCGTCAACCGATTGTGCGAGATATGAATCGAGACCACGCACCAAAGTCAAAACAAATAAATAAATATCGTCGAGACACAACGTATTGAATCCGCAAAGATCATTGGTATCATTACGAAACTCTCTTTTTAAATCATCAGACGATATAAAATTATGGCTTGGTTAGGTTATAAAAAAAAACAATATACAACTACGCGGTTGTGAAGTTTACACACTTTACTTTGGTCCACAGAAAACATTTGCATTTTTATCATCACACAAATTTATTTCTGCTAAAGGTATTAAAAAAAGGTATAGCTTTGAAACCCCAATCACTGCAGCAGTTTTATCATTCTTCACGAAAATAAAAGTTTATCGCATCTAAATTCCGTAAATGTCTAATAATGTCTTCATTATATGAAATATATGCTTCTGTGTTGATAAAATCTTCAATTACTTTGGTCCGCAAATTTCGCAATCCTTTGTCCATTCGGGTACAGCCATTGTTATATTCTTTCACACACGCCAAAGCGACGGGAATAATGGTAAACATTTATATTTGATTACGTTGATTACCCTTTTAAATTATACATTCAAAACCATAAGTATACGTACACAAAAAGTTACACGAGAAAGTAAACGTTAAGTCCATAAAACATGTAAACGAAGGTTACACAAACATGTAGTATTCAATTATTTAAAACGAGCCTATGGGTAAGAACCTATCAAAATAATTATGAAGAGTGTCGAATTTATTTAAATTATTGTTTGACCACTATACAATAAGGTACGACGTACAATGTCAATGTAAACATAAGGAATTGGTCAAATATTGTGAAATCAACCGTTTGAACTTTGTTGAACTATTGCTTTTATAGTTCTACGAAACAAGGTCAAATTGGTATTTTATAGAAAACCTAACTACGTAGTTTGGTATTTAACTGCGATTTGTGTTGACTTCTCCTAAAAATAAAGGTAGATGGAACAGATAGCAGCTTTCAATGCATATTCATGATAAAATGTATTGATTTTCACTTTCACTTTTTCCACAATTCATATTCCTTCTACGTCGTGCAGTGGTGGGTATGAAAAAATACACCAGTTTCTTGTGTGTTTTGCTTTTATTGTATGTTTCATTTCAAACTGCTTAATATGATGAAACACGGTGAACTAGATGAAACATGGATTGGAAACGTGAATAAACATAGGAACTACTGAAAGCAATGAGAATCAAATGCATCTCTTTCTTTATTAATGATTACTAAAGTGGACACTATCTTCTATAAATAGGTAACCTAATCTAACACCTCAAATATAAAGTGTTTCCTAGATGGTGGTCATAAAAGCCTTATTTAGCCTTTCAGAAGTTGGGCGTACTGTACAGGACCCGCAGATACGTCAATAGTACACAACTGCTGACCTTGTACAAATGTTGAAACACACTGTTGAATTCGGCAGCCACATCTGGTCTGAAGCCCCTAAATACCTGAAAAAACCTTGGACTCTGTGCAGAAACGGACGGTCCGTTTGATAGATTCTCCTCTCTTAACAAACGGATTGCAATCTTTGGAGCACAGACGTCAGGTGAGAATGCTGTCTTTGTTCTACCGGTATTTCAATGGAAAATGCTCCTGAGGAACTTGCGTCGTTGATCCCTTCGGCACCGGTGCATAGTCGGGAAACTCGCCAAACGCGCGCTCAACATTTGTACACGGTTGACATTCAATACGTGAGAACGGTTCGATTTTACGACTGGATCTTATGTTCAACAGCTGACTGTGGAACGATTTGCCAGCCTCTGTATTTCCTCCCTCCTTCAACATGGGCCTCTTCAAGTCCCAGGTTCACTCCTTCCTTTCCTCAAAAAGAGCATCCTCCAGACAGCATCCCCAAAGATGATATAGGCCCTGAAGGAAATTATTTCCCTCAAGGCCTCCTGTGTGGAGTCAACGTAAAAAAAGGAAAGGGGTTAAGAAATTTGAAGAAAAACAACCCAGCAAAATACATAAACATTACATAAAATAATCAATATAACTAATATCATAAATGCGTTCTTTGCAAATTCAAAATGTTTGGTTTAGAAAAAATAACAAAAAGAAAACTGGAGTGATGAAATGATGCTAGAGATCTTAAGGGACACTTTTAAAGTTTACAAAAAAAGCCACGCAATAACCTAACGATTACATCAAACCCATTGATTAGGTCAACGAAATATAAATAGCGGACACCTGCAAATACATGGAGCTCCACATTGATACACTTGTTAATCGTTTAAAAACACCACAAAAACATATCTACTTCTGATAGCTCTATTATAACCTTTACCCACTTTCTCAAAAACTAAGCATATAACAGAAACAGATTTGCAAGTAACAAAGGAGCTCTCAGCGGCAGGCAATACACGATGCTAACGCTTTTGAGAGGAAAGTGTCGGACGGTAACCGATATTTGATCCGGTAGGCGAGGAACAATGGAGTAAGAGTAACAATAAGAATAAAGAGTGGGTGGTTGCTTATTATTATTACTGGTGGCGTGGCGAGGAGGTCACGAAACAATCGCGCATTGTGCTCTGCGGTGGAAGATTGCGTAGTGGGCCGCCCTGCAGACCAGAGGTGAAGGATACAATAGACCAAGGGATTAGAAGTGATATTAGAATCCGCAAATAAACGAGCGAAACCCACTACTTGGATCTAATAAAGGACGAAGTGTGGAACTAACGTAGAAAAAAATAATCTTTATTAAATTGTGCCAAATAGATCATCTTGTTTTTTTCATAATTTCATTCTTGACAGTAAGGGGCTATTTCACCACCTCTCAATAAACTACTATTCATTAGTTAACTCTAATCATCGGAATATTCGTTAGCTATCTCTTTCCGCAAGTTTGGCTGGCAACGTCGCTTTTTTTCAAACCTTATCCCGTCTGCTGTCACGTCTGTCAATACAATGCCGTTATTTCTAACATAAACTAACTTTCACAACACAACATTCGCGCGCGAAGCTCATTACATCCCTCTCACCAAATAGTTAAACGCGTCTCTATATTTAAATAAAACACATTTCTATTTTATAACTTTATTGTATTATTCAGGGGCTATTTCACCACTTCTCAAGAAGCTGTCAACGTAAAGTGCACCCCAGTAGTTAGTATCTTCTGATTTAAAATGGCGGCGTACTGTTTTGACAGCTGACAGTAGGCGAGTTTTCTGTTGAAGTTGATTTTTTACTGTAATTATGGAAGTGGTTGAAGATTTAAATATCTTAGACGAACAGGACATGGCGGAAAGACGTAGACCGCGTGTTTTCAAACCAAAGCAAGAGTCAATTTTTTATACGTCTTAGATGACATTGAGTTTAGGTCAAGATTTCGCTTGACAAAAAATGCCGTAAAGGAGATACAAAATCAAGGATAAAATCTCTCCAAGAAGCACACGGTATGTAATTCTAATATACGCCTTCACAATATATCACGGAATAACAACAATCTTTGGCAGTACAATATACCCACATACAACATGTTCATGCTTACAAACTATCAACCTTCACCAAGCAATAATAGACACTCGCCAATGCACTTCACTAATATAATTTAATAATAAAGTTATAAAATAGAAATATGTTTTATTTAAATATAGAGACGCGTTTAACTATTTGGTGAGAGGGATGTAATGAGCTTCGCGCGCGAATGTTGTGTTGTGAAAGTTAGTTTATGTTAGAAATAACGGCATTGTATTGACAGACGTGACAGCAGACGGGATAAGGTTTGAAAAAAAGCGACGTTGCCAGCCAAACTTGCGGAAAGAGATAGCTAACGAATATTCCGATGATTAGAGTTAACTAATGAATAGTAGTTTATTGAGAGGTGGTGAAATAGCCCCTAAATCTCAATAATCTGAACCCTTTCCTCGCGTTCATAGCAATAGTAAAAATATATATATACCAGATATGAGTTAAGAATCTTACGGCCAATAGTATTCGACCTGACGAAGGACACTGCAAGGCTACGCGAAATGTTGGATCAATAAAGAAGGAACAGGAAGCAAAATACGGCTTAATACTCCAAAAGTCAAACAACATAATGAAAATACCACCATTAGTTTATTTCATAATCCCTTGTTTAAATCCATAAGTGAGTAGCTAAGCATACTAAAATTAGTTTGACTGTAATATTGAGCTGTTTTTCTGTCTTTGTAGAGCGCCCTTGAAGTGATATTTTCACAAAAATTAGCCACGTATTATTAGTTTTATTACCTTGATTTTGTGAGGTTTTGACAATCTGTTTCTTATTAAACAATTGAAAATTATGTGCCAAACAATATGACGTCTCGTCTTATGTTTGGCAATTCAATGGATATTTCAAATCTCAACAGATGATGATCGAAAGAAATGCAGTTTGAGATCACGGATCAAGAGATTTTGCTGCTTCAGACATTTAGATTTTTAGTTTTACAAGTGTAGGTGAAAAGAGTCAACCTCCTCGAAAACAGAGTTTTCTGACTTGCTATATGCCTTGCCTGTGTATTGTAAATCGTTGCAACTCATATTATCGATTTCACTAATTCAAGAACCCAAGATCCATTAAACAAAATGTATTTTCCAAAAGATTTTCCTCATTATCATTACACATTAGGCAAGCGATAATAATTAATCCACGTTATTACATTTTCTACTATAAAATAATTTTGTACTGCCAGGCGAAAATTCAAAAGAACTTTTGTTATTACAAGAAACGATGGAATTATTCAGCGAATAAATTAAGCAGTGGACTCACTTTGTTATTGGACGGCGCAAGATTTAGTTTAACAATAAATTTATTACACTTTTCAAAACAGGATGCATACGAGTACGTGCAGTGAAGGTAATTATTTGAATATTGCATTTATTCGCAGTGCGACTGATTATCATTGTAATAAAGAATATTAGACTTCTTACCCAAGAAATAAGATTAAGAAAATTTCGGTCTATAATAAATCATTTTATCGTCGACTTAATCAATAAAAAAAGCAACTCATAGTTTGAAAAAATGTTTTTTTTACTTGTCACCACTGCACAAGAGTTCCAACTGCCCGGACTCAGTGGAACTTAAGAAACCCCCTTCGGGAAATGTGGGAAGTTGAATGAAATTAAAGAGGAGAAGGAGACGAAGGAAGCTGATAAGTAACTGGTTATTTAGATCTGGTCACTAAACATAACTAAAGCCGTTTCAAACAATGTTTCGTATCTGAATAGTGATATTGGGCGCAAATATATTTGAATTCTCTGTTTGAAATAAAAGGTAGCTTAAAAAAATATATATATTTGCCCACGCTGAACTTCTACTAAGCTGTACTGTAAGCGTAATGAATAGTATCAAGAAAGGGACGCTTATATGGTTTGGGCATCTAGAGCGAATGAACGAAGAAAGGAGTGTGAACCGAATATATGATGTGAAAGTGAATGGAAGAAAAGAAGTCGGGGACGCCCGAGGAAGACATGGCACGATCAAGTAAATCAAATACTCGAAGACTTGTATGGCGATCCGTCCTCTCTGCCTACCCCTGCGGGAGAAACGGCGTGATTAGTGTAACGCGTTAGTTAGTTCTCTGAACTTCTAACCCGCGACTCCTGGGTTCAGAGCCAAAGAGCTTGTTGCTCTGCCACGGAAGATGTCGTAATTGTTTTTTTTTTATATACCCACGTGTGTTATATTTATCGATAAATTACAATATTTTCATAATATTATAAAGTTATTCGTAAGATAAGACCTCAAATATTATATTATCAGGAAGAAAAATGCTTGACCTCGCCATTAACATTAAAGTGCTCGCAATCAGCAATATCAGCATGCTTAAAATAAAATAAAAAACATTTATACAGTAAAAATAAACATGTTTTAATGTAAAATATATGAATCACTACAGTGTATAATCCATTGAATATTTTTATTTGATTCCCATATTGGGTAGACCAGTGATACATAACCCGCGTAATTTAGTACAGCTCACTAGGTCAAAAAAAAACTTATTTGATAAACTTTTGTTAAGATTTTTTTCTTAATCTATACCCTATGTCCTAAATGAATTCCCAATAAGTGTTACAGATATTTAGATTTCTCACCAAATATGTGGATAGAAGGAAAAAAAACTTTAAATGTGAATTTAGGACTTTGCGACTAACAGCAGGTTAACTATACTTTCAGCAATCTTAGTTTAAAAAAACTGTTGTGTGTCGCCCTGAAAAAACTGTGAGCTCTGGCAACATGTACCGAACACAGCTTTTTTCTCTTATTTTTTCCATTTCCATCATGAGCTAGGGAGCTTTGAAATATTTATGTAACTGTCAAAATATAAAACGAGACGCCATTCACTAATCACTTAATCGACTGTCCATACCTCTTGGCATGCTACTGCTTATTCGTACCTGAAAAATACTATCGCAGCAGAAATCATGCAATGTTCAGAATACCCTATGGTCGGACAGATGTTTTGGCTCAGCATAGCATGACAAGAGGTATAATTCTGTTAAATACATCATCTATATATATTGATATATTTTCAGATAATTTACAAAAGTTCAAAAAACTTATTAATTTAAAATTTTTATAATTTGAAATTGCTTACTTGTTGTTCCATTGTACTGTAATTGGGTTTATATCTGTTGTACAATAATAAAAAAAAAATATATATATATATATATATATATATTGTTTGTTTCATGTTTTCAATTATTTAATAAGAAAAATGTTTGTTTTAAAGTGAAGATATATCGGGAGAAACCGGTGAATAAAATGAGTATTAAAGGTATCGCAACCAGAGCTGAATCCAACAAAAATACTCACACAGATGCATCGCTTGCATACAGCATGTTTCAAACTTGTTATTCGAATTCACGAAGAAAAGTCACACTGCAAAACTTTTCGAATAACTGTACAAATTTTTCTAATATTTTAATTCGATGCTTCGTATCTAGACACTTCCCATCCTCGCTAATAACAAAAGGTTGTTTCTCAGTGACGTTTGGTAAGGACATCAAGTCGGAAGTGTAGGTAAACCGATACACAACCCTAAGCATATGTTGTCCGGGTCTAATTGGGCGACCTTTAATATAAATCTACCTTTGCTTTGACATAGAAAGAATTCAAATCAGAATAAAAAATACTTGTCGATGATTTTATTTCTAAAATATATGTCAAATATCTGGCAGTGGACGCGATACATTTATATGCACAATTTATGCTGGCCCGCTTCCAGAAGAGAAATTTTCCAAGATTCAAGGCTAGATACAGATGTATCGAAAGAGTTGGCGAAATGTGAAAAATATGTGAAAATGACTTTCTTCGGTAGGTCTATGAACGTCACCAACCTTGGAATAACGACAAACATTTATTATATAATAGCTACCGAGAAACTGGATTAATCTAATTTTTGAAAAAAATATTTAATTAAATTATAACTGCATTTATTCAAGTCATGTTAATTATCGATATGTCCGGAAGGTACTTAGAGTACTAACCTGCCTGTAAAACCGAATGACAGATTCATAACCTGAATATTAACGTTCGGTTTACCAGACAGAAGGGAAACTTAAAATGAAAAGCACTATTCAAACAAGCAAGGAGAAAAAATAAGGGCAAATAGGGGATTTCTCAGTAAACCCGGATTCAAATACTGGGAGGGCTCGTCACTGTCACAAAATTCTATTGTCAACTTTACACACCTATTTTTACGGTGCATTATTAATACACCTTTATTTTAAATATATCCTGTTTATCTTTTATTACAATATAATTTCCAGGTATAGTTTTTAAAAACATAGGTGTGCAGGTAGACAAAAGAGTAACTAACGAACTTTTTTTGCATAAATAAAAGCACAATGTCTACAGTAGCGACGCCTTCCATTGCACAGATAAGTGCATATATTACTCTTAAACATATGTATAACATACAATGTGAGTTGACTTGGTAACTTTCTTATCGGAGAATGCGAGATTGTATTTGATTTGTAAAATAGAAATATAATATACGAATTGAATTACAAACATTATCTAAATTGAAATACAAAAATGATTTTGTTTGTTTGGAGATTTGTAACTTTAAAACCCATTTAAAATGAAGGTTAAATAATAACATGATAAGCATAGGAAGACAGTTGATACTATTTTCGTATAATATAGAAATTTGTTAAAAACACCCGAAAATAATGTGGTCCCTCGTAATATATGAGGAAAGTCGTTGAAAATAAATATTTTTTGCAATTTTAATAATAATTAACGAAAAAGATAACGTCACATTTTCAATGAAGGGTATTAATGGTGTAAGCGCGCGCAAGCTATGCACAAACTAGGCTAGGTTGGATTATGTAAAAAAAAAAAGAAGGTATTTCTCTTGGTAATTAAATTATGTTCCCAATAATTAATCTATATTATTGAATTTTGCAGAATGCCGGCATGCTGTTAATAATTTTCTTTGTAAATTATTGATTTAAATATGTTTTAACATGTTTTCCTCTACTTAAAATAAAGTTTTGCATAGAAAGACGAAGAGTATTGACAGAATTTTTAAAATATAAGCAACTAAATTTTAACAGAAAATTTGCGCACCGCTGATACTGTGATACAATTTTATGACAGCATAATAAATATTATTATGATATACGAGTAAAAGGTAAAGAATAAAGTACTCTGCAAAATAAATTCGACTTTTTGTGTAGGTATTGCAAAGAAATTTAACTTACCCTAAGTTAGAAATATCATCCCGCATAAAATACGCGAGCCACACTAAACAACTCATCTTGGGAGCAGACCATTGACTAAATAATTGCATGCCAGACATATTGAAGACCCGCCGAATGTACAACACAAATCTTCATTTGCCAAGTAGAACTGTAATTTATAGAAACCGAAGCGGAGACGCGGTGATAAAGGTGGGCGAAGGACTAGGTACCGTTCAGTACTGACATGTTATGACTTTGGGAAAAATGGCGAATTACTGATAATACAAACATATCTAGTTATCAAACTGATAAGACAACGAGCGCAAGCGGAGAACATTGTACGGTTCCCGTACACGAATTATTTAAACACAAAACATAACTTGATAACAAATTTCACCTGACCCAAATTGCTTCTGCAATAATATTTACTGGATTATAAAATAAACCAAGGTGAATTAGACATCGCTCGAAAAACTACCAAATCAAAAGCAAAATAAAAATCGTTAAATTCAAATCAGAAATGCAAGTCTTTTGTATCGTTTTGACGTACCTATAAAAAACAGCATTCTAAAACACTTGAAGTGTAAATTATCGACAACAGTAAAATACAATGTCCATAAAATAAAACGTCTGAAAAAGCTTAACGGGAAGTTCGATGGTCTATCTACCGAATCTAAATAAAAATAAAATTTAAGACCCAGCCGAAAAAGTAATGAATTGAACACTTAATGCTTTAAGTCGCAGGTAAAGATAATTTGGATCAAGTCGGTGATTTCAATGCAAATACGTAGGGGTGTTAAAAAGTTCGTAGAAGTGACGAATAGACAATTTTGTACAGAGTTAAAAGCATTTTATTGGCAATGCCAACCTTAGTTCATTTTACCAAAACGTGAGTGCTAAAAGTGTCTTAAATTAATTTTGACGAAAGTTTGAAAGAGACGTGTTAGGCTTTTTTGTGGAACGGGTACGAACATCGTGGTAGTTTCGGCTGACAAGAACGCTGATATTTCACTATAAACGGTGACTCGCAAATCTGTTCTGTAGTGGCAAAAGTATTGCTGGCTTTAGGGGAGGCAGAACATTAATGGAAGATAATCCCCACGGTGGCAGGTTTTCGACGTCGGTTACCTACTGCACAAAATGTTCATAAAGTGCATAATATGGTATTGAATGACTGGCATTTGCGAAAAACAGCGTAGGTTTATGGCACATCAATAGGAAGCACAAAAAAAATGTTTATCAAAATTTAGGTGTGTCGAAAGTTTCGCCGAGATGGGTGCCGAGAATGTTGATTTAAAAAAAAACGCAGACGATCTCAAATTTCAGTGGAGTGTTTAGTTACGATGAACCGAAATAACATTTTTTTAAATATGTTGATTTGTGACCACTGTGACTCGGAATCATTGTAAGTTCAAGAGCAATCGAAACAGTGAACTGGGGGAGGAGGTAGCCCGTCAAAGAACTTCAGGCAGGTCCATCGGCATGCAAAGTCATAGCTTCACTTTTTTGGTATACTCAGGGAATTTAGTATTCGTATTTTTTGAAAAGGGAAAAACAATCGTTAAATATTATTAATATGACCTTTTGGACAAGTTACGAGATGCCATTGACGAAAAACACAAGGTGAAAAAGAATTGGTTCCATTCCAATAATGCTTCGGCTCATTCAACGATACAAACAACGGCTAAAATGTATTCTATTGACTTCCAATTGGTTTCCCTAATTCAGTAGAGATTGGGACATCACATTAAAAACCGACACAAAGACGAAATGCATTGATCTCGTAAAAGTTTATTTTGAGAAATTAAATAATTACTACCATAGCCAGTATGTTGAAATTCAGTTGTACGAACTTTCTGAATTCCCCTTATACATATAACTAATCCAGGAGATAAGAATTCTTCGAAAATTGATTCATAGGGGTATCAGCAATATGGAAGTGCTTGTTATCTCCCACCGACAAGGTAGAGCCCAGGTAAACAAATCGATGAGGTGATAATATGTTCAGCGCGCTATTTTTATAATATTCCGATCAATATTCTTCCGTCAACAAAGGGGTGCATTGTGTCGGATAACTGTGTAGGAAATAATGAAACGAAGGTCACATCGCAAAGTCGGCATAAAATAATGTGACTCACTGATGCAAAACGTTATCTTAAAAAAAAACTTGCATCACGTGCAAACTAGTTATTATTCTATGACAACAAATGGAAAACCTTTATATGACGTAGGTAGAATCGACTTTTTAGAAGGACGCGCCTTTTGCTTTGCGAATTGAAGCTGTGATTCGGAGAAGGACCAATTACGAAAAAAATGAAAAACAACGCATAATAATTCTAATCCTATGTAATTAGTTGAATGTTTATGAATCATTACGAATGTATCATTGAGAGTTTAACATTCAAAATAATGATGTCAACAATTTTATATTTCAAACTCTAAATAGAATGGCATGTTTGTGTGAAATTAATGGTCTTAAGAAGAAAAAGAAAGAAAATCGAATCAAAAAGCAATTCATGTATTATAATGGACTAGAATCATCTTCAAATCCCATAATCTCTGATGGAAAAGGTGAAAATCGTACATCTATTAGAAAAAGGACCGAAAACACGTGTTTGTTTAATGCCAACATTTTAATACGTTTTACGCTTCAAATACGCATCAACCAATTTTTATTTCGAAATACTCGACACGAGATCCATCCTACCCTGTTTTTTAGGATTGCAAACTTTGACGAAATGTGGTTAAATTGCAAATAGCTGGACTTTTTTCAAAGCTTAGCAGATTCTTAAAAAATGACCAGCTCTTGACCCTGTATTTTAGCCGCCGGCATTTCTCTTTCTTCCCTCATTTGGGTCTCGGCCCTGTACTAACAAACCCCTTCCTTCTGACTCTTCATTAACCGTCCTCACCGTCCTCTCGACCTCGTTCAATCGGGTGGCTTTACACGGTACACCTACGGTAGTTCTAGTGATCAAAAGAGGTTCAAAGATAATTTCTGTACCTAACAAATCAATGGTTGATATAAGGGTTTTTAAGTATATAATATTTACAAAAAAAGTATAAAGAAGATTGTTTTACGACAACATTAAGCGATGGTAGACCATATTAAATTGTCGGACTTCTTCAAAGTGTTCAGAAGTCCAAAGTAAGATTACATTTAATGTGTACTGTAGATAACCGACGTTGTTTTGTTGTTACTTTAAAAAAATTAAGCATCAAACATTAGACAAATCGGATTGATTATTCAACGATTTCCTAGTTAGTGAAAAATTAAAAAAAAAGTGACAGACCTTTGACTTCTGAGAGAGAGAGAGATTTTGATATGAATAAAAAAACTGCTTTACGCATTGCAAAATATTTGGAAGTTACACGTGTACCTAAACTAATAGAATTTAAATAATAAGTTACATGTTCGAGTGTGTTGACTTTGACATTCAAATTATTGAAAGGATGATTCACTCAGGAGTGGTGATGGAAGTGGTGATGAAGTGAGTGCCACTCCGGGTGACTCAGATTTAAGTATGAGCAAATGTAAATGGAACGTAAGCTGTACAAAAGATAAAACTGTGTAAGTACTAAGTAGGGTTAAGACATAAAAAACTATTACGTTATTCTATTTCAATATATATTTCTATCATAGGTAATAAAAATAAAGAGGCCTTTATTGACTTTTAGTTATTCAGGTAATAGTATTCTATAATAGTAGAAGGACATAATTGAATGCAAATATTTTACCTAATAAATTCGACAGTCGTTGTAGAATAATATAAACAAGTGATTTAGCTGGATATTAAGATATATAAAATAATAACTAATATAATTTGTTAACACGCAATTTTTCACTGGTCAGTTTACAGGCTGATGAAAATACGAAGGACATCCGAACATGCCTAACGAACTTAGTAGCAGAGCGGTTAGATCCTTGATTCGAGGTACAGAAGTCAGGAACTAAAGTAATAGCGAACTTAAGATATTTCATTATTGTGACAGACTTCAAAGAAAAAAATCGCTTTTACAATTAAGGATGCAACAATTCCATTGATTCCGGGCATTTGGTACTATTGGTCGTATAAAAAATATAAAAGCGATTGTAATAATAATCAAGGAAATATGTATAACTTCTTACTTCTGGCTATCGCGTGGTAAGCAATTCTCCACGGAGTCATTAGATCAGTGAGCCGGTCTGCCTGATGCGGATGTAGGTGTGTACTAGAAAAATTAACTTACCTGAAACAAAAGGGAAAACAAAATATAATAAGTGACAATGGAAAATGCAGAGTTGCGTAAATCGATATTTATGATTACGGGGAAGAGATATTTTCACACTACGCCGCCATTGCCATGGCAGAAGTAGGATAACCCGGAGGTAGAACCAAACCCATTTGAACAAACCAGAAACATTAACGAACAGAATTGAATGGTGTTACACAGAACTGTGTTCTACAGACCAAAAATACTTATTCATTCCGTGCAAGGAACGAGATGAAGTAATCGTCACACTCGGGTGCTCGACTACCAAATCTAATACAGAGATTCGGCATTACACGCTTTATCCATTTAGCTGTATTTCCGCAATATCGCGATTGCTTGCTGGGTTATCAAGATATGTTCTCAAATTCTCGACAAGCTCTATTGCTTAGCGGTAAGAGCTTCGGCTCTAGATTCAGAAATTTAAGGTTAAAAATCCACGAAGTAGAAAATATTTCCTTAGTATCACTCCCTCTTGGAATAGATCACGATCCAGAATCGATAGGTTACTTAGAATGACCTCAACCATTGATATTCAAATACATCAAAAGCATCATATTTCCTTTCTCTATTAGTTACTACTTCACAATATTTCCCAATTGTGGATGTCATAATGTCTACACTGGGACTTTTGTCTAATTTCATATTTTTTAAATCAGTACAATAGCAAGTGAATCGGGTTGGTTGAAAAAAAAAACCACAAGCATAAGCCCATATTATACAACCATGAAAATGTATGTATGTAAATTATTAAATAAATATATTGTTTTTACAATTCTACTGTTTTATTTAAATTACGACCTATATACCCACGCCTTACAAACACAATATACAATTTATTTGCAGAAGAAATTACTTTGTATCACGGAAATTTAAAAAAACCCAAATAGGTGGCAAATAATTTTATAAGTGAACCGAAATATTCGTTTAGGCAAATCTAAAAAATTACATTCGAGCACATCATAAGCTGTTTAAAAACTGCCTAAAAGTGGTATGAAGTCAGAGTACCTAGCAATAGTACTTTGCACTCGTTTCACCGACGGTAATAATTCCGCTTGAAGAGTGGCGAAGTGTTCACGTTGAAAAACAACTGGCAGCCACCCAAGAAAGAGTAACGTGAAGAACAGAGTTCAAGGTCTACAAAACCGAGAGAATAAAGTATAATTATGTGCGATGAGAAGGCATCGCAGCCAGCATAGTCCGAAGGAGCTGCCAATATTCCCCGAGAAAATCAATGGTTTGCGTTTACAAAAAGACTTCAAAGGTAAGTGCATATTAAAATAGCACGATTAAATCGAATGATTTGCCAGCAGCAGTTCAGCAAGAGATAACACGTGTTCAATGTCATCAACCGTTTTGATTTTGGCCATATGTCGCTTCTGCAAACAATTTAGCTTCATAATGATAATTAATGCATGGATCAAAGGCGCATAAAGTATTATTTTCGCTTCGTATATTATTTTAACGTAGAAGCGGGTATTGGTAGATTTATATTTTATTCACACCACACTAGAAATTAAGCTGTTCGGACCAAGCGGGACTATGGCATCAAGAATAGGAAAAGTTATAGCGGACGAGGGTGAGGAAAGTACATTTTGTCTGACTATCTAAATGAGGAATTAAATGCTAAAGACATTTCAAGCTACTCTCCGACTATATGAACGAGGTAAAAGTGCATTTGGAATTTAAATACAAGAAAATCATGTGTACATTTTTATTTGCACTTCCCCGTGTATTTAAGACCGCTGTCTCTGGGCCCAGAGCTAAGAGTCTTACCACTCTACCACGTCGTTTTTAAAAGAATCTATTTAAAGTAAAATTTTACCTACAGCCTCTTAAAATACAAGTCACCCAATCGTATTTATTGACGTCAATTGAATGCAATAAATCAGATTAAATGCATCAGATTATTATTTGAAGATAAATTCATATTTTAACAAAAAATATATTGAATAATAAGCAGTTGACTGTAAAAAGCAAATTACCAGAATATAAAAGCATTAAAATGTTTAATAAATAAATATCAGTGGTATTGATGGACTCAACAAATATAAATATGAATACACACATCTCTTGCGATTTTTCACTGCCAGGAAATAATAATATTATAATGTCAGTCTATTTGCAGTCAACATGTTGTCTTCGCCGTGGCAGCGAAAGACAAAACGCAATATCAATAGCATTGCGAATAAATCCGTTACCTACGTGATCGATCGTGGAAATCTTCTTTACCGACATACATATCAACATCATTCCGAATATATCCGTTACCCGCACAGAATCGCCGTTCGAATGACAAACTTTTTTTACCAAATTTCGTGGTGAAACTTGGAAAACGCATGGCGTTGGAAATAATATTAAAATAACAAAAAAGATTGTTTAGAATATATTAATATAATTATTTTGAATAAAATGCTTTGTTTTTGAAAAGTGAATGAAACAAAGTATTTTATTTTTAATTTTAATAAGATTCTTTATCCCCCAGAAGCCGGGAGAACGACAATATCCTAATGGAACTTTGAGTGTGAGACTCTTTATAGCTGATGGTGTACCAATATTTTTCGGGTTCCATATGGAACCTTCATCATCAATGAGTTAGTTCTCCAACTTTTTAATAGTCTTATTATTCTGTCGTACGTGTGTCTTCTTTACACAAGGCTAGAGTTTCCGCACGAGTACTGCCGAGGCTCATAAGCCCTAGATGCACGAACGTTGGTAAAATTACGGATTTAATTCGAAATATTATACTTTACGTAAAACATACAGTTCGTTTACGGCAACGGAACGTACACTGCGGTAAGTGGTATCGATAAATGAACAGTGTGGACGTAATCAGATTTTACGCCTTTATTTTTATTGGTCGAAAAGCCACAACTTATAAACACGATAATAAATACAGTTCTAGGACACGTCTTTAGTGCCCAATAAATTGTTTTATCACTTTTATAAAAATAATAAGGCACCCATTTTACTGGTAGTGAAAATACGTACATCTTTTTCGATAAAAACAATATATGTGCACTTCGAGCATATAATGGAACCTCGGCTTACGGGTCTTATTCGTTCCAGAAACGTGTTCGTAATTCAAAACACTCGTATATCCAAACAAAGTTCCCTGTAAGAAATAATGGAAACTAGGATGATTCGTTACAAAACTCACAATATCTAATGTACTTTTAATTATTTCAATTTATTATAAAGTACAAACATGTAATTTTAATTGCCCGGTTAGTAGCTGAAAGGACTAACGCGTCGGATTCCCAACCGGATTTCGTGGGTTCAATTCCTCAGTAGCCTATGTCCTAACAGTACGAGTTTTTGTCAGGTTATTCGTAACCTGAGAATGTGTATTTTTTGTGGGCAAGAAAACAATCATATAAAAAAGCATTTTTAGCAAACGTGAGGGTTAACACCTTTTTTCTACACAGTCTATACATAGACCAAAGTTGGATTATTAAGATGAAGTTACTGGAAATAATATATTATTAATATTACGAAATTATTAAGAATTAAACTATTTTAACTTAACTGATACTGAAACACAATTTACAGAAAATCAAGAAAGCACCTAAACAAATAAATTATTATAAATATATGTTTGGTATAATAAAAAAGGTGTTATCATAAACAAATACGTATAAACCAAAGTGCGATCTATACCGATTTGAAAGAAAACTGATGTAGACAATTTAAATAAAACCTTTTGAATCCTAGGTCCCAGACAAGCCAATAAAATTTATTACATTCAATCCTCTTCAGTACGCAAGGAAAACGTTTTAAACAGAAGAAAATCAGATATAATGCTCATCTAAATATTTAATGAAATTATTATACCTAAGGTACTTAAGGAATAATAATCTACAAAAAAACAGTCATCAACTATAAATAATGTTATTTGTGAGTACGTACTTAAGAGTGTGAAATTTTCAAGAATTATCAATTTTTTTCAAAGAATCGTCCCAAATCCCTACCTACCTATGTTATAATGTATTTCAGCAAACACTATTTTTTATCTGAAATGCGTGTATTAAAGCAAACAATATTTTTTCTTGACGGTCAAGTTACAAGCCGTGATTATTCACGGGTAACAACTAGTTAATTAGTAAAAAGCATAAATTGCGTATACGAATTAATCACTAACAATATTAATAAAGTTTATGGTTCATTTTGATACGAAAACACGTTCAAAGCTTCGAGATACGCTACGGAATACTGCAAATTCGTAGTGATGGTAATATTACAATATGATATCGTCCATAGATAATTCACAGAGAACAGATACACGCCTTCATTATTGTCATTGGCTGGCTATAAATACGACTTTGCTCCACATCCAGGGCAGGAGGAGGTCACCGCGTCACCAGTTCACAACAGGTCACTGGGAATTTATGCGCTTTGTGCGAAAACAATATTAATGCTATATTTATTACAAATTGGCATTTAGGGGGGGATGGCATGCATGCGTGCTTTGAAATGTTATCCAGTCTTTAAAAAAATGATAAAAAAATAAAGGGTGCTAATTAGACAAACAACTCGGTTTTTCCCGTGATTAGAATTCTAGCATTAATATATACTCGTATATTCATTAATAAATATTTATATATATGGTATATATATGTGTGTGTGTGTATATATATATATATATATATATATATATATATATATATATATATATATATATATATATATATACACACACACACATATATATATATATATATATATAAATAATGCTATATATATATATATATATATATATATATATTTTGATGTCCCTTGTATTTCACAACAAAACATAATGATAATTTTATTTCGCATCTCTGTATAATCGCCACAAATGCTGTGGAAATGAGATCTTTGAGACGGATGTGCGGTAAAACCATGTATGACCGTATTAAAAATGTGGATATCCGGAAAGAATGCAAGGCTGATGTGAGCGTAAATCCTATAAGCGTCCCTTTCTTGATCCTATTCAGATCAAGAAAGGGACGCTTAGATGGTTTGGGCATGTAGAGCGAATGAACTAAGAAAGGAGTGTGAAAAGAATATATGATGCGAAAGTGAATGGAAGAAGAAGTCGAGGATGCCCGAGAAAGACATGGCACGAACAAGTAAATCAAGGTGAAGAGTCAGAATAACAGAAGAGTATGGTTTTCACTTACTCTGGTTTTCACTTAACTTCACTTATCGCAAAACTTATAAAATTTATTCTCTATTGCTTTTTTGTTGTTTTCAGTTGCATATTGTTGTACACCATTATTCGACGGTTGGCATTTCTTATTTCTTTGTGTTTAAATCTCTGTAGCCAAAGTTGATTTCCTTGGTGTTGTTATTTCTTTCAACTATTTTTCTTTGTAATATTTACCATCTTCTCATTTTGTAGACACTCACTTAGATTACTTTTCTCTCTTAAATGCTGCTCTGTCATTCGTTTCCTCCTTGCGTAACTGTGATGACCCTAATGTAATGTGATTTATTTTTTTTTTTTATTGAATTCTTCACTATTTTATCCAACGCATGATGTGAATATTTTGCAATTGGATTGATAATCCTAACCTTTATTATATGTTCAAATCAATGTATGTTATTTTTTATCGATCTAATAAATGTTCCAAAATAAATTATCAAGACGATAATAATATGCAGTTTTACAAATTAAACAAAAAACATATAAATACACAATAAAGCGTTCTTCTTATTTTGTCAGTTTTAAAAGACATTTCAAATCTCTATAGCGCTTGATGGAAAAGACGTTGCGAGCTGAAAATAGTTTCGTTGACCTAGAAAATCAAGACACAAAAAACTGCGAATTTCAGGACGCCGATTTCGTAGTTTTTGGTGCTTCATACAGACAGAATCAAAATCTTTGATGAATTTAGTATAGGTACCTACGCAAATAAGATAACAATCTAAAAACCGGCGACAAATTTTAATTGATTCCAAGGCACGTAGTCAACCTGCGATAACTTCCGAGAAGCAATATTACGCACTGCACAAAATAAAGCATTCCGTTCATGCGACAGAAAATAAATAAAAAGATCAGTTTCCTGCTCCTGCCATAGGTACCCAGTACCCACAGTTAGTGTACTCGTACAGTGCACACGACTGCATACTGAAAGCTCAGAGACAAGTTTCGAACAAAGGAGAAAACTAATTATTATTCATCCGCAAGATATTGCGGAAGTACTTTGATTAGTCAGTCTATTGGGCATTGTTTACAGTACAAATCGTATTATTTTTTTCAGTTGCGGTTCACAGATATAGGCATTAGGTTTTGCAGGTATATGAAAGGTGATGAACCCTGGACACTAAAATCAGCTATTGCGGTGAGGAAGGTAGACCACCCACATGGCAACACTAATTATAATGAATTACCTACAAGCTTGATATTATAGCAACAAAGACAAATAATGAGCACATCACTACGAAATTAAAATAAACATCAGTAAGATGTGGATATGTTTAATATCATAACATGACATAATCGTTAGATAATATTATGAAACGAATAGCAGGTACTTACCACTATACTGAGATGATATTTTATCACTTTTATGCGCTTTGTTTATGGACCAGACAACTTGTATTCCAGAACACAATTTTAGGGATATCATAATTATAAACATACGGTATAATTCACGTTAGACAAACAAACACAAACGTGTACGCTGTCAACATTAAGCGGGAGATTTATCTTGATTTAGTACGAGCAGAGAACAGATTTCTTGCAAGGCGTGTAACGTCGACCAATAACGAGAACCTTTGAAAGGTTACAGAGACAGTTAGACCCAGTCGGCTGCGCTTCTAGGATTCAACATGTTTCCTTTCGAAAAAGTACCCTTATTTTGATCGTAAAAAAGGATGACACGATTCCTGGTTGTCGCGAAACACTTAGCGGTGAAATATGGCGCGAGGGGGGAAGTCATATTGTTTCGGCGAAAACCGCAAATGGCTGCCGGCGGATGCGCCGCCGGCCGCTGTTTCCGCTAGTCGGCAGAAATTAGATAAGGCAGATTGTGAAAAGAAATCTTGGTAACATCACAACAAACAGCGGGAGCTAAAGGGCCCGATGCTACGAACTCTTTGTTTACGCTTAGTTGAGATAACATACATCGCGTATGCCGCTCTCGCAATAACTTATGAGCGTAGTTTTCCGAAGCAAAAACTCATAAAAGAGTGCGAATGCAGCGCATGAAGCGCATGAAGCGCACGAAGCGCACGAAGGAGGGGGCAGAAATCCAAACATCCGTTGCTTTATCTGATGCCGGCGGTACCACCACGGGAAGAATCGCTAACCAGAAACCATCCTTGAGCAAAGTACATTTTCTGAATAAATAACACCCATATTTCCATTCTGAATCATGCATTGAGTAGAAAGTCGAATACAAAGGCAACGGTGTTGCAACACGACCGATACATTCATTTTCTGTACCTAGTTTAATGAGTGCAATTCAGTCAACGTGCTAGCTGTTAGCTCGTGCAAGTAAACCGAAATTGTATGTACAGTAGATACATAATGCTCGCTAGTACTTACACAGCGTCAAGTGTTAACGACCCGGGGATGCACAAAGCTGGAGACACCTGTTGTGTGTTTATTATCTTATCTAGGACAAAGGTGAAGACAAATAAGTGAACACTGAACAGTTCCCTGGAGTGGAATGGGGAATGTGGGAACTTCAGTCTCTAGAACGCTGGTCTCCTGGCTTCCAGCAATAATATACCACCGAAATGGTGCGCAACGTGGCGAGATGAAATTATAACAACTAAGTTCTCAACTTACTTTCAACTCGGGAACGGAGAAACTCCAATGAAGTTTAAAAGGGCATGATCAAACTTTTGTTGAAATCATTTTCACCTGCAATTATATTGCGCGCTTTCAATTTAACTTTGTGTGTACATAACAAAGGAACATTTTCATGAAATACGTTTGATAATTTATCGACCTACACTTAAAATGCCTTCTATCTGTATGGTTCGATGAAGAGACAATGAAGGATCGAGAAATCAGAAGACATGTTAATAAAATATGAGCAGCGATAGAGTGACGTAATCCATGGGTCGCACCATTTTCGTGTAAAACGATAAAATAGGTCAAACTAGGGCAGATTCTGAGTTTTGTGAAGAAGGACAATCCGATATCGGCAAGGAGAGAAGTGATCGATTCTGCTCCGAGATGTCTGACAGGCTAGATCCACCCAGTTTAAACCTCTTCACTGAGTAAAAATTTCAAATCATTCTACAAGATGGATTATAAATTCATATATCAACCCTTTCAGTCAAATATTCGCTACGGATGTTGGAAACGAGGATTCAGCCATAAAGCGGCAATCCCCAGAGCGATGGAAATCAATGATTGTCTTGGGAAGTAATACGACCAATTTTTACTGCAAAATCCTTACAAAAAAGACATTGCTACAATCTCTCGAATCTTTTTCGGGGATCATCGGCACGAGAGGAATTATTTTATCAGATGGCAATGGGACCGTAGATTAAAGCGAATAAATCAGGTACGCTGAGAATTGTTACGTGGGCAAATTTCAAGTCTACATCGTCAATATTTAAAAAGGGTTTTATATTATTCAGCGATGACATCAAAAGAAAGCCAAATCACGTACTTTACATCGCCATTGAAATTTGGACCGGCTTTGTCTAAACGAATCGCTTTGTGTCACAAAGTTAGAATTAATCAAAAGTTTCCTTCAATCGGGAGACAAGTAGACAACTTGTAATTATTTTGGCGTGACGCGTGTTTGCATAAAAGGCGATTAGTGAATAGTGTCATGTTTCGTGAGTGGATACAGTTGTAAGACTGTAGCACGATAACACGGTGAGGTGAATCGACCGAACAATGAAACTAAGCATCAAAGAGCCTGTTTTGCAGGGAAATAAGTGAACAGTTACGGCGTACTCTTTACAGATAGGCAGTAGCGACTAAGTAACGGCACTATACATTGTACTTTTTAGTCTTTCATATTACGGAGAATACCTGTTGTGAATCGGATACCAGACTTGTGCAACTGTTTCAAAAACAATAGCAGCCAACACACACAGGCAGCAGACATGAATATCAATTTCATGATGAAGCTTTTAAAAATAATGCCTTCTGAGAGAGTAGAGGTAGGTATATCTTAAATTACACTATGGATAAATAAATAAAAGTTCTAAGTTCTAGTATTACGTGTCATCGACCGAATGCCGGCCAGAAATTCACAAATATAAGATTAATTACGTTTTTATTTTTCAGTTACAGTAATTTTAAAATATAATTTCAAGATACTAAAAATACTAATCTAATAATAGATGTTTGGGCACTTTGTGTGGGCGTAAAATTCAATTCAATCTTTACTTCGTCGTTAAAAACTTTATTTCAATTGAAAATTTACATTCAGTAATTTTGTTATAGTGATGAAAAACTTAGTTTTTTACTAAACATAGTTTTCAATAAAGTACCTACATAGCGTAGAATGTCCACACCAAGAATTCATTTGTGTTGTTAAACCCTCAGTTGGTTGTAATTAGAGATAATCGATATTCCTGGAATATCCCTAGCAACTCCCCCTATTTCTTTATAATATAAAAATCTTCTTTGTGGAACTTTAATGGCACCAGGAACCAGTTCCAAAAATAGCGAAATAAATAACCAGTTCAAAAATAACTGGATAAATAACCGGTTAATCGCCAGTCACCGGTAATTGGAACCGCAGGTACACCCAATTTCCGATATCAACCATCCCTAGTTGTAATATAAGTTCTTAAAAACACATCGTTCAACTTAAATTGCAGAAAATCGAGTATTGCGTAGCAAGTACATTACATAATTATAAAAACAAGTTATTACCAAAATATTCAAACGTAATATTAATTTAACCATTTGATGAGCACATGCAATCGCAACTAAGAAAGCAAATAGCAGGATATTGGCGCATTTAACCGAGTGATGCAAGGAACTTCGTGCTATTATTAATCCATTAAGTTGAAATATGGCCAATTGAACGATAAGGGAACTGCAGTAGGAAAGATATAAAACGAACAGTCGCGGTCTATATAATCCCAACGGACTAATGGAAATGTAACCACAATACAAAAACTGCGATGAAAAAACTGTTAGCTCGGGCCGGTCTATATAAGTAGCAAATAAAAAACAAAAATACGGTACGGTAGTAAAAACGATGAACAGAAGTTTAACCACAATACAAAAAACTGCGATGAAAACTGTAACCTCTCTGGTATGTAATATATATATATATATTTATACATATTGTTTATTTTTGGGATAGATGTGCCTATGTCAGATTTTGCTCATTTTGAGTAAGGTATAAATAAGAAAGTACTCCGAACTGTCCTTTCTTGTATTGCCTCTGTCAAGTTGAATGAAATTGAGGCTTATATAAAGTATATGCCAAAATAATTTTACACAAAGAAATTGACAAACATTCGCCTCTCGTGAATAATTCACATATTCCACATATTATGCTCAGTTTTTCACTTGTTGCTTCAGTTCGGTTCAAGATAATTTAGATCATAGATTCTCAACCTTCTTTTGCCCACCGACCACTTTAAGATTTTTTTTTCTAGAGCCCTCCCCCCATTTTTTTTACTTACCATCTGTCGCGTTCGGGGTTCCGGTTACCGGTGACCACCGAGGAACCGGTTATTTATCCAGTTCTTTTTGGAACCGGTTCCTGGTGTTTTTTCGAAAAGTACTAGCAGATCGACAAAAGTTCCTCGCCAAAAAAAGCATTAGTCGGTAGAGATTCGAAAACGAAAAGAACTGGAACTGGTTCCAAAAAAAAGCACTAGTCGGAAGAGATTTGAAAGTGAAAAGAACTGGAACCGGTTCCTCGCCAAAAGTTTTAGTGACAGCTGTTTCGGCGTTTACTGACCAGAGCTAGTGGGAATATGGGATCAACCTCTAATATATATATTTATTGTTTAATGACTCAAATAATAGATTTATATTTACATGGCACGATTTCTTGATTCAGGAAAAATAAAGGTCAGTTCGGTTGGCGACCGGAAACCGCAAACAAACAGGCCATCGACGACAGCGGACGAACACAAATAAATACAATTTAAATGACACGCGGTACGCGCTTTGCTGAATGAACAGGCGATAATATTATGAACGCGAAAGACGTCCATGACTGGCTTTCCCAGCGGAATCCATCCATTTGTGCCAACAAACACAACGTGGGACGACGAACGGCTGAAATCCAAAGCACACCATCGTCTTGGCTGAACGATGAGTTGTGAAAAAATATATGGCTATACGGTACCGGTTTCGCCCAAGTTTAAACACAATTTTAACGCAATATATTTTCTCACTAAACAAACAGTATGGATATTTTAACACTCCAAAGCTCATAATGGAAATGACTCTGCGATTGAAAGTTAGTAGCGTTGAACAATTACATTTTTCATTCGTAATTAAAAGCTTTGCTAATTTTATAACGCCAGAACTCACATTTTGAGAGTTTGGGTGGCTGAAGGAAAATATTTTCTCCTTAACGGATAAGGTTTGACAGTTCGTATGGTCGAGTGGTAAGACGCCCGACAACGAATCCAGGGGTTGCGGGTTCAAACCCGGCGTGCGCTAATACATTTTAATTAATTAACATGTGTCATGACACATTTAATTCATTTAAAATAATAATATATAGTATATTTGCGGTACGTTCCAGAGTGGTAGATACTCTGAGTATCGCCCTGGTGAAAGACCACCGTCCAGAATTGAAACATTTCTTAAAATGGCTTTAACCGTGTTTGGTGACCAGATCTTAATAGCCAGGTACTTCCCAACATTTCTCTTCGCCATCTCCTTCCGTCCCCACTACCTTCAACCTCACAACATACCCCGATTGGGGATGCCATAGTCCCACTGGCTCTAGACGGTCGGAGGCAGTTGGCACTCTTGTGCGGTATTCACTATAATATTTTATAAAAAGGTCTGTAAAAATAAATTCTAAATGTATTACTATCCACAGTGAAGAATGTTAACAAACCATAGTGATAGTTTATTTTGTATTATGGTTAGACACAAGTGGTTAGGTAAGTCCCAATATTTAATGATAATAGGTCTACCGCCGGCTGTACAAGGTGAAATCTTTATTACAGAATACCCCTTGGGACCGACGGTGATTTGACGAAGGGTCTCTTGATTTGAACCTTTGAGGTTTCGACCGCACCACCTCTTCTTCCGCACATTTCTCCGAGATTAAATTATAATATTATGATAATATCTCACGGTGCCAGAGTTAAAAAAAAAACTCAGACGCATCCCCCACGAAAAAACACGATTATTTATGTAAAGACATCGATGCAGGTTCAACAACGTAACCATGTTGAGAGTAATTTAGTGTCGCCATATAAATCAACAGCTTTGTCGATGGAGCGTTTCTCAACCAGTGAATAAATAATTTACCATTCAAAGAGGCAAAATAAAGTGAATGAAATCAATAATAGTAGATTCGAGCCTTTCCATTAATGTTCAACCATTTATTGACTTATTTTTTTAGATGGGAATGGCTCATGTGTTCGGGCGAAACTAATAACATTCAATTAGACGGCCTCCGTGGTCGAGTGGTAAGACGCTCGACTGCGAATCGAGAGGACGCGGGTTCAAGCCCGGCGTGCGCAAAACACTTAAATTTAATGAATATGTGTCGTAACACATTTAATTAATATAAAATAATAATATATAGTATATTTGTGGCACATTCCAGAATGGTTGATACTCTAAGAATCGCCCTGGTGAAAGACCACCATTCAGAATCGGAACGTTGCTTGAAATGGCTTTGATCGTGTTTTGGTGACCAGATCTGGATAGCCAGGTAATTCCCAACCATACTCTATCCCATTTCCTTCCTCTTCCCACTACCTTCAGCCTCACAATATATCCATATTGGGGCTGCCATAGTCCCACGGCTCTAGACGGTTGGAGCAGTTGTGCGGTATTCACTACAAAAGAAATCAAGGGATGACAATGAGATAATATCATTATAAATTATTACTACGAAGATGTATGGTTTAACAAACGTTTATACTTTGTATATTTTCCTTTCAATTGTTTGATTGAAATTGGACAAAGCTTTTTATAAACGATAAACGTAATGTGGAACGTGTGAAAACGTTTCGTTTGTTTGCATTTTTACAGCCAGAGGTTAAATTTGTTAAATATCATAATATTATGCAAAATACGTATTTGTCAAGTCCAAAAGCAGTGAAGGAGAAACTCCGATTTCTCAACGTGCAGTCCTCCGTGAAGGTCGCTTTATTGATACATTGCAATATGTTCACCAAAACGAATTATTGGTGTGAACTATCAAACAAAAAGGAGATAAACACGAAGGTTTTTTAAATTATGTTTTGTGGCCTTTAACAAGTATTTAAGGCGACGCAATTCAAATTAATGTTGAATCATATGCTTTTGGTTACAAAATTTGATCGCCTACAAATATTACAGATGCTTTAAATAAATACTGCGTATAGAACACATCTTGGCCTTTATTTTAAACAGACATTTATTTAGCGATACTCTTTATAAACCTTGAAAAAAATTAAGTTCAGTCCTATAAAAAATCTTTAAAGTTTAAAATTTTCTACTGATGAACTTTTTTCGGATTTGATTTTATTGTATTATTATAATGTGGCAAATTAAGTTTTTTAGACTCCGACTGAAAAACCTTAGACCAAAGATGGTAGATAAAATTTTAAAAAATATCACCTCATTTAAAAATAAATGTTATTGGTTATTTTTTTTACCGGAGAGTTACCTATACTTGTAACTCATTGAATATGATAGTGTGAAGTACTACAAAAATGCTGAGAAGAGATCCAAATAGGTAACGACTGGACAGATGCAAGAAAACTTGCAGAAACCCGGAATTGTTTACGTAAAGCATGTCGGCAACAAAGTGACTACAAGAAAAAAACTAAAAAGGGCATCAAATAGATTTGAAAGGAAGTAGGATTCGTTTCGGGTGGCCCAATCGATCTCCCGTTAATTTCCTTGGGAGCCTTCTTCCTCGGATGTGACACTAATTAACCCAGGGAAGATAAGGGCCCTAATGGACCAGAGAAGGAAAGTGCCATAATAAATTAATGACATGGCGCCAGCTCACACGTTTGGGAAGGCTCGAGATAAACCATTATTTGGTTATACTCGTTAAAGAGGATAAAGGTTTCCATTAAAATACAATAATCATTAGGTTCATCAAAATACGCATTAGTTTGAGTTTGAGAGCACAGGAAGATATTGTTCTTAAAATGTTTTAAGTTGCATTTTCGGGGGCAAACAACACGTGATGACCCTTTCAATTATACATGTAAAATAAGAAATTGTGTTATATTTTGGAATGCTTATTGCTACGCAAGTATTTATCTTAGAGAAAGATACAAAATAAAAATAAAGCAATTTAATAATAACGAGTTTTGAACGGAGCGCATGAGAGTTTATTTCGGTAGACGAGGAGAAATTCGCAACGTAAACATGGCGAAATATGTCGCATATTTACAAATACCCCCGCTGACGCGCATTCCACTCTCAATGATGTACAACTTTGTGGATTACCGCGCAGCATCCCAGGATCTTCCCGACCGCCGCATCTCCGCTAAGTGCTCCAAACGCTTCCCGTGATAACTGCGAACAAACGACTCACACTCTATGGAAATAAACTAGTGATCTTTGTTATACTGATACTTTGGGGCAAGCTGAAGGAAGTGGAAAGAGAAAGAATATGGAAAAGAGGAAGGTTTGAAAGTTTCCTACAATTCTGATCAGGTCACTAAACACGGTAAGTGGTCCTCTTTTACCAGGGTGACACTGAGAATATCTACAACTCTAGAACAAGGGGCAAATACACTAAAAAATAATTCAGTAGCAAGCTGTAGTATGCTACACTGTATTTATTGTGTGGGTCACATTGTTATGGCCTTGCTATTTATAAAGGTTGAGAACGCCATGCAAATCTAATGGATGTAAATGCCATAGACCCAGGTGCAGTCTGGCTAAATAAGATAAGACATTTCCACAGACTTATTTTGCACAAATCATAATAAAGCTATTCTTCCACAACTGTTTAATGCGAGTCATCGTATACGATACAACGGATAAAGACGGCGTTACAAAAATAAAGCTGTGTTGTTTAGATTAGAATAATACGTGTTATTGTATATAAGGAAAACCGTTTAAAAATTAGAAATAATAAGGAAAACCCATATTTTTTTTGCAGAAGTGATACAATTATCCACAGTTTACTCTTTTATTTATCGTCTTTTTAACATCCAACGGTTGAATCGTTTCTTTTGAGAAGGTACAATTGTGTGACGTCTAACCGTTTATTTACCAAATGTATGCCAGTTCAGTGTGTCAGCGAGTACTAGGACAACCTCGGGTTTTGCATATTTTTTACACTAGAAGATTTATTCGAGCGAAGCCTACACTGGCTCTGTTGTATCTTGCGTAATTTTTGTTTGCCAAGCCGGCGCGTGTAACATTATTATTTGGATAAAAGATACACAGTGAGATAGAGAAACCCGAGTGTGCACAGTATGCGGGGATAATTCTGTATGCACCTTTGTAAGAGATTGAAAATAGGATCGCTTCTGCCAATAATATGGAATTGGCATTTTATAAATTAGTAAATTTAGTGATAGAACATTTTGAAATAAAATAATATTACAATTATGTTACTTTTATACGAAAATTCCAACAGATTTATGCACAATCGTGATTTTGTCAGGACAAAAGTAAACTGTTCATAATCCTCCTTGACAAAGTCACAGAATTTCCGAAACCAGTTGACAATTTCGTAGAAAGAATGTAATGTGTAAGTTTCATTCAACATTGTTAATGTTCTGAATTTATTTGTCTAGGGGTATGTTAATGCGGTTTAATTCCTCTTCTCGGCACGTATATCTATATCTACTAATATATCGTTCATGTCATTTTTAGGTTAGTTGTAAGGATTTAACAACCCTAGCTCTAAGCTAAAACGTATGAAGATGATTTTGTTATTTTTATGTTATGCCCAGCTGGGTTTTTCAGTGAATATTTTCGTTTATATTAAAGATATTTTGAATATGCATTTGACTGTGATTCATTGACAAGATTAAGGTATTCAAGATAGTGATAGGTTAGGTTAGATTACAATGCATACACATAACTTCAGTGCATTGCCTACCGACTGTATCACTTTGGTATCTATACATTTTAATTAATTTCCCTTATTCATTTTTATCTTCGTTTTATTTTCATATATTTCTCTCTTCTTTTTTAACATGACTATTTCTATCATAAATAAAAAAATTGCAAAAAATGTAACGGCATGATTAGTTTCTTAGAACAGGCATATACCTAGTTAGAAACTAATGTTGACTGGACCATAATGTATTCATTCAAGTGGCAATATAAAGGTATGATAATTGAATAGATTAAGTTGTATATCTGCAGTCGGCGTGCCCCCGCGACCTTGCGGTCCAGTGGCAAGGTTCAAGCGTTGCGCATCCTCTTCTGACCCACTTAACGAGCGTCCAAATGATAAGTCTAATATCGCATTATGCAACGAGGGGTCTGGCGCGGGTCTGCCGGTGCCCCGGGGCCCGCGGCGGCTCCTCTGCCGCCCGCCTCGCCCCGCCTCGGCAGGCGGCCAGCGAAAGTTAAAAACCGGTCCGACCTTAACAGGTGTGTGTGAGTCAGTGGCGGGACCTCGCAATCTGGACTTCCCGCAATAGAAGATATCGGGACCCTCCTTAAAACGACCTAACCTTATACATTGCCTCAATCACTTTTATACATCGTTGCGTACATACTCAGTATTTGAATCACTTGATCGTGCGACCAACTGCAAAAACACCGAAAATGAGAAAACCGACCGAGTGCTATTGAAAAAGCATTATGGTTATAGGAAAAAATTGCCACCTTCATCCGACATTGTATAAAAAAGTTATACAGATGGTAAAAGTGACTATTTACAAAAATGAGCTTTCTTGTACAAGCAAAACTGACCAATGACAATAGTCAATTTTGCCTGTAGATCCGGACTTTATAAATGGCAGTTGGTCAATTTTTGCTGTATGCTTTTACACGTGATTTTGAAGTTAGTCGCATTGTAATAGACTGTTTAGGTAACTTAGTTCTGAAATTTGTTATTTCGAACTTTATTGAGTGTCAAGATGAATAGAAAAAATAAATTAATTTGGTTGATTAATATCTCAAGACATCCATAAGTTTTTTAAATTTATTTTTAATATTCGATAACTTTTAATGGTGTTAATTAACGCTTTTAAATTAGAGGTTTGACTTGCTAATTATATTTCATTTAAGCGTACAATTATATTTGATATTTTTTAGTTATTTTAGGTGCGGAAGTGACTTTGATGCACTCGGTGTCCCATCAAAATCACTTCAATCATCAGTTCAAATTTTCCACAGATGCAACACCTGCAGCCAAGAAAAAACGAACTAAACGATGGGAAAAACCTATGCTAGCAATGTGGCAACGTAATGTTTTGAAAGAAAATAGAAAAGCCTCATTGCCTTATTATACGACAAAACAGAATACGTTCTGAAAAAAACCAAAGATGATTGACTACAGTAGATGCAAATTAAAATGCAACTTATTTTTTTCTGAAGAGTTGAGGGTGATTATATGTAAACAATTCACTAGCCTTGAGTTATCAAGGCAAAAGGATTTTATAATAACGTATGTTACATCTAGAAATCCCATTCGTAAAATTTGGACTCAACCCTGTCCATTTCAAAAATGTATGTACTTAATAAAGAAAAGTGCATTAATGAAAATAAAATTAATCACGTTTCTTAAATAATATTCAGAAGGATTTTCGGAAATGAATTCAACCTATCTTTTTTATCCTACAAAGGATTAGTGTTTAATGTGCAGTGACGCTACTGCCGATGGCAAAAATAATCATGACAGTTGACACAGTCAGCACATGAGGAGACGAGATGAGGTCAATGTAGCAAAAGCTGCAGACAAACTTCGTGCTTCAACAGGTGCTTAATTTAAAGTCTGCCACTTTTGACCTGCAAAAAGTACTACAAATTCTGTCTTCAAAGGTCTCTCAAATGAATAAAGTATAGTCGTAAACTGTGCTTTAATAATTTCTCAATTTATGAAGTTTTTTGCTACGTTTGGACTGAAATCAATGAGCAACGTGGCAGTTCCGAGATCGGCTCAGCTCTTGTGGACACAATCCCTCGATGAGACTATGTCAGAGATATCAACATACGAGGATACTTGCTCAAGGCAAAACTGCAACCAGTATGTTACTTCTTTCCTATTGTATCTGGAAAAGACATCAAACATTCAGGCAATCCAGCATAATTTCATGGAACCTTGACATTCTTACATGGAAGTAGACTCCATGCATAGCGCTATTGAGTCATCTAAAAAGTTTGTAAATGTCTAGTGTCTACTGTGTAAATAACTGGTTAAATATGTTTTAAGCTGCAAGATCGCAAAGAAACGATTGGGGAACATATTTTTTTTATTTAAAAAGTTTGACAGGTAAGGTTATAAAAAATCGAACCCTAAATGAAAACAGAGAAAGTGTCATGGCTGCGAATGAAATGCACGAGGTACGGGAAAGATCAACCTGGAATCGTTCTGTTTAAGTATAGTCACAGTGACGAATTCAAAAAAATATTCGTATTCGAGGTCAAAAACGAAACGCAAAATTGTGTTACCATTCAAAATACATAATTATTATTATTTGGTTTATCAATTTATTATTAAAATTGTATAAAAATATTTAAAACAATCGTTTATTTCAGTTTTGGGTACTAGAAATTTGATACACACAATTGCGTCCACACTTTGAGCGAATGACCATTTACACAATATGAATGTTTCTCTACAGGCAAAATTGACCAAGTATTTTAAAAATAAATTCACACGATTTGGAGTATTTATTTCCAAATTTTCTAATGCACATTTATTCAACAGTGTTAAATCTATTATGAGTAAAATAATCGGTTGATAGAACAGAATATCCGATTTTTTAGGCGAAGAATAACACAAAAACTGCTCCCCTGTAAAGTTGCGTTTTTGCAGTTGGTCAATTTTGCTTGTATGACGACGATATGCGTGGGTATACTAATACAAATCAATAGTAGGCTCCCTGTAGCAAGAACTGACATACTCTGATATTCTCCCGACACTTTTTCTAGGTCTGCTCTACATGTCCAACCATTTAAAAAAAAATTACTTAAAGCACGATTAATCTTATGTTGTCTATAATCTACCAATATTACTTCAAACAATAGCTGTATTATTTAAAGTCACCGTTCTGACAAACTGGGATAAAATAATGTACAGGGTGGAGATTGACCTGATGATAGCCAACCTCTGATAAGGTGAACACCATAAGTAGGAATAATGTAACGAAGAAGTATTTTTTTAAATCCCCCCTAGGCCTAGGGCTCTGCGGGGTTTTGCATCACGTAGTTGCGCCACTGGACTGTGTACCTGGTGCCCTACAGTTCCCAAATCTCTACTCTCTAGGTATGAAATATAAACCAGCGACTGGCACAAATACACGACCAGCGTTGCATTGTGCACTGTGATGGCTATCAAATGCTCGGGTTTCGACCTTTTCCAGCATTCAGGCCTCCGGTAATCAAACCCGGTATCCAATGGGGAATGCATTTAGCAGTATCACGTGTGCACGAAGCTATTAGATAAACAAACTAACAGCGGTAGCCGCGAGATGACGTAATTAAGCCGATGTCTCGAATTCGTGTGCTAATCTTATTAATTTTAAGTATAAAGCAGAAAATCTGATCGTATGAAAGTCACACTAAAAAAATCCCAGACGGTAAGTTTTGGCGTATTGAAATGCCTTGACAACTTTTTCAGAATGAATTTTTTAGGCCAACGTAACTATTTTCAGTTCGTAAAGTCATTTCAATCTTGAACTATGAAGATTTAAAATATCCCATCAATTGTTTAAAGAAGGCGTCATATTATTGTCTTATTCCATATTATGTAAATCAATCTCACGAATCTCTCTTTTTAGGAAAAATCAATGAATAAAGAATACAGTCACGAATATCGTCTAAATATATTAAATACCACCTCAGAAAGAGATAGCAAAGGAGGAACAAAAAAGATTTTTGACGGGTTTTGATTTTATCACAACATATTTGGCCAGCGTGTATATAAAATAAAAACCTGTAGATATTGAGTCTGGGCCCAGTCTGGACCAAAGTGTCTGGCACTCCATAGGAGTCAACGCTCTGGAACACAACATGTGGATGACGGTACCTACAACTGCCTACTGCTAACTGCTCAATGGAGAGAAGCTGAATTCCTCTCTCTCTCTCTCTCTCTCTCGCTCTCGTTACGCTGTTTTTGCAGCTTGTATCGGTTGCTTTGACTCCTGGCATGCGAACCCATGCGAGTCAATCAACCTATCTAAACTCTTCTACAGATCGACACGCTTAACTATGCAGCCGTGAGCGTCGCTAAAGTGGATAATTTGGGTACAAAAATTCTTTAAATTAAAAGAATAGTCAGTTCGTTTGATAGTTTCTCTTTAGACCGCCTGCAAAGTTAAGTATGTAAAGCTGTAACAAGAATTTGGACAAACTTCTTATCACTTATTAGATATTCAATTGAGATTTTATTTTTGTGTTAAGTTTTGTTGCAAATAAACTGTTTTTATTAACACAATATTAACTCTCCACATGAAGCCCTGATGTCATCTTTGGAGATGCTGTGTTGAGGTTTTTTTTAAGGAAAGAAAGTAGTGAACTTACGCGTAGGAGGGTCGTTAGGTCGTAAAAACTACCCGTTCTCGTGTAGAACATGTCAGAAGTGTACAAATGTTAAACGTGAGTTTGGCGTGTTTCCCGGGTGTGCACAGCCTTCTTCGTAGCAACTGTCATCGAAATACCGATATTTCACCGGTAAGTAGCTGAGTGGACTGACGCGTCGGATTCCCACCCGGGTGTCGTGGGTTCAATTCCTGTGCTAACTTAGTCCTAATTATAATGTCAGTAGGAGTTTTTCAAATATTGTCAGATTTTCGTAATCCGGGAATGTTTGTCTTTCTTTAAACAAAAACAAACGCAGCAATTCCATTTGACGTCTATGTTCTAAATTCTACCAACAGTCAGTTAGGAAAGTGGAAACTATCAAAGGTACCTATTTCATATTCCCGGATCGGGCAACAATCGAAAATTCACGATTCTCCTTTGCATGACATCATTGAGAAAACGGTATTAATCTAAAGGCTGCTTGTGTATTATTCATGTTATTAAATGAAAGGGAACGACCAAATCGTGACAAAACATATTTTTACAATCTATCTCCCATCATTTTGAATCTTGTCCATAATTATTTAAAAACACCAGCATTAGAGAAAGAGAAAGCCAGGCTTTCATCCCAAACAATCGATTATAAGGGGTATTTATATAAATTAGGGTCTATTTATAGGGCAGTCCGTCGTAGAGATGAGCGGTGGATCATGTCTGAACCGATTTCCCTCGGTTGAATAACAACGCGCCGAGAGAGCGTACGAACTACGAACTAGGGACATTAATTTTCGCTGGTCGCACAGTACGCCGACGTCAGACCAAGCAGAGTTGGCAGAGTTCACCCGATGGCAAGTAGGGTCGTTTCTCTTTCCGTGAACACGGACTTAAAAAGATTGGCTGATCTGACGCAAAAACAAGCAGAATCGCGAAAAATAGTATCTAAATCTTGTTATGAAATCTGTACTGTAAGCAGGAAGTCTATTTATTTATTTTGTTTTAAGGGTCAGCACTCAAGAACGAAGCTAAACGTTAGTTTGTAGCATTCTAATACAAGCAATACTACCCAGAGTGGTAGATACTCTAAGTATCGCCCTCGTGAAAGACCACCATTCAGAATTGAAACGCTGCTTGAAATGGCTTTAACCGTGTTTGGTGACCAGATCTGAATAGCCAGGTACTTCCTAACCTTCATCTTCCTCATTTCCTTCCCCTCCTCACTACCTTCAACCTCACAAAATACCCTGATTGGGTATATATTTGCCAATCTTACTGGCTCTAGACGGTTAGGAGCAGTGGGGGCTCTTGTGCGGTATTCACAAAAAAAAGAAGATTTATGTGCAATTTTTCTATTGGTAGTTAGAAAAATGTCTGAGGTTTCCGGTGAATACAATGTTTTAACTGTAACCCTTTAAATTCCTTGAAAAACATATTAAAATATAAGTAAAAACGTGCATTTTTAAAACCTCGGAAAAGCGTTTTTTAACGTTTTACCTAAAATTCTAGTATGCATTTCATGGAGAATTTAAAAGTTTACCGTTCA